>JBBCBC010000004.1:28567576-29229126 GCA_037126765.1 Stenogyne calaminthoides | reverse complement strand
AAAGATTATCCTATAACCAAGAAATAATCTTGCCTTTTCTTGTGCATTGAATTTTTCTTTAAAATTAAGTATTTATAAGGGAAGAGATTTTGTGGAAATTTATTTATGGAAAAAGAATATATTGATATATTCAAGATTACTTGCACAAGAATTAAAGATCTTCCCATGACCTCAATTTGACCCAAATTTCACCAATTAGTATTATAAAGGGGGATGAATTTTTCATCCCCAATGCAATTCCACCACGAAAAAATTAGAAACCCAAAAAGCGGTGGACATATATTTTTAGTTTTTCCTTTGTTAAATCGTTTTATGAGAATCCTTCCAACGGATTACGCATCATGGACGGGACATATTTGAGAAGACACTTTGAGTTGATCCATCGCCTCAAATTCGGTTGTTTCTATAAGAGGTATGTAATCAGAATTTGAATTTTAGATTGGAATTACGTACACATGTTTAGGTTATTTAATTATTATGTTTTAATTTAGATTGATTCATGTTAATAATTAATTGAATAATTTTAAATTATTTAAATAATTATTATGTTGAATTAATTCACAAGACCATTTCACGATTGATTCATGTTGGTCCACCCAGGTAGAGGCATTGGTCCCTAGAGGCCCCTGAGGTGGAAGGGAACTCATCAATTAGGGCAAATCCACCCAATGGTAAGGACGAAGCAAACGACCGTTTCTCGGACATTATAATACAAAACAAGAGAGTGGAGATATGAACTTTACCTAGAAACCACCTGAATGCTGAAGAAGAGTCGCCGAAGGAGTCTGAGTTTAAAAGATTTGAGCACGGAGAAGAAAAGAGAGAGAAAGAAAGACCCGAGATATATAGATGAGGCTCGGAGGCAAATCTACAATTTCTAAATTCTAAATCGAGGGTTGAAACTGAATTAGATCAAACTTTGTCTGCAATTTCAATACAAGCAAACGTGTAACATCATTTGCGACATTTCAGTGACAGTGTGTGCAACACACAGACCATCATTACCAATCGCCCAAGATGTCATCCACACACCTTTTCGAGGCGCCGAATGTGAGATTCGAAATGTCGTGTCAGACGCAATGATGCACACACAACTGTTTTCCATCTTATTAAAAAAAAGGTCGAAAGAGATTTCGGAAATATAACCTGAATAGTGACCTGGGGGAGCACACAATTGTTGTACCACTTGTGCACAATGAATGACACCTGGATTTATCCAAATGGGATAGGTCACATGGCGATTAGACCCTCACGACCACGTGCATTTAACGAAAATATAGGTTTGTGGAGGTGGGCGATCTGGCGAGGTAATGAGGATCCTAATTGTGTAATCCATCGATAAATGGCCAACATGAGACGTATTGAAGTTGCCCAACAGGGAACAACCTTCACCATAAAGGAAACAATGCTTTGCCACACTGGCGAGATAGGAATAGAGTGCTAACTGCGGAAGAACAATTAGAGCATGTTTTCGGCTCGAATGCCGCACCACGATCACTGCGCCATGGTGTCTATTGAGTGGTTATCTGAGCGTCATCTCCAGGTCGCACGACGAGAGAGGATAGCGTAGAACTCACCCAATTAATAGTAAGATCAAATTAAAGGCTAGAATTATGCTTCATTAAAGACTGTAAACCTAGTTTTGTACTTATAAATAAGAGTTAAGACTCACTGAATAAAGGTCGAAATTTTTATTATAAGAACAAATATACATGCTTTCTTATTCTCAATTCTCAATATTCCACGCAATTATAATATTTATTTAGCAATAATCCTCTGTTAAGCCACATCAATCATTTCAATTAGTTTGGCTATCAACAATACTTAAATTAATGTGATAAACATGTTCATAATAAAAACATCACCACCTTATAAATTTGGTGGCAAAAAAATACTAATTTAATATGTATAATCAAGTTGTTCAATAAATTATCTTTCAAATTATCATGATGAATATGTAGAATTGATATTAAAATCTTAAATTTTATCTTATTATTAGTAAAGAAATATCATAATAGAATATTTTCAACCATCTTTATTCTTATTTGTTAAAAAAATTATAGATATTAAATATAAATTGTTGAATTCGGGTGTTGTGCTTTTTGCTTGGGTCGAAGCTGGATTCATAATCAGGTGAAATTGAACCTTTGTCACTGAGGGACGCATACACTTCCATATGAATTTTGCAAGTAGATATATATGTATCATATATTTGTATATTAAAATAATTTATGCGGCCCCTAAAAATTTATGATTTTGTTGGGGTTTGTGTCAGACGGTTCGTCCGACTCATAGTAAGAACATACTTATTTCTAACTTGTAATTGCATTCGTAGATTTGACTGCTTATCTTTGATTATCGTATTCTGAAGCCCCTCCACCACCATTTCGTCAATGCATTCGCACATGTAAGTGTGTTTGTTTATTTGATTGTTTATCTTTGATTATTGTATCTAGTTAATTAATTTTTGATTTGAAGTCCCTCCCCTCCACCATCATTATGCCGATGACTTCTCACATGTATGTGCATATGTAGATGTGACTTCTTATCTTTAATCATTATATTTTTTCTAATCAGGGCAGAGACAATATTTTTGTCCATGCAAGGTACAAACTTGAAGAACAAATAAATAAAACACATATAAAATAAAACAATTAAGGAAGATATTCATGTGAAATATTTCATCGTGAAATATTAGTTAAAATGAGAAGGAGTTGGGAATTTGTATATCCCGTAAGGCTTAACCGGTCAAACATTTTTTTTAAATGCCAAGAAGGCAAAATAGGAAAACTCGCCTTAGTAAGTGTTACTATAAAATCAAGTATGTGTTACTATATGATGATTTAAAATAAATAAATTTTTACTTCAATGATGTAATATGGTGGTTTAGGCCTGTACCTAAGGCAGTTGGTCACTGGAGAAGCAGATACAAAAGGAGGGAGAAACAAATGATAATAGTGGGAGGCGGTTTCGCCTCATGTAGAACACACATTTTTTTTTACAAGAATAATTTTTTCTGTCAGATAATAACACAATTTTCAATACTCATGCATAAATATGTGTACTAAAAACAACAAGCATGTGTTATATATCCTTACAAGAATACATAAAATGTAATTATTTATAACATATGTTTACAATTATAGTAACACCGATCTCTTGAGCAAAATCCGTTGTTCTCGCCTTTTGAGCTAATTTTATTGAAAATTTTGATTGACCTCGCTCGATTCAAGAGACAGACCTCGGGAATTTTTTTCACTATGTGTTTATGCATTTCTCTATTCCGATATGACGATTATATTTTTGATCCTAGATCCGTGAGACATAAAAGTTTGCCAAAAATTAATTAAAATTTTGATTTACATTTGACCAAAAACAGTTTGTCATATTTTAAATCTATAAATGATAGTTTCACTACATACTTATTAGTTTAATACTTTTTAGATGATTTACTAATGAATTCTCTACTCCAGTTTTTCTTTTATTCGACTTAAATGATTTTTTTTTAAGAGTCTTAAATGGTTAATTTGATCAAATGGAACCGTTTGTTAAAAAAATTTGTCCTAGATTGAAATCGAGAAAAATGTGGGTGAAAAAATGAAGGACGTTGGTGGCACTGCAGCAAACTGTTGTGGTATATTTATCAATGGATGTACAATTTAAAATTTAAATTGATAATAAAATAATAATGTATTTTTATAATTATAATAAAATAAAAATATTAGAGGGTATATTTACTAATTTTTGGAATCCAAATAACATCACCATTCTCATAAAATTCTACCATATTTAAAAAAAAAGTCCAAATATTAAATTCAACTTTGTCTCAGAAGTGAAATCTTTTGCACAAAATTTTCTCCATTCCACACAAGGCTGAATATTAGTTTCCACACCCACAATGTATGTGAAACATGACTCGGTTGTTTTTCTTTTTCTTTTCATTTTTTTTCTGAGTTAAGTATTCGACTGTTTGTTGCATCTCTTTCTATGATTTCAAAGTATAAGGCTGGAGTCTACTTTAGTCATCTGTCTTCTGAACCTCTGTTGGTTGCTTAGCCTCTTTTGCTATTTTCATTTTTTTCATATGGTGATACCTACCTACACTTGTTAATATATATGAAGCGTGAACCTAGTGGGTATTCTCCTAGATCAATCAAACCAAAGAGTGAACCTAGTGGGTATTCTCCTAGGGTCAATCTAAACCGGGTTAGGTTGCTATGAGAACTTAGGTTTGCCTTTAAATTTGTTGTTTTTCTAATTGAAATCTTCTATTGAAAATGCTTATAGGATCTTATATGAACGCTTGCAAGTTTAATCCTAATTTGCTTTTGTGGACAATGTGTTATATATTTATGGTGGGATCAGTTGATTGCTTTACTTCGAACGTGTTCCAATGAATTTTAAATTTTTGGTAAAATATATACCACCCGTTCGAGTTCATTTTTGGGGATGTTGATGAATTTTATACAGGTATTGTGTCTTTTTCTTTTCTTTTTATTGCCTAGTATATTTTAATAAACTATGTTGTTCAAGCAATGTTGCGACCCAAAATAGGGTTTCATAGAAAATATGATATCCACACTTTTCATGTGTAGTTGTACGTTATTTTTTCTTGCAATGAGTGATCTTCTAATTAGGTCGTGATGTTAATGGCCCCTGCATAACATATCTTGAAAGAACAATGGAGATTAGTTTAGTTTAATAGTTGAGAATGTTATCTAGAACATTTCACAATTATTTACACAAATGCAACATTTAATAATCATTCTAAAAAGTTGCAAAACTTCAAATATGTTATAGAATATTCCATATATAAGTTTAATTAATTAAGAAAATTCGGCATAATTTCAATTTACAATTTTATGGGGAAAACACACAAAACTCAACTCAAAAGACTATCAACAG
This sequence comes from Stenogyne calaminthoides, assembly GCA_037126765.1. Lineage (NCBI taxonomy): Eukaryota > Viridiplantae > Streptophyta > Magnoliopsida > Lamiales > Lamiaceae > Stenogyne > Stenogyne calaminthoides. The sequence goes on along the minus strand of JBBCBC010000004.1, from coordinate 29,224,221 downwards.
TTATCCTTATTATCCATTTATCATTCTAGAAACCCAGCAAATCGGAAGATTAAATTTAGGGTTTCACGTTCATGAATAAGAACTATGAACCTGATTACCTGAAGTTGTTTGTAGTTGTCTACGTTAAGAGAGAAAAGGATGAGCTCGTAACTGGACACAGTCGCACAACCCTTCACAAAATGCAAGAATCATGAGACTTTTCTGAAATTTGAGAAATAACGGGAAATTTCGCTTGAAACTTTTAGTTGTTTTAATTTTAAAGAATACTTTTAGAATTTTAAAATTTTTTAGGAGTATATATGGTACTGTAGAAAGAAAAATCATGCAAGGCACTTGTCTTGCCTTTCCTTAGAGTATGTCTGCCCCTATTGATAATTAATTTTTGTTCTAAAGCACCCAACATGATTCCTTCTACACCACCATTAGTCGCTTATTTTCTAGATGGAGTAGTGCATTTGGTATATTTTTCAATTATTATCACCTTAGTATAAAAATATTATAATTTTCATTAGCCTCATAACAGGTTTATTTCTTACATAAATGTTTTTATCCCAATTTGCCCTTGCATGTTCCTTTTGTTTGAAGAGAAAACCATGTCAATGAACAATGTATAATATATAATCCTCCGGTCCCAAATTAGTTTTCATAAATGACTTTTTACACGGTTTTTATGAAAGTAGTTTTGTATTAATAATTGAAATAATAAAGTGATTTTTAAGGAGGGTATGATAGATGAGCATAAGTGTTTTGTATAATATATTCAGATTTGCATTTTTCGCTAAAATTTCAATTTTCGCGATTGTTCTTTATTTCCCATTCAATCTCCCGCTGCCTTCCCAAGGTACAATTGAGTTTCTTCTTTTCTGCTTTTTCCGATTTGATGGCATCCGGTGATAATAGCTCAACAAATGAAAGGTCGAGAGAAAGAACCTTTGATCGTTAAATGCCCATGATGGGACCAGTGGGGCTCGACAGTGAGGTTGATGGGTGGAGGTTTCTTCGAGACCGTGGAGATCGGTGACCATACGGGTAGGGGGTTCGTCACTTCGGGCACCACCTTTTGAGCCGCACGGCTGAGATGTGCCGCCTCCTCAAAAATCCCCGAACCTTGATTCAAATTGTTGAAGAGGGTGAAAGTGGAGGATATCCTATGTACCGGATCCGGTGGGTCCTCTGAGTTTGATTTTCTATCGGATGGCGCAATCCCCGAGGTCTCGAGCGAGGATTTATGAAATCGACGAGGTCAATCGAATCCCTCAGTTATAAGAATACCTCGCCTAACATCCCCCCGACGATAATCCTGCACTCCACCCGGATTAGGGCCTGAAAAGTTTTTAAAGCTTTAGCAAGGTCGACAATATTGTCTCATAGGCCAATATCTTTTCTTGCTGGATCGCTTAAGTTCCGAAAGCGACAGTACTTCTCGGTCCCCCGAATTTAAAAAGGATTATGCCGATCAGTCCCTAAAGGTCAGATTGGCGATGAATTACGACTCCATGATGGCTTGCGAGTTCTCCTTCCCTTCATTAAATGCTAAAGGATTGATTTGATTTGTCCCGAGGTCGCGGAGGTCGCCGATGTTTGTCGACCAAGGATCTCGCCATACATATCACCCCAAGCAATTCCCTTTTAATTTGTAGGGAATTAGTCGCTATGGACAATCGAAGGTCAATTCCAGATTATCCCTTTGTCGATTTATCTCTAATTTAGGTATGGTTTAGGAAGATCTTTTCGCACCAACTCTCCGACGTCTGGTCCTTTGCTCTGAGCACGTTCTATCTCGATACTCACCAGAGATCATCGCCTCAATTGACCAATGAGGGGAAGAAGAAGAAATCGACCATGAGGCGCGAGGTATAAGACTTAAGAAATTCATTGTGTTTCCTCAAGTCTCACGGTTTTAATAGATGGCTTGGGCCTACCCTGCAATATGCACACAAATAATAGCCTCTAGGTCGCCTTTATTTATTCACTTAAGGAAAGCGAGCTATTCTTAAATCCATTTATGACAGATCTCAGGCGAGGTGTGATAACTTCGCGGATACGCGGGAGTGGCCTCGTAGAATCTCGGGGGCTCATGATTATATTCCGATCGGGGTTCTAGCCTATTGATAGTAGGTAATGATGGTGCGTGAGGTTCACGCTACCGATGAGAATGTGGTCGTGAACCGACCTCACACGCTTAATCTTTGCTTATAAATATCTCCTTCCTCATTCTTCTCAATTTACACCTTCGAATTCTTTCAAGAAACATTCAGATTTGCATTTTTTTGGCAAAAAATTTTACTTTCCTGATTGTTCCTCATTTCCGATTCAATTCCTGGCTTCCCAAGGCATTTTTGAGTTTTTCTTTTCTATTTTTCTAATTCGGATGGCAATTGGTGATAATAAATACGACGATGAAAAGACAAATGTGAGCGAACTCCATTTTGATCTTAAATGTTGGCAATGGGAGCAAGGGTTTGATAGGGGAAAGGATGAGGGTGGAGGTTTTTTTGGAGACCGTGGAGATCGGTGCCTCGTGACGGGCAGGGGGTTCATTATTTCACGGCAACAACATGAGCTGCCAAGCGGATGTGTCGCTTTCTCAAATTTTTTTTTGTCAACCGTGATTCAAATTGTTGAAGAGGGTGAAAGAGAGGAGGCCCCATGTACCCTGGGATCCGGATCCTTCGAGTTCAATTTTCTATCGGATGAAGTAATCCACGAGGTCCCGAATGAGGATTTATTTAAATCGACGAGGTCGACGGACCTCAAAGTTACGAGAATATTCTCGCCCAACATCCCCCGACGATAATCCTGCATCGAATTCGGATTAGGTCAGAAAGCTTCTTTAAATCGAGCAAGGTCGATAAAGGTTGGGAGATGAATTTAATATAAGAGATTTTGATTAGATCCCAAAACCCCGAGTATGACATGTATCGTGACATCTTGGCAAAATAGACTCGTGTTTCAAATAAAGATCTCAAGATCATGTATAGTCAGCAGATTTAGATCGTAATAAATTAGTAAAGTTTCAAGAATCAAGATCCTCAAGACTCGTAAGAGCTCGAAGACTCAAGATCTTGAAGACCCAAGATCCTCAAGATATTTTGTAATTTAAATATAAGATCCCCGAATCTACTATTTTTATAAATAAGTGTTATGTTCAATCTTAGTACAAGCAAAGAGAATGTTATGCATTAGTAGGTTTTTAAGGAAAGTATCGCAAAGGAGTGACCAAAAGAGCCATTTGTTTGTCTCTTTATCAAAGGAAGATTTCACTCAATAATGATATGACAACAACATACTTTATCGATTAATCGAAAAACGACATGCCACCGAGGAAATGTCGTGGATCGATATCTTCCGTAAGACAAGAAGATAGTGATCGTCGTTTGGTCGCTTATTACCCAAAACCAAGCTAGGCATGTTCAAACCTTAATGTAGCCATTTATCACTAACCAAAAGAGGAAACCCTTGAAGCTATCTCTCCAATGGATAGTTTTCAAGAGTGACTCTTTGAGAGTTGCCTATAAATACCAAAGGCCTTCAGACTCATTCAAGGTTACGGAAAATCACAACCCAGAGCTCATTCAGATTCAAGTATTATCGTGGAAGAACTCAAACCCTAAGAATTTCCCAAGTGTTTTCATCTTTGAAGAGAGCTCATCTACTAAGCTTCCAGAATGGCCAAGTATCCAAAGTTTAGTAAGAAATATCCTAGCCTTTTCAGATTTGTTCTTATTGAAAAGCCGATATCTCACCTAGTTGAACCAACCAAACCCAAACTCTTTTATTAGTAGTTTGTGTGTGATTGTTGGAGATTGTGAGAGTTGTAAAAGAGTTAGTAAGTTGCAACTGAGTTCAACCCAAAACTCGGGAAGAGAAGAAGTTAGTATGTTGTTCGAGAGAAATCAAATCTGTGTGAGTCGAGTTAGTAAGTCGAATGTAGTTCAAATTTCAAACCATAGAAGAAAGTTAGTAAGCCGAGGAGTTCACCAAAGCTCGAGTAGTAGTAGTAGAAATGAAGTTAAGGAAATTTCTCCAAGATCGAGAGAGTGGATATAGGAGCTTGAGCCTCCGAACCACTATAACTTGTTGTGTTATTTGCTTTATGTATCGTGATATTTACTTGATGCATATTTTACCGAAAAGCATACTAAAAGTTTTCGACTCATTGGAATCAATCCAATCGAATCAAAGATTAAACTCGGGTCATAGCCTTTAATCACTATTTTCATAAGGAAAATGTATTTTTAGCAAAGTAAAAAACGAGTATAAACTTAGGGCCTACACTTTCCAAGACCCTAGAAAAGCTACTATAGATAGTTACCAAACCGAACAACTCACCCGAGTATTCAAGAAGATAGTTATCCGTGCAAAGCCTCTCATGACACTTTCACACTCACGCATCACCGAAAGCTAATCAAACTTGAAAGCTACTCAGAGGACTGCCTCAAAGAGACATTAACTCGCAGCACCTTCAGGCTTCGTAGTAATAAACTCAAAGCCAACCTGACTCACTGATCAACAAGGTTTTAAAAGTTCAAAAATCACTATACACGTGTATTCCCCCCCAATACATGTGTGAGACTCATTTACCCCGAGATCAACAAGTGGTATCAGAGCAGTGGTTCAACTGACCACTTGCTTGGTAGCCATAGTCTTGTTTACTGAAGTACTTTGGTGGTCTACTGAATAGATCTTATTGTCGATATCTTACAAGGCCGATCACTATGCCTTCTAAGAAGTTACCTATGTTCTTCTCGTTGGAGAACTATGATTTTATGGAGACCGAGAGCTAAGTGCACATTTGCATTTCTAAACATGAAAGAATGTGGAGAGTTGTCTCTCAAGGACCATTTGAGTACACTGTTTTGAATCCCAGAACTACTGATGCTGAGAAAGATGATCCCAGAGATGAATTTCCTAAGTCTGATGACCAACTTACTCCTGAGGAGAGAAAGTTAGTTAACTTAGACTATATTTCTAAAGATACTATATATAACACTATTGATGATGGTGTTATGGGGGATGATTTTTTCACCGTGAAACCTGCTAAAGAAATTTGGGTTACACTTGCTATCATGTGTCAAGGCACATATCATATCAACGAGAATAAATTATTTGTTTCATTACAAAGTTTGACATCTTGAAATGGAAGATGGTGAATCTATTGATAAATCGAAGTTAAATTCACTAAAGATTCATGAATGATCCGAATGCTCTTGGGAAAAGATACCCAAAAAGAGAAGTTGTAATCGAAAAATCCTTAGAGGACTATCTAAGAAATGGATATACATGTTGTGGTGATTGAAAACACTAAAGATATCAGATTCATGCTATATCAACAAGTTTTTCGTAATTGAAAGCTTATGAGTTTTTGATTGATAAGAAAACTAAGAAATTTGGTAGCAAAGATGAATCTTCATCTAACAAAAATGTGGTCTTTAAAGCCAAAGAAAAAACCTACAAAGCTAAAGAGTCTGAGAATTCACCTGCTAACGATCAAGATGAAAAAGATGAAAAATATGCCCTGATGACAAGGAGGTTTGAAAGACTCAATAACAGATATGGAAAGTACAAAAGGTATTATAAGGATACCAAGTACAGGAACAAGATCAACTCAGAAACTAAGGACAAGACTGTTGACAGGAAGAAAGATCACAAAGCTGAAAGTTCGTCATCCAGAAAGAAGGATTCCAAATCCAAGGAAGAAAATGATCAGGATGATGACACCAACAGATGCTACAACTACAAGAAAAAAGGGCACTTTCAATATGATTTTCCTGAGTTGAGTTCTAAAGAAAGAAGTGAGAGACAAGTAAAAAGAGACAAGAAGTACTCTAGCAAAAAGGCAATGGTTGCTGAGGAAAATGATGCTGAAGAGGAAGGTTCAAGTTCCTCAGAAGAAATGTTCTCAACAAGGATAAAGGATGATGGGTGCCTTGTTGCTATTGAGGAGGTAAATTCTTCTATCTATGTTACTGCTCTTACACAAGCACCTGAGTTTTCAAGTTCTTATGTAAACAGTAATTTCGATCTGATGGGTTCTTTTAAGAGCCTGATAAAAGATTATTCTATGTTACAAGAACTATTCATTGAAACTCAAGAGCAGAATGATGAATTGATTGCTGAAATCTAAAGTGGAAAAACTCTAAAACTGCAGAGATCACTTCTCAATTGATGGGAGTTACTGATGAACTAGATGTTCTGAAAGTACAACTCTCAGAGAAAGAGAAGCTGATAGTTGTTCTGAATGGAAAATTAGAGAAATTCATTGAGGAGAATAAGTTAATCAAAACTGAATTTAATGACCTCTTTGAGAAACATGAAACTCAAAACGAAAATGTGAAGATAGTTCCATGGAGAAAGTTAGCTTCTATTGAATTCGTGATCTAGAGCAATAGATGAAATTTAGAGTTATCAAAGACCTGCAACTATAAAAACTGGATTGGGTTACATTTCAGGGGGAACTTCACAAGGTCAACTTAATACTGCTTCTACGAGTGGTACTAAGATGGTTTTTGTTAAACCTGTGGTTTGTACTGATCTTCTAATTGAAGAACAACCACGAGTTTTAGACAAGGGTAAAGGACCTATGATTTCAGAAAACTTGAAGGTTCAGAGTGGAAATCCCAAACCTCAGGAAAAGGCTAGAAACCCTGAACACAAAAGAGGGAAATTCTCAAAGTTAGTATTTCCAGGTCTCGTGCCATGAATACATTCCTCAAGAAATCAGACCGAACCATCGTAAGAATTTTCAGAAGAGAAACACTCCAAGCAGAGATATTCTCAACCGAAAAAGACCAAGTCCTCTAATAATCGAAGACCCCTAATTTCAAAGACAGAAGACCCAAACCCAACTTTAAGGGTAAAGGTCCTCTCAACCCAAGTCACAGAAACCTGCATCAAACCGCATCAAGTCCAAGCATCCTAACAAGAGGGCCCGAACCCATAAAGTGATGGGGAATAAGTTGCACAGATCTATTTGGGGTGAATATTTAAATACAAATTTAATTTCATAATTATTACTAAAGATGAATTAATCCTATATTAATTCAAATAATAATCCAACAACAAATCATGATATAATTAATTCACGAAACTTACACATGCGAATTCTACGAGTTTATGTGAACGCATTCTGGGATGGCAATGGCTTGGTTGATTAGACTTACCAAAAGAACTTCCCAAGTATTCCCTTAATCCTCGCTCGACTATCCGGTGGTGGTAGGACACTTGCGTAACAATTAACAAAAAGGAAAATAAATTATGTTGCACCACCTTTGTGGATTTATTAATTTTTCCAAAGACATGGAATTGTATTTTGAGAATGAAAGAGTCATCCCTATTTATAGAGCATAGGTGATCTAAAAAATTTTGGGCAAAAAAAAAACGTGGGAAAATCTTTTTCGATCTCCAAGAAATCTTGAATATATCTCCTATATTCTTTTTTTCCATAATTATAATATTCCACAAAAATCCCACCTACTTTTGTTATGGAGTATATTTCAAAAATTATAGGCAAGATTCCAAGATTTGGATCTTTTGAATTTATGAGACATTCTTGTATTTCAAGAAATACATATATCTTCCATAATATATTTTCAAGAAAATCAAGAAAATCTTTCTTTCCCTTAATTATCAAAATTTTTGAAATTTCCTATGGATAACCAAGTGGGAGATTTCTTGAATTTAATGAGATAATCTTTGTATTCCAAGAATACATATCTTCATTCCATAACAAAATTCAAAGAAAATCTTTCTCCCTTTTATCCATAAATTTCAAAAATTAATGAGGAAAAATAAGCAACAATATTTATTTTATTTTAAACACCTTTTTCAGCTTATTGGACTATATGTTGGGCTACTTAGGGGCTTTTAGGAGAATTAAGATCGACCTTCCAACGGATCTTGAATTATCAATATCGAGCCACAATATTATTCAAGCCCATAAATATTAATTAATCCCACTACATAATTAATATTGCTTCTATCCATCTTAACCCATATTACACCAATATGACTCTTTATTATTATTTCCCCGTGTTTAAGATTATCTAGCCCATTAATTAATTCAAGCCACCGAAATAGCTTTCTTCCGCTAATTAATATCTTTTGTCCCTGGTCAAGGAACGGTTCAACATTATTATCCATACCAGTAAACCGGGTTCCACTTGCAAGATTTGGTATGATAAAGCTTATGAACCTCTCAAGGGGGCAAATCGAATAAGCGATTTGCACACGATTCTCCAGATAAATCTTAGCAATCACACGTGACCAATAATACGCCCAAGATAAAAAGTATTGAATCTCATTGATTTCTACCCATGATAAGTCAAAGCAATAGTTACCAACCACACGTGATCCTATTTAATGAACGAAGATTAAGAAATAACGAAACCACCGAGGTCTAATTCTTCCTTGTTCAGCCTCAAGAATTTGTCCTCCTCAGAGGTCCTATTCAAAGGCATCACCATGCACTAGTGTAATCTCTTGGTCAAGACAAGCCAATCCGAGCCTTTACACTTCAACCTTTCACGGCGAATTGTTCATTTCCATCTAGGTCGTGAATGGTGTACTTTTTAGTTACAAGGACCGCTAATTTAATCTTCCGTGATCCGGGTATTACTAAATTAACTACAATGTAACACGACTATTTATTGAACAGCTTATGCAAGAAATATATGTTACATTCAATGATATTTAAAGCATCAAATGATAAACAATTTATTTCAAAGAATAAGTCCGAATTCAGCTTTTGATTATACAAAGTAAAAACATACTTTCTAAGATAATCCCAACATAAAGAACTCTAAGGTTCATGTTCATGCTAAGGTCACACCATACACGTGGATATCGCTAAGGCACCTAGAGTGGTAAATGTGTTCAGAGATGTTTATGGAAGACAAATTACCCACTCTAAAGTAATTAGAGTTGTGAGGCGATTGGATTCCAAAAGGCACAAATTTAACCCGTAGGACCTTTACACCAAATGGGTACCCAAGGCCCGATTATGTTTTGTGGGATGGAGTTGGGCAATCGAAGTTAAAATGAAGACAACATAGCCCCGATGAAAGGAGATGAAATTGCACCGCCGATGGTATCCGGATAGTGGATGTTCAAGACACATGACAGATATAAATATCTTTCTCACTAACTATGTTGAATGTAGAGACCTCGAGATAACTTTTGGAGATAATTCCAAAGGACAGATCAAGGATATGGGACACTTGAAATTGAGCATCGCTCATATCCATGGTGTATCTTATGTGTCCGGTTTGAAGCATAACTTGTTTTCTATCAATCAATTATGGATAAAGGATTCGTGTTGAGTTCTCTAAGAACTTATGTTATGTGAAAGATAATGTGTCACATCAAGTATTATCGACTCCAATGGATACATGTTTAGTTGCCAAGAAAGTCATCAAACTAGTCAATTATGGCACAAAAAAGGATGAATCACTTAAACTTCAAAACCCCGAACAAACTTGTAAGATTAGCACTTGTGAGAGGGTTACCAAATAAAGTATTCAAGAAAGATCATGTGTGTGATGCTTGTAAAAAAGGCAAAACAAATAAGAGCATTATTCAAAAGCAAAGTATAAAAACTTTTGATCTCTTTTGGTCCAAAGAATAACCGTGAGTAAAAAATGGCGTAAAATATACACTTGTAGTAGTTGATGACTACTCTAGATATACATGGGTCATATTCTTACCAAGAAGAAATAAACCCCGACAAAACCGCCTCTAATGCTAAAAAAAGACTCAAGAATGAAAAAAATCGAGTGTGGTCAAAATCGCACTGTATAAAGGTAATCAATTTATCAACCATATTATATCCGATTATTAAAAAGAAATGGAATAACTCATAAAATATCACCGTAAGGACCCTACAAATGTAATGGCAAGTTGCCGAAAGAAGAAATAGGACCCTCAAAGAAGTTCGCATTTAACAATGATTGTTGAAACTAATATTCCTAAAAGATTTTAATGGTTATCAACACCGCACGCTACTCGTAACAGATCCATGCCGACAAAGAATTAAGGAAAAACACCATATGAACTATGGAATGAAAGGAAGTTTCTTGTTTTTTTTTTTCGGTGTGTTTGGTTGTAAGTGTTTCATTCATAATAATGGTAAAGATCATTGAAAAACATTTGATAGCAAAGATGATGAAGGAATATTCTTTGGGATATTATGAAGTCAAGAAGTCCTTCAGAGTTACAATTGTAGACCCTTATTGTGGAAGAAACACATCATGTTGTATTTTATGAACCTACTTGTGTTCATAGAAAAAAAAGAACATAAATCAGAGACTTGATAAAAAAGGGTCACCAAACGTAGCATGAAAAAATAAAAGATACCGGATAGATCATCCAATTAGCTTGAAAAGAAGAAATCAATCACTTTCTACTTAATGGAGGAATTGCTCGTAAGAAGAAACTCAGATGAAAATATCAGTCGGGTGGACCTCGTGATGATAGTTCTCCACTAAAGGGAAGCTAACACACGAGAGTGGGTCCACCGAACTAACTCCAGCTCAAAAATCGTAAGTAATGCCGATGGAGATGTGGTCACAATCGAGGAAAACCCCGAATCTATCAACTAAGGGGGAAACAAATGTCTCGACAATGTTCTCAATGAAATTTCCCCGAGAAAGATGATTCTTTTTCATTTCTTGTTGTTTCTAATTTGTTGATATACCTAAACCTAACATTTCGATAAAGAGGATACCATCAAGGGGAACATCAAGAAGATTCGCTAGATAGCCACCCTCAAGTCGATAGTTGGTGATCCATCAAGGTGTTAAGACCGTATGTTCCATGGAGAAAGTGTTTTGTTCTCACGCTTCCTATCGAGAAAGAACTCACCGAAATTGAAGAAGCTCTTCAGATTCCTTTCGATTACAAGTATGCAAAAGAAGATTTGAATCAGGCCACTAGGAATGAAGTTTGGGAGTTAGTAGATAGACCGAGGAAGCACAATGTGATTGGAACAAAATGGGTTTTCAAGAATAAAAAGAGATGAGAACAATGTCATTGTAAGAAACAAGGCAAGACTAGTTACACAAGGTTACTCCCAAGAAAAAAGGCTTGACTATGATGAAACCTTTGCAGACCACAGAAGACTAGAAGCCATCGATTGATTCTGCATATGCTGCTTCATATGAAATTCACTATGTATCGGCGGATGTGAAAAGTGCATTTTTGAACGGTGTGCTTAAGGAAGAGGTTTATGGAACAACCTCCGGCTTTCATTAAAATGACCAAGTTTACATGCTCGTAAAAGCCTTGTATGGTCTCAAGTAAGCACCCAGAGCATGGTATGATACCTTTTCAATTTCATCGATCAAGGTTTTATCAAAGGAATCGCTGATAGAACACCGCTCAGATAGAAGATGGGAAATATATCTTACTAGTTCAGATCTATGTAGATGACATCATTTTTTGATCTCCAAATCATCGATGTGTGAGAAGTTTTCATCTGATGAAAGGAAAGTTTGAGATGTCAATGACGGGGAGATGAATTTCTTTTTCAGACTTCAAGTCAAGCAATCAAAGGAAGGAATATTCATTAACCAAGCAAAGTATACCAAAGATCCGATTGCTAAGTATGGTGTAAATTACAATGCAGCTAGATTCCCATGAATACTAATACAAGATGGATCCCCGATCTCAAGACAAATACCAACTACACCGATTATAGAGGATCATTGGATCATTGCTTCTATCTCACAAAGAACAGGCCCCCATATTACCTTTTGTTATTGGGATATGTGCAAGATACCAAGCTAATCCTAAGACTAGTCACATAGAGGATGACTAAAAAGATTTTGAGATATCTTAAAGGCACAATGAATAGAGGATTATGGTATCCAACCGATGATAACCTTGAACTAACAAAAGTTATTCATATACCGATTATGGTGGTTGTAGATTGACAGAAATCCACCCTCGTGAACTTGTCAATTCCTTTAGGGAGTAAATTGATATCCCGGTTCTTCTAAGAAACAGACTTCAAAGGGTAACCAAAGATTACCGAGGTAGGTCTAACACATGGTCGCGGGAAGTTGTTGTGCACATATTCTTGGCTAAGGCAACAATTGAAGAATTATAAGATTATAAGCCAATGAAGTGCCTATATTTTGTGATAATAATAAGTGCAATTGCTATCACATGAAACCCAGATTGCATTAACTATATGCAAAAATGTTGATATTAGACACCATTTCATTAGAGACCACGTTGAGAAGAAAGATATCACAATGGAGAAAATTCACACCGATAAACAAAAAGTTGATATTCTTACTAAGCCTTTGGTTGAGTCAAGATTTCAGGAACTATCAAGAGAATTAGGTATGTTGGATCTAGGTGAGTGAGTTCACCAAGGGAGAAGTCCTTCGGGTGCATGAAGTTATTCAGGAAAGAATAACTCTGGACAAAATTTTCTCAGGATGGAAACTGAGACTCATGATAATTTTTTCATGACCAGTATTCAGTAAGGTTAAGTATTCAATTAATCCTTAAAGTAATACTCACACATGCATTAAATTCACAGCATTTATTTCACTCAATAATCATTTGAAATAATTGACAAGAGACCGAACTTTAAGTCGGGAATGTTTGGTCAATTCTATTGGTTGAAAAATGAGGCTTAAGATGAAGAGTTGTCTCGATTAGAGGAAACATCATTTTGTCACCCTAATTGTCGCTTTTTATTTACTCAATACATCGATCAAGACTCTATAAATAGCACTTCCTCGAAATTAATCCAAAACCTCATATTAAATCTCAACCATTCAAATCTTATTTTCTAAGATTTAATCTCAACCATTGATATAAGTTTTTTCGATCATATAAATACCCAAGTGTTTCCTGCTTCTTCATTTTTATCCATATTACCCGAGATACAAACATTCAAACCCTTCATATTCACTTCTTCAAAATCGTCATACTCTTTCAAAATGGAATTTCCCAAATACGCTTATGATTAAAGATCTTCAGGAAATGGAGAAACCCTATTTAACATGTGGTTGCTATGATTGACAATCGCACCACAACAATAGAAGAAGAAGCTCAATATGCTTCAAGTGGCTCGACTACACATGTTAGTGAACAATATGCCAGATAGAGAATTATCTCAAGAGGTGCTGCAGTTTGTAACCAGTCTTTGTGAAGGAGAGCATGGTTCATTAGTTTCGCAGTTAAGTTTTGGAACTTATGCAAAATCTAAAGCAGAGGCGGTTTGCACCAGAAAGGTAATATTGACTTTAGATGATATCAATGTTGTCTTTGAGTTAAATGATAGAGGTGAGGACCCATCATTGGCTGGCACAGAGCAAGAAATTTTGGACCATTTTGTAGAAACAAAGACAGGGTTTAAAGGAGCTCTTCATAAACGTTGTTTAAAGGCAAAATACAAACTTTGATCGATATTGTGGCCAAGTCTTGATGAGTACTTCCGAAGTTTGGAGCAAGTTAAATTTAATAAGTTGAGGCTCATGGTCAGCGATTGAGGACTCTCCAACCGTTGATTTTAATTGGTTGAAATTTCTAGCTGATTGTATTCTTCACCAGAATCAAAAGTTATCTTTTGCCAAAGGGGCATTCAAGAAATCTGGGAAGGTACTGTTTGGTACGAAGATAAGTTTCCTTCTTGAAACCTTGCCCAAAGATAATGAATTTCTGATTTTTGGAGTTGAATTCTCAAGAAATCAAATTATGTTCCGGAAACCTAAAACTCAGAGAAAGAAACCAACAACCTCAGAAAGTCCAAGTTCTACTAAGACAAGAGGAACTAGAGGAGTCTGGATCGATCAGATAATTTAGCTTTTATTGAAGTAATCTTAAAAGAAGAGTGGACTAATTAATAGGAGGTTTTAAAAGAAAAAGAAGTCTCTTGAATTGCTGAGAATAAAGCGAGAAACAGGTGAGAAAAAGAAGGCTCAGGAAGAATAAAAGAAAAAGAAGAAGCGACTCAGGACCATCCGTGAGTTGGAATCAAGGGAGAAGGCTCCTTTGGATACTCTTGCCAAAGTGGTATCACAAACCACCGAGGAAGAACGAACTCAGCAGTAAAACAAACGCTTGGGTTAAGGTATGAGATGAAGAAGTTTTATCAAGTGTTTTGGCACAAGCATAGGTACCGAAGGATTACTTAAGAGATCTTCATGTGTTCTCAAAAACCCGCTGAAGAAATCCAAATTACAATTCCAACCATCGAACCTCGTGAGCTATATATTCCCATTCCTTCAGATGTCGACTCTAGCTGAAAGAAGAACCACCGCTCCTCGAACTCGTGAAAGGTGAGGTGGAGGAGAGAGAATGGAAGCAAAAAAAGTAAGACGATTGGTCATAGATAAGATCCTAACTCGTAATATTCTCGATCTTCAAGATATTTTTATCAAAATAAAATCGCCATTCTCGATTGTAAACCAAAAACTTTGCCATGATGTCGAGAATGGCAATTTCAAAAGAGGAGAGGAATTTTGGGTTGAGGAAGTCGCAGAGTTGGACGCATTCTCTGGATTAGGAAAGAGAAGACTAAGGATAAAAAATTTGAATTTGATGTCTTAGAAAAAAAGAAAGTTGCTAAAAAGAAGGTTATTGTCGATATTTTAGTTTTGATGAATTATGCCAAAACATTATCAACTTGTATTTTTGAAGCTAATCTACGATAACAAGTTGAGGGGGAACGAAATAAATGTTGAGGGGGAACTCATGAAATCGCGACGACATGATCGAGATCGACGAGGTCATAGATGAGACCGATCAAGATCAAAATGAGTAAGATGAGTTCCAGAGTTAATCACGAAAGGCAAAAAATCGTAAGAAAAGATAAGCTAGTCGGGTCAAGATCGTGATGACCAGAGCAACCAGATCGTAAGAGGAGGTTGCAAATCAAGAGGATCAGATGAGATCGACGAGATCGTGACGAGATCGAGATCGAAGCTAACCCGATATGCTAACCTAATATGTTAACCTCGATGTAATTAACTGATGCAGATAAACCGATATACCGACTGATAAGTTAATCGATCCGATCATGTGAATCGATCGATCAAGCGAGAAGAAATCGATATCGAAACCGTAAACTGCGATACCAGATCAAAGCTAGAAGAAATCGTAAGAGAAGTTATCCAAGTCATGTTCATCGAGAATCGTAACGCCATCGATGATCGCTACTGAAAAGCAGCGACTGAGGGTCGATTGTCCAAGTCAAGAGTCAACTCGCTTATTCGAGTGTCAAGATACCGACGTATAAGGTCCACCAAGAGAAGTCTCATCAATCAAGAATCCCGAGTCCAAAGAAGCTCGAGTTTGAAGAACTGAGGATCGATAATCCTCAAGACTCATAGAAACCTCAAGACTCAGATAGATCCCAAGAATATAAATTTAGATTCAAATTGACGCGGACCAATGAGAGGAAGACAACACGCTCAAAAAAAAGCTAAAAAAGTAAAAAGTTATTAGAGTAGTATGGATTTGAATGTAACTCCATCCAACCAGAACATTCAAATCCACACTATAAATACAAGATCTTCCATCAAATTAAGTGTGAAAAATGCGGAAACACCCATCAAGCCAAATCATCTAAAGATTTCCACCATAGTAACACAGAGCAAGAAATACACGATATATTCAAAGAGTGTTCTACCCCAGATCTAAGCACAAATGCTATATCCAAAGCTTAGAGAGATTTTCCCATCCTTAGCATTGAGGTTAAACAAATGTAAGGGAAAATCTCAACCTAGTTGAAACCAAAAAACCTTACCCAAATCACTTGGCAGATAAGTTTGTAGGTTGAGTGAGAACCCCAGAACATCTAAGCAATCCCAAAAGGGAGGGTAGGCAATCCCTTGAGGGAGATAAGTCCCTTTGAGTGTGAACCCGTAAACATCTATTAGGTGTGGACTAAAAGTTAAACTAAGTCCAGCTTGGTTAAGTAGGTGCCCTCGCCGAAAGGAAAGATGGATGTAGGAGTTGGACTCAACCACTATAAAATCATGTGTTCTTTATCGCTTTATGTTCTTACTTGCCATATGCATTCGACAAAAACACACATCGTTTTAAAAGCAAAAAGTTTAATTGAATCACTCGCCTCTCCCCCGCTTTTATATGCATTACATGGTATTTTTCCTCACAAGACATGGGTTTTCCTAATTCGGGACCAAAAGTTATCTCACAACCTGAAGGGGAGGCCAGTGGACAGGACAAATATGATCAAGAACCTGAGCCCACTCAGGAAAAGGACGCTGGAGATATTCCTGAGGGAAGCAAGAAAGGTGCTGAGTCCAGTGTTGATGCTACCATTCAGGGGGAACAAACTCAGATGTTTCACCCTCGCAGATGATTACTTTTGGACAAATTTTTCATTACCGTATGAGCCCAAGTCACATTGACAGAGTTGGCAGATGTTGGAGTTCAGACTGAAACTGAGGAATAAATCCCACCTCCACCATCTCCGACTATTGACTTCACTCCCATATTAGGCAAGATAACCAAGCTGCGACCCTTAATTGATGAAGTATAGAAGATTGTTGAAACTCAAACTGTTGAATTTAGAGGCACGAAACACGAATACATGCGTTAGGAAAGGAAATAAAACACTTCACCAACAACTAACACGAATTGCATAATTGAATACGATAAACATAAAGAGAAACCTTATAGTAAATCGTGACGATATTTCTACTATGGTATCCATTTAATCCCCAATCACGGGACTTTACACAAATTTGCAAATTGAATCCCCTAGATGAATTTGCATAGGAAAATTTTAACTCTAGATCTTATGGAGAGAATAATGAATTAACGTTGTTTGTGAATTCCCAAGATCTCATATATATAGGAAGACCCAATTTTAAATCTTAAGTTTAAACTCATTAGGAAATAAAATCCCTTAATCTTATAAAAATAAATCCTTTAGATTTATTTCCCATATATAAATCTCTATGGATTTAATTTCATGTATATCAAATCTCTACGGATTTGATTCCATATATATTAAATCCTCAGAGGTCCCTAACGAAGTTTTCATGGAGGGCGTAAGTCTAGAGGGAGGGGTGAATAGACTTCAAAAACTTTTTTGCAAGCAGATCGTGTGATTGCAAGCTTATTCGATCAGAGTGCAAGTGAATCAGCTTTGGATCGATATCCAACTTATTGATCACCGCGGGCGATCAATTCAAGATCTATCGCTTTAATGACGCGAAGCTAGTTTATACCAGATGAAAAACTAGTTTATAACAAATCGATTCAAGTTGCTTTCAATCGATGACTATGGAGTCAATCCGATCAGATCAGAGAGTTTGGTGCTCACGATCCTAACTCGTAATATGTATGCGATTTAATTGTTGTGTGCAATAGTGTGAAGCAGCTTAATCAATCGTAAATGCACACAAGATTTATAAGGGTTCGACAACCAAACCCCACGCCCACTATTCCCTATCACAAAGGGCACCAACTTAACCAACTTAACCAATCGATTTAGATTATTGTGTTAGTCTAACACATTACACCAACAGATATTTATAGAGCTCTCACTCAACCGATCCTTAAAATCTAACTAGAAACCCTAGTCTCGAATCTTGCTAAACAAACTTAACCTAATTTTGGGTTTTGGGTAAGATTTGTTGTTTGTTCCAACTTTGAAATCTTTCCTAGTATTTAAGTAGCCTAACAACTAGAGGATAAGATTTCAAGGCTTAAGAACTATGGGATGAACACTTAGAAAAATAATCTTCAAGGTTGTGTTCTTTAAGGCGGAAATTGGCTATAAGATGAGCTTCTTGATAATTTCCGTCCCTTTTACTCTGAAGAGTAATCCAATATTTATAGACCCCGAAATCAAAGAGCCGTTGGAGAGCAATTTGAATTTTTGGCTATATTTGGTAGATATGTAGGATTTGATTTGACGTGCTTCTAGGTACAGCATGGCCGAAAGCTTGTATGTCGTCATTTTTCTAGCCGTTTGACTATGCAACAATAAATCATAGCAGTTGTCACCAGTCATACGTGTCTTGTTCTTATTGGTTAACAAGTACAGCATATCAGAGTTTGTTCACCAACTAAAGTTGACATTCTTCTTGTTCAGATCAACAACGTTATGACTTGGTGAAACATCGCTACCACCGGGCGCTGAGGCCGACCGATCGGGCCATAATCGATCACCACTTTTTGGTGCCGCTTATCTTAGCTCAACTAGCGATTCTACCGATGTAGGTCTCGGTCCGATCTTTGGTAGTCATCCGATCTTCAGTCTTCTCGAATTTGTGTTTCATGACTTCACCGATTATCCGACTTTTATAAGATCGTTCGATCTTCAGATTTCCTCGCTTTTCCGCTCGCTCTGACTTCAACCGATCTTTTGTTCTTCCCGATCTTTAGATTCGATTCTATACATATTGAGGTTCCCCTCAATATGTGACCTATCTTATACATCGGGGCTTGTTCTATTTAATAATTATCAACCGGTCATCTTATAACCGGTATTAAAACATCACGTACCTAACATGTCTCGATCGTCTTATTACATGTGTTTTGGAACTTTCATCAAAACTCTAAATTTCCCAACAATTTCCTTTTTGATGAAACCAAAACATTTGAGAAACCAAAATACGCTTGATAAATATAAAATAATAAAGAACACATAATCGTAAGATAATGAGATTTTGTCTTTAGATCGTAAAAAGAATAAACTTTTTCATTCAAACAGATTTATCGATTATGTGTTACATCGTAAAAGTTTGAGTTTAAATTCAAACCGATCCTAAATAGTCTTTCCGATCTTTAATCTTTGCTTATATCCCTCCGCATTTATCGTTGATCCCGAGGAATGTTGAATATCCCAGATAGTTTCCATTTGACATCATTGATCCGCCGAGGATCAATTACGCGAGCTTTGTTCAGATGTCAAAATAGAACCTTTGAAATGCCACCATTAAATGAGCCATCCGCCTTCTTCGAGTAGTCCATCACGCCATACTTTGATTTAGATATTCTCACATTGATTACTCCGCCTCATTTTCCAGATATTTTAAAAATGGGTGCTTGTTCTCCAACCGCTTGAGAAATTTCAAGATCCGTGATTCTTCTTGGGCACTAGATCCGCACGAAAGCATCCAGAAGCCATTCACTTCGATCTTATTCCATTCCGAACCTATCAAGATGTGCGCAGCTTTTCTAATGATTTCATCAACTCTTTGTCGGGTAACCGAGGTTCTCGCCTGTATTTTCCGGGCTTTTGCCTTCTTATCTCGACCAGATTTCTTTTTTCGCATCTTCGCCGCTAATTTTTTTTCGCTTCTTCTTTTCTTCTTCAATTAATTCAAGCTTCTTCAAAGACCGCCTTAGAGGCCAAATTAGCTTCCTTATCTACCAGATTCCGCTAATTGTGTTTGCGGACTTCTTAGTACCGAAGGCTTGCATGTGTTTTGATGACCTGAAGACCCTAGCTTAACTTTTCGCTTTTGACTTCTCCATCTTCCTAGAAATTTCTATTAGCAAACAGATCCATGGTTCAGTTCCGCCATAGGATTTAATCGTTCTAATCAGCTTCTTCATAGTTCGGCGAAAGTCGCTTGTTTTTCAACTCGCCCTTCCCCTTTTTGGTTTGATCAAAAAGAGTATTGAGGTGGGAAGTCGAGATCCAAAGTTTGATCGATATGGCCTTGTTAAGATATTCAAATGATAAACCTTTGAGCTTGAGTAGATAGATTTTGAATCTTTGAGATCAAAGATATTTGGGACAGATTCAACGGCAGAGAGAGGGTAAGAATGAGTTTATCAAGTTTTTCTTCACTATTTCAAGCTTTTCTCGTGACCATTAGAAGAGAAACTTGTTGTTGATCAATCAACTAATCTTGTCGCCAACCGCCTTCTTAAATTCAAATAGCTTAGGTTGGTCAAGGTTTGAGAGAATCGATCTTTTGATTGTTTCAACTGGGAAATAGCCAATTCCCATTGATCCGCTATTTCTTTAAGGCCAATCGCCTCGACGCCTATTGTGTTGCTAAGTTCATTAGCTAACACTCCTCAATTTCTTCTTTCAAGATCTTTAAAACACGATCCGATCTCCGTTGATCGCTGGTGATGTGTGTTGCGTGAATATTTTGCATCACCGATCATTTTCAATTGTTTGCGCCCAGTCATCGGGTCATGAATCGCAAAGACCAGCCCACTATCACTCCAAGAACTCCCACATCATTCATAGGATCATCTTCCAGGGGGGGAGTTTTTACAACAAATTCTCCAGCTCAACTTGTTCAATTATTCCTTCGCTGATCGAGCTTTTGATCGCCAAAGAAGCTTATCGCTCAATTTTTATCCGGAAAGCATTTCTTCATGTCAAAATCAAAATCATGAATGCATCAAGACCTCCCATCCGCTCAATAATGATCATGAAATCGAGAAGTTCTTCAACCGAGATCTTTCCGTGAGAATCTCCATTACTTCTCTCTAATAATGTGACGGGCTACCAACTCCCGTACAACTCATCAATATCGATTCAATTCTCATTCGACCATTTTCCTGATGGTCTTGGATGATCCGACTCAAGAATCATCTGCTCAGATCTACCGGTGTTCTTGCTGATGAGATGAGAGGGTCTCCGTGGTGTCCGAGTAAATGGATGTTGGTCGATTGGTCGAATCGCAGAGGTTCTCACAGAGCGCAAAGTGCGCCTAGTTCAGCAAACAGGATCTTATCGTTCGCGAACCGGGTGAACTTTCGTGTTCGCGAGTAGGTGAAGAAGAAGGAGAGATATGCCTGCCAGCCTAGAAGTCCGAAAGTGGTGAAATCACGAGATTGAGGTGAAGGAGATCTTTCATCCCTCGCTTCTTCCCTCGATTATTCTCGCTAGCTCTCAACTTGAGAAGCCTCGCTTATATGATGTTCCAAAGAGATCTATGTTGTACATCAAAGCTGATCAAAGCACTCCTTCTTCATCCGACTCGCCTTCCTAGAAAAAGAGTCATGGCGCCTTTGCTTTTACCTTCTTTGGTCTCTTTCTCCCGAGCCTTTACCGCTTTTCTTCTACTTTTGAGGAGCATCATTTGCAAACGAGTCGCCTCCTTGTTTTTCCCTTTTCTTTTCTGGGGGGGGGCCGATATCATCATCCGATGGCCCATAGATGGCGCTTGTGGTTGAGAAAAGGCCTTGTAGGACTTTCAAATTGCTCGATCCCATTCAAAGATTGGGCATCTTGTCCTTCGTAATGACCGCAACCTTGTTGAGATTGCTGATTCTCTTCTTCGTGATAGACTTGTCTCGCTCACTAACTCCAAACTTGTCATGTTCTTGGAGCAGTAATAACCTTTTAGGAAACCATGCCAATTAATATTTTTGGCTCCATCGATAATAATTAGCCCATACTATACATTTTCACAAATTGTTAATCCATCCGCTCGAACGAGATATCTATGATTGTTTTTGATGTAATGTCAAACAACAAATGGTATTTTTTTTCAACATAGCTCGATAAAGCCTACGGTCCGTGTTTATCACCCTCTCAAGAGTTCATTCCTCGATCGCTTCGGTTTTCATTCTCCCTCAGAAGTGAGCAGAGTGATTTTTCCTTTTGGGCAGTGTTGAATAAATGAGTTATATCAAGATTTGTAAGTCCGATATCCTTCCATTTATCAAGAAATCAGTTGTTTCCGTGATTTTCCGTGTCCACCTTCAAATTCCTCAAGAATTCTAGTGCCTCATACTATATTATCGGATTGCAAAGTGACCAAAGATAATATTTTTTCGAGATCGCACCTTTTCGTAATTTGTTCCACCTCCATTGATTTTGGATCCCGTAACACCAAACCTTACAAATTTATCTTCAACAATTTTGGTTGCTAAACCAAGATACATATATACATAATTTTGCCTAATCCGCGAAGTGGCCATCTACAATAAGATAGACTCGATTAAAATTTGTGCATAACCATAAAGATATCATATATTGATTATCGATCTATTCTCGCATCTAGTAATCGATGAATACATACGGATATCAAGAAATGATAAGGCATAACACAGATAACATAAATAGACGAATCTATATGTTCAATGGATTTTAGGAAAGTAATTCATCAAATAAACCGTAAATTACCAGATTCGCTTTTCAATTTTGAAACATGTTGAATCGTAGAAGAACACTTTTGAATCGCAGAAAGATAATTGTGAGTTTGCAGAGAATAAATCGCAAGAATTTTGAGAAAAAAACTCCGTAGGTTTTGATGAAGCTTATAAAAACAAGGAGGGAAAATCGAGATTAGAAGATCAAACGCTTGAAACGGATAAACGATCCAGATTGAGCGGTTTTGATCGTGGTGGTCGATATGCACGCATCGACATTACCTTTTTGATTTAAAAATATATTTAGAAAGATTTAATACATATATCCCACATCCGCATTAAATACTTTCATAGGTACGCACACAAAAGTATGTACAAAGAAAGACAAATATTATCGATAATTTTATAAGTAAACAAAGAAACAAGGAAACAAAATTACGATCCGGGTTGACTAATATTGTAATCGCTAATACCACTTGAAGTCCGTTGCACTCATTTGTTGATCTTAGTTTAATCCTTATAATTTCCCTAACCGCCCCTTTTAACCGATCCGCTTCCACTTTGCTTCTCGATATTCCCTTTCTAATCATCCCCATCAGTTGAAGTTCCTTCAACTTTTATTTCGATTAGTTATTGATCGATTTATCCGATTTGTTGAGGTATCATACTCAAACCGATCTTCCTCATTTGATCACCCTTATCTAATCGATTTCAAATGACCTAATCTAATTCTACTCGCATAAGTCAATTCTGAATAAGTGTTACCGCTTAAACTTAATCTTGGAAAATCGAGATTCATCTCGATTCCCTAAGTCGGCACGATTTGACATTCGTGAATAATAGTCCGATACTTTGGGATATCAATCGCCTTTAAGCTTATCCAATCATCAATCGCGGTGTTTCCTACGCTACCGTCCTTGTGGTGCGCATTTCTTAAGGGTCTTGAGAAATTAAATTTGCACCTATACCCCTCGCTTTTTTTTATAAAAGGATCTAGGGTTTTAGGAAAACAACACAACATAAACTATTCATCTTCTTTATTTAGCTTATACTCCATGTTTTCCGATGAACCCTTATTTCCTCGTGAAACTTCCAACAAAAAACCTTTACCCTTTTCAAATGATTTTAGCTTCTCAAATCAACCCCTGTGTCCCTTTATTATCGCTTGCCATCAAGATTACACATACAATTATTGCTAATCTTCTCTACTATCGCAAATGAGAAGACACTTCTCCTAACCCAGATGCACCTTTGTGTGCCTATCGAGATGATTTAAATTAAGATCACTGCACTACCGATATAAAACATGAGTTTGGTATCCATTTTGATCGATAACAATGATCATCGATATCAAACTCAATATTTTCATGCGACACTTAGGCCATATGGTCTTTTGGACCACATCTTTGGCACTTGTTTCCCATTTAACAAACCGGAGAGCCCATTGATTTTGGACTAGGGGCTTTAACTTCAAGCTCCGAGGGTGGCTTTTTAGATTATTTCAAAGCCTCTCACACCCCTTTTTGTGGTTGTTGGGGAAAATGGGAGCAAGAAAGTTTTAAAAATCTTTTAAAGCCTCTTCCCCCACTTCTAGGGTTAGCTTAGGTTTTCGGTTTATGGTTTATGTAATCGACCTCCCGGGTCCTTTTTGTACTTGTAACTTGTAATGTAAATCGATTCTAATCTTTTATCAAATCTAAAATTTCTATTATTCCATTGTTGTGTTGTTCTACTTTTTTTGCGATTTGTAGTCTTAATCTTATACAACTTGCTTGTTGAACATGGCTTAATCGACTTACAAAGTATAAAACAACCAAACCGACGGGCCTTTAACTGAGCAATTTTTAAGATAATTATTTAACCGATCAGCCTTTAACTGAGATAAAGACTTTCATAACAGCTGATCGATCTTCTTCCGATCAGCTTGAGATACCTAACTCAACCGATTCCTCTTAACTCCGTTAATCTTTAACTACCGGTTCGAGATCACCCACCAAAACATTTCGTGCACTTTCTCCGAGATCCGTACAACTAGCTCATTGCATAAAAATCAATCTAATCTCATTTAGTGGCTTGGTTAAAATATCGCTTTTCGCTTATCAAGATGGATCTTTTCCATTTTGATATTCTTCTTTCAACATGATCTCTTATAAAATGGTGTCTCGACATCCACATGCTCAGATCTTCAGATGTAGAACAAGATTTCGAGTGATTGCAATATCACTATTATGGCACATAATATATGTAACGTTCTAGCTACAATGTTATAATCCTCGCTGTCGATTAAGCCGAGAGCAGCTTGGGAGCAACAACTTTCGCAGCCTATATATTCTCGCTCAATAAGAGATGTCGAATCGATGTCCGCTTTTTGAAAACCACGAGATCGCTTTTTACTACCTAAAATCGACATGTACCGAGGTTGACTTCTCACAATTTCGCAACCTCCATAATCGTAATCGTAATACCCACTAAGTTTAGATTATCATCCGATGGGTAAAATAAACCAATGTTTACCGTCCCTTCAGATACTTAAGAATCCGCTTAGTGCTTTTTCTGTGTGGCTTTGCATTGGATTTGCTTCAACCGCACATACACCTACCGCAGAAAAGTGATATCCGGGTCGGCCGGCAAATGTATAGTAAAGATCCAATGAGAGCCCTATATTCTTTCCTCGATTAGTTTTTTCGACCATTCTCATTCGATCCATCTTGAATCCACCATCATATAATTTCGCTTCCTTACGCTTTTGAACTCCAAACTTAGCCAATAAACTCCTAGTGTACTTCACCGCAGATGAATATCCCTTCCGATTTTTTGCTTAACTTGTAGACCCGTAAAGTAACTCATCCGACCCATCATGGACATATCGAACTTCCCTTGCATCGCCTGTCAATTTTTCACATAAACTCTTGTTGGGAGATCCAAGATGATGTCGCCCACATAAACGGGAACCATCGTAATATCTTCTCCATCTTCTATTCTCAATGAGGTTATGTCCACTATTCCTTTAGTGAAACCATCGCCTATCAAGAATTGAGAGAAGTGTATCATACCAAGCTCGAGGAGCTTGTTTCAGTTATAAAGAGCTTTTCTTAAATCCCAGACACCTTGTCACCTTTTTTTTTTCAAAGCCCGGAGGTTGTTCAACATAAACTTCCTCGCCTAGTACCCCGCTTAAGAATGCACTCTTAACATCCATCCGATACACAATAAACCCTTCAGGGGCAAAGATATGCCGTAAACAAAATTAATGGTTTAAAACGAGCGATCGGGTGCAAAGGTCTCATCATAATCAATTCCTTCGACAGGAATTTTTTAGCAAAAGTCTTGCCTTTATTTTTGGTTATGACATTATTCTCATCTCTGTTTGTTCTTGAATACCCACTTTGTGCCAATTACATCTTGATGATTTGGTCTCACAACCCGCCTCAAAACTTGATTTCTTTCAAATCGCTCCAGCCTCCCCCGCATGGCTAGAATCTAGCTTCCATCTTGTAGACCTTCCTCTACGCTTGGTTGGTTCCTTCAAAGATAGATAACAACAAACATGGCACTTTCACCAACTGATGTCTAGTTTTAACTCTATCGATGGGGTCTCCATGATCGATCACTGGATGACCGGTTACCTGTGTCCTTCTTTTTCCGATTTGCATTAGTTTGAGAACATCATCCTCTTCTCGATAGTAGTTCATTACTAGTGATTGGGAGTGGTGCGTAATTATGATCCACTGACATGGACAAGTCTCGTGTGATGTTGACCCATCATGTGCCGATGTCCGTCCCAGAACTTCAAAGTGTTCTCACTGCATCAACTTCTTCATTGACAATCAGACGCACTTTAGGTCCGATTGACTCCAAGTGAATCGCCAGAAGATCCGGAATATACATCGCTACGGTTTTGATCCTTTTTCCTTGATACTTAGCCGATCCATTTTTCTGCATCAAAACCGTTGAACGGGTACTTTTTGTTTCGAGTCGATTTTCTTGTCGTAAGATGTCTCATCAAAGATCCACATGAGGTGTTTCTTCCACAACTAGGGTTCGCCTCTGTAAAACCCCCCAAGGTTTTGGCCGGATGAGGAATATCCTAAGAATATACCATCATCCGACTTGGCCTCAAAAGTCTTCAACCGATTTCTTCCCATTGTTGTGTATGAAACACTTGCACCCAAAAAAACATGTAAATAAGAAACATGAGGTTTCTTTCCTTCCATAGTTCATAGGGTGTTTTGTAGTGAGCCTTAGTCGAGAGCATCTGTGCTCGAAAGTGGCATGCAAGATTGATGGCTTCGCCTTTAAACGGTTTGGTGTTGCATGTTCAATAATATAGTGCAGCAGCTTTCCTTTGAGTGTTCTGCTTTCTCCGCTCGCTACACCATTCTCATAGGGCTAAGGGCAAATTGATGGCTCATGTCAGATACCAAACTTAGTGCAAAAATTAGTAATAAAGGAGTTCAAAAAATTTTGTACCTTTATCCGATCCGATTTTCACTATAATCGACACCTCTTTTCATTTTGTAGTTTTTGAGCAAAATTTCGTATCTTTGTTGTTATCTCATTCTTCTTATACAAGAATACAACCGAGGTAAACTTGGAATAATCATCCACAATTACCAGAGTGTATTTTCGCCCATCGAGACCGCTAGTGTAATTGGTCCAAATAAGTCCATATGGAGCAGCTTGTAATATCATCACGGATGTCGGTCCAGTGGATTCCCTTGAATGAGGCTTTAACTCGCTTTTCCTTCCGATACGCGACACATGTCCCGATCCTTAGAGAATACCTCATTCGAAAAGACCTCAACCAAAGACATCCTGCTATCTTGTTAAGAGTTTTAAAGTTCGATGGCTCATTCTCTTGTGCCGAGCCAACCATCGCTTTTGGAACTCTTAACAATCAGCATGCATTTCTTTTGGACAACTGCTCCAATCACAGATAAATTGTACCTTTCCTTGAACCAGCTTAACAAGATCTCGCTGAGTAGCTCGATTCTTGATAGTACATCGATCGTAAGAGAACTCAACATCAATCCGTTGTCGCTAATTCAGAAACCGATAATGTGTTATGCTTTATACCTTCAACATACGAGACTCCAAAGAATCAGACATCATCATTCTCTGTTGTTCCAATCCTTTGGTAAAACCAAAGTTATCATCACCAAAGAGTACACACGGGCCTTCTTGTTCAGGTAAGAGCTAAGGAGATGTTTGCTTCCAATCATATGCCTTTGAGCATCCACTATCGATGTACCGTGATAGTTGCTTGTACACCTTCTTTGTTGGCCAAACCCATTTAACCCCGCAATCAAATCAAGTTTTTAGGTACCCCTTTCGATCGGGTCCCGAGGGGGTAAGAGTTGGTTTTAGGATCCATACAACCGTGGCACTTCTATTGTAATCGATAGATCAAGGCTTGATTTGTCTCCCATAAATATCTACATAATCATACATCTCTTCATATGCATTCTCGATCAAGATGATTATTTGTGTGAGCCTTGATTAAATCGTAAGACTTGGGATTTTTTTTTTTGTCGCTTGTCTCTTTTTTAAAACCAAAGGGGGGCTCAGTGCAAGATTTCTAGGTTTCGATTGTAAGGGTAGGTACGATCGCTACCATTAAAAGATTCATATTTTTTGGCATAATTGGTCCTAGTAGCTTTACCTTTTAGCTTGCTTTGTTAGTAATGACTCGATTAGGTTTCGATTAGATTTTTTGACAAAGTTATCTTTTTCGATACTCTAACTGTTGATCGTTGAGGGTCTCTTCAAGAACTGGGTTCTTTCGTTGATTCCTCACCGATGCTTAATCATGGGGGTCCATTTCCCTCCTTCGATTGGGCACTCGCTTACTTGTTCAAGAAGGTCTTTCCCTTATCGATACATATTTTGCCTTTTGTGTATCTATATCGTAAACTCGCTTGATTACACCTTTTGAAGTGAATCGCAGTAGATTTTGAGGAAGTAGAAGGGTTTTCATGCCCAATACCTTCTTAGTAGTTGTCATATGAAAATAGTTGTTCATATCCCTAACCATTTTAGAAGATTTCGTGAAAACCTATATTTTCACGTAAACTATCCTCGCTAATTTCGCACTTCATATACTCAAGAGATCATCAAACTTGGCTTGTAGGATTTTAAAAATCATCGCCTTGTTGCTTATTGATAGCTAGTTGTTCTTAATCGCTTTCTCCCGATCGAAGAGTTAACTTTTAACTTTCGCTTCTTCGCTTATCTTCCGAAAGCGGCCAAAATTATTTAGTTCAAATTGCTCTACTAACAAAGATTTTCCTTAACAAGTCGGTATTTTCAATCCCTAGCTTTTTATCGCTTTTTGGCTTCCACTATCGTGATGTTGTTAGATCGCTAGCTAGAGAGATTATCAAGCAATTGCTCGTAATAGAGCTGCAAGTCAATCTCTAAAGAAGTGTGCTAATCATAGTCGATGTGGAAACCGAAAAGAAAGGTAAGGTTTAGAGGTTACCTCGCATTGGTTTTCTCCCAGCCATGCGAGACAGATAAGTCTTCATCGATGAGAACATCGATCATCGTAGTGATAGAAATCATCGCCGCTAAGCTTATCGCATAAAAGTCTCTCATCGATGAGTAGTTTAATCCTCATAAGATAGATAAGAATCATCGATCTCGATGACGACTAACCATGGCTTTTCCGGCTCAGATTCTTTTTTGTTCTCGCCCTGCTCCGCTTTGTCTTCTTTTTTCTTTTGAGTCAGTCCGCAATCATACCAGAATGATTCTGGTTTTTCACAGCTTGAAACATGCTCCACGCATTCACTTTAACTCTTTTCGCCAGTGTGTCATTTCATCGCAGAGAACTGTCAGTGATTACCCGGTTCGATCAGAATCGCACTTTTTCTCGGGGACTCGTTGTTTCTTCTTTCATCGACCGATCGATCATCTTTTTCTTATCTTCGGCGATCCTTTCGCGGATCATCTCTTCTGGCCATCGATCTGGTCCTTCGAGATCTCATACCGCCTCCTATCTCTTCCTCTCGCTTTGATAATCCCAGTAAAAATCTATTTATACTTGCCAAGTTGAATGTTAGATTTTTCAAGTTTTTTCGTTAGCAAAGCAACTGCTCGGGGCTTTTATTTATAATATTTACAACCGTTCAAGAGACTTAGAGTCACATCGGGTCGCTTTTGAATGCAACCGATTTTGATGTGGCAGTGTGGCTTCAAAGAAGGACTCGCCTTCTTCTTCTTGCCCTCTTTCTATCGACGAACTCATAAGTTTTAAGACTCGTGAATAAGTTTTTTTGGCTTCATCTTAACAATATCTTGACAATCCTTTATTACGTTGACTTTCATATCCCACTTCTTAGTCGAGATCTCAAGATCTTTTAATTTATGTCTTTATCCGACATCTCTCGCCCAAGTTCCCCAAGCTTGTTGACCGACATGGTGATTCTTCCATCGAGCTCATTGATGGTTTCATTTGGCAAAGATCTTAAGTTTTTCAAAATTTCACCAGCCAACTTGTACCGCTATCTTTAATCGATCATTTCCTCACACATTTCGCCAAAGTCAGATCCCACATCCGCTTTGGTCGCCTTGAGATACTTTTTATCTTTTCTATGGTTATCTTGTCCATGGTCTTCATGATTATGTGCCCGCCATCGATCCAGAGTGTACAACTTTTTTCTTCAAAGATCCATAAAGTATGGACTCTTTTCGACAAGACTTCCAACCGCAAAAACTGGATCACCTCCAATAATTGGTTGTTATGATAGATGATGATGGGTCCTCGCTCAAGAACTTCCATCATCCCCGCCGCTTATTGATCCCGTGATGGTTGCTCATGTATATCGCCCACCGTGATACTCATCAATGGAAAATTTAGGCAAATCATGATACATACCAAGTATTATCCATGCCGATCGTGAGTTTGAAAACAAATGAGATTTGAAAAAGGTTTTTCAAGATCAGTTCAAGTGACCACAAAGGTTCTTCCTCAAGAACCAATGATATTCAAAGTCAGTGGTCCGTAGAACCTGGCTCTGATACCACTTGTAGGTCCCGAACGGGTTTTGTGAAGGCAGAAGTCTAGAGGGGAGGGGTGAATAGACTTTCAAAAATTTTTTTTGCGCAGATCGTGTGATTGCGCTTTTCGATCAGAGTGCAATGAATCTTTGGATCGATATTCAACTTACCGATCGCTCAGGCGATCGCTTCAAGATTCTCGGGCTTTAACTGACAAGCGGAAGCTAGTTTATACCCGTGTGAAACACCAGTTTATAACAAATTAGATTCCGAAGCTGTTTTCAATCAGATGACTATGGAATCAATCCGATAAGATCAGTAGCTTGGTGCTCGCTGATCCTAACTCAGAATATGTATGCAGATTTAATTAAGTTGTGTGAAATAGTGTGAAGCAGCTTAATCAATCGTAAATGCACACAAGATTTATAGTGGTTCGACAACCACCCCACGCCCACTCTTCCCTATCACAAAGGGCACCAACTTAACCAATTGATTCTTAGATTATTGTGTTAGTCCAACACATTACACCAACAGATATTTAAAGAGCTCTCACTCAACCGATCCTGTAAATCTAACTAGAAACCCTAGTCCGAATTGCTAAACAAACTTAACCTAACTTTGGGTTTTGGGTAAGATTTGTTGTTTGTTCCAACTTTGAAATCTATCCTAGTATTTAAGTAGCCTAACAGCTAGAGGATAAGATTTTTGTGCTAAGAAATATGGGATGAACACTTAGAAAAATAATCTTCAAGGTTATTTTTTTTCGTATGAAATTTGGCTATAGTATGAGCTTTTGATAATTTCCGCCCCTTTTACTCTGAAGAGTAATCCCATATTTATAGACCCCGAAATCAAAGAGCCGTTGGAGAGCAATTTGAATTTCTGGCTATATTTGGTAGATATGTAGGATTTAATGTTACGTGCTTCCAGGTACGGCATGACCGAAAGCGTGTATGTCATTTTTCTAGTCGTTTGACTATGCAAATACCAAAATCCGCAATGTCACCAGTCATATGTGTCTTGTTCTTATTGGTTAACAAGTACAAAGATATCGTAGTTTGTTCACCAACTAAAGTTGACATTCTTCTTGTTCGATCAACAACGCTATGACTTGGTGAAACATCGCACACTGGTGAGCCGACCGATCGCCATAACCGACGACCTACCACCGATAGAATCTTTCGGTGCCGCTTGTCTTAGCTCAACTAGCGCATTCTACCGATGCGGTGTCTTTGTCCGATCTTTGGTAGTCATCTAATCTTCGTGTCTTTCAATTTGTGTTTCATGACTTCACCGACATCCGACTTTATAAGATCGTTCGATCTTCGTCTTCCCTTGCCTTTTCCGCCCGCCGGACTTCGGGCTTGATCTTTTGTTCTTCCGATCTTTAGATTCGACCTATACATATTGAGGTTCCCCTCAATATGTGACCTATCTTATACATCGCTTGTCAGAGGTCCCAACGGTTTAAATGAGGGCGTAAGTCTAGAGAGGGAGGGGTGAATAGACTTGGAAAACTTTTTTACCGGGGCTTTTGATAAATCAGATTCCAAAGTTAATCTTTTAACTTGATCAAGTGTCAAGTTTGATCGATCGTAAGCTTGGTGCTAATCGATCTCAACTTGGAATATGTATGCGCTTTTTAAAGGTTAAAAGTATCAGGTAATCGCTAATCAAAGCGTAAAGGCACACAAGATTTATAGTGGTTCGACAAACCACCCCACGCCCACTCTTCCCTATCACAAGGGCACCTACTTAACCAACGGATTTTTGTTTTATGTAAGTCCAACACAAAGACACCAACTAGATGTTTAAGGAGTTCACACTCAACCGATCCCAAAAGAGATCGAACTAGAAACCCTAGTTCGAATCTTGCTAAACAACTTAACCTAACTTGGGGGGTTTGGGTAAGATTGTTTTTGGTTCCAACTATGAAATCTTTTTTTCACAGATAAGTGTTTTAACAACTAGATGAAAAGATTTCTATGCTAAGAACTTATGGGATGAACACTTAATAAAAATTAATCTTCTTGTTCGTGGTTCTTAAAGCGGAAATCGATATTAGCTTGAGTTTTTTGATTGTTCAAATAAGCTTTTTTTTTTTGTTTCACTCAAGTGTGATCCCATATTTATAGACCTTTGAAATCAAAGAGCCGTTGGAGAGCAATTTGAATTTCGTGCTATATTAGGTAGGTTTGCAGGATTGATGTGACGTTTTTCAGAACGGTATGGCCAAAAGCGTGAACTTGTATTTTATATCCGCTAGAGAGAGTAAAGATCAAATCCCTTAATTGTCGGCCCGATCATATGTGTCTTGTTCTTATTGGTTAACGGACGACTTTTCAAAGGTTTGTTCTTCCAACTAAGGTCGACATTCTTCTTGTTCAGATCATAGACGTATGATTAGGTGAAACATCGCCACTGGTGAATGACCGATCAACGTAATCGATCACCACCGATGGAGTCTTCCGTGGTGCCGGGTTGACTTAGCTTCAACTAGCGCACTTTACCGATGTAGGTCTTCCGTCCGATCTTCCGAACTCATCCGATCTTCAAGTATTCTCGAGTTTGAGCTTTATGACTTCAAACCGAGATATCCGACTAGATCGATCGATCCGATCTTCCGTTTCTTTCTAAGATTCGCCCGTTTGACATCAATTTTTCTTGAGATTTCCAGATTCGATTTATACATATTGAGATTCCCCTCAATATGTGACCGATCTATTTCATCAGCTTGTTCTATACAATCATTATCAATCGGGTCTCCCCAAAGCAAGTAATATAAACATCACTACCTAATGTGTCCGATCGTCCTATTACATGTGTTTTTGGAACTTTCATCAAAACTATAAATTTCCCAACAATTTCCCATTTTTGATGAAACCAAAACACTTTGAGAAACCAAATACGCTTGATAAAAAATAGAACAATTAAGAGCATATAATCGTAAGACAATGAGACTTTGTCTTAGGATTAAAAATAAACTTTTTTCATTAAAAAATGTTGATTACATGTTACATCGTAAAAGTTTGTAAATAAGAAAAAAACCGATCCCGAGTAGTCTTTCGATTCTTCACTTTTAAGCTTGATCCTTCCCGCATCTCTTTGATCTTGAGGTACGTTGAAAACTGATAAAGTTTCCATTTGACATCATCACGGCCGAGGATCGCTTATGTGCATTTCAAGGCAGGATGTCAAAATAGAATCTTTGAA
This sequence comes from Stenogyne calaminthoides, assembly GCA_037126765.1. NCBI lineage: Eukaryota > Viridiplantae > Streptophyta > Magnoliopsida > Lamiales > Lamiaceae > Stenogyne > Stenogyne calaminthoides. Next base: position 29,190,948 of record JBBCBC010000004.1, on the reverse strand, counting down.
ATGCCATCATTAAATGAGCCATCCGCCTTCTTCGAGTATTCCAATGATCATACTTTGGCGAAGTTATTTTTACATTGATAAGCTTGGCCTCATTTTCCGTGATACTTTAAAAATCCGGTATTTATTTTCTAACCAGCTTGAGGAATTCTTCATCGAGATTCTTCTTGGGAACAAGATTAAGAACAAAGGCATCCGTAAGCCATTCACTCCTCGATCTTATTCCATTCCTCAAATTTCTTAAGAGATGCAGTTAGCTTTTTGGGATGATCTCATCAATTTCACGGGTACCAGGTTCGTACGGATTTTCCAAATTCTTCCTTTCTTTCTTCGCCTCGATCCGAATTTCTTCTTCAGATTTTTCTCGCCATTTTTTTTTCTCTTCTTTCTTCTTTCTTCGCTTTTTCGGCTTCTTCACCATTCCGCTTTTTGACATCTTTTTTCAAGAAATCCGAGTTTGTGATGTCCTCAAGACTGTTATGTCACTTGGTTTTCATTCGTTCTTCCCCTTTTTTGGTTTGATCAAAAAGAGTAGTGAGGTGGGAGGTAGAGAACCAAAGTTGATCGCGATCGCCTGCTGAGATATGCAACAGATATGCCTTTGAGTTTGAGCAGCTTAGATTTTTGAATCTTCGACATCACTACCTTGATAGATTCCATGGCAAGAGAGAGAGTGTTTTACCGGGCTTTGTCAAGTTTTTCTTCACAATTCTAGCTTGTCGCTGAGCAATTTAAAAAGAAACTTGTTGTTGATCCACCGAGTCTTTGGCATCAACGGTTTTATAGTTCAAATGACGCAAAGGGACACAGCTTTGGGAGAATCGATCTTTGATTGCCCTAACTGGGAAATAGCCAATTCCTTTGATCTGTTATTTCTTTGATGGCAACCGCTTTTGATCGCCTATCGCCCTCAACTTCTTCTTTTCAGAGATCTTTGAGACAAGATTTGATCTCCCGGTTGATCAAGAGTGACGGTGATGCTGGAATGTTGGGTGTCACTTGATCCGATTCAGCTTGTTTGTGCCTCCAAAGGGTTGGTCATGAACCGCAGACATCACTTCCACTATCATCGGCAGCCTCCGTGATCCTTCATGATGGCATCCGCCAGAGCTTTGTCGCCAGCCTCAGCCATTCCCTGCTCCGCAACCCTAGCTTCCCCGTGGGATCGTAGCTTTGACGGATTTAGCAGCTTATCAGCTCACCGGTGATCCCACTTTTAGCAGATTTTCATGTCGAAATCAAAGTCCGCAAACTCATCCGCACCGCCCATCCTGCTCAATAATTATTATAAAGTCCGAGAAGCTTTTTAATCAAAGATCTCTCCCGTGAGGATCTCCATAACTTCCTCTTATGGCAGTGATGGCTTAATCAGCTCGATACAACTCATCAATTTCTTTTCGATTCGTGATTCGATCAATTTCCCGCTTATGATTTTTGTTGATCCGACTCGAATTGTCCGCCCGCATTCAGCTTTGATGAGATGTGGAAGGTTCCGTTGTGCTTGAGTAGCGGAAGTTGGTCGACGGTTCGACAGCAGAGGTTCTCGCTGCGGGAAGCAGTGCTTCGGGTTCCACATCAAAGCCTCGTTCGCGAACCGATGCAGCTTTCGTGTTCGGCAAGGTGTGGAAGAATAGGAGAGACATGCTCAGCAACCATTAGTCCGAGTGGTGAATCACCGAGCTTGAAGAGAAGGAGATCGACGGCTTTGTGCTTTTTCCTCGTGAATGATCCGGGCGAGCTCTCAGCTTTGAGAAGCCCGCCATTCGATTTTTTCACCGATGTTTGTGTTGCAACAGACCGATCCGGCGCTTTTTCTTCATCCAATCATCTTCAAGCATCGAGTCATGGAGGAGGCTTCTTCGCCTTTCTTCCCCGGCCTTCACCCGCTTTTTCTTTTTCTTCTTTCGGGGCATCCGTGTAGACGGTTGTTGCTTCTTTGCTTTTTTCCTTTTTTGACTTTTTTGGGGTTGGCCGCGATATCATCGCCCTGTGGCCCAAAGATGGTCAAGTGGCGCGTGAGAAAGGCCTTATAGACTTCAACCCAACTGCTCCTATTTAGATTAGGCGCTTTATCTTTCGTAATAACCGCAACCTTGTTGAGATTGTCGATCTTTTTTCTTCAGATATACCGCTTTTTTTCATTTACTCCAAATTTCATGTTCTGGAGCGTAATGGCCTTCAGAACCCGTACAATTGATGTTCTTGGTTTATCAATTATTGCAGCCATGTCAGACATTTTGATTCGATGTAAGAGCATTCAATAATGTAATACCTATAATTGTTTTTGACAATATGTCAAACAACAATCGGTATTTCCTTCTTGAGCATCGGGCCCGACAAAACCCGACGATGATGTTTGTCACCTCTCTCAAGAGTTTCTTTTTCGAATCACCATCTTCGCTTCTCCTCAGAATGAGCAAAAGTAGATCCGGCCCTTTGGTAGGGTCAACAGACGGGTTATATCATCATTCGTCACCGATTTTTCTCCGCTGGATCGCCGAGAGCAGCTTCATTTTAACGCCTCAGATTCACTCTTAAATTCCTTAGAATTTAGTGTTTCATATCGATCATCGATTGCAAAGTGAGCAACAAGAATAATTTTCAAGGCCTCGCTCGCAGAATTTGCTCGACCTCCATGGATTCCTTGGATCCCGAGTGATATTGAACTCGCATTTAACTTATCATCCACAATCTTTGTTGCCAGCCCAAGATAATTGCACATTATCTTTCCCATTCCCGGGTGGCCATCTACAAGGGATGGACCCGATTAAAGTTGTGCATATATATATAAGAACATCACATATGCGAAACCAAGAAACAATAAAGCATAACACAGATAAAAACATTTAAGATCAATGGATTAAAAAAAAAATACATCAAATAAAACATAAATTACCAGATTCGCTTTTTCGGAAGGATGATTTTGAAACTTAGGAAAAACACTTTGAATCTGGAGAGAAGTAACTGAGTTTTCAGAGAATAAATCGCAAGTTTGTGAAATGGAAAACTCGTATGGTTTTTGATGAACTTTATAAAGACGAGGAGGGAAAAAGAAGACAAGATTTGGAAGATCAACCGCTTGAAAAGATTAAACGCTTCAGATTTTGGTTTTGATCGTAGGTCGAAAAGACGCATTTAAAAACCTTTTTGATTTAAAAGCACATTTAGTAGAAGCTAATACATGTTCCCCACGCCCGCATTAAATGATTTGCAGGAATATACCACAAGGATAATGGGTACAAGAAGGCAAATAATATCGATAAGATCCGATAAATAAGCAAAGAACAAGAGAAAAGAAAGGCAGATCCGGTTGATCGATATTGTAATCACCAATACCACTTGTCCATGTTGATTTCACTTGTTGATCTTAGTATTCATTTAAGCCTTAAAATTTCCCAACTCATCCTTTTAACTCGATCTTCTTCACTCAGATCCGATTTGTTGAAGTTTCAAGCTCAACCGATCTTCCTGAATACGCCCCGATTTTCTTCGATTCTTTCTTGATCACGCTTGAAGTTCTCTTCAACCGATATTTATGTTTTTCCCATAGACCGATGTATCCGATTTGTTGGAGTTTCAAGCTCAATCGATCTTCCTCATCCGATCACCAGATGTAATCGATTTTAGTCGACCTAACTGATTCTTCTCGATCAAGCCAATTTTGGGATAAGTGTTACCGCCAAAACTTAGTCTAGAATAGTAGCTTCTATTCCCTAAGTTGGTGCGATTTGACATGCGAATTATCGTCAATCTTTCGATATGTCAATCCGCCGTAGAATTTATCCAATTATCAACAAAGTGATTCCTACACACCGTCTTTTGGTGCGGATTTTCTAAAAGGTTTTGAGAACTCGAATTTGCATTTGCACCCTTGCTTGGTCTCTATAAATTGGACCAATTGTTTTACACAACATAACCCAATCACCATACTTATCTTATTTGTAGAATCATGTATCCCGGTGAACCCTTATTTCCTGCTAAACTTCCACAAACACTTTTTACCCCTTTTTTCAATGATTTCAAATTTCTCAAATCATCCCCTGCGGTGTCCCTTTATCACTGCCTTCGCTGCCATCAAAGATTTCACATACAATTGTTGCCAAGCTCTTTTTACCACCAGGCGGCGGATTCGCTTATCTCAATCGAGAAGACACTTCTCCTAACCGATGCACCTTTGTGTGTCTATCGAGATGACGAACCGTGATCCATGCACTTACCGGGAAAATGAACATGAGTTTGATGTACGGTCTCAGATCGACAACAAACCGATGCCCGGTGATATCAACTCACCATTTAATAAAACCGGAGAGCCCAATCGACTTTTCTAGTAGGCTCCCCGGCTTAAAAATCCTATCATGTCGCCTCGCCTCCATCGGGTTTTTTCAAATGACGGCTTTAGATTATTTTAAAGTTCTCTCACCCTTGTTGTTGGGGGGAAAATGAGAGCATCGATTTAAAAAATCTCTCTCCACTTCTTTAAGGGTTAGGGATGAGGGTTTAGTGTTAAGGTTTTTTGGTTTAGTGGTTTATGTATCGACCTCCGGGTCCTCTTTGTACTTGTATCTTGTAATGTAACCTTCGGGTCTTTATTAATGAAAATTTATGTTATTTCATTGTTGTGTAAAATTTCAGATCCTTATGCGATTTTAAGCTTTAATCTTGTGAATGCCACTTGTGAATCTTGTTGAATTTCAAATTTAATCGACTTACAAAGTATAACAACCGAACAGATTTAATAAGATAATCCTTTAAACGATCGGGTTCATTTAACCGATAAACTTTAACCGATCAAGACTTTCTCATATCGCTTCTTTGATCGATCTCCCGATCGCTTGAGATACCAAATTCAACCGATTTCACTTGAATCGATTAGTTTTTAACCAAACCGGGTTCTCGAGATCATTCCATCAAACATTTTAGGTGCATTTTTCCAAGATCCGTAAGCCCTAGCTCATTGCATAATTCTTCTAATCGATCTCATTTAGTGGCTTGGTTAGAATATCATTTTTTCAGATATCAAGATGAATCTTTTCCATTCTGATATTCTTCTTTTCAACATGATCTCTTATAAATGGTGTCCCACATCCACATGCTTGCATCTTGTATGTAGAACAGATTTCGAAAGTGATTGCAATAACACTATTATCGCCACGTAAAATAGGTACATTCTTAGTTTCAATGTTATAATCCTCAATACGACTAAGCCAGAGTAGCTTTGGGAACAAAATTTCCTCGCAAATATATATTCTCGCTTCAAGAGTAGATGTTGCAATCGATGTCGTCCGCTTTTGAAAACCACGAGATCGCTTTTATTTCCTAAAAACCGACATGTTCCCGAGGTGGGATTTTTCGTCAATCTTGCAACCTCCATAATCGTAATCGTAATACCCACTAAGTTTAGATTATCATCCGATGGGTAAAATAAACCAAGGTTTACTATCCCCTTCAGATACTTAAGAATCCGCTTTTAGTCGCTTTCTAGGTGGCTTTTCATCGATTTGCTCGAACCGCACATACACCTATCGCAAAGGTGATATCCGGTTCGGCTGGTAATGTATAGTAGAGAGATCCAATGAGAGCCCTATATTCCTTCCGATTTGTTTTTCGACCATCCTCATCCGATCCATCTTGAATCCAAACCATCATAGGAATTTTGGCTTCCTTACAATTTTGAACTCCAAACTTAGCCAATAAATTCCTAGTGTACTTTTGTTAGGCGATGAATATCCCTTTCAGACTTTGTTTTACTTGAAGACCCGTAAAGTAATTCATCCGACTCCATCATGGACATCTCAATTTCCCTTGCATCGCTTTTGTCAATCTTTCACATAGACTTTTGTTGGGAGATCCAAGATGATGTCATCCACGAAATCAAAACCATCGTAATATCTTTTCCATCTTCTATTCTCAATAAGGTTCTGTCCATCGCTCTTTTAGTGAACCCACTTTCGATCAAGAACCGAGAGAGTGTATCATACCAAGCTCGAGGAGCCCTTTTTGTGCCATAGAGAGCTTTTTTCTTAGACGGTACACACTGGTTGTTCTTTTCAAAGCCTCGAGGTTGTTCGACATAAACTTCCTCCGCTAGTACCCCGCTTAAGAAAGCACTTTTTACGCCCATCCGATACACAAGTGAACCTCTCGTGGGAAGATATGCTTAAAACAGCCGAAATTTTTTTTAGGCGAGCGATCGTGCAAAGGTCTCATCATAATCAATTCCTTTCGACAGAATACCCCTTAGCAACAAGTCTTGCTTTTATTTCGTGATGACGTTTTTTCATCATCTCTTGTTCTTGAATACCCACTTCGCGCCAATAACGCTTTGATGACTTGGTCCGGTCCACTAGTTCCCAAACTTGATTTTCTCTCGAACTGCTCAAGCTCCTCCCCGCATGGCTAGAATCCAAATTTTAAGGCCTTGTAGAGCTTCCTCTATTGTTGTTGGTTCCTTCATAGACAAATAACAAAGAATACATGGCACTTTCACCAACTGATGTCTAGTTTTAACTTTATCGATGGGTCTCCGATGATCGATCACTTGATGACGGGTTATCCGTGTCCTTCGCTCGACGATTTATACGGTTTGGGAGAACATCATCCATTTTCGATAAAGGTTCATTACTAGTGACCGGGAGTGGTGCGTAATTATGATCCACTTGATAAGAACATGTCTCAAATTGATGTTGGACTCATCATGTGTCGATGTTTGTTCGCGGGAACTTCAGATGTTCGAACCGATGGTTCAGCTTGATATCGCCTCACCAATCGCCTTCTTTCACCGACAGCTTTTTCAGACCTTCAGATCCGAATGATCCGTGAATCACCTAGATCCGAATGTATATTGTTACGGTTTCGATTCTTTTTTCCTTGATCATTAGTCGATCCATTTTTCTCGAGCATCGTGTACTTGTTGATCGTGTACATCTTGTTCTCGAGGCAGATTTCTCTTGTTCAAGATGCTTCATCAAAGACTACATGGGGTGTTTCTTCCACAAGTAGGGTTCGCTCGTTGTAAACCCCGAAAGTTTTGCTAGATGAGGAATATCCTAAGAATATACCCTCATCCGACTTTGGCCTCAAAAGGTTTTCAACCCGACTTCTTCCCATTGTTGTGTATGAAACACTTACACTTAAAAAACATGGAAGTAAGAGACACGCAGGTTTTCTCTGTCCTTCCATCGCTCATAGGGTGTTTTGTAGTGAGCCTTAGCCAAGACATCTGCTTCCGAGTATGGCATGCATTGTTGATTGCTTCGCCCTAAACGGCTTGGTATTGCATGTTCACTAACATCGCGACGAAAGCAACTTTTTTGAGAGTTCGTCCGCTCGCTACTCCATTTTGTTAGGCGCCCTTTGTAATGATGTTTCATGTCAGATATTAAAACTTAGAGCAAAAAATCAAGAATAAAAGAGTTCGTAAATTGTACCTTTATCCGATCCGATTTTTACTACACCGATTAACCCTTCTCATTTTGTAATCTTTTTAGCAAATGTATCTTCGCTTGTCGCCTCATTCTTCTTATGTAAGAATATAACCTGTAAACTTGGAATAGTCATCCACGACACAGAGTATATTTGCGTCCGCTGAGATCGATCGTGTAATCGGGTCCAAATAGATCCATATGAAGTAAACCGAAGATGGCCGATGCCGGTCCGGGAATTCCCTTGAATGAAGCTTTTGACTGCTTTTTCCTTCCGACATGCAAGACATGTCCGATCCTTTGAAAATACTTCATTCGAAGTCCTTCCACTAGAGACATCCTTGCTATCTTATTAAGAGTTTTAAAGTTCAGATGGCTCATTTTTTTTGTGCCAGAGCCAATCGCTATTTTTTGGAACTCTTGACAATCGTGCATGCATTTTTTGGGCAAATCGCTCCAATCACCGCGGGTAGATCGCCCCTTTCCTTGAACCCGCTTAGCAAAATCTGCTGAGTGGGCTCAATTTTTGATAGTGCATTGGTCACGAGAACTCAACACCTAATCCGGGTTGTCTAATTGTGAAACCGATAATAGGTTGTGCTTTAGACCTTCGACACATACGAAACTCCAGCCATTTGTACATCATCATTCTCTAAGGTTCCAATCCTTTGGTATAACCAAAGTTATCATCACCGAAGAGTACACGCTGGCCTTCGTTCTATGTAAGAACCGAGGAGATGTTTGCTTTAGTCATGTGCCTTGAACATCCACTATCGATGTACCAGATAGTTGCTTGCACACCTCCTTTTGTTGGCCGCACTCCACGCGATCCTCGCAGCCCAAATCAGCTTTTAGGTACCCCTTTTGATTGGGGTCCCGAGGGGTTAGGATTAGTTTTGGGGATCCATACAAACAGAGCACTTCTATTGTGATCGCTAGATCGAAGGCTTGATTTGTCTCCCATACCTATCAACATAATCATACGCCTCTTTATATGCTTTTTCGATTCAGTATGATTATTAGTGTGAACCTTTGGGTGACTTAGAAGACTTGGGATTTATCTTTCTTCGTCATTTTCTTTTTCATCCAAAGGTGGTTCAAAAAAAGAAATTCTAGATTTCGATTATAGGGTAGGTACGATCGCTACCATCAAAAGATTCATATCTTTTTCGCATAGGTGGTTTTTTAGCTTTTAATTCAAGCATGCTTTTATTAGGGTTTCGACCTTGATTGGATCTCGATTGACTTCCCTTTTTTACAGTTGTCTTTTTCTCGATTCTCGATCCGTTGATCGTTGAGGTCTCTTCGTAAGAACCGGGTTCTTCGCTGATTCCTCGATCGATGTTTTTTACCGCTTGGGGTCCATTGCTCCCCTTCCGTTAGGCACCGCCTTTACCCGCTTCAACCGGGTCTTTTTTTCCCTTATTAGATACATGTTTGTCTTTTTGGTGTATTTTTGTAAAAAACTCATCCGATTACACTTTTTTGAGATGAATCACCGGGCTTTTTGAGGACGTGGAAGGGTTCTCATACCCAAGTCCCTTCTTGTTAATCGTTGTTCAAAATAGGTGCTCATGTCTTGAACGGTTTTAGATGATTTTGAAAAACCTCTATTTTCTTACGCAGATTATCCTCGATGATTTTAGACTTTCATACTTTTGAAAAAATTTCATCGAATTTTGGTTTTGCAGGATTTTGAAGTCATCACCTTGTTGCTTGTTAATATCCAATGATTTTTGATCCGCTTCTCCCGATCGTAAGCTTTAACTTCGAGAATTTTAAATTCCTCTACTTGCCTTTTCTCGAAAGTAGCTTCAAATTGATCTAAGTTCAGAGGCTTTATCGAGATCATTCTTCTTTAGCAAGTCGATTATTTCGTCCTCAACTTATCATTTTCATTTTTCCACTATAAAGATAAGTGTTCATCGTGATCGAGAGATCCTCAAGCAATTGCTCAGAGTAGAGTTGTGTCAATCTCCCCAGCAGTGTGCTAATGATAGCGTGTAGAAGCTTAACAAAGCAAGTTTGGAGGTTACCTCAGATTGGTCCTCCCTCGCCATCAGCAGATCTCATCATCATCCAAGAGAATATCGATCTTCATTTCCATAGTCAACAAAGATCACGATCGATGTAAATCTTCTACAGAGGAATATCCAGAGTCCTCGAGGGCGATAGGAATCGCCAATTCTCGACGATGTCAACAACCACGGCTTTTCCTCGTCCTATAACGCTGTTTCTTCTCTCTCTTTTCTTCCTTTCTTCGCCAGTCCAGCCGGGCATACAGAAGGACTCGGCTTTCACAATTGAAGCACGCCTTGATCCAATTAACCTTTTCTTCCGTGAATCACTCCACCAGATGACCTATCGTGATTTTCCTTTTCGATAGTAGTCCGAGCTTCTTCGTCCGATTGGTTGTCTTCTTCCTCATCATTTAGATTATCTCTTTTCCTTTCATCTCTCGCGGATCCTCCGATCATCGACGGTTCTTTTCGAGATCCGCTGTCCGATCTCCTATCTCCCTCGCTTATGTTGATAGTCCTTATAAAATCTTCGATACTTACCAAGTTGAGTATTTGACTTTCTAGTTTCCCCGTAAGCAGAGCGATCTGCTCACCGACCATTATATTCCCAATGTTCATCTGGTCTTCGCTTGGCGGGGTTGCCTTAAAAGAATCGATTTTGAAGTTGAGGCTTCAAGCGCACCTCATCTTCATCGCCTTTTGTCCTCTTTCAATCAAATCGAACTTCAGGAGCTTTTAAGGCTCAAGAACAAGCTACTTGGCTTCATTTTTGAAATGTCTTGGCAATCCTTGATTACCGCGGACCTTCATGTCCCATTTCTTGGTGAGAGACCTTAAAATTTTGTAGTTGATATCTTTATCGACATCTCTACCAAGTTCTCAAGCTTGTTTATCGACATAGTAATCCTTCCATCGAAGTTCATTGATGGTTTCATGGGCAAAGATCTTCAATTTTTGAACTTTACCAGCTTCGGGGCTCAGACTACCGCCTTTTTATCCGGGTCATTTCCTCAAGATATTTTCAAGCCAGAGTATCCCACATTGCTTTCGCAGATTTGAGATACTTAATATTTTCCTTGGTGACCTTATCCATGGTTTTAATGATAATATGCCTTTGCGATAGTATCTAGAGTATGTAGTTTTCCTCCGCATCCATCAAGGCCGGGCTTTTACGCATAAGACTTCCGGGCAAATTTTGGATCTCCTCCAACCGCAGGTTGTCGAATATATGATGACGGGTCCTCTTTCGATGACTTCCATCATTCTCGCCAATCGATCGAACCTAGATGGTGGACATATATATGGCCCAACTGTGATACTCATCGATTGAGAACTTCGCAGATCATGATACATACCGAGGTGTTATCCATGCCGAAAGTGTTTTTGGAAAATGAATGAGTTTTAAGAAGGTTTTTTCAAGATCGGGTCAATTTTGACCACAAAGATTCTTCCTCAAGAATCGATGATACACAAAGTCGCTGGTTCAGAGAACCAACCGCCTCCGATACCACTTGTAGGTCCTTAATCCAAGTTTATGAGGGCGTAAGTTCAGAGGGGGGGTGAATAGATCAAAACTTTTGTGCAAATCAAAGTGAGGGCGCTTAACCCGATCAGAAAGTGAAAGTGAATCACTTTGGCCGATAATCAACTTACTAATCACTCAAGGCGATCACCGCAGTAACTATCGCTTTAATCGATAAAGGGAAGCTTAAGTTTTACCCGTGAAAAACCTAGTTTTGATAAATCGATTCCAAAGTTAATCTTTTAATCGGGCTTGATCAAGTGTCAAGTTTGATCGATCGAAGCTTGGTGCTAATCGATCTCAACTTGGAATATGTATGCGCTTTTTAAAGGTTGGTGCGACAGGTAATCGCTAATCAAAGCGTAAAGGCACACAAGATTTATAGTGGTTCGGACAAAACCAGCCCCTACGCCCACTCTTCCCTATCACAAGGGCACCTACTTAACCAATCGGACTTTGTTTTATGTGTAAGTCCAACACAAGACACCAACTAGATGTTTAAGGAGTTCACACTCAACCGATCCCGAGAGATCGTAACTAGAAACCCTAGTCCGAATTTGCTAAACAACTTAACCTAACTTGGGGGTTTGGGTAAGATTGTTTTTGGTTCCAACTATGAAATCTTTTTTCACAGATAAGCAAAGCCTAACAAACCTAGATGAAAAGATTTCTATGCTAAGAACTTATGGGATGAACACTTAATAAAAAATTAATCTTCTTGTTCGTGTTCTTGCCAAGCGGAAACTGATATTAGCTTGAGCTTTTTGATTGTTCAAATAAGTTTTTTTTTTTTTTCACTCTAAAGTGTGATCCCATATTTATAGACCTTGAAATCAAAGAGCCGCTGGAGAGCAATTTGAATTTCGTGCTATATTAGGTAGGTTTGCAGGATTGATGCGGACGTAGCTTCAGAACGGCATGGCCAAAAGCGTGAACTTGTATTTTATATCCGCTAGAGAAAGAAAGATCAAATCCCTTAATTGTCGCTCCCATCATACGCGGTCTTGTTCTTAATGGTTACCGACGACTTTTCAAATGTTTGTTCTTCCAACTAAGGTCGACATTCTTCTTGTTCAGATCATAGACGATGATTAGTGAAACATCGGGCCACTGGTGAATCAATTCGATCACCGTAATCGATCACCTACCTTGATGGAGTCTTCGTGCCGGCTGACTTAGCTTCAACCAGCGCATTCTACCGATGTAGGTCTTCTCGTCCGATCATCCGAAGTCATCCGATCTTCAAGTATTTCGAGTTTGAGTTTTTATGACTTCAAACCGAGATATCCGATAGATCGATCGACCGATCTTTGTTCTTCTCTAAAGATTCCGCCCGCTTGATATCGCTTTTTTTTTGATTTCCAGATTCGACTTATACATATTGAGATTCCCTCAATATGTGACCTATCTATTTCATCGCTTGTTCTATACAATCATTATCAATCGTCTCCTATAGCAAGTAATATAAAACACTACCAATGTGTCCGATCGGGTCCTATTACATGTGTTTTTGGAACTTTCATCAAAACTATAAATTTCCCAACAGTTGTTCTATATAATAATTATCAACTGGTCATCTTATAACTGATATTAAAAATATCAGTCAGCTAACAGGTCTGACTGGTCCTATTACATGTGTTTTGGAACTTTCATCAAAACTCTAAATTTCCCAACAAATCCTATAATAATATTCCATTTATTATTATTGGAAATCCTATTTAATTAAATTCAGTTTAATTAAACATTAATAATAATTAATTCCAAATTAATCTATTATTAATTAATTCTCCATAAATTAAATATTAAATCCAATTTAATATTTAATCAACCAATTATAATCCGTAAAAAGGAACTACTTCTTTTGTGACCCATAGGCCCTTATATATCGAGCGATTAATCAAACTAACGGTCTTAATTGAACCCTAGACAATAAATCAGACATTCTCAATATATGAGGTACGTTGCGAGAAACGTGCAATTACCTATAACTGAAACATGGGCTATTACAATTTCCTCCTTTCATTCGCGAATACTCGATTAAGTCTTGAACATGATGAAGTGTGTATTCAAATAACTTAATTATTTGATCTCTAATCACTAATTAATCATGTATGTCACACTTAGCCACAAAGTCTAAGTTGACGTGCATCGGCCGATGACTTAGATCTAATTATGATGAGAAGATGAGCATTCTCTCTAAATCCACATTGAGGAATGAATCCTATTCTTGGCTCAACTACCACGCACATGAACTTCGTGATGAACCCAATCCAAGCCATATGTACCCATGGAAGGGTGCAAGCATCGGTCATGGTCAAAGTTCATCACTCCACACATGTCGTGCGTATTGACCTCAAGTCAAAGGAGTATCACATTGCTCCCACTAACCGAGACACCCGTAGCCACATATTGTGGACTTACATCAAATGGTTTCTCGGATGGGTATACCAATACCCTCTAAGGTATTTGTGCATCCATCATGAGACACCTAGTATCTCGTAGTAAGTGAGATCTTACTACACTCTCTAAGAGTATGATGCAGATCGCACACCAATTTCAATTGAATCATCATCACCAATTTCAATTGCATCATCAATAAGAGTAAGTTCTCACAAACCACAATGACAACAATGACTCATGGGAACACTTGCATGAATAAATGCAAACAATCAAACATAATATTCAAACAAGTGTATTGCCATACATTAATATTAAATGAACTATAATATTAAATAACACTGAATATCATCGAGTATTATGTCCTTTGTTGGGAAATTTGTAGTTTCGATGAAAGTTCCAAAACAGATTGTAATAGGACCAGTCAGACCTGTTAGCTGAGTGATGAATTAGATATCAGATAGGATGACCAGCTGAGTTGTATAGACAGCTGATGTAATAGATAGGTCACATTGAGAGGGAACTCAATATGTAGAACTGAAGATCAGAAGATCTGAAGATCAGATAAGTTGAAGGTCAGAAGATATCAAGACCAGAAGATCTAAATCAGATAACACGAAGAAGAATCAGTAAGTTGTGCTAAGACAACCTACATCAGAAGACTCAAACCAGGTAGACAGATCAGCCTTTATCTAATCTGGCCAGATCCATCAGATGACTACATCAAGTTGTCTAGTACGAGCAATAGTCAAACAGACAAGAAGAATGTCAATCTTGTTAGTAAATCAAGCACCGAATTTGTGTACTTGTGGACTAATGAGAAGTAGACATGCACGTACGGAACTAACACTTGCAGGACTAGCGCTTCAGAGTCCAACGGCTAAAAAGAACAAACTTACACACCTTCGGCCATGTCGTTCCTGAAGCACGTCACATCAAGCCTGCAAATCTACCTAAAATAACCTAAAATTCAAATTGCTTTCCAATGGCTCTTTGATTTCAAGGTCTATAAATATGGGATCAACCTTCTTAGTAAGGTTACAGAAATTATTATCAAGCTCAAGCAAGATTTCCGCACAAAGAACACAACTCAAGATTCATTTTAAGTGTTCACCCCATAAAGTTCTTAGCATAGAATTCATATCCTTTAGCTTTAGGCTACTCAAATACTAGGATAGGATTCCAGTTGGAACACAACAAATCTTATACCCAAACCAAAAGTTAGGTTAAGTTTGTTTTGCAAGATTTCAGACTAGGGTTTCTAGTTTCTGATATCTGGGATTGGTTGAGTGAGAACTCTTAAAACATCTGTTGTACTGTGTTGGACTAACACATTAAACTAAGTTCAGTTGGTTAACTTGGTGCCCCTACTGGCAGGGAAGAGTGGACGTAGGACAGGTTGTCCGAACCACTATAAAATCTTGTGTGCATTATCTGATTTACCTGTTTTACACCTTGCATATTCCGAGTTTGGATCAGATTCGCATCAAGCAACTGATCTAATCAGCTTGACACTTTGTCATCTGATTCAAAACAGATACGCAGAATTCTGATTTAACAAAACTGGTTTTTCACACGGGTTAAAACTTAGCTTCCGCACATCAGTTTAACTGATAGACACTGAACTGATATGCCCTCAGGAAATCAGTAAGTTTGATATCAGTCCAAACTGATTCACACGCACTCTGATCAGACATACTTGCCATTCACACCTGATCTCACACAAAAGATTTTCAGAAGCCTATTCACCCCTCCCCTCTAGACTTCTGCCCTCACGAAAACTCGTTCGGGACCTACAAGTGGTATCAGAGCAGTGGTTCTATGGACCACTGGCTTTGATTATCATCGGTTCTTGGGGAAGAACCATTGTGGTCACTTGAACAGATCTTGAAAAACCTATTTTTAAAACTCATCTATTTTCGAAACTCACGATCAGCATGGATAATACTTCGGGTATGTATCACGATCTGCCTAAGTTCTCTATTGATGAGTATGCTGACTGGACCATACTCATGAGCAACCATCTGGGTGCGATAAGCAGCAGAATGATGGAAGTTCTTGAACAAGGACCCATCATCATTTATTACAATCACCTAGCTGAAGGAGGTGATCCAGAATATCCAACTGGAGCCAGAATCAGAAAGGAAATTGTCCAATCTGGATACTGTGGCCAGACACATCATCATAAAGACGATGGTCAAGATAACACAAGAGAAGATCAAGTATCTCAAGACTGCCAAACAGATGTGGGATACTCTTGCTGAGATGTGCGAAGGAAACGATTTGATTAAGGACAACAGATTGCAAGCCGAACTGGTAAAGTTTGAGAAACTCAAGATGCTGCCCAATGAAACCATAAATCAACTTGATGGAAGAATCACCATGTAAGTCAACAAGCTTCGTGAACTGGGCCGAGAAATGTCTGACAAGGACATCAACTACAAGATCTTGAGGTCTCTGACCAAGAAATGGGATATGAAAGTAACAATGATAAAGGATTGTCATGATATTGCTAAAATGAAGCCAAGCAACCTGTTTCTCAGTCTGAAGACTCATGAATTTGACCTGATCGAAAGAGGTCAAGAAGAAGAAGACGAGTCGCCTATTGAAGCCACACCTGCCACATCAAAAGTAGTTGCATTCAAAGCAGCCAGCAGCAGTTCGAAGTCTACTGGACCTATTGGAAATATCATGAGTCAGGCTGAACAGATTGCTTTGCTGACCAGAAAGCTTGAATGATCCAACATTCAACTAGGAAAGTATCGAAAATTTTATAGAAACTATCATAACAGCAGAGGAATAGATAGGAGATCTACTGATAGATCACAAGAGAGGAATCATTCTGATGACAGAAGAGATTATTTTAGAGATGACCACAGAGAAGACAAGAAGAGAGATGATCGTTCTGATGATAGAAGAGACAACATATCAGAAAGAAGGAATTTTGATCACAGATAAACTGGGAAGTCACCAGACATATCATACAGAAGAAATGATTCACCTGGCAGAAGAAATTCCGTAGAACCTGGAGCATGTTTCAATTGTCAGAATCCTGGTCACTACAGTGCAGATTGCCCTAACCTGACTCCAAAAAAAAGAGAAGATAAGCGGAACAAAAGAGAGCAAAAATACAGAGACAGAAAAGCCATGGTTGCTGATACATCTGGGTTAGACGAATATTATCTTCCTTCAGATGATTCTGGTTATTCATCTGTAGAAGAATTCTGCCTGATGACCACTGCTGATGATTTCAACAATTTCGACGATCTGATGTTCTCATCTGATGACGATATCTGCCTCATGGCCAAGGATGCTGATCAATCTGAGGTAACTTCTAAACCTTCTGTGTTTTCTGTTTCCACACCCGTTGTGCTGAGCACACCTGCTGGAGAGATTGATCTGCAGCTCTACAATGAGCAATTGCTTGATGATCTCTCTAATGCAGTAGACACTTATACAATAGTGGAAGCTGAGAACGATAAGCTAAGGGCTGAGAACATTCCACTTGTTAAGGATAATGCTATAAGTAAAGCTCCTAAACTGAAATCAGTTGAGAGTGTTCAGAAAATGACTGCAGAATCGAGTTTCGAAAAGTCATTTTCCGATCGTGGTAAATCGTTAAGGGAAAGAAGTCGATGATCTCAAGATCCTCCAAGCTAAGTTTGATGAACTCTTCCGACTGCATGAGAGTATAAAACAAAGTGAGGACATTTTGCGAAAGAAAGTACAGATTTTTGGAAAAGCTTCTAAAAATGTTGATGAAATAACAAGCTACTTTCGGAAGCCAACTGATAAGAAGGGTATTGGGTTTGATAGCCCTTCTGGATCCTCATATGTCCAACCTGGTTTACAGTACACAAGTGAATTTAGGAAGATTTCATGACAAGATACACGAAATGTCAAATCTGTATCAAAGAAGGGAAATGTATATGCCGAATGTAAGGAGAGGCCCGATCGTAAAAGAAAACGTAAATGGACCTCAACTGATCAAGCATCAGCCGAGGAATCAACAAAAGAATCTTGTTCTTCTGAAGAGACCTCAACCTGATCAGCAGATTAGGAATCAGAAAAGAAAACCTCGCAAGGGAAAGTCTTTGGTCTGAAACCTAATCAGTCAAGTCATTTAATCAAGAAGCTTTAAGGGTAAATTGCAGAAACCATTTTTGCAAAAGAGATATGAATCTTTTGATAGTAGCAAATGACCTATCCTTCAACCGTAAAACCTGTGACATCTGCACCAAAACCACACTGGATTAAAAGAAGACAAACAAATCAGAAAAATCCCAAGTCTTCTGATTCATCCAAGGTTCACACTCATAATCATACTGACCAGAAAGCACATGAAGAGATGTGTAGGTTCCCGAACGGGTTTTGTGAGGGCAGAAGTCTAGAGGGAGGGGTGAATAGACTTAAAAAAACTTTTGTGCAGATCGTGTGAAAGCAGCTTAGCCTCGATCGAAAAGTAGTGAATCAGCTTTGATCGATAACTAACTTACTAATCGCCTCAAGGCAGATCGCTTTCAGAGCTATCTTTTAATCGATGCGCGGAAGCTAAGTTTTACCCGTGAGAAAAACCGGCTTTTGATAAATCGATTCCAAAGTCATTTTTAAACCAGCTTGACTAAAGTGTCAACTTGATCGATCGTAAGCTTGGTGCTAGCCGATCTTAACTTAGAATATGTATGCGCTTTTAATAGTTGAGTGCGACAGGTAAAAAGCTAATCAAAGCAAAGAAAGGGGCACAAGATTTTATAGTGGTTCGACAAACCAAGGCCCCACGCCCACTCTTCCCTATCACAAAGGGCACCAACTAAACCAATCGGATTTAGATTTTTTGTGTTAGTCCAACACAAAGACATCGACAGATATTTAAAGAGTTCTCACTCAACCGATCCCGTAAATCGTAACTAGAAACCCTAGTCCGAATCTTACTAAACAACTTAACCTAACTTTGGGTTTGGATAAGATTGTTTTGGTTCCAACTATGAAATCTTCTCTAATGTTTAAGATAGCCTATCAGCTAGATGAAAAGATTTCTATGCTAAGAACTTATGGGATGAACACTTAATAAAATAATCTTCTTGTTCATGTTCTTCGTATGAAATTTAATAATTGCTTGAGCTTCTTGATTGTTCAAAGAGTTTCCGTGTCTTCACTCAAGTGTGATCCCATATTTATAGACCTTGAAATCAAAGAGCCGTTGGAGAGCAATTTGAATTTCAGGCTATATTTGGTAGGTTTGCAGGATTGATGTGACGTGCTTCAGGAACGGCATGGCCAAAAGTGTGAATAGTGTCTTTTATTGTCGTTGGAGAAAGCAAAGACCAAACTCAGAATTGCCGGGTCCGATCATACGGTCTCGCCCTTATTGGTTAACAGACGCACTTTTCAAAGGTTGTTCTTCCAACTAAGGTTGACATTCTTCTTGTTCAGATCATCGACGATGATTTGGTGAAACATCGCTTTCACCGGTGAGTCGACTCGATTAACAAAAGTCGATCACCACCGATTGAGTCTTCTCGCCGGCTGACTTAGCTTCAACTAGCGACTCGACCGATGTAGGTCTTCCGGTCCGATCTTCCGGAAGTTATCCGATCTTCAAGTATTCTCGAGTTTGAGCTTTATGACTTCACCGTGATATTCGGACTTGGATCGATCGATATGATCTTCGTTCTTCTTCTTGCATTCGCCCCGTTTGATATCGCTTGTTCTTCATATCTTCAGATTCGACCTATACATATTGAGGTTCCCCTCAATATGTGACCTATCTATTACATCGCTTGTTCTATACAATAATTATCAATCGGTATTCTATAAACGGTAATATATAAACATCACTACCTAATGTGTCCGACCGGGTCCTATTACATGTGTTTCGAACTTTCATTAAAACACTAAATTTCCCAACAATTTCCCCATTTTTGATGAAACCAAAACACTTTGAGAAACCAATCACGCTTGATAAATATAGAACAAAGAAAGAGCACATAATCGTAAGACAATGAGATTTTGTCTTAGATCGTAAAATAAACTTTTCTCATTAGATTTGTTGATTACATGTTACATCGTAAAAGTTTGAATTTAAAAAAAATGATCCCGAGAAGTCTTCGATTCTTCACTTTTCAGCTTGTATCCTTCTCGCATTTCTTTGATCTTGAGGTACGTTGAAAACTGATAAAGTTTCCATTTGACATCATTGGTCCGGCCGAGGATCGCTTATGTGCGCTTTTGCTCAGATGTCAAAATAGAATCAAATGCCATCACAAATGAGCCATCAGCCTTCTTCGAGTAATCCAACAGATCATACTCTTGGCGCAGATATTTTTACGTTGATTATCTTGGCCTCATTTTCCGTGATACTTCGTAAAAACTGGATATTTATTTTCCAACCGCTTGAGGAATTCATCATCGGAGATTCTTCTCGTGGAACAAGATCAAGAACAAAGGCATCCGTAAGCCATTCACTTCGATCTTATTCCATTCCTCAAACCTCTTAAATGTGCAAACAGCTTTTGGAATGATCTCATCGACTTTGCCGGGCAAACCGAGGTTCCGCATGATTTTCCAACCTTTCCTTTCTTCGATCCTCGATCCTAAATTTCTTCTTCGAGATCTTCTTCGCGCTAATTTGTCCTTCTTCTTCTTCACTTATTCGGCTTCTTCCGCAACTGCTCTTTCGACAATTTTTTCAGCGCTTTTATCGGCCCAATTTGACTAGTCAGCTTTTTTGATTTTCTTAGTCCGAGTGATCGTACAAGTTGTGATGTCCCAAAGACCGCGAAAAGAAGAAAGACCAGTAGCAGCCTTTTTGCCTTTTGACTTTTCCATCTTTTCAAAGAATTTCGTTTAGCAAAAATATCCAGATGGTTCAGCCTTTGTCCATAAGATTCAACGCGTCGAATCAGTCTTCGTTGTTCGTCGTGGTCATTGGTTTCTCATTCATTCTCCTTCCCTTTTTGGTTTGATCAAAAAGAGAAAGGAGGTGGGAGGTCGAGAACCAAAGTCGATCGATATCGCCTCGTTGAGATATGCAACAGATAAACCTTGAGCTTGGAGCAGTTAGATTTTGAACTTTCGAGATCAAATTTTCGACAGATTCCATGGCAAAGAGAGAGTGTAATAATCGGGTTTGTCAAGTTTTCTTCGTCAATTCTAGCTTTTCAAAGGAGCATCGAAAAAGAAACTTGTTGTTGATCCACCTGAATTAGTTTGTCATCAACTCGATTTTATAAGTTCGGCAGACACGGTGGTCACAAGCTTTGGGGAGAATCGATCTTTGATTGCCTCGATCCGGGAAATAGCCAATTCCCTTTGATGTTATTATTTTTTGAGGCCAATCCTTCGATCACTATCACTCCTCAACTTCTTCTTTTTTCAGAGATCTTTGAGACATGATCCGATCTCCGAATTTGATCACGGTGATGTGAGATGTAGGAATGGTATGCGCCACTTGATCTCGATTCAGCTTGTTTGTGCCTCCAAGTGGTTGGTCATGAACGCAAAGACTTTGGGCCCACTATCATCGCAGCCTCCAGATCCTTCATAGGCATATCCGTCAGAGCTTTTTAGCTAGATTCCAGTCTTTTTTTGTTCATTAATCCCGGCTTCTCGTGGATCGAGCTTTGATAGATTCAAGAGCTTATCACCACCGGTGATCCTACTTTTAGCAGATTTCCTCATATCAAATCAAAATCTGCAAACTCATTCAAGACCGCCCATCCGCTCTATAATCATTATAAAATCGAGAAGCTTTTTTAATCGGAGATCTCCGTGTGAAGATCTCCATAACTTCTCTCTAATAGCGGTGATGGGCGCATCGCTCGATACATCTCATCAATTTCTCGCTCTATTTGCATTTCGACCATTTTCCCGTGCGGATGGTCTTTTTTTGATGATCTAGACTGTGAATTGTCATCCCTGCATTGGGCTGATGAGATGCGGAGGGTTCCGTGGTGCTTGAGTAGGCGGAAGTTGTCCGATTGGCTCGACTGTTAGAGGTTATTTGTAGAAGGCGGTGTGCACGGTCCTACTTGTAAGCTTTTCTCGTTCGCGAACCACGCGTAGTTTCCAGTTCGGGGCGGTGGAAGAGAAGGGAGAAACATGCTCGGCCGGTGGTCTGAGCGGTGAATCTTCGAGTTGGAGGAGAAAGGAGATCGTTCGTCCGGTGCTAACTTCCTCGAAATCGTTCTCGGGCGGTATTCTCGCCTTGAGAAGCCTCCGCCTCACCGGATTTTTCACCTGATTTTTTGGCGCATCAGCCGATCCGGCGCTCCTTCTTCATCGACTCATCTTCTAGAAACAGTCTTAAATTGCTTAGCCTTCTTGACCTCTTTTCGGGCCTTCACGGTTTTCTTTTAACTGCTTCCGGGGAGACGGGTGTAGACGAGAGAACAACTTTGCTTTTTCCTTTTCTTGCCTTTGGAGGGGTGGGCCGCGATATCATCATCGGTGGCCCATATATAGGCTGAAGTGGTGGCAAGGAAGGCCTTGTAGGACTTCAGTCCATTCTCGTCCCATTCAAAATTTTTGCGCTTTGTCTTTCAAGATAACGCAACCTTGTTGAGATTGGTCGATCCTCTTCTTCAGATAGACCGCCTTCCATTCATTAACTCCAAACTTTTCATGTTCTTGGAGTAGAATGGCCTTCAGAAGCCATGCCAATTGATGTTCTCGCTTTTCATCAATTATCGCAGCCCATGTCAGATAGTTTGACGGATGTTAGAGCATTGGGGTGAATGAAATACCCATGATTGTTTTTGACAATATGTCAAACAACAATGGTATTTCCTTTTTAGCATCGACCGATAAAACCTCAAGGGTCGATGTTTGTCACTTCAAGAGTTCTTTTTTTTCGATCACCATCTTCATTCTCCTCAGTAGCGCAGCGTAGATTCTTCCTTTGGTGTTTAACAGACGCGTGTTATGTCCGCGTTCGTCACCGATCTCTTCTCCGTTGATCGTGAAAAAGTAGTTCTTTTCTCCTGAACGTCGTCAGATCCACTCTTAAATTCCTTAGAATTGAGTGTTTCATATCGCATCACGGATTGCAAAGGAGCAGCCTTAATATTTCTCAAGACCTCCTTTCTTCAGAATTTGCTCCACTTCCATTGATTCCGGATCCCGAAAGTGATATCAAATCGCGCATTTAACTTGTCATCGACAATCTTCGCCGTTAGCCTCGCATAATTGCACATTATCTTTCCCATACCGTGAGTGGCCATCTACAACAAGATAGACTCGATTAAAATTGTGCATATACATAAAGATATCATATATTGATTATCGGACCTATTCACAGGCCTAGTAATCGATAAACACATACGGAAATCATGAAAAGATAAGGCATAACACAGGATACCATCGATTGACAAAATCTTTAAGATCAATGGATTAAAAATGATTCATCAAATAATCAGAAATTACCAGATTCAGTTTTTCGGAAAGATAATGTTGAAACTCAAGAAAAACACTTTGAATGCAGAAAAGTAATCTGGAGTTTTCAGAGAATAAATCGCAAGTTTGTGAATAAAAAAAACTCTGGTAGGGTTTTTGATGAACCTTTTATAGAAGAGGAGGGAAAAGAGACAAGATATGGAAGATCAACCGTTTGAAAAGATTAAACGATCCAGATTGAACGGTTTTGATCGTATGGTCAGGAAAAGCACGTACGAAAACCTTTTGGATTTAAAAGCACATTTTGTAGCAATTAATACAAGTTCCCCACGTCCGCATTAAATGTTTTGCAGGAATACGCCACAAAGGTAATGAGTACAAGAAGGCAAATAATATCGATAAGATCAAATAAGTAAGCAATAAACAAGGAAATGTAAAAGTCAGATTCCGGGTTGATCGATATTGTAATCGGTCAATGCCACTTGTAGTTGTTGATTCCACTTGTTGATCTTAGTTTTTTCGCCTAATCCTTATAATTTTCAACGTTTTTTCAACCGATCCGCTTCACTTTAAGGGCTCGATTTCCATTTTTCGATCCTCTCTTGATTAGTTGAAGTTCCCCTTCAACCGATATTTATGTTTTTCTCAGATCGATATATATATCCGATGTCTTTGTCAGTATCAAGCTCAATCGATCTCCCTCATCGATCAATTTCAGATAAAGTTAGATTTCATTGACCTAATCTGATTTCTTCTCGCATCAAGCCAATTTTGGGATATGTGTTACCGCCAAAAACTTAGTCTAGAATAGTAGTCTCTTTTCCTAAGTCAGCAACGATTTGACATGCGTAATTATAGTCCTCAATATTTCGATATGTCAATCCGCCAGAATTTATCCAATTATCATCGGCGTGATTCCTACGCTACCGCCCTTGTGATGCAAATTTTCTAAGAGGCTTTTTGAAGTCAAATTTGCATTCACACCCTTGCTTGGCCTCTATAAATTGGACCAATGTTTTACACAACATAACCCATTCACCATACTTATCTTCTTTGTAGAATCATGTATCCCGGTGAACCCTTATTTCGTGAGACTTCCCAAGAAACACCTTTACCCCTTTTTCAATGATTTCATTTTTCAAATCAACCTGTGTGTCCCTTTATCACTGTTTTTCATCGTCATCAAAGATTTCACATACAATTGTTGCAAGCTTCTCTACCACCAAGGCAATGGTTCATTGGTCAAGAATCGAGAAGACACTTCTCCTAACCGTGATGCACCTTTGTGTGTCTATCGAGATGACGGAACTAGCATCAACAGACTTCTCACCGATATAAAACATGAGTTTGATATACGGTCCGGATCGGACAACAAATGATCTTCAGATATCAACTTTATTTTTTTCATGTAACACATGTGCCCATAAGGTCTTTGAACCAATTTCTTGGCACATGTGCTCCATTTTTTGGTGGAGAGTCCATTGACTTTGTGTCTAAGGGCTCTCGGCTTTGAAATCCTATCAAGGCCTTTCACGCTCCATTGGGTTTTAGCTTCCAATAAGAGGCTTTAGGATTATTTCAAAGCCTTCTTCCCTTGTTAAGTGAAGGAAAATGGGAGCATGAGATCTTAAAAATCTCTCTCTCCCCCTCTTCTAGGGTTAGGATGAGGGTTTAGGTTATAGGTTTAGGGTTTTCGGTTATGACTTATGTAACCTCCGGGGTCCCTTCATACTTGTAACTTGTAATGTAATCGACCTTTGGGTCTTTATCAATGAAAATTTATGTTATTCCATTGTTGTGTAAATTTTCGCTTTTATGCGATTGTAGGTTTTAACTGTGAATCTTGCTTGTTGAATATCGCCTTAATCGACTTACAAAGTGTGAAATAACCAAACCGGGTTTAATCGATAATTCCTTAAGACGATGGGCCTCTAACTGATAAACCTTAAACTCGATAAACCTTCAACTGATCGGTTTTTTTAACCGACAAAACGAACTGATCAAGACCTTTCTTATATCGCCTCTTGATCGATCTTCCGATCGCTTGAGATACCAAACTCAATCGACTTTTTAAACCGTTAGTCTCTTAACCACCGGTTGGTTCGAGATCATCCCATCAAGCATTTTTGGTGCTTTTTCTCCAAGATCCGAAGCCCCTAGCTCATTGCATAATTCTTCGAATCGATCTCACTAGTGGCTTGGTTAGAATATCGACTTTACTCAGATATCAAGATGAATCTTTTTCCATTTCGATATTCTTCTTTTCAACATGATCTCTTATAAAATGGTGTGTGACATCCACATGCTTGCATCTTGTATGTAGAACAGATTCTCGAGTGATTGCAATAAGACTATTATCATCACATGTAATATAGGTACATTCTTAGCTACAATGTTATAATCCTCATTTGTTGACTAAGCGGAAATAGTTGGGAGCAACAGACTTCACTGTGACCATATATTCTCGCTTCAAGAGTAGATGTCGCAATCGATGTCCGCTTTTTGAAAACCACGAGATGGGTTTACTTCCTAAAAATCGACATGTTCCCGAGGTTGATTTTTCATCAATCTTGCAACCTCCATAATCGTAATCGTAATACCCACTAAGTTTAGATTATCATCCGATGGGTAAAATAAACCAAGGTTTATCGTCCCCTTCAGATACTTCTTTAATCCGCTTAGTCGCTTTTAGGTGGCTTTGCATTGGATTTGCTTCGAATCGCACATACACCTACCAAGAAGGTGATATCCGGTTCGGCCGGCAAATGTATAGTAGAGATCCAATGAGAGCCCTATATTCTTTCTCGATTTGTTTTTCCGACCAAATTTCATCCGATCCATCTTGAATCCAATCATCATAGGAATTTTGGCTTCTTACTTTTGAACTCCAAACTTAGCCAATAAATTCCTAGTGTACTTTGCTTGGCGATGAATATCCCTTCGTACTTTGCTTCACTTGTAGACCCGTAAAATAATTCATCGACCCATCATGGACATCTCGAACTTCCCTTGCATCGGTTTTGTCAATCTTTCACATAGACTCTTGTTGGGAGATCCGAAGATGATGTCGCCCACGAGATCCTAACCATCGTAATATCTTCTCCATCTTCTATTCTCGAATAAGGTTCGTCCCATCGTTCCTTTAGTGAACCCACCGCCTATCAAGAATCGGAGAGAGTGTATCATACCAAGCTCGAGGAGCTTGTTTTGTGCCATAAAGAGCTTTTCTTAAACGGTACACTTGGTTGCCCTTTTTTGAAGCCTCGGAGGTTGTTCGACATAAACTTCCTCCGCTAGTACCCCGTTTAAGAATGCACTTTTACGCCCATCCGATACACAAATGAACCCTCTCAGGAAGCATATGCCGTAAAAAACCGAATGGCTTTTAGGCGAGCGACGGGTGCAAAAGTCTCATCATAATCAATTCCTTCCGACAGAATACCCTTTAGCAACAAGTCTTGCCTTATTTCTCGGTGATGACATTTTTTCATCTCTCTTGTTCTTGAAAACCCACTTCGTGCCAATTACGTCTTGATGATTTGGTCTGTCCACCAGTTCCCAAACTTGATTTCTCTCGAACTGTTCCAGCTCCTCCTGCATGGCTAGAATCCAGCTTGCGTCTTGTAGAGCTTCCTCTACAGTTGTTGGTTCCTTCATAGACAGATAACAACAATACATGACACTTTCACCAATCTGATGTCTAGTTTTAACTCTATCAGATGGGTCTCCGATGATTAGATCAGTTGGATGACTGGTTATCCAGGTCCTTCTGTTCTGATTTGCGTCGGTTTGGAGAACATCATCCATTTCTGATAAAGGTTCATTACTAGCGACTGGGAGTGGTGCAGAGTTATGATCCACTTGATAAGAACATGTCTCAGCTGATGTTGGACTCATCATGTGCTGATGTCTGTTCGTGGGAACTTCAGGTGTTCCCCCTGAACCGGATGGTTCGGGCTTGATATATCTCATTTGCATCGGCTTCTTCATCGACAATTTTTCGTACCTTAGGATCTGATTGATCTGGTGAATCAGCTAGATCTGGAATGTATATTGTTACGATGTCTGATTCTTTTTTTTGATTCTTGATCCATTTTATGAGCATTTTCTTGGTTGATCGTGTACATCTTGTTTCGAGCAGATTTCTCTTGTTCCTTCATCAAAGACTACATGGGGTGTTTCTTCCACAACTAGGGTTCGCCTCATTTGTAAACCCCGAAAAGTTTTGCTAGATGAGGAATATCCTAAGAATATACCCTCATCCGACTTGGCCTCAAAGGTCTTCAAATCGACTCTTCCCATTGTTGTGTATGAAACACTTACACCCAAAAACATGGAAGTAAGAAACACGAGGTTTTTCGCCCTTCCACTTTGTTCATAGGGTGTTTTGTAGTGAGCCTTAGTCGTAAGACATCCGTTCGAGTATGACATGCAAGGTTGATTGATTTACGCCCGTAAACGGCTCGGTATTGCATGTTCAACTAACATCGCGGCGCAGCAAATTTCTTTTGAGTGTTCTGTTTCTCCGATTCGCTACTCCATTCTGTTGTGGCATTCTTGCAAATTTGATGTCTCATGTTGTATACCAAACTTAGAGCAAAAATTAGTTATAAAAGAGTTCGTAAATTGCATACTTTTATCGATCCGATTTTTTTACTAATCGATAATTCTTCTCATTTTGTAATCTTTTGCCAAGCTTTCGTATCTTCGATTTGTCGCCTCATTCTTCTTATGTAAGAATATAACCCGTAAACTTGGAAAAATCATCCACGATTACCAGAGTATATTTTTCGTCCACGAGACCGACCGTGTAACTTGTCCAAATAGATCCATATGAAGAAGTACCTTGCAATACTATCATTGATGCCGATCCAGAATTCCCTTGAATGAAGCTTTTGACTGTTTTCCTTCCGACATGCAACACATGTCCGATCCTTTGAAAATACTTCATTAGGAAGACCTTCCACTAGAGACATCCTTTGTTATCTTATTAAGAGTTTTAAAGTTCGGATGACTCATTCTTTTTGTGCCGAGCCAACCGCTACTTTTTGGAACTCTTAACAATTAGGCATGTATTTCTTGGGCAACTGCTCCAATCTGGCTATGTAGATCGCCCTTTCCTTGAACCGATTAGCAAAAAATCTGTTGAGTGGCTCGATTCTTGATAGTGCATTGATCATCGAGAACTCAACAATGAATCCGTTAATGTCGAGAATTGTAAAAACCGATAATAGGTTGTGCTTTAGACCTTCGACATACGAGACTCAAAGCCATTTGTACATCATCATTCTCTAAGGTTCTCGAATCCTTTGGTATAACCAAAGTTATCATCACCCAAGAGTACACGCTGGCCTTTTTCGTTTCTATGTAAGAGCCGAGGAGGTGTTTGCTTCTGTCATGTGCCTTGAGCATCCACTATCGATGTACCGGATAGTTGCTTGCACACCTCCTTTGTTGGCGATCCCCACGCGATCCTCGCAACCAAATCAGCTTTTAGGTACCCCTTTTGATTGGGTCCCCGAGGGTTATGATTAGTTTTGGGGATCCATACAAACAGAAAGCACTTCTATTGAGATCGGTTAGATCGAAGGCCCGATTTGTCTCCCATACCTATCAACATAATCATATGTCTCTTTATATGCTTTCTGATTAGTATGATTACTAGTGTGAACCTTGGATGACTTAGAAGACTTGGGATTTATCTTTTTTGTTTGTCTTCTTTTCATCCAGTGTGGTTCAGGTGAAGCAGCCCTAGATTTCTGATTATAGGGGTAGGTACGACCGCTACCATCAAAAGATTCATATCTTTTTGGCATAGGTGGTTTTTGCAGTTTACCTAAAGCATGCTTATTAGGCGGTGACCTTTTGATTGGGTCTCAGATTAGACTTCCCTTTACAGTTGTCTTTTTCGATACGATCTGTTGATCGAGTTGAGGTCTCTTCGTAAGAATCGGGTTCTTTGTTGATTCTCTACGATGCTTTTACCAGTTTGGGGTCCATTTATGTTCCCCTTCGTTAGGCACACCGCCTTTACCTTCTCAACCGGTCTTTTTCCCTTATTAGATACAAGTTTGGCTTTTGGTGTATCTTTTGTTAAAATCGTCCGATTACACCCTTTTGAGATGAATCACGGGGCTTTTTGAGGATGTGGAAGGGTTCTCATACCCAAGTCCCTTCTTGTTAATCGTTGTTCAAAAATAGGTGTTCATGTCTTGAACACGATTTTAGATGATTTTGTAAAAACTTCTATTTTTCTTGGCAGATTATCCTCGATGATTTTAGACTTTTTATGCATTCTAATAAAATTTCATCAAATTTCTCTTAGGATTTTGAAGTCATCACTTTGTTTGTTTGTTAATTGCTAGTCGATCTTTGATCTTCTTCTCGATCGTAAGTTTTAACTTTCGAATATTAAGTTCCTCGGTTGCCTTCCCGGAAAGCAGATTTAAGTTCAAGAAGTTTTATCGAGATCGTTCTCTTTAGCAAGCTGATTATTTCTGATCCTCAGCTTGTCATTCTCAGCTTCCACTATAGCATAAGTGTCTACTGCATTGGAGAGATCCTCAAGCAATTGCTCAGAGTAGAGATGCATTCAATCTCCCGGCGAGTGTGCTAATGATAGCGGTGTAAAGCGAACAAAAGCAGTTTGGAGGTTACCTCGGATTGGTCCTCCTTGGCCATCGTGCGGATCTCATCATCATCCGAAGAGAATATTAGATCTTCATTCTCATAGAAGTCAACAAGACTGGCGATCGATGTAAATCTTCTACGGAGGAGTATCCAGAATCCTCGAGGGCGGTCTGAATCGTCAATTCAGAGCGATGTCAAGAACCATGGCTTTTTTTCCGTCCTCGTACGTTGCTCTCTTCTTTTCCTCTTTTCTTCCCTTTCTCTTGGCGTCAGTCCGGGCGTCTGCTTATTTGAGTGACTGGCTTCTCGCGGTTGAAGCATGCTCCTTGATCCACATAACCTTTTCTTCCGGGTGAATCACTTTCCTCAGTATGATCTATCGGTGAATTCCTTTTTCGATAGTAGTCCGAGCTTCTTTTGTGCGATTGGTTATCTCTTCTCTCATCATTTAGATTATCTCTTTTCCTTTCTTTCTTCGCGGATCTCTTCGATCATCGATCCGGTTCTTTTTCGGAGATCCATTGGCTGATCTCCTATCTCTTCCTCAGCTATGTTGATAATCTTTATAGAATCTTTGATACTTACCAAGTTGAATATTTGATTTTTCTAGTTTCCTGGTAAGCAGAGCGATCTGTTCTGCCTGACTTATGATGTTTCCAATGGGTTCATTGGCCTTCGATCTGCTGCTGGTTGTCTTAAAAGCAACTGATTTAGAAGTTGAGGCTTCAGCGGGCACCTCATCTTTCATCTGCGTGTCCTCTCTCAATTAAATCAAACTCGTGAGCTTTAAGGCTCAAGAAAAGGCTACTCGGTTTCATCTTTGAAATGTCTTGGCAATCCTTGATTACCGTGACTTTCATATCCCATTTCTTGGTAAGAGATCTTAAGATCTTGTAGTTGATGTCCTTGTCTGACATCTCTCTACCAAGTTCTCGTAGCTTATTCACTGACATAGTAATCCTTCCATCGAGTTCGTTGATGGTCTCGTTGGGCAGCATCTTCAGTTTTTCGAACTTCACCAGTTTGGCTTGTAGACGGTTGTCTTTGATTTGATCATTTCCCTCGCATATCTCAGCTAGAGTATCCCACATTGCTTTCGCAGTTTTGAGATATTTAATCTTTTCCTTGGTGACCTTGTCCATCATTTTCATGATAATATGCCTGGCGATTGTGTCCAGAGTATATAGTTTCCTTTCCTCTGCATCCATCAAGGCTGGGCTTTTTTGTACAAGACTTCCCGGGGCAAAGTTTGGATCTCCTCCAACTGCAGGGTTGTCGTAATATATGATGATGGGTCCTCTTTCGATGACTTCCATCATTCTGCCACTAATCGAACCTAGATGGTTGCACATATAAATGGCCCAATCTGCATACTCATCAATTGAGAACTTCGGCAGATCATGATACATACCAGAGGTATTATCCATGCTGAGTGATTTTTGAAAAACGAATGAGTTTTAAAAATGGTTTTTCAAGATCTGTTCAACTGACCAAAAAATTCTTCCTCAAGAATCGATGATACAAAAAGCCAGTGGTCTATAGAACCACTGCTCTGATACCACTTGTAGGTCCCAAACGGGTTTTGTGAGGGCAGAAGTCTAGAGGGGAGGGGTGAATAGACTTCTGAAAAACTTTTTGTGCAGATCAGGTGTGAAAGCAAATTACTTTGATCAGAAAGCGAGTGAATCGGTTTGGATCGATAACCAACTTACTAATCGCTCAAGGCGATCAGTTCGGTAACTATCGGGTTTAAGCGACAAAGCGGAAGCTAAGTTTTACCCGTGTGAAAAACCAATTTTGATAAATCAGATTCCAAAGTCAGTCTTTAAACCAGTTGACTAAAGTGTCAAACTTGATCATATCAGAAGCTTGGTGCTAGCTGATCTTAACTTAGAATATGTATGCGCTTTAATAGTTGAGTGCGATTGTGTAAACAGTTAATCAAAGCAGTAAAGGCACACAAGATTTATAGTGGTTCGGACAAACCATCCCCACGCCCACTCTTCCCTATCACAAGGGGCACCAACTAAACCAATCGGACTTAGATTTTTGTGTTAGTCCAACACAAGACAATCGACAGATATTTAAAGAGTTCTCACTCAACCAATCCCAGAAATCAGAACTAGAAACCCTAGTCTGATTGCTAAACAACTTAACCTAACTTTGGGTTTAGATAAGATTGTTTTGGTTCCAACTATGAAATCTTCTCTAGTGTTTAAGATAGCCTATCAGCTAGATGAAAAGATTTCTATGCTAAGAACTTATGGGATGAACACTTAATAAAATAATCTTCTTGTTCGTGTTCTTCGTATGGAAATCGATAATTGCTTGAGCTTCTTGATTGTTCGGTGTTTCCGTGTCTTCACTCAAGTGTGATCCCATATTTATAGACCTTGAAATCAAAGAGCCGTTGGAGAGCAATTTGAATTTCAGGCTATATTTGGTAGGTTTGCAGGATTGATGTGACGTGCTCCAGGAACGGCATGGCCGAAAGTGTGAATAGTGTCTTTTATAGCCGTTGGAGAAAGCAAAGACCAAATCCAAGAATCGGCTGCCCGATCATACGTGTCTCATCCTTATTGGTTAACAGACGACTTTTTAGGTGTTGTTCTTCCAACTAAGGTTGACATTCTTCTTGTTCAGATCATCGACGTATGATTTGGTGAAACATCGATTTTCACTGGTGGTGACCGATCATCCAAAAGCCGATCGATCCACATGATTGAAGTCTTCGGTGCGGTTGACTTAGCTTCAACTAGTCGACTCGGTGATGTAGGTCTTTCCGTCCGATCTTCCGAAGTCATCATCGATCTTCAAGTATTCTAAGTTTGAGCTTTATGACTTCAGCTGTGATATCTGACTTGATCAGATCGATCTGATCTTCTGTTCTTCTCTTGCATTCGCCACATCGGATATCAGCTGTTCTTCATATCTTCAGATCTGACCTATACATATTGAGGTTCCCCCTCAATATGTGGCCTATCTATTACATCAGTTGTTCTATACAATAATTATCAACTGGTATTCTATAAACGGTAATATAAACATCATCTACCTACTTGTGTTCGATTTGGTCTTATTACATGTGTTTCTGGAACTTTCATCAAAACACTAAATTTCCCAACAAGATGTATGATTATGTAGATGCTTATGGGAGACAAATCAGGCCTTCTGATCTTGAAGATTACCATAGAAGTGCTCTGTTTGTTTGGATCCCGAAAGGTAACACTAACCCTGTTGGGGAATTAATTGCCCGGATCTATTCGGGATGAATATTTAAATATAAATTTAATTCTAACAATTATTACTGGCATGAATTAATCCTATATTAATTCAAATAATAATTCAACAATAAATCATGCATATAATTTTTTCACATAAATCCTACGCATGCGGAATAGCTAGGAGTTTACGTGAACTAACCTCTCTGAGTGACAACTGTTGAGAAGATGGATATCCCAATCACACGAACAAACCCAAAGAGCCTTCTCAAGTATTCCCTCGTCCTTGTCCAACAATCCGGTGGAAAGATACTCGTGAACAATTAACAAAAGGAAAAATAAAATTATGTTGCACCACCTTTGTGGATTTCTAATTTTTCCAACACATGGAATTGCTTGGGGATGAAAAATTCATCCCCTATTTATACATAGGGTGGTGGCCGATTTTTAGTGTAGGAATAAGATGGGAAAATCTTTTTCTTGATCTCCAAGAAATCTTGAATATATCCTATATATTCTTTTCTCCATAATTAAAATATTTCATAAAAATCCCACCTCCTTATATTATGGATTTTTGAAAAAAAATAAGGGAGTAGGAATCCAATATTTGGATCTTCTTGAATTTATGAGATATTCTTGTATTCCAAGAATACATATCTTCCATAATATCTTTTCAAGAAAATTAAGAAAATCTTTCCTTCCCTTATTTATTCAAAATTTTCGAAAATTCCCAATAAATAACCAAGTGGGAGATTTCTTGAATTTAATGAGATATTCTTGTATTCCAAGAATACTTATCTTCATACCATAACAAAATTCAAAGAAAATTTTTCTCCCCTTTTATTTATTAATTTCTAAAATTATCGGAAAAATAGGCAATAAGAATTTATTTAATTTTAAACACCTTTTTCAGTTATTGGAGTTTATATTTGGTCTACTTGAGGGGCCTTTAGGAGAATTAAGATTGGACCTTCCAATGGACCTTGAATTTCCAATATTGAGCCACAATATTATTCAAGCCCATAAATATTAATTAATCCCACTATATAATTAATATTGCACTATCCATCTTAACCCATATTACAGTTAATATGACTCTCGGTTATTATTTCCCTCGTTTAAGATTATCCAGTCCATTAATTAATTTAAGCTACTGAAATAACTTCACGTTAAATAAAATTCTTTTTTCTTGGTTCAGGAACGGCTCAACATTATTATCCATATCGGAAAATTAATTTCACTTGGAAGATTTGGTATGATAAAACTTCTGAGCCTCGCAAGGGGACTAATCAAACAAGACGCACTTGCACACCGATTCTCCGTGTTAAATCTTAGCAATCGTCATGTAACTAATAATATTGTCCAAGATACAAGGTATTGAATCACATTGATTCTCTACCCATCGTAAGTCAAAGCAATAGTTATTAATTCCACATGATCCTATTTAAGGAAAGGAGATTAAGAAATAACTAACCACTGAGGTCTAATTCTTCTATATTCAGTACTGAAGAATTTATCCTCCTGTAGGTCCTCTTCAGTGCAACATAATGCACTAGTGTAATCTCTTGGTCAAGACAAGCCAATCTGAGCCTTACACTTCAACCTTTCACGATGGATTGTTCATTTCCATCTAGGTTGTGAATTATGTACTTTTAGTTACAAGGGACTGTTAATTTAATCTTCTGTGATCTGGTATCACTAAATTAACTACAATGTAACACATACTAATTATTGAACAGTTATGCAGTAAATATTTGTAACATTCAATGATATTTAAAGCAACAGTGATAAATAATTTATTTCAGCAAATAAGTCCGAAATTCAGTCTGGTTATACAAAGTAAAAGCATACTTTCCAGTATAACCCCAACAAACCCCTCAGGACCCAATCCTACAGGGGTACCTAAAGCCTGATTTGATTGCAGGATCGCGTGGGTTTGGCCAATAAAGGAGGTGTACAAGCAACTATCTGGTACATCGATAGTCGATGCTTAAGGCACATGACTAGAAACAAACATCTCCTCAGCTCATACACAGAATAAGAAGGCCCACGTGTACTCTTTGGTGTTGATAACTTTGATTTTACCAGAGGATTCAGAACCTTAGAGAATGATGATGTACATGTTACTAGAGTCTCGTATGTCGATGGTTTGAAGCACAACCTGTTATCCAGTTTCACAATTCTGCGATAACGGATTCAGCGTTGAGTTCTCGACTGATCAATGCACTATCAAGAATCGAGCTACTCAATAGATTTTGCTAACTGGTTCCAGAAAAGGAACGATCTACACTGCAGACTGGTACAATTGTTCAAGAAATGCATGCCTGATTGTTAAGAGTTCCAAAAGCAGCAGCTGGCTCTGGCACAAAAGAATGAGCCATCTAAACTTTAAGACTCTTAACAAGATAACAAGGATGTCCCTGGTTGAGGGTCTCCCGAATTAGGTATTCTCTAAGGATAAGACATGTGTCGCATGTAAGAAGGAAAAACAGATTAAAGCCTCATTCAAGGGGATTCAGGACCAGCATCCAGCAGAGTACTACAACTGCTCCACATGGATTTGTTTGGACCAGCTACACCACTAAGTCTCAGTGGACGCAAATACACTCTGGTAATCGTGGATGATTATTCCAAGTTTAGCTGGGTTATATTCTTGTATAAGAAGAATGAGACTACAACAAAGATACCTGAGCTGCTCAAGAGATTAAAGATTGAGAAGGGTGTCAGTATTGTAAAAATCAGATTAGATAAAGGTACAGAATTTCTGAACTCCTTTATTACTGACTTTTGCACTAAGTTTGGTATACAACATGAAACATCAGCCGCCAGAACACCACAACAGAATAGCGTAGTAGAACGGAGAAACAGAACACTCAAAGAAGCTGCTCGCACAATGTTGGCTGAACATACAACTCCAAACCGTTTCTGGGCAGAAGCTATCAACACAGCATGTCACACTCAGAACAGATGTTCTCTGACTAAGATTCGCTTCAAAATACCTTATGAACTGTGGAAGGGCAGAAAACCTCGTGTTTCTTACTTCCATTTTTTTGGGTGCAAGTATTTCATACACAAGAATGGGAAGAGTCAGTTGAAAACCTTTGAAGCCAAGTCAGATGAGGGTATATTCTTAGGATATTCCTCAACCAGCAAAGGTTTCAGGGTGTTCAACAGGAGAACCCTAGTTGTGGAAGAAACACCTCATGTGGTCTTTGATGAGAATTCTTCTGAAGAAGAGAAATCTGCGTCAGAACAAGAAGTACCAGATCAACCAGTACCTGATGCTCAAAAAATGGATCAGTTAAGTATCACAGAAAAGGGATCAGAGCACGTAACAGTGTATGTTCCTAAACTTGATCTTAATGATTCACCTGGTTAATTAGACCCTAAGGTATGTACAACTGTCAATTAAGAAGCTGGTATAACTGAGACAGTATCAACTGAATCATCTGGTTCAGGGGGAACACCTAATGTTCCGACAGACAGACATCAGCCTATGATGATTCCAACATCAGCTGAGACTTATCCATGCCAAGTGGATCCTATTACTGTACCTCTCCCAGCCACTAGTGACTCAATATCAGATGAGGATGACAATATCCAAACTGATATACATCAGAAAAGAAGGATTTGGTTGAAAGACCATCCGACTGATCAGATAATCGGCAATCCAAATGCCCGAGTCCAAACTAGACATCAGGTTGGTGAAAGTGCAATGTACTGTTGTTATCTATCTTTGAAGGAACCTACCACAACAGAAGAAGCTCTACAAGATGCCAGCTGGATTCTAGCCATGTAAGAAGAACTCAAACAGTTCGAGAGAAATCAAGTTTGGAAACTGGTAGACAGACCAACTCATCAAGATGTGATAGGCACAAAGTGGGTATTCAAGAACAAGAGTGATGAGAACAATGTGATCACCAGAAAAAAGGCAAGACTTATTGCGAAGGGGTATTCACAATCAGAAGGGAATGATTATGATGAGACCTTTGCACCAGTCGCCCGCCTGGAAGCCATTCGGCTGTTTCTGGCATATGCTACCCACAGAGGGTTTACTATGTATTAGATGGATGTTAAGAGTGCATTCTTAAATGGGGTACTAGAAGAGGAAGTTTCCTGAAACAGGCTCCCTGAGCTTGGTATGATACACTATCTCAGTTCTTGGTAGAAAGTTGATTCACTAAAGGAGTCATAGACAAAACCTTATTCAGAATAGAAGATGGTGAAGATATTCTGATGGTTCAGATCTATATGGACGACATCATCTTTGGATCTCCCAACAAAAGCTTATGTGACAGATTCAGCAAACTGATGCAAGGGAAGTTCGAGATGTCCATGATGGGTCAGATGAATTACTTTCTGGGTCTTCAAGTCAAACAAAGTACATAAGGTATATTCATTTGTCAGGCAAAGTATACTAGGAATCTGTTGGCTAAGTTTGGAATTCAAAACAGTAAGGAAGCCAAAATTCCTATGATGACTGGATTCAAGATGGATCCAGATAAGAATGGTCAGAAAACCAATTAGAAAGAATATAGGGCTCTCATTGGATCTTTACTATACCTAACTGCCAGTCGACCAGATATAAAATTTGAAGTAGGTGTATGTGCCAGATTTCAGGCAAATCCGATGCAAAGTCACCTGGAAGCAGCTAAGCGGATTCTTAAGTATCTGAAGGGGGCAGTAAACCTTGGTTTATTCTACCCATTAGATGATAATCTAGAGCTTAGTGGGTATTCTGATTCTAATTATGGAGGTTGCAGAATAGACAGAAAATCAACCTCAGGTACATCTCAGTTCTTAGGAAGTAAACTGATCTCTTAGTTCTCAAAGAAGCAGACATCTGTGGCCACATCTACTACTGAAGCAGAATATATGGCCGCAGGAAGCTGTTGCTTCCAACTGCTCTAGCTTAGTCGGCAGCTGAGGGATTATAACATTGTAGCTACGAACGTGCCCATATTCTATGATTGTGCTATTGCAATTACTCAGAATACAGTTCTACATACAAGATGCAAACATGTGGATATCAGACATCATTTCATAAGAGATCATGTGGAAAAGAAGAATATCAGAATGGAAAAGATCCATACTGATAAGCATAGAGCTGATATCTTAACCAAGCCACTAGTTGAAGTCAGATTCCGAGAACTATGTAATGAGCTAGGGCTTCTGGATCTTGGAGAAGATGCACTAGAATACTTCGGTGGCTTAATCTCCAATACCAGTTGGTATATGTAGGTCAGTTGAAGAAGGACACTTCAACTGATCAGAAAGGATCAGTTGGGTACTGATAAAAAAGGAATATCAGTTGAAGGGGGAATTCTAATATATTAAGGCTATTAGATCAGAAGGAAACTGATCTGAAGAACAAAATATTATTGGGAAAATCTGCTAAGGTTTAGGCTACACAGTAAGATCGATAAAAATTAGAGAAGTCAGATCAGATCAAGTGGTAACTGATTGGTTACAATATCAATCAGTCAGATACCTCTTTCTAATTTACATTATCTGCTTTGCCTTATCTGATTCATATTATATGAGTTTATTTATTTAAATTATATTGTTACTGTTGCCTTAACTTTATGACGCACGCACTGCAAAACATTAAATACGGACGTGGGGAATATGTATTTAATGGTGTTTATTGCACCTTTTCACTTCCAAAATACGAGTGGGTCAATTTTCTCAACCACATGATTAAAATACTTGTTGACCGCCTAATCTCAGACGTTGATTTCAAAAGACGGATACTTGAGTATACATGGGAAGTTGTGCAAAGTGTTTTCCCTCGCATTATAAAACCCTAACCTAGTTTCCAGAAAAACGTTTACACTCCTAAATTTACCATACTCCTGAGAGATAAAATTTCGTGCGAACATTTTTACTTCGAACTCTCAATCGATCCATCCTTCGACTTTCAAAATCTTTGAACCAATTTCTGGTAAATTTCTAAATAGATTATTCCTTAAATATATCTTTGGTATCACTGTTTGTCAAAATGTTTGCTTTTTCTTACAAACTTTGTTACTAAATTCTGGAAATGAATCTTGATGCGTTAAATGTACTGCTATTGACTAGTTCTAATTGCCTATTTGTATTAATATGAGTGTATGTTCTAAAATACTCGTTTAATGGACTAGGGTTGTTTGCTTGACTATGTTCGTTGAAATAATCTACTCAAACTCATCTCTAAGTTCACTTGTGTTTCAGAGAAATGGCACAACTCATTGCCCGAATAGGACAAGGCAAAAAGATATGCAATTTCGCATCAATGAAAAAGGACATCATTGATGAGAAATTTGTTATGTTCTCACTCACCTCAGACCCCGAGTCATTAGAAATTCTGGATTGTTTTCGTGCCTGTGGTCTTGATCAATACTGTTATCGCCACCAAGACGTCGTGCACATATACGAAGCCCTGGAATTTCTATATAATCTAAAGAAAGAAGAGGATGATGATGAGAAGTTGTTTTCTTATGTTGGAGGAATGGAGGTTATTGTGTCTGACAATGATTTACGGAGAATTTTTGTTCTCCGAAAAGGAAGTATTGCTCCAAAATCTTACTCATCTAAATTGGGAGAGAAAGACTTTCTTCAAGCCGAGCTATTAAGACCAGGAAAATAAAGAACAGATGGTGAATGTTCGTGCTCCATTTCTGAAGAGGAAATATCACCTTCTTTTCGAGATTGTGTCAAAGGTGATTTTATGCTTAACATACAGTCTTGATGCCGTCATTTCTCACAAGATAGGTGCCATGACTGCTATCTTAAGAAAGCCAATGATGTTGAATGGTTAGGGATGTTCAAAGCCAGATTATTAAAGGAAAATGCGAAGTTTGCTTTGAATGAGAGAAATGAAGTCTATCTGACTTCAAAGTGTTCTTTTATCCACAAGGTTTCCATAATCCTTTCGAATAAATTGCACGATAACTTTGAGTGGAATGATGATGGCAAGAAAGTTTATCTTTCAAAATTCAAGGCCATTCTGGGAAAAGATGAACCCCTACCTGGTCAATCAGATGATTATCCTGCTCTATATGTGCCCAGACAACGAGGAGAAGACAAAGGAAAAGAATCTAAAGCAATTGCGTCTTCTGTCCAATCAGAAACGCGGGTAAAGCCTGCCCCCAAGAAGCAGTTGAAAAGGAAGGTACTGGCCAAGAAACCAGATGAACCGGAAAAACGTCAGAAGAAAATAACCACTCTTCTGAAGAAGGCTCCTGGACCAATTGAGGTTGTGGAAAGAATAGAGGAACTGATTCATATTGAATCAGAGGAGGAGATTGCTGCCAGTTCTGAACGAACTACGAGTACTGGCAGGGAGAAGTAGATTGAACAGTTGGGAGAAGGAGAAGGAGAGATAGAAGAAGAAGTAACAACTGAGCTAACTGGGGAACAGTCACCCTCAGATTATGTGCCCCTCAGTGCTGTGTTCAGAAGGGACAGATCACCCACACCTACTTCCAAATCACCCTCACCATCTCCAGCTAAACCTGTTGGGAGATGAATTTAAATAAGATTTTGATTAGATCCCTAAACCCCTGAGTATGACATGTTCAGGATAAACTTGATAGTCTGAGTCAGGTTTCAGTATGGAATAGTTCAGGAAATATCTGCACCATGTATAGTCAGCAGATATAGATCAGGGAATTTTTTAAGTTACTGAAGACTTAGAAAATACTGAAGACTCAGGTATCACTGAATGCTAAGAAGGACTCTGAAGAACATCTACCTGAGGACATACAAAACTGAGGAAGACGCACATTTATAAGAAATGAATGTTGCCCAAATATTTAAGTGCTGACAAAAGGAACTAAAACTAAGTGTTGTTTAAGGTTGTCTCATTCAGAGAGATTGACCTAAAAGAGCCGTTCCGTTTGTCTACATTCACTGAAGACAAGAACCAATCAGGAAAGACAACACTATACTGTACTGACACTGAAAGCGATAGGGCACTGAACTTTGTCAGTAGTACTATGTTCCAGACTGCAAAAATTGGTGATTGGCTACATGGCTGCATATTTCCTAAAACATGCAAGGGTGTGTTCAAACCCTAAAAATAGTCGTTCATCAATAACCAGAAGAGAAAACTCTTGATGCTATCTCTTCCAACGGATAGTTTTTCAAAGAGTGACCATTGGAGAAGTTGCCTATAAATACCAGTGACCTTCACCATTGAAAGGTTATGGGAAATCAAAGCAACTCAAGAGCTCATTCGTATTCTTGCAAATTGAAGCACTCGAAAAACCTAAGATTTCCCAAGTGTTTCACACTGAAGAGAGCTCATTCACTAAGCTTAGATTTGATATATATCCAAAGCTTAGTAGAGATATCCTAGCCTTTGCATTTGTACTTATTGTCAAAGGATATCTCACCCTAGTTGGAAACCAACCCAACTCAAACCCTTTTATAGGTAGTTTGAGTGTGTGTTTGATTGTTGGTGAGTAAGAGTTGTAAAGAGTGAGTAAGCTACAGTTGAGTCAACCAGAAAGCTCTAGAGGAGAAGTTAGTAAGCTACTTGTGGTAGTCTGAAAACTTGTGTGTGTTGAGTTAGTAAGCTGCAGTAGTCAGCCAGAAAACTCAAGGTAGAAAAGTTAGTAAGCTGCTGTGGTTAGCCTGAAAGCTTTAGGTGATAGTGTGT
Source organism: Stenogyne calaminthoides (assembly GCA_037126765.1). NCBI lineage: Eukaryota > Viridiplantae > Streptophyta > Magnoliopsida > Lamiales > Lamiaceae > Stenogyne > Stenogyne calaminthoides. The sequence goes on along the minus strand of JBBCBC010000004.1, from coordinate 29,149,702 downwards.
TAAGGAATTTCTCTGAAAGATCAGAGAGAGTGGACGTAGGAGCTTAGCCTCTGAACCACTTTAATTTGCTGTGTTGTTTGCTTTCTGTACTGCATTCTATCTGCTGCATATTTTTCACTGAAAGCATACTGATTTTCTTGATATTCAGTTGGAAACAATCCACTGAACTTGCATAGAACTTGATCACAGCCTTAACCACTGTTTTGACTAAGGAAGAGATTTTCGGCAAGATAAAACGAGTATAAACTTACGGCCAACACATTCCGCACTCTTGATTAGTTAGAACAGATAGTTACCAAAATGAATCAACTCTACTGAGTATTCAGTAAGATAATTATCTGATCCAAGCTTCTCATGATCTCTGATAAAACTCAGGATCAGTTGGGCTAATCTGAAGCTTCTGAAAGCTGCTCAGGATCACTGTCTCAGTAGGACTTTGACTCAGGGCGATTTGTGCTTCTCAGGGAAAAATTCTCAGGACATCCTGACCCTTCTGATCTCAGTTAAGAAAAAGTTTTAAAAACACTGAACACGTGTATTCCCCCCCATACACGTGTAAGACTCGTTTGCACCGAGACCAACAAGTGGTATCAGAAAAGTGGTTCATTTTGACCACTTGCTTTGGTAGCCATAGTCTATTTGCTGAAAGACTTTGGTGGTCTACTGAATAGATCTTACTACTGATATCTTACAAGGCTCATTCATCATGCCTTCTAAGAAACTTCCTATGTTCTCTGTTGAGAGCTATGACCTATGGAGATTAAGAATGCAGGCACATCTGTATTCTAAGCATGAAAGAATGTGGAGAGTGGTTTCTGAAGGATCATTCAAATGCACTGTTGTGAATCCCAGAATTACTGATACTGAGAGGAATGATCGCAGAGATGAATTTCCAAAACTTGATGACCAACTTACTCCTGATGAGAGAAAGTTAGTCAATCTGGACTATATTGGTAAAGATACTTTATATAGTACTATTGATGATGGTGATATGGGGATGATTTCTCACTGTGAAACTGCCAAAGAAATATGGGACACACTTGATATCATGTGTCAAGGCACATATCATATTAAAGAGAACAAAATTTATGTTTCCATTGGAAAGTTTGATAGCTTTGAAATGGAAGATGGTGAATCCATTGACAAACTGGAAGTCAGATTTACAAGTATTATGAATGATCTGAATGCTCTTGGGAAAAGATACCCACAGAGAGAAGTGGCACTGAAAATTCTTAGAGGATTGTCTAAGAAATGGGATATACATGTTGTGGTGATTGAAAACACCAAGAATGTTAATTCTATGCCATACCAACAAGTTTTTTCTGAACTGAGAGCTTATGAGTTTGTGATTGATAAGAAAACTAAGAAATCTGATAGCAAAGATGAATCTTCATCTAGCAAGAATGTGGATTTCAAAGCCAAAGAGAAATTCTGTAAAGCTAAAGAGTCTTATAACTCACTTGCCAAAAATCAAGATGAGCAAGAGGATAAGCTAGTACTATTGGCAAGGAGGTTTGAAAGACTCAATAGCAGATATGGAAAGTATAAGAAATACTATAAGAACAACAGGTACAGGAACAGGAATAACTCCGAAGCTGAGGACAGATCCACTGAGAAAAGGAAGGACCACAAAGCTGAAGGATCCTCATCTAGAAAGAAGGACTCCAAAACCAAGGAAGAAAGTGATCAGGATGATGATGCCAACAAATGCTATAACTGTCAAAAGAAAGGTCACTTCCAGTATGATTGTCCTGAGCTGAGTGCCAAAGAAAGAAAGGAGAGACAAGCCAAGAGAGACAGAAAGATCTCTAGCAAGAAGGCTATGATTTCTAAAGAAGAAGAACAATCTGAAGAAGGATCCAGTTCTTCAGAAGAGATATTCTCATAAAGTGACAGTGATGATATCTGCCTTGTTGCTATGGAGGAGGTAAATTCTTCTATCTCTATTGTTGCTCCTACACAAGCACCTGAGTTATCAAGTTCATCTGTAACCAGTAACTTTGACCTGATGGATTCTTTTGAGAATCTTATGAAGGACTATTCTGTGTTACAAGAACTGCTCATAGAAACTCAAGAGTAGAATAAGGAACCGACTGCTGAAAATCTAAGGTGGAAAGACTCTAATACTGCTGAAATCACTTCTCAATTAATGGGAACTACTGATGAACTAGATGTTCTGAAAGTACAACTCTCAGAAAAAGAGAAAGTGATAGAGACTCTGAAAGGAAAATTAGAGAAATCCACTGAGGAGAATCATCTTATCAGGACTGAATTCAATGACCTCTCTGAGAAGCATGAAACTCAAAAGAAAAGTGAGGATAGTGTGCAGAGAAAGTTAACTCTATTGAATTCTGCATCTAAAGTAATAGACGAAATTCAGAGTTATCAAAGACCTGCAACTATAAAGACTGGATTGGGATATAATCTAGGGGGAACCTCACAAGGTCTTCTGAATGCTGCTTCTTCTAGTTGCACTAAGACTGTCTTTGTTAAACCGGTGGCATGTACTGATCTTCTTATTGAAGAACAACCCCGTGTTTTAGACAAGGGTAAAGGACCTATGGTTTTAGAAAAACTGAAGGTTCAGGAAAGAAAGCCCAAACCTCAGGAAAAGGCTAGAAAACCTGAACACTCAGTAGGAAATTTTTAGGCCAGTACTTCAAAGCCTCAGGCTAAGAATACCAATCTGAAGAGATCTGCACTGAACCATCAGAGGAATTTTTAGAAGAGAAACACTCAGCAGAGATATTCTCAACTGAAAAGACCAAGTCCTCAGATTACTAAAAGACCACAATTTCAGTACAGGCAACCTAAACCCCACTTGCCTAAGGGTAAAGGTTTCCTGAACCCTAGTCAGCAGAGACAGAACCAGCTGAACCAAGGCCAAAGCATTGGAACAAGAGGCCAGAACCCAAGAAGAACTCTAAGGCTCATGTTCATGCTAAGGCTGGCACTCATACACAGGGTACTGCCAAGGAACCTATGGTGGTGAATGTGTATGTAGATGTTTATGGGAGACAAATCAGCCACTCTAAAGTAATTAGAGTTATCAGGCAGATTTGGGTTCAAAAGGTACAGCTAACCTGGTAGGACCCTACACCAAATGGGTACCTAAGACCTAATCTGTTTTTCTGGTGAAGGAAAAGGGCACTGAGCTGAATGAAGACAACATAGCCCTGATGAGTGGAAATGAATTGGCTCCTGCTGCACGGTATCTGGACAGTGGATGTTCAAGATATATGACAGGATATAAACAATTACTCACTGACTATGTTGAGCAAAAAGGCCCTCAGATTACTTTTGGAGATAACTCCAAAGGACAAACTGAAGGATATGGAACTATTGAAGTTGATTCTATTCATATGCATGGTGTTTCATATGTGTCTGGTTTAAAGCATAATTTGCTTTCTATCAGTCAATTCTGTGACAAAGGATTCAGTGTTGAGTTCTCAAGAAACTTATGTTATGTGAAAGATAATGCTTCACAATAAATATTACTGACTGGTACTAGAAAATGGAATGTGTATCTTGCTGATTGGAGATCAACTCCTAAAGATACATGTCTAGTTGCAAAAAGTTCTACTGATACCAGTTGGTTGTGGCACAAAAGACTGAATCACTTAAACTTCAAAACCCTGAACAAACTTGCAAGATTTGCTCTTGTGAGAGGGTTACCCAATGAAGTGTTTAGTAAAGATCATATATGTGATGCTTGTCAAAAAGGAAAACAAATCAGAGCATCATTCAAAAGTAAAGTAGAAGTTTCTACTGACAGAATTCTACAACTGTTACATATGGATTTCTTTGGTCCAGTAACACCTGTGAGCACCAATGGCAGGAAATATACACTTGTGGTAGTTGATGACTACTCTAGATACACATGGGTCATATTCTTACTCAGTAAGAAAGAAACTCAGACAAAACTGCCAGAATTACTGAAAAGACTCAGTACTGAAAAGAATCTGAGTGTGGTCAAAATCAGATCAGATAAAGGCACTAAATTTATCAACCATATTATATCTGATTATTGTGCAGCAAATGGAATAGCTCATGAAACATCAGCTGCAAGGACCCCACAACAAAATGGTGTTGCTGAAAGAAGAAATAGGACTCTGAAAGAAGCTGCAAGAACAATGATTGCTGAAGCTGATATACCTAAGAGGTTTTTGGCCGAAGCTATTAACACTGCATGCTACTCTCAGAACAGATCCATGCTGACCAAGAATCAAGGCAAAACACCTTATGAGCTGTGGAATGAAAGGAAGCCTCTTGTTTCTTTCTTTCGTGTGTTTGGTTGCAAGTGTTTCATATACAATAATGGTAAAGATCAGTTGAAAACTTTTGATAGCAAAGCTGATGAAGGGATATTCTTAGGATATTCTGAAGTCAGTAAAGCCTTCAGAGTTTACAACTGTAGAACTCTTATTGTGGAAGAAACACCTCATGTTGTTTTTGATGAATCTACTTGTGTTCAGAAGAAACAGGAACATGACTCAGGAGATCTGACCAAGAGAATCACCAGACTTAGCCTGAAAAAGAAGAACAAAACATCCTCTGAGCCTGAGAAGAAGAATTCAATCACTTTCTATGAATGGAGTGAATCAGACTCAGATAAAGAAGCTCAGGATGGAAATACTCAGGATGGTGAGACTAAGGATGGAAATTCTCCACTGAAGGAAAGCCAACACACTGAAGCTGACCAATCTGAACATACACCAGTTCAGACTCAGGTATGTAATGTTGATGAAGATGTGGTCACAACTGAGGCAAACTCTAAATCTATCAACCAAGGGGGAACAAATGTCACTGACATTGTTCTGAATGGAATTTCCCCTGATGAAGATGATTCACTCTCTCCTTTTCTGTTGTTCCCTGAATTTGATGAATTGCCTGAACCTAACATTTCTGATGTTGAGGATACTACTGAAGGGGGAACATCAAGGAGAATATGGCTGGATAGTCATCCTACAAGTCAGATTGTGGGTGACCTATCAGAAGGTGTTAAAACAAGAAGGTTCCATGGTGAAAGTGCTCTATTTTGTTGCTTCCTATCTGAAAAAGAACCTACTGAGATTGAAGAAGCCCTTCAAGATTCATTCTGGATTACTGCTATGCAAGAAGAACTAAATCAGTTCACAAGAAATGAAGTTTGGGAGCTAGTGGATAGACCTCAGAGGCACAATTTGATTGGAACCAAGTGGGTGTCCAAGAACAAGAGAGATGAAAACAACATCATTGTAAGAAACAAGGCAAGGCTAGTTTCACAAGGTTATTCCCAAGAAGAAGACTTGGATTATGATGAAACCTTTGTATCCTGTTGCAAGACTAGAAGCCATTAGAATGTTTCTTGCATATGTTGCCCACATGAAATTCACAGTGTTGGGAGATGAATTTAATAAAGATATATGATTTTGATTAAGATCCCAAAAACCCTAAGTATGACATGTTCAGAATGATCTTGATAGTTGAGTCAGGATTCAGTTTTAGAGTAATCAGGATGTTATCTGCAAAATGTATAGTCAGCAGATATAGTTTAGGATAGGTTCTGAAGACTCTAGAGAACTCAGTATGTTTCTATAGTATCCGAAGTTTCAGGATGAAACTTAGATATTGAAAGACTCAAGATGATCTTGAAAAGTAATCAAGACTCAAAGATGAAGACTCAAAGACATCGGTCAAGATAAACTACAAAGATTCGAAGACCTCAAGACTCGTGAAGACTCAAGACTCAAGACTCAAGACACAAAAGACGAAAGATCAAGAATCAAGATCAAGAATATCAAGGCAAAGTAATTATCAAGACTTCAAGAATGCATCGAATGCTTCAAATATAAACATGAATGTTCCGAGGCACTGATAATATCTATCTAAAGGATGCAATACTGAGAAGATCGCGATTCCTTTAGAAGTTAGATATTGCCAAGACATTCAAATGCAGACAAAAGGAACTAAGTCAGAAGTGTTGTTAAGGTTATATCAAACTCAGAGTTTGTAACCAAAAGAGTCGTTGAAGGTGTCTACCTTTAACTGGAGACAAAAGTCAAAAAGAAGAAGACGACCTTTGTACCATATCGAATCGACAAAGGATGTGTCGCAAAAAAGATGTCGATGTACAAAAATTTTTCCGATCAAAAAAAGTGAAGATCGGCTACATGAAAAGCTATTACCTAAAACATGTTAGGGAGTTTCAAACCCTAAATATAGCCGTTTCACACGCCACAAGAGGGAACTCACGAAGCTATCTCTCCAACGGATAGTTTTCAAAAGTGACCTTGGTGTATGCCTATAAATACTGGTGACCCTCTACATTGTAAGGTTATGGGAAATTTATACGCAACTCAAGAGCTCAAACTTATTCTTGTAAAAGTGAAAGCACTCGAAAAACTTAGAATTTCCCAAGTGCTTCGATATTGAAGAGAGCTCACTATACTAAGCCTAGCTTGTTAAGATTTATCCAAAGCTTAGTCGAGATATCCTAACCCTTTGCATTGTGCTTCATTGTAAAGGATATCTCATCCTAGTTGGAAACCAACCGAGAAACCCCCAAAACCCTTGAGAAGGTAGTTGGAGTGTGTTTGTTGGTGAGAAGAGTTGTAAAGAGTTAGTAAACTACGCGGAGTAGTCGTAAAAACTCTAGAGGAGAAGTTAGTAAGCCTGTGGGGTAGTCCAAAGCTTGTGTGTGATTGAGTAAGTAAACTACGGAGGTAAATGTAAAGCTCAAGGTCGGGTTGAGTAAGTAAACTACGTGGAGTAGTCAGAAAACTCAGGGCCGAGTTGAGTAAGTAAACTACGAGGTAGTCAGAAAGCTCAGAAGTTGATAGTGAATTTCTCTGAAGAGTTAGGGAGAGTGGACGTAGGAGCTTGAGTCTCTGAACCACTATAATTGCTGTGTTCTTTATTGCTTTCCTTATTTGTACTTAACTGTTGCATTAACTTGTTTTGAAAGCATACTTTTCACTGATATTCAGTTGGAATCAATCCACTGAATTTGCATAAGTGAATCATAGCCTAATCACTATTTCATAAAGGGAAAGTTTTCAGCAAAGCTTAAAACGAGTATAATCTTAAGGGCAAACCATTCCGCATTTAATCGAGTAAGCTAGAATAGATAGTTATCAAACCGAACTCTCTTCGAGGATTGAGAAGTTAGTTATCGATCCAAGCAACTCGGGATCTCGACACTCGAGGACTCGATTGGGATTATCGAGGTATATCGAAAAAACCGGGATCATTGTCTCGAAGAGACTTTGACTCAGAGCGATCTGTGCTTCTCAGAACCTAATCTTTAGGATTATCTGACCCAAGCTGACCTCAGTAAGAAAAAGTTTTAAAAACACTGAACACGTGTATTCCCCCCATACACGTGTAAGACTCGTTTACACCGGGACCAACAAGTGGTATCAGAGCAAGTGGTTCAACTTGACCACCTGCTGTGTTGACCAAAGTTTTATTTTCAAAAATACTTGTGGTCTATCTGAACTGATCTTATTCGCTGAAATTTTTTACTTTTCAAAAGATCAGAAAAACATCTTCTAAAAAACTTCCCATGTTCTCAGTGGAGAACTATGACCTATGGAGACTGAGAATGCAGGCTCATCTATATTCCAAACATGAGCGTATGTGGAGAGTGGTCTCTCAAGGACCATTCCAGTTTACTGTGGTGAATCCCAGAGGAACAGAAGATGAGAGAATTGATCCTAGAGCAGAATTTCCTAAGTCTGATGACCAACTGACTCCTGAGGAGAGAAAGTTAGTCAATCTAGACTACATTGAAAAAGACACACTATACAGCACAATTGATGATGGTGTGATGGGAATGATCTCTCATTGTAATACTGCTAAAGAGATTTGGGATACACTAGCTGTTATGTGCCAAGGCACAGATCATATAAAAGAAAACAAACTTTCAGTGGCAATTGGAAAGTTTGATAGTTTTGAAATGGATGATGGTGAATCAATAGACAAATTGGAAGTCAGATTCACTAGCATCATGAATGATCTAAATGCACTTGAAAAGAAATATTCACAGAGAGAAGTTGCATTGAAAATTCTTAGAGGTCTGTCTAAGAAATGGGATATTCATGCAGTGGTGATTGAAAACACCAAGAACATTAGTTCAATGCCTTACCAACAAGTCTTCTCTGAGATGAAAGCCTATGAATTTGTAATTGATAAGAAATCCAAAAAGGCTGACAGCAAAGATGATTCTTCATCAAGTAAGAACGTGGCTTTAAAAGCCAAAGATAAAACCTGTAAAACTAGAGAGTCTGAGAACCCCCATGCCAAAAATCAGGATGAGCTTGAGGAAAAGCTAGCACTTATGGCAAGGAGGTTTTACAGACTTAATAGTAGATTTGGAAAATACAAAAACTATTACAGGAACCACAGGTACCAGAAGAAACCTGAGGACAAGATCAACGGAGAAGAAGAAGGACTGGAAAGTGAAGGATCTTCATCCAAGAGAAAGGACTCCAAGTCCAAAGAAGAAAATGATCAGGATGATGATGCCAACAGATGCTATAATTGCCAGAAGAAAGGTCACTTCCAGTATGATTGTCCAGATTTGAGTGCTAAGGAGAGAAGAGAAAGGCAAGCTAAAAAGAGATCAAAAGTTCTCTAAAAAAAAAGGCCATGGTTGCGAAGAAGAAGAACACTCGAGGAGGGATCTAGCTCTTGAGATGAGATATTCTCGAGACAAGTGAAAGTGATGACATCTCGTCTCGATGGCCATTGAGGAGGTAAGCTCTTCTTTTCTCATTGTTGTTGCTCCTACACTAGCACAAGAGTTTTCAAGTTCCACCGAAAACAAATATTTTGACTCGATGGATTCTTTTGAGAATCGATGAAGGACTATGCCATTTTTACAAGGATCGCTAAATAGAACTCAAGAGCGAAGAATAAGGAACCGAAAAGTGAAAATCTAAAATGGAAAGACTCTAGCAATAATGAAATCACTTCTCAATTAATGGGAGCTCTTGATGAATGGATGTTTTGAAAGTACAACTCTCGAGAGAAAGAGAAGATGATAATGTCCCTAATCGAAAAGCTAGAGAAATCCTTTGAAGAGATTCTAATTTAATCGAATCGAGTTCAATGACCTCTCCGAGAAGCATAAAACTCTACAGAATCGTGAGGATAGTGCACGAAGAAGTTAACTCTATTGAATAAAGCATCTAATGTAATAGATGAAATTTGAGTTATCGAGAGATCCGCCACTATAAAACTGGATTGGGATACATTCGAGGGGAACCTCACAAGGTCATCTGAATGCTACATCTAGTAGCAAGAAGACTATCTTTGTAAAAACCAAATGGCACCTACACTTCAATTTGGAGTAATGCCCAAGGTTGTAGACAAAGGAAAAGGACCTATGGTCTCAAAAAACCGAATGATCGGGTTAGAAAGCCCAAACCTCGGTGAAGGCTAGAAAACTGAGCGATCGATTGAAAGTTTCGTGCAAGTACTTCAAAGCCTCACACTAAGAATGCAAACACGAAAGGCTCCATGCGAACCATCGGAGGAATCCTCGGATGAGAAACACTCAAGAGAGACATTCTCAATCGAAGAGACCAAGTCCTCAAGACTAATCGAAAGACCCAGATTTGAAAGATGACATAACTTCGAACCTCACTTGCCTAAGGGTAAAGGTTATCCGAACCCAAGTCAACAAAGATTTAGACCGGTGCACAAAAGCCTAAGCATCCGAATGTAAGGCTGAACCAAAGAAGAATTCAAAAGCCCTTGATCATGCTAAAGCTAGCACACATATCTGTAAAACGCTAAGGCACCCAAAGTAGTGGATGTATATCGTTGATGTTTATGGAAGACAAATTAGCCACTCTAAAGTGATTAGAGTTGTTAGGGCGATTTGGATTCAAAAGGTACAAATTTAACCTCGTAGGACCCTACACAAATTGGGTACCTAAGAATTGATCATTTTTTCGGGAGGAAAACAAGGGCACTAAGTCGATGAAAGATCACATAGCGATGAGCGAGAGATAAAAAGCTCGATGTATGGTATCTTAACGGTGGATGCTCAAGACATATACGACAGATTCAAGAAGATGCTCGGTGACTATGTTGAACAAAAGAGGCCCACATATCACTTTTGGAGATAACTCAAGGGACAGATGAAGGATATGGAACTTTGGAAATCGACTCGATTCATATCCATGGTGTTTCATATGTATCTGGATTGAAGCATAACTTGCTGTCAATTAGCCAATTCTGTGATAAGGGTTTCAATGTTGAAAGTATTACTGACAGGTACAAGAAAAGGGAATGTGTATCTTGCTGATTGGAGTTCAACTCCTAAAGATACATGTTTAGTTGCTAAAAGTTCCACATATACCCGATTGGTTATGGCATAAAAGAATGAATCACCTAAACTTCAAAAACCCGAACAAGCTTGCAAGATTAGCTCTTGTGAGAGGGTTGCCTAATGAAGTGTTCAAGAAGGAACACATTTGTGATCGTGCGAGAAAGGAAAACAAGTTAAAGCATCATTTAAAAGTAAAGTTGGAGTTTCTCTTGAAAGAATACTTGATTATTGCATATGGATCTCTTTGGTCCTATAAACACTGTGAGCACTAATGGCAAGAAATACACATTGGTATTAGTTGATGACTACTCAAGATATACTTGGGTCATATTCTTTTCGAAGAAAGAGACTCGGATAAAGCTACCGAAATTCTTGAAAAGGCTCAAGAATGAGAAAAAATCCGAGTGTGGTCAAAATCGGATCGACAAAGGAACCGAGTTTATAAATCATATCATATCGATTATTGTACAGAGAATGGAATTTTACATGAAACATCGGTTTGCAAGGACCCTCAACAAAATGGTGTTCTTTGAAAGAATGAACAGAACTCGAAAGAAGTTCGCAAGGACAATGATAGCTAAAGTTGATATTCCTAAAAGATTTTGAAATTTTGAAGTTGTCAACCTTTGCATGCTACTCTCGAGAATAGATCCATCTTGACCAAGAGTCAAGGCAAAACACCCTATGAGCTTTGGAATGAAAGGAAGCCTCTTGTTTCTTTCTTTTCGTGTGTTTGGTTGCAAGTGTTTCATACACAAAATGGTAAAGACCCGGTTGAAAACATTTGATAGTAAAAGGCGATGAAGGAATATTCTTAGGATATTCGAAGTCATTAAAGCTTTCGAGTTTACAATTTGTAGGACTCTTATTGTGGAGGAAACACCTCATGTTGTTTTTGATGAATCTACTTGTGTTCGTAAGAAACAGGGAACATGATGCAAATGAACCGACCTAGAGGATCACCAGTTAAGCCCGAAAGCGAAAGACACCGAATCGAAAAGAAGAAGTCGGTCCACTATCTATGATTGGAGTGACTCAGACTCAGATAAAGAAGTTCAGAATGGAAATCAGGATGGTGAGACTCAGGAAAACCAACACTCCAAAGGTGACCAATCTGAACAGACACCAGTTCAGACTCAGGTATGTGATGCCAATGAAGATGTGGTCACGCTGAGGCAAATTCTCGAATCTATCAACCAAAGGGGAACAAATGTCTCTGACAATGTTCTGAATAGAATGTCCCCTGAGGAAGATGATTCCCTTTCTCCTGTTTTGTTGTTCCCTGAATTTACTGATTTAACTGAACCTAACATTTCAAATGTTGAGGACACTATTGAAACAGGAAAATCAAGAAGGAAATGGTTAGATAGTCATCCTACAAGTCAGATTGTGGGTGATCTAACTGAAGGTGTTAAAACAAGAAGGTTCCATGGTGAAAGTGCACTATTCTCGGCTTTGCTTCTATCGGAGAAAGAACCTTGAGATTGGTGAAGCTCTACAAGATTCTCATTGGATTAGTGCTATGCAAGATGAGCTGAATCAATTCTCAAGAAATGAAGTATGGGAGCTGGTAGATAGACCAGAAAGGCACAATGTCATTGGAACCAAGTGGGTTTTCAAGAATAAGAGAGAGGAAAACAACAACATTTGCTAACAAGGTTATTCCCAAGAAGAAGGCTTGGATTATGATGAAACCTTTGCTTTTGTTGGTAGAAGCCATCGATTGTTTCTTGCATATCTTTGCCCACATGAAGTTCACATCTATCAAATGGATGTGAAAAGTGCATTTTCGAGCGGTGTGCTTAAAGAAGAGGTTTATGTGGAACAACCTCCTGGTTTCAAACGGAATGACCAAGTTTACAGCCTCAGAAAAGCTTTGTACGGTCTTAAGCAAGCACCCAGTGCATGGTATGATACTCTTTCTCAGTTTCTTACTGACCATGGTTTTGTCAAAGGGACAGTTGATAGAACTCTGTTCAGGATAGAAGATGGGGAAGATATCTTACTGGTTCAGATATATGTTGATGACATCATTTTTGGATCTCCAAACCATCAGCTGTGTGAAAAGTTTTCAACACTGATGAAAGGCAAATTTGAGATGTCAATGATGGGAGAGATGAATTTCTTTCTAGGTCTTCAAGTGAAACAATCAAAGGAAGGAATATTCATCAACCAGGCAAAATACACCAGAGATTTGATTACTAAATATGGTGTACAGAATTGCAACACAGTTAGGATTCCCATGAATACTAACTACAAGATGGATCCTGATTCTGAAGGCAAATCAGTGAGCCATACTGATTATAGAGGAATCATTGGATCATTGCTCTATCTCACAGCAAGTAGGCCGGATATAACATTTGCTGTTGGGATATGTGCAAGATACCAAGCTAATCCTAAATTTAGTCACATGGAGGTCGCAAAAAGATCTTGAAGTATCTTAAAGGCACAATGAATAGAGGATTATGGTATCCGGTGATGATAACCTTGAGTTAAGTGGTTACTCGGATCTTTGATTATGGAGGTTTGCAAATTGTGAAGTCCACCTCGGGAACTTGTCAATTTCTAGGAAATGGTCGATATCTTGGTTTTGAAGAAAGCAGGACCTCGAGAGCAACAAGTACTCTTTGAAATTTGAATATATGGTTGCGAGGAAAATTTGTTGTGCTTAGATTCTTTGGCTCAGACAACAATTAAGGGATTATAAAGTTGTAGCCAATGAAGTACCAATATTTTGTGACAATAATAGTGCCATTGCTATTTCACAAAATCCGGTATTGCACACCAGATGCAAGCATGTGGATATCAGACATCACTTCATCAGAGATCATGTCGAGAAGAAGGACATAAGGATGGAGAAAATTCATCTTGATAGAGAGTCGATATCTTGACTAAACCTTTGGTTGAATCAAGATTTCGGGAACTTTCGATTTAATTAGGGATGTTAGAACGGTGTATAGAAAAATCGAAAAATTGGAGGTTTTCGAAGCATGAAGTTTTCTCGATTCTCTACCGAGAAGCTTAGGATAAAATGGAAATCTTGAATCGAGTCTCGGAACTCGATTTCTTGAAGGTAAGTACTCGAAGAGCAAAATGAGAACCATTTCGAAGATTTCGATTATTATCGACATTTTATCAAGGTCAATTACTCATAAAGACGGATAGAGGAAAATTAGTCGAAGAAGTAATGACTCATGCAACTCATTTATTGCTTAAGTGAAGCTCAGAAATCATTCGCAATAAATACAAAAACACCTGAGGAATGTTTTTGGGCGGGATCGTTTTAAATTCGAAAGAAGGTCAATAATCATTTAATGCTCGCTACATTAATGACCAATGAGGATATTTTGGCGGCTTACTTTTTAGAGATCGTCGGTTCATATACCCGATTAATCGGAGATTAATCTCAACCGTTGTTTTTCACCTAACCAACACGATCTCAAAGCTATATATACCCTAAGAAGCCTTTCAAGCCAAATTTTTATTAAACCCTTCGTTCCAAATACTCTGCAAATAAATCCCCTTGCCCAGAAATTCCTAAACCCTAAAGCTTCGCTTCTCAAATCAATCTCTAAAATGGCTCCAACCTTGTTCGATAGATTAGCCAAAACCAACAAGCCGTGGTATGAGTTTGTTGTTTCAATCGAAAGCACAACCAACTCAAAGCCAGAAGAGGAGGCTCTGCATATGATTCGACTGGCTAAACTCACCCAACTAAAATCAAACCGACCAGACCAGGAGTTTGCGAAAGAGGTAATCAAATTCATCTATAACTTGAAGGTAGATGAAGAGGACTATATGCATTCTTCGATTACTGTATCACACTTAGAGCATTCGTCCAAATACGTCGATTTTGAAAGGGATTTGTACATAACCCCGAAAAATCTGAATGATGTTTTTGAGCTCTATGATAGAGGAGAGGATCCTACAATGTATATGTCGGATAGAGAGCAGGAATACTTAGATAGGATTGCTGAGAATCCTGTTAAGTTTGAGGCGACATTGCATAAGAGGCACTTAAAGCCACAATATCGTGTATTGATGGATATTGTGAGTAGATGCATCATGAGTCTTGCGGGGAGTTTTGAGCAGATCAGTACCCCGAAGCTCAGACTGATGGCGGCGATAGAGGCCTCACCCACCACTGACTTCAATTGGCTGAAATTTCTAATTCAGACGGTGAGTGAGCAGACCAAAGTTTTGAAGAAAGTTGATGGGGCGATCTCAATAAAAGGCAAGATCCACCATGCAACCAAAATTGCTTACATTTTGGAGATGTGCAGAGAGGAGGAGGATATCTTTGCCAATTCGACCCCATTCCCTAAATCCAAAATTCTCTTTAAACCCATTGCTGCAAAGAAGCAGGTCATCAGGGGGAAGAGAGAAAAGAAGGTTGAATCACCAGTTGCGGCTGAAAAAGAGACTCAACAAACCAGGGGGAAGGTTTTGTTGGAGGCAAAAATGGAGCAGGGATCAAAAATGATGAAACAGAAGAATCTTGCCCCAAAGCGCAGAAGATTGGTGGTTCTCACCGATGAAGATGGAAGTGATTCTGACGAGATTCAACCGGAGCGCCAAACCACTCAGAGTTCACCATTACAAGTATTGGCTCAGGTTATCTCGAGGACACAGGATCAGACTGAGGAGCAGGTCTTCTCTGAGGTGCTCGAGACATCGCTCAGTTCAGATAAAATTTCTCAAGAAATTTTTAAAGGAGCTCAGACCTCAGAGGTACCTACCTCAGATGTGCGAGATCGAGAACGGAAGAGCCCCAGAGTCGATCGATCTGAAGATATGCAGCGAGCTCGGACAAGACGATTTGAGCCGACTCAGATTCAAACTGAGGATATGTCAACTCAGGCCTCAGAACCCTCTCAGATGCAAACTGAGGACCTGACCGCACAAACTTCAGATGCTGCTAAGGCTCAGGAGCAGAATATTCTTGATGAGCTCCTGAGTGATCTACTTCTTGATCCCTTAGCAGATGTTTCAACTGAACCAGAGAGCCCAAGATGGAAGAAGGGAGAAGTTGAAGAAGGCGAGTGGAGGAGCAAGGGAGAACGGTTCATTCTTGATCGCTACCCTGAGCTCAGCTCATACCCTGATCTGCAAGATGTTTTCTTCAGATTAAGGACAACTGTATTCATCCTCAATTAGACTCTTCCCGAGATGCTTGATATTGCTGCATTCAGAGGGGAAGACTGGTGGAATGAGGAGACAGCCTTCCTGACAGACTTCTCAGGGTTCAGGAGGACAAAGCTCAGGATGAAAAACTCCAATTTTGATGAGCTAGTTCAGAAGAAGTTGGCTGAAAGGAGAGCAACTGAACTTGGTGCCCCGAGCAGCGGAGACAAATTTAAAGATGGAGATGGGGACCAACAGGGAGATGTTGAGAAGCAGTCTCAGATGGAAAAGGAGACTTCTGTTGCTGACCAACCTGAAATTGGTCAACCTCAGACTGAAGCTAGAACTCCTCAGTTGGAGACTGGAGCTCAGGACAAAGCTGAGGCACAGGATGATCAGACAGCACAGGAGGTGCAGAAGATTCCTGAGATTGATCTCACTCCCTTGATGGAAAAACTTGAGAAGGTTGAGCCAATGATGATCAAAATTGCTCAGATGGAAGAGACGCTGGCCAATCAAGCTCAAAAGATGGAAAGTCTTAGTCACTCTTCAGAGCTGGAGCAAATTCAAAACACTCTGACCACCCAGATGACCTCCATGGAAGAAAAATTTGAATGAGAAGTTTGGAGGAGTCAAAGGCTGAAAGTTAAGTGATGAATCAAGCGTAAACACCGGAGAGTTCTCGATTTCTAGAGGTGAAACCGCGTAAAAGAATGAGGTCTTGATAAAAGTCTGGCTGTTGAGGAAATGAGCTCAATGCTCATGACCAAGATGACAGAGATGTTCAAAGAAGCACTATCTGGCCAGTTTGCCCACTTATCTGAAGAATTTTCTGTGGCCAAGAACCATCTAAGGAGGCTGGAAGACGAACAAGATCAGATAGCAGGAGAGATTCGCTGTGTGAGCAAAGAGCAATATCACATGGACACAGCACTCTCCAGACTTCTTCCAAATTACGGTGCCAAGAAGGGGGAAAAGGAAGCCGAAGATCTCAGAAAGTTCATGGCACGTACTTTGGAGAAGAAGGCTCAAAAAGATGCTGAAATGTATAATTTAGCCAAAGCCTTAAAAGAAGTCGAAACTTCTGAGAAGTTAAAGTTTGCTCAGGTGGAGAAGCCTGTCTACACTCGAGTTTCTGAGCAAACCATGCTTGATGTTGCAAGAGAGAAACTGAGTGCTAGAGCAAAAGTTGGAACAAGCCAGGCTGCTGCTGAAATGCCTATGAAGAGGAAAGCCTTGGGCGTTGTTCAACCTGAAAGCAAGCGTGCGAAGGCTCCTAAGCCAATCCAGAGAAAGCTGATTCTGGATGATGAAGAGAAAGAAGAATCTGAGTCTCAACCTCAGATGAAAGTCTTCAATACTAGAAATGCTCTGAAGACACTCCAAATGGAACAAGCTAAGAAAAGTCGCCGCCGGTCTCGGGAGCATCGTGGATCGAAAAGAAGGTAGGCGAAAGAGCGAAGCGAAGGAGTGAATTCAGGAAGTTTGCGAGCAAGAGGAAAGGAACATCAAAAGCGCTAAAGTGGCCCCACGTTGATAAATGGATGCCCATTAAACTCAACGATATGTGGGAAGAAGTCAAGAGAACCTTCTGGTTCCATTATGATGTTCTCAGGGAATGGAGAGGGAAGGCTCGGATCGTAATGAAGCATTCATTGAGTATCTCCTTACCTTCTATCCAAAGTATCTACAGAGTTGGATTAACCTTGCGGATGAAGGAGAAATGATGATAGTAGCCCCGGGTCCATATTCCTATCCTCCTCCAAGACTTGATAATGGCTTGGTGAATGAAAAGGCCATTACTCAAGAGATTGCTCAAGATATCTCGGGTCATTGGGTCTAACAGAAATAGTCCGGACATCATCAAGGAAAGAAATGAGTGAAGAAGAGATTTTGGAATGTTCGATCTGGAGGTGCCCACCGATGAAGTTGAGAATGAAGCAAAATCAAGAGCGTAAGATCAAGAGCTAAATCAAGATCAAGATCAAGACTTAGAAGATTACGTAAACTTTTAAATTTTTGTCTTTTTTATTTTGTTGATAAACTCATTGTAATCAGTAAATGGTATACTCATCATCAATGAAGATTTATCATTATGCTCAAAAGATAATATCTCATTATCTTATTTACATGTCTTTTATTTTGATATGCTTGAATGTATGATGATATGGGGGAAATTGTCTGAATTTTGAAAAATTTATGTAAGTATTTGGTAATGAACTATTTAAAGAGATTCATTCTTTTGAAGAAATCTTTGAATGATTAAAAAGCCGAGAAACTCGAAATTGTTGGGAGATTCTCTCGATTTAAGAAATTGTTGGGAGACAACCAATCTTGTAATAGGATAAAAACCAAAACACGAGTATAGGTTTTATGTTTGTAACAAGATAGGTTTTGGCATCATCAAAAAAGGGAAATTGTTGGGAGATGAATTTAATAAAGATATATAATTTTGATTAAGATCCAAAACCCCTAAGTATGACATTGAGAATGATCTTGATAGTTGAGTCGAGGATTCGGTTTTTAGAGTAATCGGGATGTTATCGCAAAATGTATAGTCGCCAGATATAGTTTAGGATAGGTTCTGAAGACTCTGGAGAACTCAGTATGTTTCTGAAGTATCCGAAGTTTCAGGATGAAACTTAGAATCAAGACTTCGAGATGATCCGAAAGTAATCAAGACTCAAAGACGAAGACTCAAAGACATCGGTCAAGATAAACTACAAAGATTCAGAAGACCCTGAAGACTCAGAAGACCTTGAAGACTCGTAAGACTCAAGACACGTAAGATGTAAGATCAAGAATCAAGATCAAGAATACTGAAGGCACAGTAATTACTAAAAAAGATGTCAGATGTACAAAAAGTTCCAGACTGCAAAAAGTGAAGATAGGCTACATGAAAAGCTATTACCTAAAACGTGTTAGGGAGTTTCAAACCCTAAATATAGTCGTTTCACACACCACAAGAGGGAACTCACGAAGCTATCTCTCCAACGGATAGTTTTCAAAAGTGACCTTGGTGTATGCCTATAAATACTGGTGACCCTCTACATTGTAAGGTTGCGGGAAATTTATACGCAACTCAAGAGCTCAAACTTATTCTTGTAAAAGTGAAAGCACTCGAAAAACTTAGAATTTCCCAAGTGCTTCGATATTGAAGAGAGCTCACTATACTAAGCCTAGCTTGATAAGATTTATCCAAAGCTTAGTCGAGATATCCTAACCCTTTGCATTGTGCTTCATTGTAAAGGATATCTCATCCTAGTTGGAAACCAACCGAGAAACCCCCAAAACCCTTGAGAAGGTAGTTGGAGTGTGTTTGTTGGTGAGAAGAGTTGTAAAGAGTTAGTAAACTACGCGGAGTAGTCAGAAAACTCTAGAGGAGAAGTTAGTAAGCTACAGGGGTAGTCTGAAAGCTTGTGTGTGATTGAGTAAGTAAACTACGGAGGTAGTGTAAAGCTCAAGGTCGGGTTGAGTAAGTAAACCACGTGGAGTAGTCGAAAACTCAGGGCGAGTTGAGTAAGTAAACCACGAGGTAGTCGTAAAGCTCGGTTGATAGTGAATTTCTCTGAAGAGTCAGGGAGAGTGGACGTAGGAGCTTGAGTCTCTGAACCACTATAATTGCTGTGTTCTTTATTGCTTTCCTTATCTGTGATTTTAATCATTTGCATTAACTTGTTTTGAAAGCATACTTTTCATCGATATTGGGTTGGAATCAATCCTTTGAATTTGCATAAGTGAATGACCTAGTCACTATTTCATAAAGGGAAGGTTTTCAGCAAAGCTTAAAACGAGTATAATCTTAAGGGCCAACCATTCCGCATTTGTTGAGTAGCTAGAATAGATAGTTATCAAACTGAACTCTCTTCTGAGGATTCAGTAAGTTAGTTATCTGATCCAAGCAACTCGGGATCTCTCGACACTCGAGGACTCGGTTGGGATTATCGAGGTATCCGAAAGCATTTCGGGATCTTTGTCTTAGTAGACTTTAACTCGAGAGCGATCTCGTGCTTCTCGAGAACCTAATCTTGAGGATTATCTAACCCAAGTGACCTCGAAGAAAAAAAAAGTTTTAAAAACACTGAACACGTGTATTTCCCCCATACACGTGTAAGACTCGTTTACACCGGGACCAACACACAGTCTATCAAATGGATGTGAAAAGTCAATTTCTGAATGGTGTGCTTAAAGAAGAGGTTTATGTGGAACAACCTCCAGGATTTTGTCAAAATGACCAAGTTTACAGGCTCAGGAAAGCCTTGTATGGTCTTAAACAAGCACCCAGAGCATGGTATGATACACTCTCTCATTTTTTTACTGACCGTGGTTTTACCAAAGGAACAGTTGATAGAACCTTGTTCAGGATAGAAGATGGGAAGGATATCTTACTAGTTCAGATTTATGTGGATGACTTCATATTTGGTTCTCCCTGATGAAAGGAAAGTTTGAGATGTCTATGTTGGGGGAGATGAATTTCTTTCTAGGACTAAAGAAGGAATTTTCATCAATCAAGCAAAATACACCAGAGACCTGATTGCTAAGTATGGTGTACAGAATTGCAATGCAGTTAGAATTCCTATAAATACTAACTACAAGATGGATCATGGTCCTGAAGGCAAATCAGTAAATCACACTGATTATAGAGGGATCATTGGATCATTGCTCTATCTCACAGCAAGTGGGCCTGATATTACCTTTGCTGTTGGGATATGTGCAAGATACTAAGCTAATCCTAAGACTAGTCATATGGAGGCTGCCAAAAAGATTTTGAAGTATCATAAAGGCACTATGAATAGAGGATTATGGTATCCAGCTGATGATAACCTTGAATTAACTGGTTATTCAGATGCTGATTATGAATTAACTGGTTATTCAGATGCTGATTATGGTGGATGTAGAATTGACAGGAAGTCTACTACAGGAACTTGTCAATTTCTTGGAAGTAAACTGATATCATGGTTTTCAAAGAAACAGACATCAGTAGAACCAGTACTACTAAAGCTAAATACATGGCTGCAGGAAGCCGTTGTGCACAGATTCTTTGGCTCAGACAATAATTGAGGGATTATAAGATAATAGCCAATGAAGTACCTATATTTTGTGACAATAATAGTGCAATTGCTATTACACAAAATCCAGTATTGCACACCAGATGTAAGCATGTTGATATCAGACATCACTTCATCATAGATCATGTTGAGAAGAAGGATATCAGAATGGAGAAAATTCATACTGATAAACAGAGAGCTGACATCTTGACTAAACCTTTGGCTGAATCAAGATTTCAGGAACTATCAGTTGAATTAGGTATGTTGGATCCAGGTGAATAAGGTAATCAAGGTAAATTTGAAGGTTTTCAGATGCATGAAGTTTTTCAGAGTTCACTGAAAAACTCAGGATAAAATAAGGTTTTTATCATTGAGTCTTGGGAAACTCAGTAACCTTAGTTCAGTTATCAAATATACACAGATAGTCAAAATTGGTCTGAAGTAGTTTGTTGGTCCCGGTGCTAACGAGTCTCACACGTGTATGGGGGGGGGAATACACGTGTTCAGTGATTTTTAAAACTTTTCTTTCACTGAGGTCAGATGGGTCAGGTTATCCTGATAATTTTGCCCTGAGAAGCACTGGATTGCCCCTCGAGTCAAAGTCTCATCGAGACAATGATCCTGAAGCCGCCGGAGAAGCTTCAGATTAGCCCAACTGATCCCGGAATTTATCAGAGATCCTGAGGAGCTTGGATCGGATAATTATCTTACTGAACACTCAGTAGAGTTAGTTCAGTTTGGTAATTATCTGTTCTAGCTACTCAAGTGTGCGGAATGGTTGGCCCTAAGTTTATACTCATTTTAGCTTTGCTGAAAATCTTCCCTTTAATAAAACAGTGATTAAGGCTGTGATCAATTTGATGCAAGTTCAGTGGATTGGTTCCAACTGAATATCAGTGAAATATGCTTTTAGTGAAAAAAACATGCAATGTGATAATAATGCAAAGATGTAAAGCAAACAACACAATAATTATAGTGGTTCAGAGACTCAAGCTCCTACGTCCACTCTCTCTGATCTTCAGAGAAATTCCTTAACCACTTCCTAAAGCTTTCAGGCTAACTCACTGTAGCTTACTCACTTTTCTACCTTGAGTTTTCTGGTTGACTCACTGCAGCCTTACTAACTCAAACACACACAAGTGTTCAGACTACCACAAGTAGCTTACTAACTTCTTCTCTAGAGTTTTCTGGCTAACTCACTGTAGCTTACTAACTCTTTACAACTCTAACTCACCAACAAATCACACACAAACTACCTTAACAAAGGGTTTGGGTTTTGGGTTGGTTTCCAACTAAGGTGAGATATCCTTTACAATAAGAACAGATGCAAAGGCTAGGATATCTCTACTAAGCTTTGGATATTTCTTATCAATCTAGGCTTAGTGAATGAGCTCTCTCCAATGTGAAACACTTGGGAAATTCTAGGTTTTTCGAGTGCTTCAATTTGCAATAATACGAATGAGCTCTTGAGTTACTTGAAATTTCCCGTAACCTCTCAATGTAGAAGGTCACTGGTATTTATAGGCAACCTTCACCAAGGTTACTCTTGAAAAACTATCCGTTGGAGGAGATAGTATCAAGGGTTTCCTCTTCTGGTGTTTGATGAACGGCTATATTTAGGGTTTGAACACTCCCTTGCATGTTTTAGGAAATATGCAGCCATGTAACCAATCACCAATTTTTGCGATGCGGAACTTAGTACTCTCGACATAATTAATTGTCTGTCGCTTTCAAAGGTCGATAAAAAGTACTGATGTTGTCTTCCTCTGATTGGTGGTTGTCTTCAGTGAATGTAGACAAACAAAACGTCTCTTTTTGGTCAATATCTCTGAATGAGACAACCTTAAACATCACTTAGACTTAGTTCCTTTTGTCTGCACTAGAATGTTTTGGGCAATATCTACTTTTCTGAACATGTGTGTTTTTCTCAGTTTTGTAGTATTCATATAGATATTATTCAGTGCCTCTCAACATTCAGGTTATACTGAGTATTCAGTATCTTCTTCGAGTCTTGATGTCTTCAAAGAACTTTACCGAGTCTTCAAGATATTACGAGTCTTGATGTCTTCAATAACTTACTGAGTTTTCATTATATTTCGAGTCTTGATGTCTTGATAACTTCATCGAGTCTTGATATTCTCGAGTCTTCAATGTCTTCAAGAACTTCATCGAGTCTTGAAGATATATTCGAGTCTCCAAAGAACTTCATCGAGTCTTGATGTCTTTAGTAACTTACTGAGTCTTCAGTATATTCTGAGTCTTTAGTTCTACTGATTCTTTAATTCTACTGATTCTTTAATTACTCAAGATTTCGAGTCTTGATTCAAGATATCTTCAAAATCTAACCTGATTTATATCTACTGACTATACATGGTGCCGATAACTTCCTGAACAATCTATAGTGAAACCTGACTCAGTCTATCAAGATTATCCTGAACATGTCATACTCAGGGGTTTTGGGATCTAATCAAAACTTCTTTATTAAATTTATCTCCCAACAATCCCTTTTTGATGATGCCAAAACCATCTTATTACATTTAAGAAAACCTAACCTATACTTAGGTTTCAGTTTATCTATTACAAACCAAAATGGCAATTTTTCCCAACAATTTCCTTAACAATCTGGCATATCAAGACATGTAAAAAGATAATGAGATATTATCTTTGAGCATAAAGATAAATTTTCATTGATGTAGGATAAGAGTTTACAGATTACAATGAAAAGTAAAAAACAACTTAATTTAAAACAGAAGTACATAGTGTTCAGTCTTCTTCCACTTCATCCTCTGGCACTTCCAGGTTGAACATCCCGTAGTATCTCTTCTTCATTTCATCTCTTGCCTTGATGATATCAGGGTTGTTTCCTGTTAAACCTAGCTGGATGGCATACTGGGCTATTTCCTGAGAAATGGCTGCCTCATTTACATAGCCATTCTCAAACCTAGGAGCTGGGTACATGTATGGACCAGGAGCTGCTATCTGAGTATTTCCTTCATCTGCCATGTTGATCCAACTTTGCAGGTACTTAGGATAGAATGTCAGTAAGTACTCAATGAAGGCTTCATTCTTATCCAAGCTGCTCCCCCTCCATTCTCTCAGAATCTCATAATAGAACCAGAAGGTTCTCTTGATCTCTTCCCATGCATCATTGAACTGTAGAGGCATCCACTTGTCAATATGCGGCCATTTCTGAGTCTTTTCTGTACCTCTCCTTTTGCTTAGAAACGTTTTGAATCCACCTCTTCTCTTCTGTTCTTCTTCTTTCTTTTTTCTGATCAGAGGAGCACCAGATACTGAAGCAGCAGTTCTTTTCTCCTTTTCAACCTGCAGGGCCTTCAGAGTCTTCTAGGTATCAAAAGCCTCTGGTTGAGTTTCAGTTTCCTTTTCTGGTTCTTCATCTGATTCTTCAAATTCCATAATCAGCTCCCTCTGTGTAGGTTTAGCTACCTTTGCTCTTTTCTTCTTTTCAGTTTCAACAAAGGCAACTGCTTTTCTCTTTTCTGGTCTGGCTTGTTCTTCTTCTGCCTTGCTTGTTTCAACCATCCTTCTATCACTCATTTTCTCAGTAATTACTTCCTCAGTGATCTGATCATTTGTCTGAGTAAAGGTAGGTTTCTTTCTTCGCAAACTTTAGTTTCTCAGTGGCTTCAATCTCACTCAAGGCATCCAAAATTTTCTTTCCTTCAGCTTCTTTTTGAGCCTTTCTCTCCAAGGTTTGTGCCAACAACTCACTTAATTTACCACCAGGCCTTTCCCCCGTTTTGGCACCATACCTTGGGAGGAGTTTAGTCAGTGCAGTATCCATATAGTATTGCTCCTTGCTCATACTGCGCACTGCCCCTGCCAACTGATCTTGCTCATCTTCTAGACTCATCATGTAGTTTTTGGCCATTGAGAACTCATCCGAAAGAGGAGCAAACTGCTTTGAGAAGACATCATGCATCATCTCTGTCATCTTGGTCATGAGCAGAGAGCCCATTTCCTCAAAAACTATTTTGATCATCAGATCATTCTTCTCAATCAGCTTGGCTTCAAGATAGGCAGTTCTTTCTTGATACATCTGCTTCATGTTGGCATTAAGCTCTGTATGTACTCCATCAATCTTTCCATCTAATGTAGCTAATTTACCTGATAGAGTTGTTAGAAGCGTATCAGATGATGAACTCAGGTTCTCCATTTTTTGATTTTGAGCAGCCAGGACTAACTCCATCTGAGTCATCTTGTCTGTGAGAATTGTTTGCAGCATGCCTGATGAAGAGCTTAGATTCTCAAGCTTTTGAGATTGACTTGCCAGTATCTCTTCCATCTTTGGCTCTATCTTCTTTAACTCATCCAGGATTGGTGTGAAATCAACCACTGGAGTTTGTACAACATTTTCCAACTGAACTGGGTGCTCCAACTGAGTGTCATTCTGCATATCATAAACATCAGATTTAAAGCTAGGTACTTCAGTAACTTCGGCATAATGTATAACAGTGCCAAAAGGTACCTGTAGAATGCTAACTTCAGTCTGAGGTTGTCTGATATCAGTTGGTTCAGCATCAGTATCTGTCCCCATCTGACTCTCAGTTTCCTTCTCTTTCTCAGTATCTGTCTGAGGTTCCTTCTCCTTCTCAGATTTCTTTTCTGCATCATCTCCCTTATCCTTATCTTTGTTTTGATCATGAGAGCTGGAAGCATCTACTCTTTCAGTAACTTTCTTTTCAGCTAGCTTCTTTTTCACTAATTCATCAAAATCCCCTACTTTCATTCTCAGCTTGGTTTTCCTGAAACATGAGAATTCAGTTAGAGTAGCTGTCTCAGCATTCCACCACTCTTCTCCTCTGTATAAAGCAATGTTTAGCATCTCCGGGAGTGTTTGATTCAGAATATACACTGTCGTTCTGAGCCTGAAGAACATATCCTAAAGGTCAGGATAGGCATTCAGCTCAGGGTATCTGTCCAAGATGAACCGTTCCCCCTTACTTCGCCATTCAGTCTCTTCGGCTTATCCCTTCTTAAATCTTGGGCTTTCAGGAGCAGTAGCCTCAGATTGTATGAGTTCCAAAGCTGATGGATCAAGAAATGGTTCATTCAGAAGCGCATCCAAGTTCAGCAATTCCTGAGGTTCAGACTGATCTGACGTCTAAATAGGTCTTTCTTCAGTAGGGATCTGAGGTCCCTTGAATATTTCCTGAGAGATTTTATCTGAGCTCAGAGAGGTTTCGAGTACCTCAGAAAAAACCTGTTCCTCAGTTTCTTGCTCCTGGACATTTGTCACCACCTAAGCATGAACCTGTAGTGGAGATTTCAACCCTTGCTGGCCTTCAGGTTGAGTTTCTTCAGTTTCACTGGCCTCCTTTTCTGTAATCGTTTGAAGCTTTCTGTGCTTCTGAGGAGCCAGTGCTTTCTTCTTCAGTTTCTCACCTTTCTCCCTTTTAATTTGCATTAGGGCTTTCCCCCTAGCTTATATGGCTTCTTCATCAGTTTCCTCAGTGGATTTCTGAGCGGATTGTCTTGTTTCCCTGACCTGCTCCACCATTGTTGTATATTCCTCAGTTTTCTCTTTGGCAGTCTCCTCCTGAGACTCAGTGTTTTTCTCTTTCTTTCCTCTCAAAGTCTTCTTCGTTGGTTTGAACATGATTTTTGACTTTGGAAAGGAAGTGGAATTGACAAAAATGTCCTCCTCTTCTCTGCACGTTTCCAAGATAAATGCAATCTTGGTTGCATGTAGAATTTTTCCTTTGACAACTACAGAGCCATTCACCTTCTGAATGTGTTTGGCTTGATCACTCACCACCTTAATCAAATAGTGCAACCAATTGAATATCGTAGTTGATGAATCTTCAATCGCCGCCATTAGCCTTAACTTAGGCGTGCTTATCTGTTCGAAACTACCAGATCTACTCATGATGCATTTGCTTACAATATCCAACAATATTCGATATTTAGGCTTCAAATGCTTCTTATTCAACATAGCTTCAAACTTTACCGGATGCTCAGTAATTTTATCCAAATACTCTTGTTCCCTACCCATCATGTAAACCGTAGGGTCTTCACCTTTATCATTTAACTGATATATGGCATTCAGATTCTTAGGAATAATATAAAATTCCCTAACAAAATCCACATATTTCGAACCATGCTCCAAATGCGAGACTGTAATCTGAGACTCTATGCAATTCTCATCATCTAACTGCATATTAGAAACAAACTCAATTACCTCTTTCACATTTTTGGCCTTTGGTTGATTCGCGACCAGGCATGTAAGCTTTGCCAAATGAATCCTCCTCGTGAGTTGCATTGGATGTGCTTTCTAGAGAAATGACATATTCGTACCAAGGTTTATTGGAAATGGAGAGTTTGTCGTATACAGAGAGTGTCATTTTTGGAGAATTTCTGGTGAAGGGTTTTGAGATAGGTAAAAATTTCTGGACAGTCGAGGGTTTCGAAGCAGAGTGTTTGTGAAGATGAAGACTTTTTGGAATAGGGCTTGAATGAAATCTTTTTAATGGAAATAGGATTTGATTTAGGGAAAATTGCGTAGATGGAGAAATCGACGGTTGAGATTAAACACCGGCTAAAATGGGTATTTAAAAGGACGGTTTTGCAAGTATCTAGCCACTAATTTATCCTTTTTGGTGATTAATGAACAGTGCATTTAATTACTGTTCCTGCAGATCATTGACTTTCCTCGAGAATTTCAAAAGTCCCGCCCAATTATTTCTTCAGGTATTTTGTCATTTATTGCTAATGATTACTGAGATTCAGTTTTGGACAATAAATGAAGTGCATGAGTCAACAACTTCTTCAGACTAATTTTCTCCATCGGTCCATCGAAGTTTTGACCTTGATAAAATGTCAAGATAATATCGAAAATCTTGAACTTAAATTGCCGAGTTTCCCAAGACTCAGTGTTCAGGACTCTCAATTTTATCCTGATTTTTTCAGTAAACTTGAAAAACTTCATGCACCTGAAAACCTTCAATTTTTCAGATTTGCCTTATTCACCTGGATCCAACATTCCTAATTCAACTGATAGTTCCTGAAATCTTGATTCAGCCAAAGGTTTAGTCAAGATGTCAGCTCTCTGTTTATCAATATGAATTTTCTCCATTCTGATGTCTTTCTTTTCAACATGATCTCTGATGAAGTGATGTCTGATATCAACATGCTTACATCTGGTGTGCAATACTGGATTTTGTGTAATAGCAATTGCACTATTATTATCACAAAATATAGGTACTTCATTGGCTATAATCTTATAATCCCTTAATTGTTGTCTGAGCCAAAGAATTTGTGCACAACAAACTTCCTGCGCAAACCATGTATTCAAATTTTTCAAGAGTCTTGGTTGCTCTTGAGGTCTGCATTTTTTGAAAACCATGATATCAGTTTACTTCCAAGAAATTGACAAGTTCCCGTGGTAGACTTCCTGTCAATCTACATCCTCCATAGTCTGCATCTGAATAACTAGTTAATTCAAGGTTATCATCAGCTGGATACCATAATCCTCTATTCACAGTGCCTTTAAGATATTTCAGAATCTTTTTGGCAGCCTCCATGTGACTAGCCTTAGGATTAGCTTGGTATCTAGCACATATCCCAACAACAAATGTTATATCAGGTCTGCTTGCAGTGAGATATAACAATGATCCAATGATCCCTCTATAATCAGTATGATTTACTTATTTGCCTTCAGGATCAGGATCCATCTTGTAGTTAGTATTCATATGAATTCTAACTGTATTGCAATTATGTACACCATACTTTAGAATTAGATCTCTGGTGTATTTTTGCTTGATTGATGAATATTCCTTCCTTAGTTTGTTTCACCTGAAGTCCAAGAAAGAAATTCATCTCCCCCATCATTGACATCTCAAACTTTCCTTTCACCAGGGTAGAAAAATTTTCACACAACTGATGATTTGGAGATCCAAATATGATGTCATCTACATAAATCTGAACTAGTAAGATATCTTTCCCATCTTCTATCCTGAACAAAGTCCTATCTGACTTGTAAGATGACTATTCAACCATTTTCTCCTGGATGTTCCCCCTTCAGTAGTATCCTCAACATCAGAAATGTTAGCTTTGGGCAGTTCATCAAATTCAGGGAACAACAGAAAAGGAGAAAGGGAATCATCTTCCTCAGAGGATATTCTATTCAGAACATTGTCAGAGACATTTGTTCCCCCTTGGTTGATAGATTCAAAGTTTGCCTCAGTTGTGACCTCATCTTCATTGGCATTACATACCTGAGTCTGAACTGGTGTATGTTCAGATTGATCAGCTTCAGTGTGTTGGCTTTCCTTCAGTGGATAATTTCCATCCTGAGTCTCACCATCCTGAGTTTTTCCATCCTGAACTTCTTTGTCTGAGTCTGATTCACTCCATTCATAGAAAGTGACTGATTTCTTCTTCTCAAGTTCAGAGGACTTCTTTTTCAGGCTAAGTCTGGTGATTCTCTTGGTCAGTTCTCCTGAGTCATGTTCCTGTTTCTTCTGAACACAAGTAGATTCATCAAAAATAACATGAGGTATTTCTTCCAAAATAAGAGTTCTACAGTTGTAAACTCTGAAGGCTTTACTGACTTCAGAATATCCTAAGAATATTCCTTCATCAGCTTTGCTATCAAAAGTTTTCAACTGATCTTTACCATTATTGTGTATGAAACACTTGCAACCAAACACACGAAAGAAAGAAACAAGAGGCTTCATTTCATTCCACAGCTCATAAGGAGTTTTTTCTTGATTCTTGGTTAGCATGGATCTGTTCTGAGAGTAGCATGTAGTGTTGATAACTTCAGCCCAAAATCTCTTAGGAATATCAGCTTCAGCAATCATTGTTCTTGCAGCTTCTTTCAGAGTCCTATTTCTTCTTTCAGCAACACCATTCTGTTGTGGGGTCCTTACAGCTGATGTTTCATGAGCTATTCCATTTGCTACACAATAATCAGATATAATATGGTTGATAAATTCAGTTCCTTTATCTGATCTGATTTTGACCACACTCAGATTCTTTTCAGTATTGAGCCTTTTCAGTAGTTCAGGCAGTTTTGTTTGAGTCTCTTTCTTACTGAGTAAGAATATGACCCATGTGTATCTAGAGTAGTCATCAACTATCACAAGTGTGTATTTCCTGCCATTAGTGGTCACATGTGTTACTGGACTAAAGAGATCCATATGTAACAGTTGTAGTATTCTGTCAGTAGAAACATCTACTTTGCTTTTGAAAGATGCTCTGATTTGCTTTCCTTTCTGACAAGCATCACATACATGATCTTTACTGAACACTTCATTGGGTAACCCCCTCACAAGTGCTAATCTTGCAAGTTTGTTCAGGGTTTTGAAGTTTAAGTGATTCAGCCTTTTGTGCCACATCCAACTGGTATCAGTGGAACTTTTTGCAACCAAACATGTTTCTTTAGGAGTTGAACTCCAATCAGCATGATACACATTTCCTTTTCTAGTACCAGTCAGTAAAATTTTCTGTGAAGCATTGTCTTTTACATAACATAAGTTCTTTGAGAACTCAACACTGAATCCTTTGTCACAGAATTGGCTGATAGAAAGCAGATTATGCTTTAGACCAGACACATATGAAACATCATGGATATGAACAGAGTCAACTTCAAGAGTTCCATATCCTTCAGTTTGTCCTTTGGAGTTGTCTCCAAATGTGATTTGAGGGCCTTTTTGCTCAACATAGTCAGTGAGTAATTGCTTATATCATGCCATATGTCTTGAACATCCACTGTCCAGACACCATACAACAGGAGCCAATTCATTTACACTCATCAGGGCTATGTTGTCTTCATTCAACTTAGTGCCCTTTTCCTTCACCTGAAAAACAGATCAGTTCTTAGGTACCCATTTGGTGTAGCGTCCTACCAGGTTAGCTGCACCTTTTGGAACTCAAATCTGCCTAACGACTCTAATTACTTTAGAGTGGCTGATTTGTCTCCCATAAACATCTACATACACATTCACCACTCTAGGTGCCTTGGCAGTACCCTGTGTATGAGTGTCAGCCTTAGCATGAACATGAGCCTTAGAGTTCTTCTTGGGTTCAGGCCTTTTGTTCAAGTGCTTTGGCTTTGGTGCAGCTGGTCTCTGTCTCTGCTGACTTGGGTTCAGGAAACTTTTACCCTTAGGCAAGTGGGGTTTAGGTTGCCTGTACTAAAATTGGGGTCTTTCAGTAATCTGAGGACTTGATCTTTTCAGTTGAGAATATCTCTGCTGAGTGTTTCTCTTTTGAAAATTCCTGTGATGGTTCAGTGCAGATTTCTTCAGGTTGATATTCTTAACCTGAGGCTTTGAAATCTTGGCACGAAAATTTCCCTCGAGTGTTTAGGTTTTCTAGCCTTTTCCTGAGGTTTGGGCTTTCTTCCCTGAACCTTCAGTTTTGTTGGGATTATACTTGAAAGTATGCTTTTACTTTGTATAATCAAACTGAATTTCGGTGTTATTTACTAAAATAAATTATTTATCACTAATGCTTTAAATATCATTGAATGTTACATATATTTACTGCATAATTGTTCAATAAATAGTACGTGTTACATTGTAGTTAATTTAGTGATGCGGATCACGAAGATTAAATTAACAGTTCCTTGTAACCAAAAGTACACCATTCACGACCTAGATGGAAATGAACAATCCATCGTGAAAGGTTGAAGTGTAAAGGCTCGGGATTGGCTTATCTTGACCAAGAGATTAGACTAGTCTAATGTCTAAAGTCTTAATTGAATAGGACCCTATGGGAGGACAAATTCTTAAACGAACTAGGAAGAATTAGACCTCGGTTTCTAAAATTGCAAATTAATGGATACTTAGTTTCTTTTAATAAGAATGACATCATTGCTTGAAATGATGAGTGTATCTGTTATGGGACATTGATGGACAATCTCTATACAATTAATTGTGCACACCATTCATGAAATGCATCCTATGACACATCAACTATTTCCGATAAAAGAAAACGTTCATCAGACGTGAACGAGATACTTCTATGGCATCTAAGATTGGGACATACTAATCTAAAGAGGATCCAAAGGTTGGTAGAAGACGGTTCACTGGAGTCTCTCCAAGTTGAACCAATTCCAACCTGCGAATCATGTTTGGAGGGTAAAATGACCAAGAGGGCATTCGGAGCCAAGGAGAACAGAGCCAAAGAAGTGTTATAAATCGTTCACACAGACGTATGTGGTCCAATGTCAACCAAAGCAAGAGGAGGTTGTGAGTATTTCATCACTTTTATTGATGACTACTCAAGGTACGACTATATTTTCCTTATGAAGCATAAATCTGAGACCTTTGAGAAATTCAAAGAATTTAAGGCTCAAGCAGAGAATCATAGGGAAAAACGTATCAAGTCTCTACGATCCGATCGTGGAGGCGATACCTCGGCGATGAGTTTTGAACTACTTATCGGCGGATTGGATTGTCAGCCTAATCGACACGGAACCCTCAACAAAAACAGGTTTGCGAGATAAGAAAGAAAACGTAACTCTTTTAGAAATGGTTAGATCAATGATGAGTTATGCGGATCTTCCTAAGTCGTGATTACGGGGTCATGCCTTGAAACAACGACTTACATTCTGAACTTGGTGCCATCCAAATCGGTTCCCAAAACTCCCAAAGAATTGTGGGAGGCGCAAGCCGGGTTTTGAGACACATGAGAATTTGGGGGTGTCCGCCTACGTGTTGGACAAGAAAGGGAAAATTGGATCCTCGATCGTAATTAAGGTTGTTTATAGGATACCCCGAGGGAACAAAAGGGTGTATGTTCTATGGTCGAAGATCAAAAGGTGGTAATAAGCACCCACTTTAGATTTTTGGAAGAAGACTATATGAACGTAAAGAAGACCCAGTATGAGATTACCTTAAATGAGCTAGGGGGCTAACCTCATCGCTTATTTTGTATAAGATGACATACCAAACGACACACTTACACAAGGAACCTCGTTGTAGTGAGAGGGTTGTGAGATAGCCCGAGAGATTCATGGGGATAGGAGAGTCCTCGGACTTGATTCCGGACAAGTCAAATCGACCCATGGACATCTGACGAAGGCAATCCAAGACAAGGATGTGGTTTCTTGGCAAACAACAATGAAAGCCAAAATGGGTTCTATGGATCATAATGAGAATGTGGGAGCTAGTCGAACCACTTAATGGGGGTCAAACCCATTGGTTGCAAGTGGGTATACAAGAGAAAAAGAGGATGGGGACGGGAAGGTGGAAACCTTCAAGGCAAGGCTTTGGCGAAAAGGTTATACTCGAAAAAGAAGCGGATCGACTATGAGGAAACTTTTTCATCAGAGTAATGCTCAAGTCCATCCAAATTCTCTTGTCGATTCTTTGGGCATCTCGACTTTGAAATCGGCAAATGGATGTCAAGACGGCTTCCTTAACGGAAGTCTTGATGAAGAAATCTATATGCAACAACCCCAAGGCTTCATTGAAAAAGGCCAAGAACACCTAGTTTGTAAGCTCATGAAGTCCATTTACGGACTCAAACATCCAGAGCTTGGAACCAATGTTTTGATCATGAAATAAAGTCTTATGGGTTTGATCAAAACGAGTTCAAAAGTTGTGTGTACAAAAAGCATGTCGGAACTGGATTGGTATTCTTAGTACTATACGTAGATGACATTCTGCTCATCGGGAACGATGTAAAGGTGTTATCAGACGTAAGGGCATGGCTATCAAAATAGTTTGATATGAAGGACTTAGGGGAAGCCAGGGACATCCTTGGGATCAAGATCACTGGAGATCGCAAGAAAATGATGATAGGTTTATAGGAAGCTTCATATATAGACACTGTCTTGAAGCGATTCAACATGCAGGATTCCAAGAAAGGCTTCGTACCTCTCAGGCATGGAATCCATCTATCCAAGGAAATGTGCCCTAATACACAGAGAGAGATAGATGAGATGAAAGGCATTCCTTATGCTTCGACTGTCGGAAGCCTTATGTATGCAATGTTGTGTACGAGACTGGATATCTGCTTTACCGTTGGCATGGTGGCAAGATATCAAAGTAATCCGGGAAAAAGAGGATTGGACGGCAGTTAAGAACATTCTGAAGTATCTGAAAAGAACTCGGGATAGAATGTTGGTTTATCAGTCAGACAGTCTAATCCCCATCGGTTACATGGACTCGGATTTCCAATCAGACATAGATTCCAAGAAACTATCTGCCTCAGTTAGTGTGCTTTCATTTGGGAAGTGTAGCCATGAAATGGACGAGTGTGAAGCAGAAATGCATCACTGACTCAACCATAGAAGCCGGGTAAGTAGTTGCTTGTGAAGCATTGAAGGAACCAGTTTGGCTCTAGACCTTCTTAGTGGACTTGGATGGAGTTCCGAATTTGTCTAGCAATATTTGCTAGGGGCAGTTGCAAATTCAAGGGAACCAAGAGTCCACGAGTCAAACAAGCACACTGAAGGAAATAAATCTTAGACGAGAAATCGTTAAGAGAGGAGATGAAGAGGTGGCTAAGATCGCATTGGAGGATAACCTAGTGTATCCTTTCACAAAGTGTCTGCCTCTGGAAACATTCAAGAGACATGTGGGAGGAATGATTGTCAAGTGCGTAGCCAATCTGGTTCGAGTATAAGTGGGGGATATTATTAGGTTCGTGTGGGTGACATTACATGTCACATATTAGGAACTACACGAGACATGCTGTAGTATACTTAAAAGCAGACTTTGAGTATAAGTGGGAGATTGTTGGGATTATACTGGAAAGTATGCTTTTAATTTGTATAATCAAACTGAATTTCGATCTTATTTACTGAAATAAATTATTTATCACTAATGCTTTAAATATCATTGAATGTTACATATATTTACTGCATAACTGTTCAATAAATAGTACGTGTTACATTGTAGTTAATTTAGTGATACCAGATCACAGAAGATTAAATTAACAGTTCCTTGTAACCAAAAGTACACCATTCACGACCTAGATGGAAATGAACAATCCATCGTGAAAGGTTGAAGTGTAAGGCTCAAATTGGCTTATCTTGACCAAGAGATTACACTAGTGCACTGAATAGGACCTATAGGAGGACAAATTCTTTAGAACTGAACTAGGAATAATTAGACCTCAGTGGTTCGTTATTTCTTAATCTCCGTCCCTTAAATAGGATCGCGTGTGGTTAGTAATTATTGCTTTGACTTATTATGGGTAGAGAATCAACGAGATTCAATACTTTATATCTTGGGCAATATTATTGGTCACATGCGATTGCTAAGATTTAATACGGAGAATCGTGTGCAAGTAAACTTGTTCGATTTGCCCCCTTGGGAGGTTCATAAGTTTTATCATACCAAATCTTGCAAGTGGAACTAGTTTCCGGTATGGATAATAATGTTGAACCGTTCCTTAACCAAGGACAAAAGATATTAATTAATGGAAAGCTATTTCAGTGGCTTGAATTAATTAATGGGCTAGATAATCTTAAACACGGGAATTAATAATCGGGAGCCATATTAACAGTAATATGGGTTAAGATGGATAGTGCAATATTAATTATGTAGTGAGATTAATTAATCTTTATGGGCTTGAATAATATTGTGGCTCAATATTGGAAATTCAAGTTCCATTGGAAGGTCCAATCTTAATTCTCCTAAAGGCCCCTCAAGTAGCCCAAACTTAAAGTTCAATAACTGAAAAAGGTGTTTAAAATAAAATAAATTATTGTTCCATTATTTTTCTTAAATTTCGAAATTATTAAAGAAAAAGAGGGAGAAGAATTTTCTTGAAAAGATTTTATGGAAAGGGTATAAGTATTCTTGGAATACAAGATTATCCCATAAATTCAAGAAATCTTCCACTTGGTTTCTTTAATTGTGATTTTCGAAATATATAGAGTAATAATAGGAAGAAGGACTTTCTTGATTTTCTTGAAAAGATTTTATGGAAAAAAGATATGTATTCTTGGAATACAAGTATATCTCATAAATTCAAGAAAGATCCAATCTTGAAAAGCCTCCTATTATTTTTGAAAAAATGGGTTAAATAAGGGTGTGAGATTTTTGTGGAAAAATACACATGGAAAGAAGAATATATGGGATATATTCAAGATTTCTTAGAGATCAAGAAAAGATCTTTCCTAACCCTATTTTGAGCCCTAATTTTCGTCCTCTCTCTATTATAAATAGTGGATGAATGTTTCATCCCCAGAGAACACGAAAATTGATTTTTCGGAAAAATATCAGTGTCGATAAAATATCAAATATTTTGAAACGTCGACAGATTGTGTATTTTCAAAAAACGTCAATTGTGAGTGTACAATTTCATGTTCTGGAAAAATTAGTAAATCCACAAAGGTGGTGCAACAAATTTTTATTTTCCCTTTTGTTAATTGTTCGCGAGCTTCCTTCCACCGGATTGACGAGCAAGGACTAGAGAATACTTGGGAAGGCTTTTTGGTGTGTTTTTATCGACGAGACCATTGCCACTCCAAGAGGTTAGTTCACGTAAACCCGTAGCAATTCCGCATGCGTAGGATTTATGTGAACTGTTTATATGCATGATTTGTTGTTGAATTATTATTTGAATTAATATAGGATTAATTCATGCTAGTAATAATTGTTAGAATTAAATTTGTATTTAAATATTCATCCCGAATAGATCCGTGCAAATAATTCGCCAACAAGTTTTTCTGAAACCATAGGTCCTTTACCCTTGTCTAAAACCTTGGGTTGTTCTTCAGTAAGAAGATTAGATGCCACTGGTTTAACAAAGACAGTCTTGGTGCTACTAAAAGCAGCATTCAGAAGACCTTGTGAGGTTCCCCATGGATTATATCCCAATCCAGCCTTTATAGTTGCAGGTCTTTGATAACTCTGAATTTCATCTATCACTTTAGATGCAGAATTCGATAGAGCTAACTTTCTCAGCGCACTATCCTCACATTTCTTTAGAGTCTCATGCTTCTCAAAGAGGTCATTGAACTCAGTTCTGATAAGCTGAATCTCCTCAGTGGATTTCTCTAATTTTCCATTCAGGATTTCTATCACTTTCTCTTTTTCTGAGAGTTGTACTTTCAGAACATCTAGTTCATCAGTAGTTCCCATCAATTGAGAAGTGGTTTCAGCATTTTTAGAGTCTTTCCACTTCAGATTCTCAGCAGTCAGTTCCTTGTTCTGCTCTTGAGTTTCAGTGAGCAGTTCTTGTAACACAGAATAGTCCTTCATAAGATTCTCAAAAGAATCCATCAGGTCAAAATTACTGTTTACAGTTGAACTTGAGAACTCATGTGTTTGTGTAGGAGCAACAACAGAGATAGAAGAATTTACCTCCTCCATAGCAACAAGGCAGACATCATCACTGTCACTATCTGAGAATATTTCATCTGAGAAACTGGATCCTTCTTCAGATTGTTCTCCTTCCTCAGCAATCATAGCCTTTTTGCTGGAGATCTTCTTGTCTCTCTTGGCTTGTCTTTCCTTTCTTTCTTTAGCACTCAGCTCAGGACAGTCATATTGGAAGTGACCTTTCTTTCAACAGTTATAGCATCTGTTGGCATCATCATCCTGATCACTTTCCTCCTTGGTCTTGGAGTCCTTCTTTTTGGATGAGGATCTTTCAGTTTTGTGGTCCTTCCTTTTTTCAGTGTATCTGTCCTCAGCTTCTGAGTCTTTCTTGTACCTGTGATTCCTGTAATATTTATTATATTTCCCATATCTGCTATTGAGTCTTTCAAACCTCCTTGCCATCAGTACTAGCTTATCCTCCTGCTCATCCTGATTTTTGGCAAGTGAGTTCTCCGACTCTCTAGACTTACAGGATTTCTCTTTGGCTTTGAAAGCCACATTCTTGCTAGATGAAGAATCATCTTTGTTGTCAGATTTCTTAGTTTTCTTGTCAATCACAAACTCATAAGCTTTCAGTTCAGAGAAAACTTGTTGATATGGCATGGAATCAATATTTTTGGTGTTTTCAATCACCACAGCATGTATATCCCATTTCTTAGATAATCCTCTAAGAATTTTCAGTGTCACTTCTCTCTGTGGGTTTCTTTTCCCAAGAGCATTCAGATCATTCATAATGCTAGTGAATCTGACTTCAAGTTTGTCAATGGATTCACCATCTTCCATTTCAAAGCTATCAAACTTTCCAATAGCAACATAAAGTTTGTTTTCCTTAATATGATCTGTGCCTTGACACATAACAACAA
Source organism: Stenogyne calaminthoides (assembly GCA_037126765.1). Classification (NCBI taxonomy): domain Eukaryota; kingdom Viridiplantae; phylum Streptophyta; class Magnoliopsida; order Lamiales; family Lamiaceae; genus Stenogyne; species Stenogyne calaminthoides. Next base: position 29,112,036 of record JBBCBC010000004.1, on the reverse strand, counting down.
GTATGTCCCATATTTCCTTTGCAGTTTCACAATGAGAGGTCATCCCCATAACACCATCATCAATAGTGTTATACAAAGTATCTTTAGCAATATAGTCCAGACTGACTAACTTTCTCTCATCAGGAGTAAGTTGATCATCAGGCTTTGGAAATTCATCTCTGGGATCATTTCTCTCAGTATCAGTGATTCTGGGATTCGCAACAGTAAATTTGAATGGTCCTTTAGAAACCACTCTCCACATTCTTTCATGTTTTGAATACAGATGAGCCTGCATTCTCAATCTCGATAGATCGTAGCTCTCAACAGAGAACATAGGAAGTTTCTTAGAAGGCATGATGACTGAGCCTTGTAAGATATCAGCAAATAGATCTATTCAGTAGAACACCAAAGTCTTTCAGCAATTAAGACTATGGCTACCAAAGCAAGTGGTCAAAATGAACCACTGCTCTGATACCACTTGTTGGTCCCGGTGCTAACGAGTCTCACACGTGTATGGGGGGGGGGAATACACGTGTTCAGTGACTTTTAAAACTTTTCTTTCACTGAGGTCAGATGGGTCAGGTTATCCTAATAATTTTGCCCTGAGAAGCATGGATTGCCCTAAGTCAAAGTCTACTGAGACAATGATCCTGAGCTGCTTTCAGAAGCTTCAGATTAGCCCAACTGATCCTGAATTTATTAGAGATACTGAGTTTCTTGGATCAGATAATTATCTTACTGAACACTTAGTAGAGTTAGTTCAGTTTGGTAACTATCTGTTCTAGCTACTCAAGTGTGTGGAATGGTTGGCCCTTAGTTTATACTCGTTTTAGCTTTGCTGAAAATCCTCCCTTTAATAAAACAGTGATTAAGGTTGTGATCAATTTGATGCAAGTTCAGTGGATTGGTTCCAAATGAATATCAGTGAAATATGCTTTCAGTGAAAAGCATGCAACATATAATAATGCAGTACAGAAAGCAAACAGCACAACAATTATAATGGTTCAGAGTCTCAAGCTCCTACGTCCACTCTCTCTGATATTCAGAGAAATTCTTTAACCACTTCCTAAAGCTTTCAGGCTAACTTACTATAGCTTACTCACTTTTCTACCTTGAGTTTTCTGGCTGACTCACTGCAACTTACTAACTCAAACACACACAAGTGTTCAGACTACCACAAGTAGCTTACTAACTTCTTCTCTAGAGTTTTCTGGCTAACTCACTGTAGCTTACTAACTCTTAACAACTCTAACTCACCAACAAATCACACACAAACTACCTTAACAAAGGGTTTGGGTTTTGGGTTGGTTTCCAACTAGGGTGACATATCCTTTACAATAAGAACAGATGCAAAGGCTAGGATATCTCTACTAAGCTTTGGATATTTCTTATCAATCTAGGCTTAGTGAATGAGCTCTCTCCAATGTGAAACACTTGGGAAATTCTAGGTTTTTCGAGTGCTTCAATTTGCAATAATACGAATGAGCTCTTGAGTTGCTTGAAATTTCCCGTAACCTCTCAATGTAGAAGGTCACTGGTATTTATAGGCAACCTTCACCAAGGTTACTCTTGAAAAAATATCCGTTGGAGGAGATAGTATCAAGGGTTTCCTCTTCTGGTGTTTGATGAACGACTATATTTAGGGTTTGAACACTCCCTTGCATGTTTTAGGAAATATGCAGCCTTGTAGCCAATCACCAATTTTTGCGATGCGGAACTTAGTACTACATCGACATAATTGAGGTCCCGCTTTCGAAGGTCGATAAAAAGTACAATGGTGTCTTCCTCTGATTGGTTCTTATCTTCAGTGAATGTAGACAAACAAAACGGCTCTTTTTGGTCAATCTCTCTGAATGAGACAACCTTAAACAACACTTAGACTTAGTTCCTTTGGTCTGCACTAGAATGTTTTGGGCAATATCTACTTTTCTAAACATGTGCGTTTTTCTCAGTTTTGTAGTATTCAGATAGATATTATTCAGTGCCTCTCAACATTCAGGTTATAATCGAGTATTGATATCTTCATCGAGTCTTCAAGAACTCACCGAGTCTTGATGTCTTCAAAGAACTTCTTCGAGTCTTGATATATTACGAGTCTTGATGTATTACGAGTCTTGATGTCTTGATAAGAATTCATCGAGTCTTGATATATTACGAGTCTTGATGTCTTGATAACTTCATCGAGTCTTGATATATTACGAGTCTTGATTCTCTGATTCTTGATTCTCTTGATTCTTTAATTACTCAGTATTTCCTGGGTCTTCAGTTCTTCAGTATCTTCAAAATCTAACCTGATCTATATCTGCTGACTATACATGGTGCAGATAACTTCCTGAACAATCTATATTGAAACCTAACTCAGTCTATCAAGATTATCCTGAACATGTCATACTCAGGGGTTTTGGGATCTAATCAAAACTTCTTTATTAAATTCATCTCTCAACATAGTTAATGACTCATGCACCTCATTTATTGTCTAACTGACTCTCAGAAATCATTGGCCATTGTTGGGAAATTTATAGTTTTGATAAAAGTTCCAGAAACACATGTAATAGGACCAGTCAGACCTGTTAGCTGACTTATGTTTATATTACCGTTTATATAATACCAGTTGATAATTACTGTATAGAACAACTGATGTAATAGATAGGTCACATATTGGGGAACCTCAATATGTATAAGTCGAATCTGAAGATCCAAAGAACGGTGATATCAAACAAAGGGCGAATCTTAGAGAAGAAGAAGATCGGATCGATCCGATCTAGTCAAATATCTCAATTTGAAGTCATAAAGCTCAAACTCGAATACTTGAAGATCGGATGACTTCGGAAGATCGGACGAAGACCTACATCACCGAGTCGCTAGTTGAAGCTAAGTCAACCCGGCACGAAGACTCAATGGGGTAGATCGATTCGCATTGATCGGTCAAATACCACAGTGTGATGTTTCACCTAATCATACGTCGATGATCCGAACAAGAAGAATGTCAACCTTAGTTGGAAGAACAACCTTTGAAAAGTCGTCTCATTAACCAATAAGAACAAGACACGTATGATCGGAGCCCGACAATTAAGGGATTTGATCTTGCTCTCTCTAACGGCTATAAAATACAAGTTCACGCTTTTCGGCCATGCCGTTCTGAAGACGCCACATCAATCCTGCAAACCTACCTAATATAGCCTGAAATTCAAATTGCTCTCCAACGGCTCTTTGATTTCAAGGTCTATAAATATGGGATCACACTTCAGAGTGAAGACACGGAAACACTGAACAATCAAGAAGCTCAAGCAATTATCGATTTCATACGAAGAACACAATCAAGAAGATTATTATATTAAGTGTTCATCCCATAAGTTCTTAGCATAGAAATCTTTTCATCTAGCTGATAGGCTACCTTAAACACTAGAAAAGATTTCATAGTTGGAACCAAAACAATCTTATCCAAACCCAAGTTAGGTTAAGTTGTTTAGCAAGATTCGCATAGGGTTTCTAGTTACGATTTAAGGATCGGTTGAGTGAAAACTCCTTAAATATCTATCGATTGTCTTTGTGTTGGACTAACACATAAAACTAAGTCCAGTTGGTTAAGTTGGTGCCCCTTGTGATAGGGAAGAGTGGACGTAGGACTGGTTTGTCCGAACCACTATAAATCTTGTGTGCCTTTACCGCTTTGATTAACTGTCTACACAATTGCACACAACCTTTAAAGCGTATACATATTCTAAGTTGAGATCAGCTAGCACCAAGCTTCTGATCTGATCAAGCTTGACTCTTCAGTCAACTGGTTAAAACACTAACTTTGGAATCTGATTTATAAAAACTGGTTTTTCACGGGTAAAACTTAAGCTTCCGCGACACATCGGTTAAACCGATAGTTCTTGAAACTAAACTGCCTTGGTGATTATTAAGTTGGTTATCACCAAACTGATTCACTCGCACTCTGATCAGACTAACTGCCATCACACCTGATCTGCACAAAAAGTTTTCAGAAGTCTATTCACCCCTCCCCTCTAGACTTCTGCCCTCACAAAACCCGTTCGGGACCTACAAGTGGTATCAAAGCGGTTGGTTCTACAGACCACTGACTTTGTGTATCATCGATTCTTGAGGAAGAATCTTTGTGGTCGACTGAACTGATCTTGAAAAACCTTCTTAAAACTCATTCATTTTCCAAAAACACTCAAAGATGGATAACACCTCGGTATGTATCATGATCGCCAAAGTTCTCAATCGATGAGTATGCAGATTGGGCCATATATAGTCCAACCATCTAGGTTCGATTAGTGGCGAATGATGGAAGTCATCGAAAAGAGGACCCATCATCATCATATATTACGACAACCCTGTTAGTTGGAGGAGATCCGCATTTTGCCCCTAGGAAGTCTTATGCTAAAAAATGCCCGGCCTTGATGGATGCAGAGGAAAGGAAACTGCATACTTTAGATACTATCGCAAGGCATATTATCATGAAAACAATGGATAAGGTCACCAAGGAAAAGGTTAAGTATCTCAAATCTGCGAAAGCAATGTGGGATACTCTAGCTTAAATATCTTGAGGAAATGACCGGATAAAAGACAACCGTCTGCAGGCGAATCGGTAAAGTTTGAAAAATCAAGATCTTTTGCTTAACGAAACCATCAACGAACTCGATGGAAGGATTACAATGTCAATAAACAAGCTTCGAGAACTTGGTAGAGATGTCGATAAAGATATCAACTACAAAATTTTAAGGTCTCTCACCAAGAAATGGGACATGAAGGTCACAGAATCAAGGATTGCCAAGACATTTCAAAAATGAAGCCAAGTAGCTTGTTCTTGAGCCTTAAAGCTCACGAGTTTGATTTAATTGAGAGAGGACAAGCAGATGAAGATGAGGTGCCCGCTGAAGCCTCAACTTCCAAATCAGTTGCTTTTAAGGCAACCAGCAGCAGATTGAAGACCAATGAACCCATTGGAAACATCATAAGTCAAAGTAAGCAGATCGCTCGCTTGCAGAAACTAGAGAAATCAAATACTCAACTGGGTAAGTATAGAAGATTCTATAAAGATTATCAACATAGCCGAGGAAGAGATAGGAGATCAGACAACAGATCTCCAGAAAGAACCAGATCTGATGATCGGAGAGATCACAGAGATGAAAGGAAAAGAGATAATCTAAAATGATGAGAGAAGAGATAACCAATCGTATTTAAGAAGCTCAGATTACTATCGAAAAGGAAAATCACCGATAGATCATACAGACGAGTGATTCACCCGGAAGAAAAGGTTCCGTGGATCAAGCAGGCTTCAATTGTTAGAAGCCAGTCACTACAAACAAGCAGATCGCCTGCACTGACGCCAAGAGAAAGGAAGAAAAGAGGAACGTAAGAGAGCAATGGTACAGGTGACGGAAAAACTATGGTTGCCGACATCGTCAGAATCGACGATTCAGATTCGCCCTCCGAGGATTCCGGATACCTCTCAGAGAAGATTTCTGTCGACGCAAGAATCTTTGTTGACTTTATGGAAATGAAGATCCGATATTCTCTTGGGATGATGATGAGATCGGCTGATGGCCAAGGAGGACCAATCTGAGGTAACCTCCAAACTCGCTTTGTTCGCTTTACACCCGCTATCATTAGCACACCCGGCGGGAGATTGACTCTGACTCTACTCGAGCAATTGCTTGAGGATCTCTCCAATGAAGAGACACTTATGCTATAGTGAAAATTTGAAAATGACAAAGCCGAGGACCGTAAATAATCACTTGCTAAAGAGAATGATCTCAAGAAAGCCTCCGAACTTAAATCGTCAAAAATCTTTCGAAGGCAACCGAGGAATTTAAAATTCGGAAGTTAAAGTTTCGATCGGGAGAAGCGGATCAAAGATCACCGGCAATTAACAAACAAACAAGTTCGATGACTTCAAAATCCTCGCAAGCAAAATTCGATGAGCTATTCGAAGCATGAAAGTCTAAAATCATCGAGGATAATTTGCGTGAAGAAAATAGAGGTTTTTACAAAATCATCTAAAACCGTTCAAGACATGAACACCTATTTTCGAACAATGATTAACAAGAAGGGACTTGGGTATGAGAACCCTTCCACATCCTCAAAAGCCCCGGCTGATTCATCTAAAAAAGGTGTAATCGGACGAGTTTCTGACAAAGATACACCAAAAGCCAAACATGTATCTAATAAGGGAAAAAAGTCCAGTTGAGCAGGTAAGGCAGGTGCCTAACCAGAAGGGGAACAGAAATGGACCCCAACTGGTAAAGCATCAGCCGAGGAATCAACAGAAGAACCCATTTCTTCTGAAGAGACCTCAACCTGATCAATAGATCAGGAATCAAAAAAGACAACCTGTAAAAGGGAAGTCTAATCTGAGACCTAATCAAGGTCAGCTGCCTAATAAGCATGCTTCAGGTAAACTGCAAAAACCACCTATGCCGAAAAGATATGAATCTTTTGATGGTAGCGATATACCTACCCCTATAATCGTAAATCTAGGGTCTCTTGCACTGAAGAACCAATGGATGATAAGAAGACAAACAGAAAAGATAAATCCCAAGTCTTCTAAGTCATCCAAGGTTCACACTAATAATCATACTAATCAGAAAGCATATAAAGAGACGTATGATTATGTTGATAGGTATGGGAGACAAATCAGGCCTTCTGATCTAACTGATCACAATAGAAGTGCTCTGTTTGTATGGATCCCCAAAACTAATCCTAACCCCTCAGGACCCAATCCAAAAGGGGTACCTAAAGCTTGATTTGGCTGCAGGATCGCGTGGGTCTGGCCAACAAAGGAGGTGTGCAAGCAACTATCTGGTACATCGATAGTGGATGCTCAAGGCACATGACTGGAAGCAAACATCTCCTCAGCTCTTACATAGAACAGAAAGGCCCGCGTGTACTCTTCGGTGATGATAACTTTGGTTATACCAAAGGATTCGAACCTTAGAGAATGATGATGTACAAATAATCGAGTCTCAGATGTCGAAGGTCCGAAGCACAACTTATTATCGGTTTCACTTTCTGCGACAACGGATTGGTGTTGAGTTCTCGAATGACCAATGCACTATCAAGAATCGAGCCACTCAACATGATTTTGCTAAGCGGTTCAAGGAAAGGACGATCTACAAGGTGATTGGAGCAGTTGCCCAAGAAATGCATGCCTGATTGTCAAGAGTTCCAAAAGTAGCAGTTGGCTCTGGCACAAAAGAATGAACCATCTGAACTTTAAAACTCTTAATAAGATAGCAAGGATGTCTCTAGTGGAAGGACTTCCGAATGAAGTATTTTCAAAGGATCGTATACATGTCTTGCATGTCGGAAGGAAAACAGACAAAGCTTCATTCAAGGGAATTCCGGACGGCATCCAAAAAAAGGAAAGCTTCTTGTTGCTTCATATGGATCTATTTGGACCCGATTACCGGTCGGTCTCAACAGACCTTAAATATACTCTGGTAATCGTGGATGACTATTCCAAATTTACCTTGGTTATATTCTTACATAAGAAGAATGAGACGACAACGAAGATACCCGAGTTGCTAAAAAGATTACAAAATGAGAAGGGTGTCAGTGTAGTAAAAATCGACGGATAAAGGTATTGAAATTTTTGAACTCTTTTTAATCGATTTTTGCTCTAAGTTTGGTATACAACATGAAACATCAGCTGCAAGGACGCCACAACAAAATGGAGTAGCAGAACGGAGGAACAGAACTCTCTAAGAAGTTGCTCGCACGATGTTAGCTGAACATGCAATACCAAGCCATTTTAAAAGAATAATCAACACTTTGGATGTCATACTCGTAAGCGGATGTCTTCTGACTAAGGCTCACTACAAAACACCCTATGAACTGTGGAAGGACAGAAAACCTCGTGTTTCTTACTTCCATGTTTTTGGGTGTAAGTGTTTCATACACAACAATGGGAAGAATCTGTTGAAGACTTTTGAGGCCAAGTCAGATGAGGGTATATTCTTAGGATATTCCTCATCTAGCAAGGCTTTCGGGGTTTACAATGCATTTAACCCTACTTGTGGAAGAAACACCCCATGTAGTCTTTGATGAAGCATCTTCCAACAAGAGAAATCGCCTCAGAACAAGGCGTGCACGATCAACAAGTACACGATGCTCGAAAATGGATCGACTAATGATCAAGGAAAAAGAATCGTAAACCAGAATAAAGATACATTCCAGATCTAGCTGATTCACCGGATCATTCAGATCCTAAAGTACGAAAAACTATCGATGAAGAGTTCGATCTGGTGAGACAATATCAATCGAACCATCCGGTTCATGGGGAACACTGAAGTTCCCACCTAAGCAGACATCAACACATGATGAGTCCAACATCACCGAGACATGTTCTTATCAAGTGGATCATAATTTCGCACCACCCCTCCCGCTAGTAATGAACCTTTATCGAAATGGATGATGTTCTCCAAACCGACGCAAATCGTAGCGAAGGACTCGGATAACCGGTCATCCAACCGATTCGATTATCGGAGACCCATCGATAAAGTTAAAACTAGACATCGATTGGTGAAAGTGCCATGTATTGTCATTATTTGTCTATGAAGGAACCAACAACAATAGAGGAAGCTCTACAAGACTTAAAAGTGGATTCTAGCCATGCAGAGGAGCCGGAACGGTCCGACAGTAAATCAAGTTTGGGAACTGGTAGATGCGGACCAAATCATCAAGACGTCATTGGCACGAAGTGGGTTTTCAAGAACAAGAGAGATGAGAAAAATTTCATCACGTAAATAAGGCAAGACTTGTTTGCTAAGGGGGTATTCAATCGAAGGAATTGATTATGGCGAGACCTTTGCACCCGGCCGCTCGCTTTAAAGCCATTTGGCTATTTTCGCATATGCTTCCCTCAGAGGGTTCACTGTGTATCAGATGGACGTAAAGAGTGCATTTTTAAACGGGGTACTAGCAGAGGAAGTTTATGTCGAACAACCTCCAGGCTTCGAAAAGAACAACCAAGTGTATTGTTTAAGAAAAAGCTCTTTATGGTTCGAAAAAAGCTCCTCGAGCTTGGTATGATACACTCTCTCGGTTCTTGATCGACAATGGGTTCACTAAAGGGCGATGGACAGAACCTTATTCAGAATAGAAGATGGAGAAGATATTCTGATGGTTCAGATCTACGTGGACGACATCATCTTCGGATCTCCTAACAAGAGTCTATGTGAAAGATTCAGCAAACTGATGCAAGGAAAGTTCGAGATGTCCATGATGGGGACGGATGAATTACTACGGGTCTCCAGGTGAAGCAAAGTGCAGAAGGGATATTCATCTGCCAAGCAAAAGTACACTAGGAATTTATTGGCTAAGTTTGGAGTTCAAAATTGCAAGGAAGCCAAAATTCCTATGATGATTGGATTCAAGATGGATCCAGATGAGGATGGTCAGAAAACAAATCAGAAAGAATATAGGGCTCTCATTGGATCTCTACTATACTTTTATAGCGGACCGGATATCACCTTTGCGGTAGGTGTATGTGCGATTTCGAGCAAATCAATGCAAAGCCCACCTAAAGCGACTAAGCGGATTCTTAAGTATCTGAAGGGACGATAAACCTTGGTTTATTTTACCCATCGGATGATAATCTAAACTTAGTGGGTATTCTCGATTACGATTATGGAGGTTGCAAGATTGACAGAAGTCAACCTCGGGAACATGTCGCTTTTAGGAAGTAAACCGATCTCGTGGTTTTCAAAGAAGAGACATCGATTGCGACATCTACTAATCAAGCGTAATATATGGGCTGCATAGAAGTCAATTGCTCCCTAACCGCCCGCTTAGCTTAGTCGAAATGAGGGATTATAACATCATAGCTAAGAATGTACCTATATCTCGTGACAAATAATAGTGCTATTGCAATCACTCGTAATCTGTTCTACATACAAGATGCAAGCATGTGGATGTCCGACACCATTTTATAAGAGATCATGTTGAAAAGAAGAATATCGAGAATGGAAAAGATTCACCGATTTCTGAAAGTCGATATTCTAACCAAGCCACTAGTTGAGATTAGATCGGAGAGAATTGTGTAATGAGCTAGGGCTTACGGATTTTGGAGAAAAGCACCTAAAATGCTTGATGGTTTGTTCTCGAGAACCGGTGGTTAAGAGACTAACTTGAGTTGAAAGGAATCGATTGAGTTTGGTATCTCAATCGATCGTAAGATCGATCAAGGGCGATGTGAGAAATCGATCGATTCTGAGTTATCGATTAAAGGAACGATCGATTTAAGGTTTATCGATTAAAGGCAACGCTCAATTTAAAAGGAATATCTCGATTAAATCGGTTGGGTTATTTTACATCTTTGTAAGTCGATTTAGGCGATATTCAACAAGCAAGATTCATGATTAAAGCCTAAAATCGCATAAGAAAGAAGAGAATTTACACAACAATGGAATAATAGAACTTTTCATTGATAAAGACCAAGGTCGATTACATTACAAGTTACAAGTACAAAGGACTGGGAGGTCGAAGACATAAGTCATAACCGAAAACCCTAAACCTATAACCCTAAACCCTCATCCTAACCCAAGAAGTGCGGAGAGAGAGATTTTTAAATCGATGCTCTCATTTTCCCCACTTAACAAGGGTGAGAGAGGCTTTAAAGTAATCCTAAAGCCGCTAGTTGAAGCTAAAACCAGTGGAACGAGAGCGGCGTTGATAGGATTTCTAAGCCAGGAGCCCTTAGACCTGAAGTCAATGGACTCTCCAGTTGTTAAATGGAGCACACGTGCCAAGAGTTTGGTTCAAAGACCTTATGGGCACATGTGCTACATGTAAAAATTGAGTTGATATACGAAGATCAGCTGTTGTCTGATCAAGACCGTATATCAAACTCATGTTTTATATCAGACTGAGTCTGTTGATGCTAGTTACGTCATAACGATAGACACACAAGGTGCATACGGTTAGAAGAAGTGTCTTCTCAGTTGCGACAACAGATCCGCCGCCGTGGTGGTAGAGAAGCTTGGCAACAATTGTATGTGAAATCTTTGATGATGATTTAAAACAAGTGATAAAGGGACACACAGGGTTGATTTGAGAAGCTGAAATCATTGAAAAAGGGGTAAAGGTGTTTGCCGGAAGTTTCACCGGAAATAAGGGTTCACCAGGATGCATGTTTTTACAAAGAAGATAAGTATGGTGAATGGGTTATGTTGTGTAAAACATTGGTCCAATTTATAGAGGCCAAGCAAGGGTGCAAATGCAAATTTGATTTCAAAAAGCCTTTTAGAGAAATTTGCATCACAAAGGATGATGTAGAAATCACGCTGATCGATAATTGGATAAATTTACGGGCGGATTGACATATCAAGATATCTGACGGCGATAATTATGCATGTCAAATCGCGCCAACTTAGGAATAGAGACTACTATTCTAGACTAAGTTTTGGCGGTAACACTTATCCCAAGAATTGGCTTGATCTGAGAAGAATCAGATTAGGTCAACCAAAATCTGATTACATACGAAACTGATCAGATAAGGAAGATCAGTTGAACTTGAAACCTCAACAAATCAGATATATCAGTCTATGAGAAAATAGAAATATCAGTTGAAGGGGGAACTTCAACTGATCGAGGAGGATCAGAAGGAAAATCAGACACAAAATGAAACAGATCAGTTGAAAAGAACAGTTGGGAAATTATAAGGTTTAGGCAGAAAACTAAGATCAACAAGTGGAATCAACTTCAAGTGGTATTGACTGATTACTATATCGATCAACCGAATCGCCTTTCTTTTCCCTTGTTATTTGCTTATTTATCGGATCTTATCTGTTTTTATTTGCCTTACTGTACGCATTACCTGTGTGACGTATCCCCTGCAAATCATTTAATGCGGACGTGGGGTACATGTATTAATTGCTACAAAATGAGCTTTTAAATCCAAAAGGTTTTCGTACGTACCTTTTCCAACCATTCGATCAAAACCGCTTAATCTGGATCGTTTAATCTTTTCAAACGGTTGATCTTCAAAATCTTGTCCTTTGTTCCCTCCTCATCTTTATAAGGTTCATCAAAAACCCTACCAGAGTTTTCCAAATCACAAACTTGCGATTTATTTTCTGAAAACTCTCCTGATTACTTCTCTGCGATTCAAAGTGTTTTTCTTAATTTTTCAAAATCTGGTAATTTCTGATTATTTGATGAATCATTCTTTTAAAACCATTAATCTTAAAGATTTTGTCAATCGCTGACATCCTGTATTATGTTTTATTGTTTCTTGGTTTCCGCATATGTGATATTCTTAGTATTTATGCACAATTTTAACCGAATCTATCTTATCTGTAGATGATCACTCACGGTATGGGTAAAATAATATGCAATTATGCGGAACTGACATTAAGGATTGTCGAGGACAAGTTCATACAATTTGGGGTTACAAAGGATCCGGAATCAATGGAAGTAGAGGAAATTCTGAAGAAAGCAGGACTTGAGAAATATTGTGCTGCTCACTGCAATCCAGTGATGCAGTATGAAGCCCTCGAATTCGTAAGGAATTTAAGGGTGGATACAGATGCTCCGGGAGAAGAACTACTTTCGACAGTCACCGGAGAAGAGATCAGACTGACGAATGAGGATATAACTCGTCTGTTCAACCTACCAAAAGGACGAATCTCGCTTTGCTCACTCTGAGGAGAATCAAGATGGTGATCGTAAACAAGCTCATCGAGAGGCCGACAAACATCATACGTCGGGCTTTTGTCGTTAATGCTCAAGAGGAAATACCGATTGTTGTTTGACATTTTGTCAAAAAACAATTATGGGTATTTCATTCAATTTGAGATGCTCTTACATCGGTCAAATCATGCAAAGATGGTTGCAATAATTGATGAAGCCAAAAACATCAATTGGCATGGGTTCCTAAAGGCCATTCTACTCCAAGAACATGATAAATTTGGAGTTGATGAGTGGAGGGAGTCTATCTCGAAGAAGAGGATCGGCCAATCTCAACAAGGTTGCGGTTATCCTACAAGACAAAATGCCAAATGCAAGATGGGAACAAAGCGGATTGAAGTCCTACAAAGCATTCCTCTCCACCACTTTAGCCATATTTGGGCCACCAGACGATGATACGCGCCAACAACCCCCAAAGACGAAGAAGGGAAAAAGCAAGGAAGCAACCGTCTACACCAGATGCCCCCGAAGAAAAAGAAAACCTGGTGAAGGTCCAGAGAAGAGGCCGAAGAAGGAAGCAAGCCTCCATGACTCGATCAAGAAGATGAGTCGATGAAGAAAGAGCGCCGATCACTGTTGCACCACAAAAATCAAAGTGAAAAATCGACAGCAGCTTCTGCCGAGAGCTCGGGCCACCATTCCGGAGGAAGCACGAGATTAACGATCTCCTTCTCCTCCACCGAAATGATTCACCACTCGGACTAATGGTCACGAGCATGTCTCTCCTCTTCTTCCACCCGCCCGACACTCGAACTACATCGGTTGAACTGAAACTACAAATTCGCGAACCGAATCCCACTTGTGGAACCAAAGATCAGCCTCCACAAAGCAGAACCCTCCGCAGTCGAGCCAATCATACAACTTCCACTACTCAAAGCACCACGAGGCCCTCCACATCTCATCAAAGCGGAATGCCGGCGGACAATTCCTCGAGTCTAGATCATCAAAGACCATCACGGGGAAAATGGTCGAGAATGCAAATCAAACGAGAAATTGATGAGATGTATCCAGAACTTGTCGCCCATCCCGCTATTAGAGAAGGAGTTATGGAGATCCTCACCGGAGAGATCTCGATTAAAAAGCTTTTATTTTATAATGATTATTGAACAAATGGGCGGTCTTGATGAGTTTGCAGATTTTGAATTCGATATGAGGAAATCTCTTAAAAAGTAGGATCACGGAGCCGATAACTCATTGAATCTATCAAAGCTCGATCCACGAGGATCTTTGGGGTTGGTGAACAAAGGCTAAATCGAGATCGCTCAAGAAGCTCTGGCGAGATCTTCTACAATGAAGGATATGAGTCTGCCGATGATAGTGGAACCGGTGTCGCAGTTCATGACCAACCACCGGAGGCACAAACAATCAAAATCGATCAAGTGATGCAAAACATTCCAACATCTCACATCACCATCGATCAACTTTCAGGAGATGGATCTTGTCTCAAAGATCTCCGAAGAAGAAGAAGTTGAGGGAGTGATAGCTAATCGAGGCAGATTGGCCTCAAAGAAATAACAGATCAAAAGGAATTGGCTATTTCCCAGATTAAAACAATCAAAGATCGATTCTCCCAAACTGTGACCACCGTGGTTCCGCCGAACTTATAAAATCCATTGATGACAAGTCGATTGGTGGATCAACAACAAGTTTTTTTCCGATGCTCACCGAAAAGCTCGAATTGATGTAAGAGAAACTTGACAAACTAATTTTTACACTCTCTATCGCTATGGAATCTGCCAAGACCGAAATGATCTCGAAGGTTGAACATCTAACCGCTCAAGTTCTGTGTTTATCATTGCGAGATCTCAACAGGGGCAATATCGATCGATTTGGATCCCTAACTTCCCACCTCACGTGACTCTTTTTGATCAAACCAAAAGGGGGAAGGACGGAGTGAGAAACCAATCGACATGATCGTAACAAATGTAAGACCTAATTGCATAGGTTGAAGTTTATGGACAAAGACTAGACCATCTGGATCTCTTTGCTAACGTAAGTCTCTCCGAAAAGATGGAAAAGTCAAAGGCAAGAAAGGTAGCCGCGGGTGTGGGACATCACAAAAGGTAGCCGGTCTTTGGGACATCACAAAAGGTAGGCTGCCATGGTGCTTTGGGACATCACAACTGCATACCGACCACTCGCACTAAAATAGTCACAAGAAGACAAGCTAATGTGATACAAAGCCGATAATGAATCGGCCGAGAAACGGTCCAAAGAGCAGATTGTCAAGAGACCCAAAAAGCGAAGAAGAAAGAAGGGCGAAAAAAAATTGATAGAGGCGTAAAAATCAAGAAAAAATTCGGGACGAGAGCGAAGAAAGGAAAGGCCGGAAAATCTGTACGTAACCTCAACCGCCAAAGAAGAGTTGATGAGATCATTCCAAAAAAAAATGACATGCTAAGAGGTTTGAGGAATGGAACAAGATCGAAGTGAATGGCTTTTGGATGCTTTTGTCCTTAATCTTGTTCCACGAGAAGAATCTCCGGATGATGAATTCCTCGGTGGTTAGAAAATAAATATCCATTTTTCCAAGTATCCGGAAAATGAGGCCAAACTTATCAATGTAAAAATATCTCGCCAAGAGTATGATCATTGGATTACTCGAAGAAGGCGGATGGCTCATTTGATGACCGGTATTTCAGAGATTCAACTTTGACATCCCGAGCAAAACGCATATAATCGATCCTCGTGCAGACCAATGATGTCAAATGGAAACTATATCAGATTTTCAACGTACCTCAAGATCAAAGAGAGATGCCAGAAGGATACAAGCCTAAAGAGTGAAGAATCAGAAGACTTCTCAGGATCAGCTGTTTTTAAATTCAAACTTTTCTAATGTAACATGTAATCGACATATCTAATGAGAAAAGTTTATTTTCTGATCCTAAGATAAAATCTCATTGTCTTCTGATTATGTGCTCTTTAATGTTCTATATTTATCAACTGTGTTTGGTTTCTCAGGTGTTTTGGTTTTATCAAAAAGGGGGAAATTGTTGGGAAATTTATAGTTTTGATAAAAGTTCCAGAAACACATGTAATAGGACCAGTCAGACCTGTTAGCTGACTGATGTTTATATTACCGTTTACATAATGCCAGTTGATAATTACTGTATAGAACAACTGATGTAATAGATAGGTCACATATTGAGGGGGAACCTCAATATGTATAAGTCAGATCTGAAGATCCAAGGAACAGCTGATATCCTAACATGCCAGAATGCTAGAGAAGAACAGAAGATCAGATAGATCTGATCTAGTCAGATATCTCAGCTGAAGTCATAAAGCTCAAACTCGAGAATACTTGAAGATCGGATGACTTCGGAAGATCGGACGTAAGACCTACATCACCCGAGTCTGCTAGTTGAAGCTAAGTCAACCGGCACCAGAAGACTTCATCAGGTAGACTGATCAGTTCTGACTGATCAGGTCAGCTCACCAGGTGAAAACTGATGTTTCACCTAATCATACGTCGATGATCTGAACAAGAAGAATGTCAACCTTAGTTGGAAGAACAACACTGAAAAGTGCGTCTGTTAACCAATAAGAACAAGACACGTATGATCGGAGCCGACAATTAAGGGATTTGATGCTGCTCTCTCTAACGGCTATAAAATACAAGTTCACGCTTTCGGCCATGCCGTTCCTGAAGCACGTCACATCAATCCTGCAAACCTACCTAATATAGCCTGAAATTCAAATTGCTCTCCAACGGCTCTTTGATTTCAAGGTCTATAAATATGGGATCACACTTCAGAGTGAAGACACGGAAACACTGAACAATTAAGAAGCTCAAGCAATTATCAGATTTCCGCACGAAGAACACAATCAAGAAGATTATTATATTAAGTGTTCATCCCATAAGTTCTTAGCATAGAAATCTTTTCATCTAGCTGATAGGCTACCTTAAACACTAGAAAAGATTTCATAGTTGGAACCAAAACAATCTTATCCAAACCCAAGTTAGGTTAAGTTGTTTAGCAAGATTTCAGACTAGGGTTTCTAGTTCTGATTTCTGGGATCGGTTGAGTGAGAACTCCTTAAATATCTGTCGGTGTACTGTGTTGGACTAACACATAAAACTAAGTCCAGTTGGTTAAGTTGGTGCCCCTTGTGATAGGGAAGAGTGGACGTAGGACTGGTTTGTCCAAACCACTATAAATCTTGTGTGCCTTTACGCTTTGATTAACCTGCTCACACAATTGCACACAACCTTTAAAGCTCATACATATTCTAAGTTGAGATCGGCTAGCACCAAGCTTCGATCGATCAAGCTTGACACTTGATCATTTGGTTAAAACACTAACTTTGGAATCTGATTTATAAAAACTGGTTTTTCACGGGTAAAACTTAAGCTTCCGCACACATCAGTTAAACTGATAGTTACCAAACTGATCTGCCTTCAGGCGATTAGTAAGTTGGTTATTAGCCCAAATCGATTCACTCAAGACTGATCAAAGTTAAGCGCCATCACACCTGATCTGCACAAAAAGTTTTCAGAAGTCTATTCACCCCTCCCCTCTAGACTTCTGCCCTCACAAAACCCGTTCGGGACCTACAGCCATAAATGATAAAACACCTGAGGAAATAAATGGGCGGGACGTTTGAAATTCTCGAGAAATGTCAACAGTCTGCAGAAACAGTGATTAAAAGCACTGTTCATTAATCACCAATAAGGATAAAATTGGAGGCTAGTACTCGCTAGTTGTCCTTTCAACTACCCGATTTTAGCATAAATTATTCCTAACCGTCGATTCTTAAAATCTACAAGATTATCCTTGGATCAAAAACTTTTCCAAAATATATACCCCTTTCAAACTTCCATTATACTCTATTTCAAAAACCTTCGTCTTCACAAAACACTCTGCTTTCAAAACTTCCGATTACCCAAAGTTCTCTTCTATATCAAACCCTTCACAAAATTCACCAAAATGACGTTCACTATCTTTGACAAACTTGCTATTTCCAACAAACCCTGGTACGAGAATGTTGTCTCTCTGGAAGGAACCACAAATGCGGCACACGAGGAGGAGGTGTTGCATATGATCCGATTGGCCAAACTCACTTGTCTGGTTGCAAATAACCCCGATGCCGAATACTCACTAGAGGTAATCGAATTCATAGCTAATATGCAACTTGATGAAGATAACTGCATAGACTCTAGGATTACCGTCTCTCATTTGATTCATGGTGAGAAGTATGTGTATTTTGTTAGAGAGCTCTACATAATCCCAAAAATTTTGAATGTTGTATATGAGTTGAATGATAGAGGGGAGGACCCTACATTGTACATGATGGGTAGGGAGCAAGAGTTTTTAGATAAAATTGCAGAAACCCCTGTTAAGTTTGAGGTCACATTGAACATGAAGCATTTGAAACCAAAATATTGAGTGCTTCTTGACATTGTAAGCAAATGCCTCATGAGCTGGTCTGGAAGCTTCGAGCAGGTCAGTAAGCCAAAGCTGAGGTTAATGGCAGCCATTGAAGACTCTCCTTCAAGGGCGTTTAATTGGTTACAATATCTGATAAAGGTGGTCAGTGATCAAGTCAAACATGTTAAAAAGGAGAAAGACACTGTAGTGATTAAAGGAAAGATCCAGCACGCCACCAAGATTGTTTTCATCTTGGAAACCTGCAGGGAGAAGGAAGATATTTTTGCTGATTCAAAAGACTTTCCTGTATCCAAGATAATGTTTAGGTCAACCAAAAAGGCAATAAGGAGCAGGAAAGAAAAGTCTACTGAGTCTCAGGAGGAGACTGCAGATGAAGAAGCTGAGGAAGATGCTCTGGTAGTTGAGTCAGTAAGGGAAACCATAAAAATAACTCAGCAATCCACTGAACCAAGTGTGGAAGAGGTTAATCAAGCTAGGGGGAAAACCCTTGTGAAAATCAAAAGGGAGGCTGGAGAAAAGCTGAAAACAAAAGCCTTGGCTCCTCAGAAAAGAAAAAGGCTTCAGACAATTGCTGAGAAGGAAGCCAGTGAAACTGAAGAGAGTCAGACTAAAGCTCAGCAAGGACTGAAATCACCACTCCAGGTTTTGGCTTAGGTGGTAAAGAATATAGAGGAAAATGAGGTTGATGAGGAGGAAAATGTGTTCTCTGAGGTGATGGAAACCTCCATTGCCCAAGAAAAAATTTCTCAAGAAATCTTTACAAGTTCCCAACAACCTGCTAAAGATAGCCAAATATAGATCCCACCCTTACACCTCTCAGAGCCAAATGAATCGCAAGAAATTCGGAATCTTGATGCCTTGCTTACTGAACCATTTCTTGATCCATCTGCCCTACAAATTATCCAAACAGAAAAACCAATTCCTCCACCACTACAGAAAGGAGAAGCTGAGGAAGCTGAATGGAGGAGCAAGGGAGAAAGATTTGTTTTGGATAAGTATCCTGAGCTCACAGCATGTCCTGACCTTTAGGATCTGTTCATCCAACTGAGGACAACAGTATACATTCTAAATCAAACTCTGCCTGATATGCTAAACATTGCTGCATTCAGAGGAGAGGAATGGTGGTCTGAGGAAATAACCATTCTCACTAAGTTTTCAGGTTTCAAAAAATCGAAACTCGGGATGAAAGTCTCAGACTTTGATGAGCTGGTAAAGAGAAAGATTGCTGAAAGGAGGCCAAGTGGAACAGGAGAAACTAGTGGGAATGATGAATAAAGAAAGGATAAAGATGGAGAAGATGGAGAAAAAGGGAATGAACCAGAGAAAGAGTACACTCAAGCTGAAAAGATCATTCCAGCTGCTGATACTGAAATTCCTCGGACTGAAGATAGAATCCTTCAGGTACCTTTTGGCACTATTACTCATTATGCCAAAATTACTGAAGAACCTATCATTATGTTTGCTAATTTTGGTATGTAGACTGAGGCTCAGTCAGGACATACTTCTCATGCTCAAATGATTGATCTGACTCCAATCTTGGATGAACTAAAGAAAGTTGAGCCACTGACAGCCAAAATGACACAGATGGAGATGATGATGGCTGATCAATCAAAGAAGATGGAGGTTGCTCTGCATGAACAAACTCAGACCATGATTAATCTGAGCACCTCTACTGAAGTTAAAGCAGTTCAGGAGGAAGTGGCTGCGAAGATAACTGACCTAGATACAAAGATGGGAGACATGTCCAAGAAAATGTCTGAAGAACTTGATGCAAAATACAATGAAAGTACAGCCTATCTAGAAAAGAAGCTGACTGAAAAGAATGAAGGAATGATCAAGCTAGCTGTTGAGGAAATGAGTTCATTGCTCATGTCCAAGATGACAGAACTGATGCATGGAGTTCTTGCCAATCAATTTGCTCCACTTTCTGAAGAAGTCTCAGTTGGCAAGAATGTCCTTAGGCGTATGGAGGATGAACTAGATATTCTAGCTGGAGAAATAAGAGCCATTAACAAAGAACAATTCCATATGGATGCTACTCTTTCCAAGATTCTTCCTATTTATGATGCCAAAAAGGGGGAAAGGACTTCTCACTCAACAAAGGGAAAATTAGATGATCATTTGAAGAAAACCCTTGAGAAGAAAGCTCAGCAGGAACTAAAAGCTAAGCATTTTCTGAAAACTCTACAAGAAATTGAAGCAACTAAAAAGTTGAAATAAGTTGAGCCAGAAGACACTGAATTTATTCAGACAGACAGAAAAACAACTCAGGAAGCAATGATCTTGAGAAGATCAGGAAGAAGAAAGGCTAAAACAAGTCTGGCGGCTGAAGCGCATGCTGTTGTTGAGACAGCTGACCCAAAGAGAGCTGAGAAAAGAAAGTCTTTAGCTTTCATAGAATTTGAGAAAAAGAAGATGAAAGTCACTGCCAAACCAGTACAGAGAAAACTGATTATTGACTTCTCTGAACCTGAAGAGTCCGAAACTCAGAATGAGCCAGAAACTGAATCTGAGAAATTGCTTCAAGAAGGTTTTGGAACTTATGATACAAGTACTCAGATCAAGGACTTTGACTGGCACAATAAGCTCATTGCTCTACGTGTTGAAAAGAGAAGAGACAAGCCATATCTGTATCAGGAGCAGAGCTGACCAGGAAAAAGAGGGAAGAAGAGCAGAACAGGAGGGGAAGATTCAGAAACTTCATAGGCAAAAGATGGGACAAGACCACAGTACAGACCAAAGTGCAGAAATGGCCACACGTTGATAAATGGATGCCAATCCAAATCAATGATGTCTGGGAAGAAGTCAAGAGAACCTTCTGGTTCAATCATGACGTTCTGCAAGAATGGAGAGGAGGATGCCCTGATCGCAATGAAGCCTTCCTAGAATATCTGCTGACATTCTATCCTGAGTACTTACAGAAATGGATGAATCTGGCTGATGAACACAATGTGTCCCTAAAGGCACCAGGTTAGTATAAGTACCCCGCTCCTAGATTCAGCAATGAAGTCATAAATGAAGTTGTTATATCCAAAGAAGTTACCGAGTATGCTGCTCAGTTGGGACTGACAGGGAGCCACCCAGAGGTCATCAAAAAGAGGGATGAGTTGAAGAAGAGATACTATGGGATGTTCAATGTTGAAATCCCTGATGATGAAGTTGAAGAATATTGAAGACTTTGAATCTGTGTGTATGTCTTCTGTTTTGAATTTTCATTGTAAAATGTAACTCCTATCTTACAATCAATGAAATCTGTTTTTCTTTGCTCAAACAAGATAATATCTCATTATCTTTTAATATGTTTTATACTCATCTGATATGCCTTTTAATGTAATAGACAACTGAAACCTGAGTATATGTTAGGTTTTCTTAAATGTAACAAGATGGTTTTAGCATCATCAAAAAGGGGGAAATTGTTGGGAGATGAATTTAAATAAGATTTTGATTAGATCTCAAAACCCCTGAGTATGACATGTTCAGGATAAACTTGATAGTCTGAGTCAGGTTTCAGTATGGAATAGTTCAGGGAACATCTGCACCATGTATAGTCAGCAGATATAGATCAGGGAATTTTTTAAGATACTGACGACTCAGAAGTTACTGAAGACTCAGAAGATACAGAAGACTCAGAAGATACTGAAGACTCAGAAAATACTGAAGACTCAGGTATCACTGAATGCTAATAAGGACTCTGAAGAACATCTACCGGAGGACATACAAAACTGAGGAAGACGCACATTTATAAGAAATGAATGTTGCCCAAATATTTAAGTGCAGACAAAAGGAACTAAAACTAAGTGTTGTTTAAGGTTGTCTCATTCAGAGAGATTGACCTAAAAGAGCCGTTCTGTCTGTCTACATTCACTGAAGACAAGAACCAATCAGAGAAAGACAACACTGTACTGTACTGACACTAAAAGCGACAGGGCACTGAACTTTGTCAGTAGTACTATGTTCCAGACTGCAAAAATTGGTGATTGGCTACATGACTGCATATTTCCTAAAACATGCAAGGGTGTGTTCAAACCCTAAAAATAGTCGTTCATCAATAACCAGAAGAGGAAACTCTTGATGCTATCTCTTCCAACATATAGTTTTTCGAAGAGTGACCATTGGAGAAGTTGCCTATAAATACCAGTGACCTTCACCATTGAAAGATTACGGGAAATCAAAGCAACTCAAGAGCTCATTCGTATTCTAGCAAATTGAAGCACTCGAAAGACCTAAGATTTCCCAAGTGTTTCACATTGAAGAGAGCTCATTCACTAAGCCTAGATTTGATACATATCCAAAGTGTTGGGAGATGAATTTAATAAAGAAGTTTTGATTAGATCCCAAAACCCTGAGTATGACATGTATCAGGACATCTTGATAGAATAGAATCAGGATCAGGTTTCATTAGATATTAGGACTCAGGAATATCTAAACCATGTATAGTTAGCAAATATAGATCAGAAAATTTTAGTATGCTGAAGACTCAGAAGACTCTGAAGAATCAGAAACATCCTGAAGACTCAGAAGACTCTAAAGAATCAGAAACATCCGAAGACGAAGACTCAAGAATCGAAGAATCTCAAGAAACGAAGATCCTCAAGATTTGCTTTTTATATCGATCAAAAGGACCCTAAACAACTATTTTATGAAATAGTGTTATGTTCATTCCTAGTACAAACAAACAGAATGTTAGACATTTGTGGACATTAAGGAACGTATCAGATCAAGGGAAAAGAGCCGTTTGGTTGTCTCTGCTCAAAAAAAGATTTCAACCAATGAGGAGGCAAACAACATTGTACTGTACTGACACTGAAAGCGACATCTCACTGAAGAAATGTCAGAGCTGATATCTTCCAGTTCACAGAAGTTGATGATTGGCTACTTGGCTGCATATTTCCTAAAACATGCAAGGGAGTGTTCAAACCCTAAAAATAGTTGTTCATCAATAACCAGAAGAGGAAACCCTTGATACTATCTTTTCCAACGGATAGTTTTTTCAAGAGTAACCTTTGGAGAAGTTGCCTATAAATACCAGTGACCTTCTACATTGAAAGGTTATGGGAAATTTCAAAGCAACTCAAGAGCTCATTCGTATTCTTGCAAATTGAAGCACTCGAAAACACTAGAATTTCCCAAGTGTTTCACATTGAAGAGAGCTCATTCACTAAGCCTAGATTGAGAGAAATATCCAAATCTTAGTAGCGATATCCTAGCCTTTGCATTTGTTCTTATTGTAAAGGATATCTCACCCTAGTTGGAAACCAACCCAAACCCAAACCCTTTGATAAGGTAGTTTGAGTGTGTGTGATTTGTTGGTGAGTTAGAGTTGTAAAGAGTGAGTAAGCTGCAGTGAGCCAGCCAGAAAACTCTAGAGAAGAAGTTAGTAAGCTACTTGTGGTAGTCTAAACACTTGTGTGTGTTTGAGTTAGTAAGCTGCAGTGAGTCAGCCAGAAAACTCAAGGTAGAAAAGTGAGTAAGCTACAGTGAGTTAGCCTGAAAGCTTTAGGAAGTGGTTAAGGAATTTCTCTGAAGATTAGAGAGAGGGTGGACGTAGGAGCTTGAGTCTCTGATCCACTATAATTGCTATGTTGTTTGCTTTCTATACTGCATTTTATTTGCTGCATGTTTTACACTAAAAGCTGATTTTACTGATATTCAGTTGGAACCAATCAACTAAACTTGCATCAAAATTAATCACAACCTTAATCACTGTTTTATTAAAGGAAGAATATTTTCAGCAAAGCTAAAACGAGTATAAACTTAGGGTCAACCATTCCGCACACTTGAGTAGCTAGAACAGATAGTTACCAAACTGAACTAACTCTACTGAGTGTTTAGTAAGATAATTATCTGATCCAAGCTCCTCAGGATCTCTGATAAATTCAGGATCAGTTGGGCTAATCTGAAGCTTCTTAAAGCTGCTCAGGATCATTGTCTCAGTAGACTTTGACTTAGGGTGATTAGTGCTTCTCAAGGCAAAAATATCAGGAAAACTTGACCCATCTGACCTCAGTGAAGAAAATTTTTAAAAATCACTAAACACGTGTATTCCCCCCCCCATACACGTGTAACACTCGTTTGCACCGGGACCAAGAAGTGGTATCAGAGTAGTGGTTCATTTTGACCACTTGCTTTGGTAGCCATAGTCTATTTGCTGAAAGACTTTGGTGGTCTACTGAATAGATCTTATAGCCGATATCTTACATGGCTCAGTCGTCATGCCTTTTAAGAAACTTCCTATGTTCTCTGTCGAGAGCTATGACCTATGGAGACTGAGAATGCAGGCCCATCTGTATTCCAAACATGAGAGAATGTGGAGAGTGGTTTCTGAAGGACCATTCAAATATACTGTTGTGAATCCCAAAATCACTGATACTGAGAGGAATGATCCCAGAGATGAATTTCCTAAACCTGATGATCAACTTACTCCTGATGAGAGAAAGTTAGTCAATCTGGACTACATTGTTAAAGATACTCTGTATAGCACTATTGATGATGGTGTTATGGGGATGATTTCTCACTGTGAAACTGCAAAAGAAATATGGGACACACTTGTTGTTATGTGTCAAGGCACAGATCATATTAAGGAAAACAAATTTTTTGTTGCTATTGGAAAGTTTGATAGCTTAGAAATGGAAGATGGTGAATCCATTGACAAACTGGAAGTCAGATTCACTAGCATTATGAATGATATGAATGCTCTTGGGAAAAGATACCCACAGAGAGAAGTGGCACTGCAAATTCTTAGAGGATTATCTAAGAAATGAGATATACATGCTGTGGTGATTGAAAACACCAAAAATATTGATTACATGCCATACCAACAAGTTTTCTCTGAACTGAAAGCTTATGAGTTTGTGATTGACAAGAAAACTAAGAAATCTGATAGCAAAGATGATTATTCATCTAGCAAGAATGTGGCTTTTAAAGCTAAAGAGAAATCCTGTAAATCTAGATAGTCCGAGAACTCACTTGCCAAAAATCAGGATGAGCAAGAGGATAAGCTAGTACTGATGGCAAGGAGGTTTGAAAAACTCAATAGCAGATATGGAAAATATAAGAAATATTACAGGAATCACAGGTACAAGAGAAACTCAGAAGCGGAGGACAGATCCACTGAGAAAAGGAAGGACCATAAAACTGAAAGTTCCTCATCCAAGAAAAAGGACTCCAAGACCAAGGAGGAAAGTGATCAGGATGATGACACCAACAGATGCTACAACTGTCAGAAGAAAGGTCACTTCCAATATGACTGTCCTGAGTTGAGTGCTAAAGAAAGAAAGGAGAGATAAGCCAAGAGAGACAGAAAGATCTCCAGCAAGAAGGCTATGATTGTTGAGGATGAAGAACAATCTGAAGAAGGATCCAGTTCTTCAGATGAGATATTCTCTGATAGTGACAGTGATGATGTCTGCCTTGTAGCTATGGAGGAGGTAAATTCTTCTATCTCTGTTGTTGCTCCTACACAAGCACCTGAGTTCTCAAGTTCAACTGTAACCAGTAACTTTAACCTGATGGATTCTTTTGAGAATCTTATGAAGGAATATTCTGCGTTACAAGAACTGCTCACTGAAACTCAAGAGCAGAATAAGAAACTGACTGCTGAGAATCTAAAGTGGAAAGACTCTAAAAATGCTGAGATCACTTCTCAATTGATGGGAACTACTAAGGAACTAGATGTTCTGAAAGTACAACTCTCAGAAAAGGAGAAAGTGATAGAGATCCTGAATAGAAAATTAGAGAAATCCACTGAGGAGATTCAGCTTATCAGGACTGAATTCAATGACCTCTTTGAGAAGCATGAGACTCTAAAGAAATGTGAGGATAGTGCGCAGAGAAAGTTAGCTCTATTGAATTCTGCATCTAAAGTAATAGATGAAATCCAGAGTTATCAAAGACCTGCAACTATAAAGGCTGGATTGGGATATAATCCAAGGGGAACCTCACAAGGTCTTCTGAATACTGCTTCTAGTAGCTCCAAGACTGTCTTCGTTAAACCAGTGACATCTAATCTTCTTACTTAAGAACAACCCAAAGTTTTAGACAAGGGTAAAGGACCTATGGTTTCAGAAAAACTGAAGGTTCAGTGAAGAAAGTCCAAACCTCAGGATCAGTAGGAAATTTTCAGGCTAGTACTTCATAGCCTCAGGCTAAGAAAACCAACCTGAAGAGATCTGCACTGAACCATCAGAGGAATTTTCAGAAGAGAAACACTCAACAGAGATATTCTCAACTGAAAACACCAAGTCCTCAGATTACTGAAAGACCACAATTTTAGTATAGGCAACCTAAACCCCACTTGCCTAAGGGTAAAGGTTTCCTGAACCTAAGTCAGCAGAGACAGAGACCAGTTGCACCAAAGCCTAAGCACTTGAACAAGAAGCCTGAACCCAAGAAGAACTCAAAGGCTCATGTTCATGCTAAGGCCGACACTCATACACAGGGTACTGCCAAGGCACCTAGGGTGGTGAATGTGTATGTAGATGTTTATGGAATACAAATTAGCCACTCTAAAGTAATTAGAGTTATCAGGCAGATTTGGGTTCCAAAAGGTACAGCTAACCTGGTAGGACCCTACACCAAATGGGTACCTAAGAACTGATCTATTTTTCAGGTAAAGGAAAAGGGCACTGAGTTGAATGAAGACAACATAAGCCCTGTTGAGTGGAAATGAATTGGCTCGTGCTGTATGGTATCTGGACAGTGGATGTTCAAGACATATGACAGGATATAAGCAATTACTAGCAAAAAGGCCCTCAGATTACATTTGGAGACAATTCCAAAGGACATACTAGAGGATATGGAACTCTTGAAGTTGATTATGTTCATATCCATGGTGTTTCATATGTGTCTGGTTTAAAGCATAATTTGCTTTCTATCAGCCAATTCTGTGACAAATGATTCAGTGTTGAGTTCTCAAAGAACTTATGTTATGTAAAAGACAATGATTCAAATAAAATTTTACTGACTGGTACTAGAAAGGAAAATGTGTATCTTGCTGATTGGAGTTCAACTCCTAAAGATACATGTTTGGTTGCAAAAAATTCTACTGATACCAGTTGGTTGTGGCACAAAAGACTGAATCACTTAAACTTCAAAACCTTAAACAAACTTGCAAGATTAGAACTTATGAGGGGGTTACCAAATGAGGTGTTCAGTAAAGATCACGTCTGTGATGCTTGTCAGAAAGGAAAGCAAATCAAAGCATCATTCAAAAGCAAAGTAGATGTTTCTACTGACAGAATATTACAATTGTTACATATGGATCTCTTTGGTCCAGTGACACCTGTGAGTACTAATGGCAGGAAATATACACTTGTGGTAGTTGATGACTACTCTAGATACACATGGGTCATATTCTTACTCAGTAAGAAAGAGACTCAGACAAAACTGCTTGAACTACTGAAAAGACCCAGTACTGAAAAGAATCTGAGTGTGGTCAAAATCAGATCATATAAAGGAACTGAATTTATCAACCATATTATATCTGATTATTGTGCAGCAAATAGAATGGTGTTGCTGAAACATCAGCTGCAAGGACCCCACAACATAATGGTGTTGCTGAAAGAAGAAATAGGACTCTGAAAGAAGCTGCAAGAACAATGATTGTTGAAGCTGATATTCCTAAGAGATTTTAGGTTGAAGCCATCAACACTGCATGCTACTCTCAGAACAGATTCATGCTGACCAAGAATCAAGCAAAAACTCCTTATGAGCTGTGGAATGAAAGGAAGCCTCTTATTTCTTTCTTTCGTGTGTTTGGTTGCAAGTGTTTCATACACAATAATGGTAAAGATCAGTTGAAAACTTTTGATAGCAAAGCTGATGAAGGGATATTCTTAGGATATTCTGAAATTAGTAAAGCCTTCAGAGTTTACAACTGTAGGACTCTTATTGTGGAAGAAACACCTCATGTTGTTTTTGATGAGTCTACTTGTGTTCAGAAGAAACAGGAACAAGACTCAGGAGAACTGACCAAGAGAATCACCAGACTTAGCTTGAAAAAGAAATCCTTTGAACCTGAGAAGAAGAAGTCAGTCACTTTCTATGAATGGAGTGAATCAGACTCAGAAAAAGAAGCTCAGGATGGAAACACTCAGGATGGTGAGACTCAGGATGGAAATTCTCCACTGAAGGAAAGTCAACACACTGAAGCTGACCAATCTGAACATACACCAGTTCAGACTCGGGTATGTAATGCCAATGAAGATGTGGTCACAGCTGAGGCAAACTCTGAATCTATCAACCAAGGGGGAACAAATGTCTCTGACAACGTTCTGAATAGAATTTCCCCTGAGGAAGATGATTCCCTTTCTCCTTTTCTGTTGTTCCCTAAATTTGATGAATTACCTGAACCTAACATTTCTGATGTTGAGGATACTACTGAAGGGGGAACATCCAGGAGAAAATGGTTAGATAGTCATCCTACAAGTCAGATTGTGGGTGATCTATCAGAAGGTGTTAAAACAAGAAGGTTCCATGGAGAAAGTGCTTTGTTCTGCTACTTCATATCTGAAAAAAGAACCTACTGAGATTGAAGAAGCCCTTCAAGATTCATTCTGGATTACTTTTATATAAGAAGAACTGAATCAGTTCACAAGAAATGAAGTTTGGGAGCTAGTGGACAGACCTAAGAGGCACAATGTGATTGGAACTAAGTGGGTGTTCAAGAATAAGAGAGATGAAAACAACAACATTGTGAGAAACAAGGCAAGGCTAGTTTCACAAGATTATTCCCAAGAAGAATGCTTGGATTATGATGAAACATTTGCACCTGTTGCAAGACTAGAAGCCATCAGATTGTTTCTTGCATATGTTGCCCACATGAAATTCACAGTCTATAAAATGGATGTGAAAAGTGCATTTCTGAATGGTGTGCTAAAGGAAGAGGTTTATGTGGAACAACCTCTTGGTTTCAGACAGAATGACCAAGTTTACAGGCTCAGGAAAGCCTTGTATGGTCTTAAGCAAGCACCCAGAGCATGGTATGATACCCTTTCTCAATTTCTTACTGACCATGGTTTTATCAAAGGAACTGTTGATAGAACTTTGTTCAGGATAGAAGATGAGAAGGATATCTTACTAGTTCAGATTTATGTGGATGACATCATATTTGGTTCTCCAAATCATCAGTTGTGTGAAAAGTTTTCTACCCTGATGAAAGGAAAATTTGAGATGTCTATGATGGGGGAGATGAATTTCTTTTTAGGACTTCAGGTGAAACAAACTAAGGAAGGAATCTTCATCAATCAAGCAAAATACACCAGAGATCTGATTGCAAAGTATGGTGTACAGAACTGCAATGCAGTTATAATTCCCATGGATACTAACTACAAGATGGATCCTGATCCTGAAGGTATATCAGTAAATCACACTGATTATAGAGGGATCATTGGATTATTGCTATATCTCACTGCAAGTAGGCCTGATATAACATTTGCTGTTGGGATATGTGCAAGATACCAAGCTAATCCTAAGGCTAGTCACATGGAGGCTGCCAAGAAGATTCTGAAATATCTTAAAGGCACTGTGAATAGAGGATTATGGTATCCAGCTGATGATAACCTTGAATTAACTGGTTATTCAGATGCTGATTATGGAGGATGTAGAATTGACAGGAAGTCTACCACAGGAACTTGACAATTTCTTGGAAGTAAACTGATATCATGGTTTTCAAAGAAACAGACCTCAGTAGCAACAAGTACTACTGAAGCTGAATACATGGCTGCAGGAAGCTGTTGTGCACAGATTCTTTGGCTCAGACAACAATTGAAGGATTATAAGATTATAGTCAATGAAGTACCTATATTTTGTGATAATAATAGTGCAATTGCTATTACACAAAATCCAGTATTGCACACCAGATGTAAGCATGTTGATATCAGACATCACTTCATCACAGATCATGTTGAAAAGAAGGATATCAAAATGGAGAAAATTCATACTGATAAACAGAGAGCTGATATCTTGACTAAACCTTTGGCTGAATCAAGATTTCAGGAACTATCAGTTGAATTAGGTATGTTGGATCCAGGTGAATAAGGCAAAACTGAAAAATTGAAGGTTTTCACATGCATGAAGTTTTTCAGGATTTTACTGAAAAACTCAGGATAAAATTGAGAAGTCATGAACACTGAGTCTTGGGAAACTTAGTAATCCTGAAGTTCAGTACTCTGTTTTATACTGATATTTTATCAAGGTCAAAACTCAGTAAGACTGATGATTAAAATTAGTCTAAAGAAAGTATTGACTAATGCACTTCATTTATTGTCTAAAACTGAATCTCAGTAATCATTAGCAATAAATGATAAAACACCTGAAGAAATAATTGGGCGGGACGTTTGAAATTCTCGAGGAAAGTCAATGGTCTGCAGGAACAGTAATTAAATGCACTGTTCATTTATCACCAATAAGGATAAATTGGCGGCTAAGTACTTGCAAAATCGTCCTTTCAATTACCCATTTTTAGCCAGTTTTTATCTTGACCGTCAAATCCTTCATCTACGCGATTTTCCATAAATCAAGGTTTTATATCCATTACAAAGAATCCATTCAAGCCATAATTTCAAAAACCTTCATCTTCACGATACTCTGCTTTCAAACTCCGATTACCCAAAGTTCTTCACTTTCCAAAAACCCTTCACAGAAATTCTCAAAGATGACTCTCACAATCTTCGATAAACTTGTTATCTCTAACAAACCATGCTACGAGAATGTTGTTTCTCTAGATGGTATAGCCAATGCAGCACACGAAGAGGAGGCGCTGCACATGATCCGGCTGGCAAAACTTACCTGCCTGATCGCGAATCGCCCAGAGGCAGAATATCCAAGAGAGGTAATCGAATTTGTGGCGAATATGCAACTAGATGATGAAAATTGCATTGAGTCTAGGGTTACCGTCTCGCATTTGGAACATGGTACAAAGTATGTAGATTTTATTAGAGAGCTCTATATCATTCCGAATAATTTAAATGATGTCTATGAGTTGAATGATAGAGGGGAGAATCCTACTGTGTACATGATGGGAAGAGAGCAAGAATACTTAGATAGGATTGTGGAAGCCCCTGTTAAGCTTGAGGCCACATTAAACAAGAAGTATTTGAAGCCCAAGTACCGGGTACTTCTTGACATTGTGAGCAGATGCCTCATGAGTGGGACAGGAAGCCTCGAGCAGATTAGTAGGCCTAAGCTGAGATTAATGGCTGTTATTGAAGACTCTCCTTCTAAAGATTTCAATTGGTTGCAATATCAGATAAATATAATCTGTGATCAAGCTGACCATGTAGAAAAAGAAAAGGATGGCAGTATTGTGATCAAGAAAAGGATCCTACATGGCACCAAGATTGCCTACATCTTGGAAACTTGCAGAGAAGAGGATGATATCTTTGCAAAATCAAACGCTTATCCTACAACCAAAATTATGTTTAGGTCAACAAAGAAAGGGATAAAGGGAAAGAAAGATAAGCTAGCTGAGTCTCAGGAGGAGACTGCAGAAGAAGAAGTCGAGGAGGAGATTCCAGTGGTTGAAACCGTGAGGGAAACTAGGAAAGTTGTTCAGCAAATCACTGAGTTCAGCAAAGAGGAGGACAAGCAAGCTAGGGGGAAGGCCCTTCTGAAAATCAAGAAGGAAGCTGGTGAAAATATGAAGACTAAAGCCTTAGCCCCTCAGAAACAAAAATGGCTTCAGACAATTGCTGAAAAAGAGGCTAGTACAACTGAGGAAAGCCATACTGAAGGACATCAAGGTCTGAAATCACCTCTCCAAGTGTTAGCTCAAGCAGTGAAAAACATTGGGGAAAAGGAGATTGCTGAAGAAAATGTATTTTCAGAGGTGATGGAAACTTCCATCGCTCAGGAAAAGATATCTCAAAAGATATTTACAGGTTCTCAACAACCTGGTAAAGAGAGCCAAATTCAGATCCCAACCTCACAACCCTCAGAGCCACATGAACCCCAGGACATACTGAATCTAGATGCTCTTCTCACTGAACCGTTTCTTGATACATTAGCCCTACAGTTTGTCCAGCCCGTTGAGATAATTGTCCCTCCACCACCTCAGAAAGGAGAAGCCGAAGAAGCTGAGTGGAGAGGAAAGGGAGAAAGATTTGTCCTTGATAGATATCCTGAACTCTCAGAGTTCCCTGACCTTCAGGATCTATTTATCAGACTCAGGACAACCGTGTACATCCTGAATCAGACCCTACCAGAGATGCTGAATATCGCTGCATTCAGAGGAGAAGATTGGTAGGCTGAGGAAACTGTCATTCTTACATAATTCTCAGGATTCAGAAAAAACAAACTCAGGATGAGAATCTCAGACTTTGATAATTTGGTTAAAAAGAAAATTGCTGAAAGGAAACCCAGTGAACAAGGAGAAGGGAGTGCGAAGGAAGCTGAGAAAGATAAGGATGGAGATGGACAGAAAGGACCTGAACCTGAACAGAAATATACTCAGGCTGAGAAGGTCATGCCAGTTGCTATCACTACTAATCCTCAAACTGAAGATAGACCACTTCAGGTACCATTTGGCACTATAACTCATTATGCCAAAATTAATGAAGTTCCTATCGTTAAGTTTGTTGATTGTGGTATGCAGACTGAGGCTCAATCGAGCTATACATCTCAAGCTCAGTTGATTAATCTGACTCCAGTCTTGGAGGAATTGAAGAAAGTTGAGCCGATGACAGCCAAGCTCACTCAGATGGAATCTATGATGGCTGATCAATTCAAAACGATGGATACTGCTCTAAATGATCAAGCTCAAATCATGGCTAAGCTGAGCACATCTACAGACCTTCAAGCAGCTCAGGGGGAAGTTACTGGAAAAATTACAGCTTTGGAGACTCAGATAGGTGAAGTGTCCAAGAATATATTTGAAGAGCTGAATATCAAATATATTGAGAGGACTGCCTATCTTGAGAAGAAGCTAGAAGAGAAGAATGAGGAGATGATCAAATCTGTTGTTGAATCCATGAGCTCTTTACTCGTTAACAAGATGAATGAATTGATGCACGGAGTTCTTGTCCAACAATTTGGACCACTTTCTGACGAAGTATCAGTCGGCAAGAATGTCCTAAGAAGAATGGATGATGAGCTGGATATTTTAGCTGGGGAAATACGAGCTATCAACAAAGAACATTTTCATATGGATGCTACACTTTCCCAGATCCTTCCACTTTATGATGCCAAAAAGGGGGAAAGGACTGCTCATTCAACAAGGGGGAAGCTAGGAGAACATCTTGAGAAAACCCTTGAAAGAAAGGCTCGGCAGAAACTCAAGGCTCAGCAGGTGCTACAGACTCTAAAGGAAATTGAAGAAACTGAGAAGCTGAAGTCAGTAGAGCCGGAAGATACTGAATTCTTCCAGATTGATAGAGAAACAGTTCAGGAAGCCATGATAGTGAGGAGATCTGAGAAGAGAAGAACTGAGACTAGCATAACTGCTGCTGCTCATGCTGTGGTGGAGACTGTTGATCCTAAAAGAGCCGAGAAAAAGAAATCAGTAGCATTTGTGGAAGATGAGAGGAAGAAGAAGAAAATCTCAAAACCAAATCAAAGGAAGCTATTTGTGGACTTCTCTGAACCTGAGGAATCTGAGATGGAAGCTGAAACTGAGTCAGAGAGACTGCTCCAAGAGGGATTTGGTACTTATGATACGAGTGCCCAAGTAAAAGACTTTGATTGGCATAACAAGACATTGCCCTCCATGCTGAAAAGGAGAGGAGACATGCAATGTCTGTATCAGGGGCAGAGCTTACCAGGAAGAAGAAATAAGAAGAACAGAGTAGAAGAGGAAAGCTCAGGAGTTTCATGGGGAAGAGATGGGGCAAATCAAGAGAACAAACCAGAATTCAAAAATGGCTGTACATTGATAAATGGATGCCACTCCAGATCAATGATGCTTGGGAAGAGGTTAAGAGAACCTTCTGGTTTAGCCATGATGTCCTACAAGAATGGAGAGGAGGATGCCCTGACAGAGATGAAGCTTTCTTAGAATATCTGCTAACGTGTTATCCTGAATATCTTCAGAAGTGGATAAACTTAGCTGATCAGAATGATGTATCTTTGAAAGCTCCGGGTCAATACAAGTACCCAGCTCCTAGATTCAGCACAGGAGTCATTAATGAAGCTGCTATTGCCAAGGAAGTTGCTGAATATGCTGCTCAGTTGGGACTAACAGGAAGCCAACCTGAGATCATCAAGAAGAGGGGCGAGCTGAATAAAAGGTACTATGGAATGTTCAATTTGGATGTTCCTGATGATGAGGTGGAAGAGGATTGAAGACTGAAGATGTGTAATCTTTATGTTTATGTATTTTTTATTTTGCTTTTCATTGCATGATGTAATGCATATCCTCTGATCAATGAAAAGTTTATCTTCTGCACTCAAAGATAATATCTCATTATCTTCTTACATGTCCTTATTTACTTTGATATGCCTGGTTGGAAATTGTTAGGTGATTTTTTTGGTTAACTGAAACCTGAGTATAGGTTACGTTTTCTCAAATGTAACAAGATGGTTTTGGCATCATCAAAAAACGGGGAAATTGTTGGGAGATGAATGTAATAAAGAAGTTTTGATTAGATCTCAAAACCCTGAGTATGACATGTATCAGGACATCTTGATAGAATAGAATCAGGATCAGGTTTCATTAGATATTAGGACTCAGGAGTATCTGCACCATGTATAGTCAGCAGATATAGATCAGGAAATTTTAGTATGCTGGAGACTCTGAAGAATCAGAAACATCCTGAAGACTCAGAAGACTCTGAAGAATCAGAAACATCCTGAAGACTCGGAAGACTCTGAAGAATCAGAAACATCCTGAAGACTCTGAAGACTCTGAAGAATCAGAAGAATCCTAAAGAACAAAAGATCCTGAAGACTGTTTTTATACTGATCAAAAGGACCCTGAACAACTATTTTATGAAATAGTTTTATGTTCATTCCTTGTACAAACAAATAGAATGTTAGACATTTGTGGACATTAAGGAACGTATCAGATCAAGGGAAAAGAGCCGTTTGGTTGTCTCTGCTCAAACAAAGATTTCAACCAATGAGGCAACAACAATGTCTTTAGATCGACCTTTGAAAGCGACATCTCACTGAAGAAATGTCAGAGCTGATATCTTCCAGTTCACAGAAGTTGATGATTGGCTACTTGGCTGCATATTTCCTAAAACATGTAAGGGAGTGTTCAAACCGTAAAAATAGTCGTTCATCAATAACCAGAAGAGAAAACCCTTGATACTATCTCTTCCAACGGATAGTTTTTTAAGAGTAACCTTTGGAGAAGTTTTCTATAAATATCAGTGACCTTCTACATTGAAAGGTTACGGGAAATTTCAAAGCAACTCAAGAGCTCATTCGTATTCTTGCAAATTGAAGCACTCGAAAACCCTAAAATTTCCCAAGTGTTTCACATTGAAGAGAGCTCATTCACTAAGCCTAGATTGATAGAAATATCCAAAGAGTAGTAGAGATATCCTAGCCTTTGCATTTGTTCTTATTGTAAAGGATATCTCACCCTAGTTGGAAACCAACCCAAACCTAAACCCTTTGATAAGGTAGTTTGAGTGTGTGTGATTTGTTGGTGAGTTAGAGTTGTAAAGAGTGAGTAAGCTGCAGTGAGCATATCCATATCTTGAGTAATCATCGATAAAGGTAACGAAATACTCATAACCTCCTCTTGCTTTGACTGACATTGGACCACATACATCGGTGTGAACGATTTCCAACACTTCTTTAGCTCTATTCCCCTTGGCTCTGAATGCCCTCTTGGTCATTTTACCCTCCAAACATGATTCGCAAGTTGGGAATGGTTCAACCGGGAGGGACTCCAATGAACCATCCTGAACCAACCTTTGGATCCTTTTTGGATTAATATGACCTAGTCTCAGATGCCATAGAAGTGTTTCTTTCATATCTGATGAACGTTTTCTTTTATTACTCGAAACAGTCAATGTGTTATAGGATACATTTCGTGAGTGATGTGCACAATTAATTGTGTAGAGATTATTCGACAACGTTCCATGACAGATAAACACATTATTAAGAGCAATGGTAACAACTTTATTAAAAGTAACCGAATATCCATCAAGAAAAAGTTTAGAAACTGAAATTAAATTCTTTCTAAAACTGGGAACGTAAAGAACATCTCTCAAAATTAAAACTTTGTCTTCAAAAGACAACCGCACTTCTCCCACTACTTCAGTTGCCACTCTCGTAGCATCACCTAGTGTGAGTATTAGATTTCTTTCCAATCCGCTTGGGCTTGGAACAGGCAAACCTCCAATGTCCTTTTTCACCGCAGTTAAAACACTTCCCCTTTGGATTTCTCTTGACCCCCAACCATTTAGTTGTCTTTCTCTTACTTTTCTTAGTGACGGGTTCGCTTTGGTTCTGACCATTTTTCCCTCCTTCAATCTTGCCCACCACCGGCTTAGATTTCGAGAGGAAGTTTTTAGTCACCAATGCTTCATCCTCCTTTCCCAAATGTTTCTCTATTATCTCCAAAGCTTCTTGAAGAGTGTCTATAGTGAACATGTGATCACTCATCACAAAACTACAGTAAAACTCATTGAAAGATTTTGGAAGAGTTAGGAACAGGAATTCAATTTTAGTCCCATCACAATACTTAGTACCAAGATAAGCAAGTTTGTCAAAATGACGCTTGACATTTAGAACATGATCCCTTACGGGTGTTCCTTCCGTCATCTTTGTCCTAGCCACGTCACCGTCTTTCAACTAACTGATCATGTGGTTTTCTGTTGAAAACATTTCCTCAAGACTTTCCATGATTTCCGCAACAGATTCAACATCTTTATGAATGTATCTCAAATCATCAGACATAAAAGTCAAGATTATACATTTCATAGGCTCGTTGGAATGCTCCCAGTCATCATACAAAAGTCTCTCCGCATTTGTTGATCCTTTAGTAGGCATGTCAGGCTTGGGTACGCCAAGAACCCAATAGTGATTTTGTTGTGCGGTGAGGACAAATTTCATATTACGTTTCCAAATTTCATAGTTTTCACTAGTAAGTTGGTGTTCTTTGAGTGTATATAACAGTGGATTAAAAGGTTGCGACATGCTGAACTGAAATAAATAACAATTGTATAAGCACAAAATTATCACATAATTCGATCACATGATTCATATTAAAATCTCAAAAAAATATGAACATGCATCAGTTAACATCTCAAAACAGTTTAAATAAGCCATGTGGGGTGGGTCATTATTTAAACACATTCAAGCAGGTTACAAACTAGAACAGTTACAAACCTTTAATGTTCAGATTAATAGTTGGCTCCCACTTGACCAATATAAAATTAACAGGGACTTCGGGGAAGTATATGCATATCAATTTTATACCTAAGTAATAACCATGATTAAATACATAATTATTATTTCGCTTTGAACGAGCCTCGTGGGGAGGGTCATCGTCGCCACTAATAATAATTCACAATCATCCCTTCGGAATTTATTCATGTGAAAACCATCTTTTGGCCATCCCGTGGGGGGAATTTCTCCAAAAGAATTCACAAATAAATAAATCATGGAGGTCAAAATTAATTCAATTTTATTATCCGAAATAAAATTGTCAATTAATTATTTTCAAAATATACTTAGTAATTTTCGAAAGTGAGATTTTTTCCACAACAATTTCTCATGCCTCGCATATTTAAACAAATTAAATAAGCACGACAATAAATAAAGCAAACATCAAAACAAAAAAATTAAACATATTGGGCACATATATCCAACTGTCATGGTTAATTTTTGTCATGTCTTGATCTTGAGAAATCATCTTCGTAGCACTCATTGTTCATCTCGAAAGGCTCCCACTCGACCGCAACATGTTCTTTAAAACGTCCTCCGTCTAGGTCCGAGACGACGTCCAACATTGGGTAGATCGCGGCCCAGAATATGTATCTATGTGTGCCCATGCGCACGCCCACGTCCAAGTCGGCCATCCTCATCGCATCGCCGGCTCTTGGCGGCGTGCGAATCTGGCATCCGCGCCGCGCTTGCGCCTAACTCCGCCCACAACTGCAGCCTCGCTCCCCACACGCCCTTGCGCACGCTGGCGTCTGTGCGGAAGCGCTGGCGGCACTCCAACCACTGGGCCAACCTCGGGCTTTAGTCATAGGATTCGTCATTCTGCGTGTCGGTGTCGCCTTTGTCTTGTCGTCTTCCTTCATACAAGCCCAAGCTCATGCCGCTGGGCGGTGTCGCGTGTCTTGCCGAGTGCCTCTCAGCCTGGCCCGTACGCGATCGCCTAGCACCTCGTGCTTTGGCTCACATACGTCCGGGCACTTGGTCGCCTCGTCTTTAATTCTTCTTCTTTGTTCTCGATCCGGTTACAATTTATTTACAAAAAATAAATAAACCTAGATCTAGACTAGTCTTTTACATTGATCAAATCAAATAAATCCAAATCTACTCGTGGATTTTCTCATGAGGCAAAACGAATTCGAAAGAATCGAATTAAAAACCACAATTTATATGCATGCATAAATAAACATTCATCAAATACCATGACAATTGGATACCTGCAAAAAAGATCTAGCAATTCTACTATCCAATTTCAAATTTAATGAAAAACGAATTAAATTACAATTTAAAATTCAGAGCCCGAAACCAAGGCTCTGATACCAGTTGTTGGGGAATTAATTGCCCGGATCTATTCGGGATGAATATTTAAATACAAATTTAATTCTAACAATTATTACTAGCATGAATTAATCCTATATTAATTCAAATAATAATTCAACAACAAATCATGCATATAAATTTATCACATAAATCCTACGCATGCGAAATAGTTAGGAGTTTACGTGAACTAACCTCTCGGAGTGACAACCGTTGAGAAGATGGATTTCCCGTTCACACGAACAAACCCAAAGAGTCTTCTCAAGTATTCCCTCGTCCTTGTCCAACAATCCGGTGGAAAGATACTCGTGAACAATTAACAAAAGGAAAAATAAAATTATGTTGCACCACCTTTGTGGATTTCTAATTTTTCCAACACATGGAATTGTTTGGGGATGAAAAATTCATCCCCTATTTATACATAGGGTGGTGGCCGATTTTTAGTGTAGGAATAAGATTGGAAAATCTTTTTCTTGATCTCCAAGAAATCTTGAATATATCCTATATATTCTTTTCTCTATAATTAAAATATTCCATAAAAATCCCACCTCCTTATATTATGGATTTTTCGAAAAAAATAAGGGAGTAGGAATCCAAGATTTGGATCTTCTTGAATTTATGAGATATTCTTGTATTCCAAGAATACATATCTTCCATAATATTTTTTCAAGAAAATCAAGAAAATATTTCCTTCCCTTATTTATTCAAAATTTTCGAAAATTCCCAATAAATAACCAAGTGGGAGATTTCTTGAATTTAATGAGATAGTCTTGTATTCCAAGAATACTTATTTTCATACCATAACAAAATTCAAAGAAAAGTTTTCTCCCCTTTTATTTATTAATTTCGAAAATTATAGGAAAAATAGGCAACAAGAATTTATTTAATTTTAAACACCTTTTTTCAGTTATTGGACTTTATATTTGGGCTACTTGAGGGGCCTCTAGGAGATTTAAGATTGGACCTTCCAATGGACCTTGAACTTCCAATATTGAGCCACAATATTATTCAAGCCCATAAATATTAATTAATCCCACTACATAATTAATATTGCACTATCCATCTTAA
Organism: Stenogyne calaminthoides; assembly: GCA_037126765.1. Taxonomy (NCBI): domain Eukaryota; kingdom Viridiplantae; phylum Streptophyta; class Magnoliopsida; order Lamiales; family Lamiaceae; genus Stenogyne; species Stenogyne calaminthoides. The sequence continues at coordinate 29,072,251 of JBBCBC010000004.1, read as the reverse complement.
CCCATATTACAGTTAATATGGCTCCCGGTTATTAACAGTCCATTAATTAATTTAAGCCACTGAAATAGCTTCACATTAATTAATATCTTTTTCCTTGGTTCAGGAACGGCTTAACATTATTATCCATACCGAAAAACTAATTCCACTTGCAAGATTTGGTATGATAAAACTTCTGAGCCTCCCAAGGGGACTAATCAAACAAGACGCACTTGCACACCGATTCTCCGTGTTAAATCTTAGCAATCGTCATGTAACTAATAATATTGCCCAAGATACAAGGTATTGAATCACATTGATTCTCTACCCATAGTAAGTCAAAGCAATAGTTATTAATTCCACACGATCATATTTAAGGAATGGAAATTAAGAAATAACTAACCACTGAGGTATAATTCTTCTATATTCAGTACTGAAGAATTTATCCTCCTGTAGGTCCTCTTCAGTGCAACATAATGCACTAGTGTAATATCTTGGTCAAGACAAGCCAATCTGAGTCTTACACTTCAACCTTTCACGATGGATTGTTCATTTCCATCTAGGTTGTGAATTATGTACTTTTAGTTACAAGGGACTGTTAATTTAATCTTCTGTGATCTGGTATCACTAAATTAACTACAATGTAACACGTACTAATTATTGAACAGTTATGCAGTAAATATTTGTAACATTCAATGATATTTAAAGCAACAGTGATAAATAATTTATTTCAGCAAATAAGTCTGAAATTCAGTCTGGTTATACAAAGTAAAAGCATACTTTCCAGTATAACCCCAACAAACCCCTCAGGACCCAATCCTACAGGGGTACCTAAAGCCTGATTTGATTACAGGATCGCGTGGGTTTGGCCAATAAAGGAGGTGTACAAGCAACTATCTGGTACATCGATAATGGATGCTCAAGGCACATGACTGGAAACAAACACCTCCTCGGCTCATACACAGAACAAGAAGGCCCACGTGTACTCTTTGGTGTTGATAACTTTGATTTTACCAGAGGATTCAGAACCTTATAGAATGATGATGTACATGTTACTAGAGTCTCGTATATCGATGGTTTGAAGCACAACCTGTTATCAGTTTCACAATTCTGCGACAACGGATTCAGTGTTGAGTTCTCGACTGATCAATGCACTATCAAAAATCGAGCTACTCAGCAGATTTTGTTAACTGGTTCCTGGAAAGGAACGATATACACTGCAAACTGGTACAGTTGTTCAAGAAATGCATGCCTAATTGTTAAGAGTTCCAAAAGCAGCAGCTGGCTCTAGCACAAAAGAATGAGTCATCTAAACTTTAAGACTCTTAACAAGATAGCAAGGATGTCCCTGGTTGAGGGTCTCCCGAATGAGGTATTCTCTAAGGATCAGACATGTGTCGCATGTCAGAAGGAAAAACAGGTTAAAGCCTCATTCAAGGGGATCCCAGGACCAGCATCCAGCAGAGTACTACAACTGCTCCACATGGATTTGTTTGGACCAATTACACCACTAAGTCTCAGCTGACTCAAATACACTCTGGTAATCGTGGATGATTATTCCAAGTTTACCTGGGTTATATTCTTGTATAAGAAGAATGAGACTACAACAAAGATACCTGAGCTGCTCAAGAGATTACAGACTGAGAAGGGTGTCAGTATTGTAAAAATCAGATTAGATAAAGGTACATAATTTCTGAACTCCTTTATTACTGACTTTTGCACTAAGTTTGGTATACAGCATGAAACATCAGCCGCCAGAACACCACAACAGAATGGCGTAGTAGAACGGAGAAACAGAACACTCAAAGAAGTTGCTCGCACAATGTTGGCTGAACATACAAATCCAAACCCTTTTTGGGCAGAAGCTATCAACACAGCATGTCACACTCAGAACAGATGTTCTCTGACTAACATTCACTTCAAAACACCTTATGAACTATGGAAGGGTAGAAAACCTCGTGTTTCTTACTTCCATGTTTTTGGGTGCAAGTGTTTCATACACAACAATGGGAAGAGTCAGTTGAAAACCTTTGAAGCCAAGTCAGATGAGAGTATATTCTTAGGATATTCCTCAACCAGCAAAGCTTTCAGGGTGTTCAACAGGAGAACCCTATTTGTTGAAGAAACACCTCATGTGGTCTTTGATGAGACATCTTCTGAAGAGGAGAAATCTGCGTCAGAATAAGCAGTACCGGATCAACCACTACCTGATGCTCAAAAAATGGATCAGTTAAGTATCACAGAAAAGGGATCAGATCACGTAACAGTGTATGTTCCTAAACTTGATCTTAATGATTCACCAGGTCAATCAGACCTTAAGGTGTGTACAACTGTCAATGAAGAAGTTGGTACAACTGAGATAATATCAACTGAATCATCTAGTTCAGGGGGAACACCTAATGTTCCGACAGACAGACATCAGCCTATGATGATTCCAACATCAGCTGAGACTTGTCCATGCCAAGTGGATCCTATTATTGTACCTATCCTAGCCACTAGTGACTCAATATCAGATGAGGATGACAATATCCAAACTGATATACATCAGAAAAGAAGGATTTGGTTAAAAGACCATCCGACTGATCAGATAATCGGCAATCCAAATGCCCGAGTCCAAACTAGACATCAGGTTGGTGAAAGTGCCATGTACTATTGTTATCTGTCTTTGAAGGAACCTACCACAACAGAAGAAGTTCTACAAGATGTCAGCTGGATTCTAGCCATGCAAGAAGAACTCGAACAGTTCGAGAGAAATTTAAGTTTGGAAACTGGTAGACATACCAACTCATCAAGATGTGATAGGCACATAGTGGGTATTCAAGAACAAGAGGGATGAGAACAATGTCATCACCAGAAATAAGACAAGACTTGTTGCGAAGGGGTATTCACAATCAGAAGGGATTGATTATGATGAGACCTTTGCACCAGTCGCCTGCCTGGAAACCATTCGGCTGTTTCTGGCATATGTTGCCCACAGAGGGTTTACTATGTATCAGATGGATGTTAAGAGTGCATTCTTAAATGGGGTACTAGCAGACGAAGTTTACGTCGAACAACCTCCAGGCTTTGATAAAGGTAACCAGGTGTACCGTTTAAGAAAAGCTCTTTATGGCCTGAAACAGGCTCCCCGAGCTTGGTATGATACACTATCTCAGTTCATGGTAGAAAGTGGATTCACTAAAAGAGTCATAGACAGAACCTTATTCAGAATAGAAGACGGTGAAGATATTCTGATGGTTCAGATCTATGTGGACGACATCATCTTCGGATCTCCCAACAAAAGCTTATGTGATAGATTCAGCAAACTGATGCAAGGGAAGTTCGAGATGTCCATGATGGGTCAGATGAATTACTTTCTGGGTCTTCAAGTGAAACAAAGTACAGAAGGTATATTCATTTGTCAGGCAAAGTATACTAGGAATCTGTTGGCTAAGTTTGGAATTCAAAACAGTAAGGAAGCCAAAATTCCTATGATGACTAGATTCAAGATGGATCCAGATAAGAATGGTCAGAAAACTAATTAGAAAGAATATAGGGCTCTCATTGGATCTTTACTATACCTAACTGCCATCAGACCAGATATAACATTTGCAGTAGGTGTATGTGTCAGATATCAGGCAAATCCGATGCAAAGCCACCTGGAAGCAGCTAAGTGGATTCTTAAGTATCTGAAGGGGACAGTAAACCTTGGTTTATTCTACCCATCAGATGATAATCTAGAGCTTAGTGGGTATTCTGATTCTAATTATGGAGGTTGCAGAATAGACAGAAAATCAACCTCAGGTACATGTCAGTTCTTAGGAAGTAAACTGATCTCTTGGTTCTCAAAGAAGCAGACATCTGTTGCCACATCTACTACTGAAGCAGAATATATGGCCGCAGGAAGCTGTTGCTCCCAACTGCTCTAGCTTAGTCAGCAGCTGAGATATTATAACATTGTAGCTACGAACGTGCCCATATTCTATGATAGTGCTATTACAATTACTCAGAATACAGTTCTACACACAAGATGCAAGCATGTGGATATCAGACATCATTTCATAAGAGATCATGTGGAAAAGAAGAATATCAGAATGGAAAAGATCCATACTGATAAGCACAGAGCTGATATCTTAACCAAGCCACTAGCTGAAGTCAGATTTCGAGAACTATGTAATGAGCTAGGGCTTCTAGATCTTGGAGAAGATGCACTAGAATACTTCGGTGGCTTAATCTCCAATACCAGTTGGTATATGTAGGTTAGTTGAAGAAGGACACTTCAACTGATTAGAAAGGATCAGTTGGGTACTGATAAAAAAGGAATATCAGTTGAAGGGGGAATTCTAAAATATTAAGGTTATTAGATCAGAAGGAAACTGATCTGATGAACAAAACATTATTGGGAAAATCTGCTAAGGTTTAGGCTACACAGTAAGATTGACAAAAATCAGAGAAGTCAGATCAGATCAAGTGGTAACTGATTGGTTACGATATCAATCAGTCAGATACGTCTTTCTAATTTACATTATCTGCTTTTTTTATCTGATTCATATTTTATGAGTTTATTTATTTAAATGATATTGTTACTGTTGCCTTAACTTTATGACGCACGCACTGCAAAACATTAAATACGGACATGGGGAATATGTATTTAATGGTGTTTATTGCACCTTTTCGCGTCCAAAATACGATCGGGTCAATTTTCTCAACCGCATGATTAAAATACTTGTTGACCGCCTAATCTCAGTCGTTGATTTCAAAAGACGGATACTTGAGTATACATGGGAAGTTGTGCAAGGTTTTTTCCCTCGCACTATAAAACCCTAACCTAGTTTCCGAAAAAACGTTTAACACTCTTAAATTTACCATACTCTTGAGAGATAAAATTTCGTGCGAACATTTTTACTTCGAACTCTCAATCGATTCATCCTTCGACTTTCAAAATCTTTGAACCAATTTCTGGTAAATTTCTAAATAGATTATTCCTTAAATATATCTTTGGTATCACTGTTTGTCAAAATGATTGTTTTTTCTTACAAACTTTGTTACTAAATTCTAGAAATGAATCTTGATGCGTTAAATGTACTGCTATTGACTAGTTCTAATTGCCTATTTGTATTAATATGAGTCTATGTTCTAAAATACTCGTTTAATGGATTAGGGTTGTTTGCTTGACTATGTTCGTTGAAATAATCTACTCAAACTCATCTCTAAGTTCACTTGTGTTTCAGAGAAATGGCATAACTCATTGCCCGAATAGGACAAGGCAAAAAGATATGCAATTTCGCATCAATGAAAAAGGACATCATTGATGATAAATTTGTTATGTTCTCAGTCACCTCAGACCCCGAGTCTTTAGAAATTCTGGATTATCTTCGTGCTTGTGGTCTTGATCAATACTGCTATCGCCACCAAGACATTGTGCACACATACGAAGCCCTGGAATTCCTATATAATCTGAAGAAAGAAGAGGATGATGATGAGAAGCTCTTTTCTTATGTTGGAGGAATGGAGGTTATTGTGTCTGACAATGATTTACGGAGAATTTTTGGTCTCAAGAAGGAAGTATTGCCCCAGAATCTTACTCATCTAAATTAGGAGAGAAAACTTTCTTCAAGCTGAGCTATTAAGACCAGCAAATAAAGAACAGACGGTGAATGTTCGTGCTCCATTTCTGAAGAGGAAATATCGCCTTCTTTTCGAGATTGTGTCAAAGGTGATTTTATGCTTACCATACAGTCTTGATGCCGTCATTTCTCACAAGATAGGTGTCATGACTGCTATCATTAAGAAAGCCAATGATGTCAAATGGCTAGGGATTTTCAAAGCCAGATTATTAAAGGAAAATGCGAAGTTTGCTTTGAATGTGATAAATGAAGTCTATCTGACTTCAAAGTGTTCTTTTATCCACAAGGTTTCCATAATCCTTTCGAATAAATTGCACGATAACTTTGAGTGGAATGATGATGGCAAGAAAGTCTATCTTTCAAAATTCAAGGCCATTCTTGGAAAAGATGAACCCCTACCTGGTCAATCAGATGATGATCCTGCTCCATATGTGCCCAGACAACAAGGAGAAGGCAAGGGGAAAGAATCTAAAGCAACTGCGTCTTCTGTCCAATCAAAAACGCAGGTAAAGCCTGCCCCCAAGAAGCAGCTGAAAAGGAAGGTACTGGCCAAGAAACCAGATGAACCGGAAAAATGTCAAAAGAAAATAACCACTCTTCTGAAGAAGGCTCCTGGACCAATTGAGGTTGTGGAAAGAATAGAGGAACTGATTCATATTGAATCAGAGGAGGAGATTACTGCCAGTTCTGAAAGAACTACGAGTACTGGCAGGGAGGAGTAGATTGAATAGTTGGGAGAAGGAGAAGGAGAGGCAGAAGAAGAAGTAACAGCTGAGCTAACTGGGGAACATTCACCCTCAGATTCTGTGCCCCTCAGTGCTGTGTTCAGAAGGGATAGATCACCCACACCTACTTCCAAATCACCCTCACCATCTCCAGCCAAACCACCATCCCCAATTCCAATAGAGCAACCTGCCCCTCAACCCCAACCTAAGCCCACCCCATTACCCAGTGAACAACAAATACCAACTCCCCAAACTGCCCAGATTGCCCAGGAACTAGAAAGGGTAGAGGAACTGATTGATGAAGAAGTTGTTCAAAGAGAGGATCTCTATGTCTCTCTTACCCACAATCCATTCAACACCCAAATTGTTCTGGAGTCTCCTGATTCTGAAACGAAAGATCTAACCCTATTTATACTGAAGCAATAGGTTAAGGCCTATCTTGACAAGATTTTCCCAGATTTGATCAATCATCCAGGATTCTAGTCTAAGATTGAAGTGATTGTCTTCTGGAGGGATATTTGTCTGAAGGGAATAAGAATTCCTGATTCTGATGGAAGCACCTGGAGTTGACTATTTTGTGGATCGGAGTCACGGTGCTTGGAGAATGCTGGTGTGAGTAGTGCTGCTAAATTAGCCTCTAATGACGACATCAGATGGTTGATTCATGAGAGGTTTGGCATTTAGGTGGTTGAAGGAGAAGAAGCTTACTGGGCTCATGCTGATGAGCAAGCTGCCGATGAACCAAGTTTGGGTGCTTCAGATGTGACCCTATCTGGTGAGGCCTCAACATCTGGCATGGTTGTTGCCTTAGATGCCGATACCCTAGATCGTCTTTCGAAGACTATTCAAGATGGGGTAAAGGCAACTATTGAAACACCATTCAACACGATGCCAATTGACCTGATGAAGAGATTAACAGAAGAACATCACGCTCTAGTTGATGCAGAAAGGAAGCTGATTGTGGCTAAGATAATGAGCATGCACGATGATATTACTGCCTCTGTGCTAAAGAAAGTTAATCTAGTCACAGAGAAGATGTCACTACAAATCTCTATGCTTTTTGATGTCGGAACCCTGTTGGAAAGTGTCTGGTCTTCTCTGGAGAGGACAAATACTTGTCTGAATGCTAGTTGGAAGAGGTTTGAGGGATCTTTTCTCAGGGCCAAGAAGTCTCTTGAAGATGGTCTGAACCGGTTATTGGGCCTGAACCCTCATCTTCCACGGTGTAGATTAACCCGTTAGCTATTGAGGAACTGAAAGATGAAATGTTAAATCAGTTCAAAGCTCTTAACCTCAAGCTAACAAACCTTTTTTATGCAACCAAAAAGGGGGAAGGGGAAAAGGAGGCAGAAAAACAGATGCAATTAATTGTTACTGGCACTGTGCCAGCTACTGGAACATCTATGCCGACTCCATCTGAGCCAACTGTTGCCATGCCAGAAATTATTTCAACTGTTGTTGTGCCTAACACCGAACTGATGAAGATTGCTAAGATAGATGAAAAGCATGGGGAAGATATCCAAGCTCAAGGAAAGGCCATTTCTGAACAAAAAACTCTCTTATCTAATGGTGTTTCCAGAGTAGATAGGATAGAAGATTTCTCTTCAAATATTCAGAAAAGGTATGAATCTGAAGATCAGGCCAAGAGTTTTAAGCTGGCTAAGCAACTATTGGAAGAAGAGAAAGTAGCTGAGGCAAAAGCCATGAAGAGAGAGAAAGGCAAGGGCAAGCAGGTCAGGATTCCAACTCAAACGCAGAAGCAGACTGAGACACGATCGAGGTCTCAGTTAACCCCAGCACAAATAGAAGAGCAGAAGGCCAGGCAGAAAGTGATAGATGATGCTATTAAGAAGAAGAAACTGGCTGAGGCTAAAGGTCTTCACATTAGATTTGTGAGAAGACAAAGGAAGAAGGTTGTTGCTGCTGAGGATATAGTCTGGGAAGAAAGGACCCTACCTGCATCGGTGAAAGACATCTTGGTTGCCCGGGAAGATCTGATACCAGAATGGAAAAAGATTAGAGCAGATTGGCTAAGTGATGTATACATTCTGGAGAAGATTCTTATTGCTGATGATCAAGGAGAATTCGATGATGAATTCAGAAGCTGGTTAGAAACCAAATATCCAGAATTCTCTGAGATTATGATGAAAGAGGGCAAGACGATGAATCTAATTCCTGAAGCTCCCCCATTCGAGATTCTCTTGCCACCTCTTAGACCTAACAAGACTCTTGATCCACTTGTTTTAAAGAAGCTATAATATGAATTTGCAAAGAAATGAGGGATCATTGAGAAGGAACAACTGGTTGCTCTGATGCAGAAGATGTACAAAGTGTTTGATATTCCAATAGAGCTCCAGAAGTTCAAATATTGAAGATTTCAAATCAGAAGACCTCCTTAGAACCAGTTGATAAGTATTTCTATAATTGTAAACGGTTATATATTTAATGAAATACTCTATCTTTCTGATTCTAAGACAACTCTTCATTGTCTTCTGTAGTGTGTGTTATTTCTGTCATTTACTTTTTAGTTATTTGTTTTTCTGATTAACTGTTTTGGTTCCATCAAAAAGGATGAAATTGTTGGGAAATTTTTAGTTTCGATGGAAGTTCTAAAATAGATTGTAATAGGACCAGTCAGACCTGTTAGTTGACTGATGAATTAGATATCAGATTGGATGACCAGCTAAATTGTATAGACAGCTGATGTAATAGATAGGCCACATATTAAGAGGGAACTCAATATGTAGAACTGAAGATCAGAAGATCAGATAAGTTGAAGGTCAGAAGACATCAAGACCAGAAGATCTACATCAGATAACATGAAGAAGAATCAGTAAGTTGTGCTAAGACAACCTACATCACAAGATTCAAACCAGGTAGACATATCAACCTTTATTTGATCTGGTCAGATCCATCAGATGACTACATCAAGTTGTCTAGTACGAGCAATAGTCAAACAAACAAAAAGAATGTCAATCTTGTTAGTAAATCAAGCACCGAATTTGTGTACTTGTGGACCAATGAGAAGTAGACACGCACGTACAGAACTGACACTTGCAGGACTAGCGCTTCAGAGTCCAACGGCTAGAAAGAACAAACTTACACGCCTTTGGCCATGCCGTTCCTGAAGCACGTCATATCAAGCCTACAAATCTACCTAAAATAGCCTGAAATTCAAATTGCTTTCCAACGGCTCTTTGATTTCAAGGTCTATAAATATGGGATCAACCTTCTTAGTAAGGTTACATAAATTATTATCAAGCTCAAGCTCAAGCTCAAGCTCAAGCAAGATTTCCGCACGAAGAACACAATTCAAGATTCATTTTAAGTGTTCACCCCATAAAGTTCTTAGCATAAAATTCTTATCCTTTAACTTTAGGATACTCAGATACTACGATAGGATTCCAGTTGGAACACAACAAATCTTATACCCAAACCAAAAGTTGGGTTAAGTTTGTTTTGCAAGATTTCAGACTAGGGTTTCTAGTTTTTGATTTCTGGGATTGGTTGAGTGAGAACTCTTGAAACATCTGTTGTATTGTGTTGGACTAACACATTAAACTAAGTCCAGCTGGTTAAGTTGGTGCCCCTGCTGATAGGGAAGAGTGGACGTAGGACAGGTTGTCCGAACCATTATAAAATCTTGTTTGCATTATCTGATTTACCTGCTTTACACCTTGCACACTACTTGTTTCTGTATTACATGCAGATTCTGAGTTTGGATCAGATTCGCATCATGCAGATTCCTCAGTTACCTTCTGAGCAGTTTCAGCGGATTTCAGTTAAGTAGCTTTACTGAGAGCGTTCTCTTTAACAAGCTGATTATTCCTAATCCTTAGCTTGTCATTTTCAGCTTCCACTATTGTATAAGTGTCTACTGCATCAGAGAGATCATCAAGCAATTGCTCAGAGTAGAGCTGCAAGTCAATCTCTCCAAAGGTGTCTTTAATAATAGCGGTGTTGAATTTGAAAAAGCAGAAAGTTTGGAGGTTACCTCAGATTGGTCCTCCTTGGCCATTAGGCAGACTTCATCGTCATCTGAAGAGAATATCAGATCTTCATGCTCGTGGAAGTCAACAAAGACTACTTATCGATGCAGTCTTCTCTGAAGAGTAGCGAGTCCTCGGCGGATATAGGAATCATCAATTCGGATGTGCCGATTACGAGGGCTTTCCTATCTCCGAGGCGTTGCTCTCTTTTGTTCCGTTTTCTTCTCTTTCTCGGGAGTCGAGTCGAGGCGGTCGGTCTTTGTAGTGACCTGGTTTCTCGCAGTTGAAGCATGATCGTCGATCTACGAAACTTCCTCTGCCAGGTGAGTCACTTCGTCTGTAGGAGCTGTCAGGTGACTTTCCTTTCTGATAGTAATCTGAGCTCCTTCTGTCAGATCTGTTATCTCTTCTCTCATCTGTCAGATCATCTCTTTTCTTTTCTTCTCTGTGATCTCTTCGATCATCAGATCTGGTTCTTTCTCGTGATCTGTCAGTTGGCCTCTTGTTTCTTTGATAGTCCTTTGTAGAATCTCGATACTTACCAAGTGAGTATTTGTTCTTTCAAGTTTCTCGCAGTAGCGAAGCGTACATTACGCTTTACTTATTATGTTTCCAATAGGTTCAGTGGCCTTCGATCTGCTGCTGGTTGCTTTAAACGCAACTGATTTAGACGTTGAGGCTTCAGCAGGCGTCTCATCTTCATCTGTTTGTCCTCTTTCGATTAAATCGAACTCGTGAGCTTTAAGGCTTTGGAACAAGCTATTCGGCTTCATCTTTGAAATTTCTTGGCAATCCTTGATTACCGTGACTTTCATGTCCCATTTCTTGGTGAGAGATCTTAAGATCTTGTAGTTGATATCTTTTTCTGACATCTCTCTACCAAGTTCTCGTAGCTTATTGACCGACATGGTGATCCTCCCATCGAGCTCATTGATTGTCTCGTTGGGCAACATCTTTAACTTTTCGAACTTCACCATTCAAATTTTGTAGGCTATTTGTCTTTGATCCGATCATTTCCTTCAAGATATCTCAAAAAGAGTATCCCACATTGCTTTTGCGGGTTTTGAGATACTTTATCTTCTTCTTGGTGACTTTATCCATTGTCTTCATGATTATATGCTGGCGATTGTATCTAGAGTATCTGACTTTCTTTCCTCTTGCATCCATCAAATTTGGGCTTTTTCAAGACAAGACTTCCGTGGGTAAAATCTGGATCTCCTCTAACTGCTGGGTTGTCGTAATATATGATGATGGGTCCTCGTTCGATGACTTCCATCATTCTGCCGCTTATCGATCCTAGATGGTTGCACATATATATAGCCCAATCTGCATACTCATCAATTGAAAACATAGGCAAATCATGATACATACCAGAGGTATTATCCATGCTGAGTGAGTTTGAAAACGAATGAGTTTTAAAAACGGTTTTTCAAGATCTGTTCAAAAGACCACAAAGATTCTTCCTCAAGAATCGATGATACTCAAAGCCGATTGGTCCAGAGAGAACCACCGCTCGATACCACTTGAAGGTCCTAAACGGGTTTTGTGAGGGTGGAAGTCTAGAGGAGGGGTGAATAGACTTCCAAAACTTTTTCGTCTTGGATCGGTGTGAACCGCATTACCCGATCAGAGTCTTTAGTGTATCGGTTTAGATCGATGTTCAATCTTCTTGAGTGTCAAGGCGAGATCACTTTTGATATCTGTCAGTTTAACTGAATGGTGCAGAAGCTTGTTTTTACCCGTTGGTGCTTGTTAATCACTGTTGGTCCTTTTCTTCAAAATGAAGATCGATCCCATTTTATAGACCTCAAAATCAAAGAGTCGTTGGAGAGCAATTTGAATTTTGGGCTATATTAGGTAGGTTGTAGGATATGATGGCGACATCGAATATCGGTGTGTCCATATGCATCATTAGTGCCATTTTTGTGACCTATCTTTATCCCGCAATGTATACATTTTTTTTGGTCATCTCGCTCGATTATAAGTCATCACCAACTAAATTGTCCGAATTTGTCCATTAGGCGATTGATATTCCTTTTCCAGAAATTCGCTTTACATATTTGTATCATTTTGATTGGAACCAAAACACTTAAACAATCTTAATCGATCCGTCAGATACCTTGATTGAATGGAAATGTAGATTGATGCTTCAATATGCGACTCATAATGTAGACAATGAGATTTTGATCTTGGTGTCTCGAGAGATGTAAAATTTCATTTGAGATTGGTGTTTGCATTGCTAATACATAAAAAGCTTACCTATCTTCGAGTTCAAGTTGTCTTCTTGTTTATCCGAGTCTTGAACATTTTTTCCCGAGTCTTCTTTTGGGGATTCAAACATCTTGATGTCTTCTTGTCTTCATGAGCTTGTCTTCTTCGGCGATTTGCGCTTAGTCTTTTCTATGGACCTTATTTTCCGAAGTCCTATAGATATTGAGTTGAATTCAATAAGTGACCTATCTTTTGTTTTCCGACTATATATACAAGAAGTTGTTCATCTTAGCTTCGATTATAAGTCATGATCTTGCCTTCTTTTTCATCACCGGTCCTATTACAAGTTTGATTTTTGGTTTCCATCAAAACTAAGTTACATATTTCCCAACAATTTCCCCTTTTTGATGGAACCAAAACACTTAAACAACCTTAATGAAAAGCGCAGATACCATGAATGGAAATGTAGATGATGAAGACATACCTCGGAAGTAAATGAGATGTTGTCTTAGAATCGAAGAGATGTAAAATTTCATTAAGATAGGTGTGTGCATTGTAGTATACATAAAAAGCAATCTATCATCCGATTCCAAGTTGTCTTCTTGGTGTTTTGAACATTTGCGATTTCTTTGGGGATGCCAAACATCCTATACATCCTTTGCATTAGCTTGTCCAATTTCTTCTTTTCTATGGATTCCTCCTTTTTCAAAGAAGTCCATAGTAGATATTCTTGAATTTACAAGATCTAGTTTGTTTTTACGGGAGAAAAGGTGGAAGAAGTTGTTCAAAGGGTGGAGCTTCGGTATAAGTGACATGATCTTGCCTTCTTTCATCTTCCTCCTCGGTAGTTTGCGGATACTTTGTTTTAGTCTCCGAATTCATCATCATTTTCTTCGATCTTGATGAATTGGAATCTTCTCTCTTGATGTATCGTCCACATAACCATTCTTTTCTCGATTTGATCCCGAAGAAGAAAATCTTTCAATCTTGAGGATGCCTTTAAGAGTAACCTCGGGAAGAGCATTTTTCTCCCAAGCAATCTCTTTCTTTATTTTGCTCCCGTTTTTTCATTCGGATGTAAGTGATGTTAGATCCCTTTGCCTCAAGTAACTTCGCTTCTTGATTGCGGCCCTTTTATTAGAGATGAAAATCTTGAACTTGTTCAGAGTCATCAGTTTTTTCCTTCTCTTGGCCTTGTCTACGATTTTTATGTATTCTCTTTTTTCATCTTGCCTTTCTAGACTTTTTCCTTCCCCGAGTTTGCTCAAAGTTCATCTTGTTCATCTTCTCGCCTAATTTCTAAAGAGTTCAAAGTTCTTGGAACGATCATCGATTTCCATTCTTCAGATAAAGCCGATTAAAAAGAGAAGTCTTCAATCTTAAAAAAATAGCAAGTTGATGATCTTAAAATCATTTTTTTGCTAAGTTTGATTTACTATTTTGCTCCACATTTTTTTTTCATTCCGAAAAAGAACGAGGATCGGTAGATGGAGAAAATACAAGTTGTCATGAAATAAAATGGTTTTTAAAATAGATTCAAAATTTGAACAACTATTTTCGAGTCTGTTTTTTCTTCCTTCTCTTTTTCTTGAGTCTCTTTTTATGTATTCTCTTTTTCTTCAGACTCTTTTCTAGACTCTTTTCCTTCCCCCTTTTTGGTTGCATCAAAGAGGTTGGACATCTTGCGGTTGAGAGACATTAATTGTTAGTGAGATCTCCTCTCCGAGTTCCTTGACAACAAGAGGAGTGATCTGAGCGGTGGCGAAAATGTGTGAAGAAGAAAGCGTCGAGAGCGATTTCGATCTCTATCTTGCTCATTCTCAGAGAAGCTAGAAAATGTTTCCAACTCATATCTAAGTGGTTGTTGGTCTTGTCCAAGGATGCCCAGACACTCTCCAAAAGTACCTGTGTCTGATTGAGCATCTCTGTCTGAACTGTGAGTTTGTTAGACTGGAGCTTGAGCTTCTTAGCAAGAGGATATACTAGTTGCATTACTTCAGCAAGGATGGCATTGTGCATCCCAATTGTGTGACTTCGTTCCTGGTTAACTAGTTTTGCTTGCTCATCTTCAAACCGCTTCATCAGATCTACTGTGAGCACTGCGAATTTGTCTTCAAATGCAGTCTTGATCTCATCCTGAATCTTCTGAGAGTGACGATCTAGGGTATCGAGAGTATCTGTTAGGATGTTGAAGCCTTCAAATTGGGTCTCATCTGAAACCCATTCTTGGTTCATCGGCAGCTCCCTCATGATCTGTAGGAGGTTGAACTGTTTCCTCCCTATTATCAGCAATTCCGAACCTTTCATGAATCAGCCATCTGATATCATCGCCAGATGTCAATTCAACAGCACTTTCAATCCCAGCATTGTGTAGACATTTTAACTCCAAGTCTACAAAGAAATCTGATCCCAGAGTTGTCATTAGAATCAGAAGTTCTTCAATGCTCTTTAGTCTAATATCCCTCAAGAACACTATCTCCTCTATCTGTTGCTAGATGCCAGGATGTTGATCCAATTCAGGGCATAGATCCAGCAGATACTCTTTGATTTGTTGCTTCATTATCCTTATGATGGGGCTCTCTGGAGCAGTGAAGCAATCTTCATTACGGTGTTGAAGGATTATGAGAGATAGACACCTGCGTTAAATCGGATCTCTCGGGTTCTTGAGGCTGGATCGGGGATTTGGATGTTTGTAGTTCAGGTTCATTTTCAGCGTGTTGAGGGTGTTCAGTGTCCTGAACGGGTTCATTGATTGGTGGTGTGGGAGATGTTGTTCTGAGAGGTGAGGGTGAGGGTGAGAAGGTTTTGTTGGGAGAGGGTGAAGGTGATGATTTTTTAGGAGAGGGTGATGGTGATTTGGAAGTGGGCATTGGCGACCTTGCTTTTACGAAGATCTTGGTTTAGAGAATCGGATGGTGATTCTTCCTCGAAGATTGCTCCTTCTATCCTTCCTTTCGATTTCTCTCCTTCTTTTGCGATCATCTGTTCTTCCCTTACTTCTCTGATAGTTGGCTCAGAGCGGACTGCTATCTCCTCTTCTAATTCTTCTTGCGCCGGATCCTCCGATTCTGGCCGCTTGAAGCGAGAACTTGGAGCGATCTTGAGAGGAGATGAGACTCTCTTCGGCGTTTCCATTGAGCATCTGGTTTCTTGGCGGATCCTTCCTCTTCATCCTCTTTCTGGAATGGCCTTTTCGCACTTGAGACGATGCGATTCTTTTATCTTTTCCTTTCTTTTCTCCCTTGGGTTTGGGCACATAAGGAGTCGGAAAATTCATCAGCTTGTCCAGGTAGGGACTCATCCTTGCCCAGTATGGCCTTGTGCTTTGCTTGGTAAACCTTCGTTCCATTCATAATTCTGTGGCAGCTTATCTGACAGAATGATAGAGATTTTGTGTATGAATGAGCACTTCGAAGATAAGCACACTTCATTGCTCTGGGTCAGTTCGAACTTCCCGGAGTCTTTTCTCAGTCTTGTTTTGACCATACCCAACCAATAGATGTCTGAAGCCTTCTTGATTATTGCAGCCATGACACTTATCTTGTAAGAAGTGACCGCATCAAGGCTGTAAGTTGAGCACGTGATCACCTTCTAAACAATTTCAAGAAGAAGGCGATACTTTCTCTTCAGATAGGAGGCTTTGACGTTCGTCGTGTTCTCCTTGTTTGCTGGTCTCAACAGTTCGGCTTCAAGAAACTCCTTTTCTCCTACAGTAGTCGTGTAGGTTTCTGGATTGATGTTTCCTCGAGTTAGTCCGAATATCCTCTGTAGATCGTCATTCGTCACTTGAACTTCCATTCCGTCAACGGAAGAAATCGGGTCAGTATCATTGTCTTCATCCCTCTGCAGATTGTAAAGAAACTCCAGAGCTTCATGGGCGTGAACGATGTTCTGATGAGTAGAGCAATATCGTTCCAGTCCACACTCTCGAAGGCACTCCAGAATTTCCAGCGATTCCGGATCTGAGGTGATGTTGAAGACGACGTACTTTTCGTCAATGATGTCTTTCTTCATCGATGCAAAGTTGCAGTACTTTTTCCCTTGGCCCGGTCTTGAAACAAGGTGTGCCATTTCTGTACGATATGTAAATTGATGTTTAGTTTGAGTAAGATAATTCATAAAATTCAGTCAAACTCGTAATTTCAGCATCAATTTAGCAAGTATGCGTTTAGATCAAGTAAAAATAGAATCACAACTTGAAAACCTAGGTACCATAGAGAGATTGAGATCATATAATTAATTAAAATAGGAAATTACCAGTAATTGATTCGAAAGATTTTGAAATCGGAAGAGTAGAATCAAATAATTTCGAAGGTAATTCTCTGAGGATTAAAAAAAATGATCTTTTAAGAGCTTTTGAGAAGACGAAGTAGTGGAAAGCGGTTTTCTGAGAAAATTTTGGATTTTGTAGAATACGAGGGAAAACCTTTTTTGCACAACTTTCCAAAGTACTCAAGTATCCGTGTTTGAAATCGGTGGCTGAGATTAATCGGCCAAAAGGTATTTTGATCGCACGGTTGAGAAAAGTAGTCTTCTCGTTTTCCGAACTAAAAAAATCGCAATAAAATGTTTTGAAAACATTTTCCCAAGTCCGCATTAAAAGTTTTTGCAGAGCAGCATCGTCATGTACGATGTAAAATCAATTAAAATAAATAACGATATAAGGTATTTGAAAGAGATAAATAAGAGAGCGTGATTCGATCGATTGATATTGTAATCAATCGGTTACCGATGATCCGATCCGGTACTTTGTTGACTTATCTGATGGTTGCCTTATGCATTTCCCAACAATATCTCACTTATCTGATCAGATTCTTGCTTCAAACACTTCGCCACTTATCTGATCCTCTTTTATGATAATCAATCAGTTACCACGCTGATCTCTCTCGTGTTCCCTGCCTAATTTCGTCATCTCGATAGGCGCACAAGGTGCATATGGTTAGGAGAAGTGCCTTCTCATTTGCCTTAGCAGATCCGCCTCCATGGTGGTAAAGAAGCTTAGCATTGATCGTATGTGAAATCTTAGATGACGACAAAAAAGAAAGTGTGAAGGAACACGGGGTTGATTTGAGAAGTCAATTCATTGAAAAGGGCTAAAGGTTCCCACCGGAAGCTTTTCAGGAAATAAGGAACTCATCGGAAAAGCATGAAGGATATGCTAAAGAAGATGAAATGGTTTATGTTGTGTTGTTTGCCTAACACCCCAGGCTAATTTATAGAAGGAAATTAGGGGTATAAATGCAAATTTTATCTTCTCAGAAGATCTTAAGAGAAATTTGCATTGACAACGCGTCAGGAACACATGGCTAATGGTCGGATGAGTTAATGGTGTGGTTAAATCACAGCGTATCTATGCCATTATTACGGAATGTCAAATCGCACCGATTTGGGAATCGAGGCGACTTTTGGACTCCCCGAAGTAAAAGTTTTGGCGGGAGTTGACTTCAGTAAATACGGGCTGATTAGAAGAAGACTGAAGGATGAAGTGTATCAGATAAGTGGATCAAATAAGTAGCGAAGTGTTTCAAGCAAGAATCTGATCAGATAAGTGAGATATTGTTGGGAAATGCATGAGGCAACCATCAGATAAGTCAACAAAGTACGGATCGATCATCGCGGGTAATCGATTGATTACAATATCAATCAGTCAGATACGCTCTCTTATTTATCTCTTTCTGAATACTTTATATGCATTATTTAAATAATTGATTTATTTTACTCTGTTCATGACGCATGCTCTGCAAAGCTTTTAATGCGGACTTAGAAATGTGTTTTTAATGCGTTTTATTGTGAATTTTCGAGTTTGAAATACGAGAAGACTACTTTTCTCAACCGTGCGATCAAAATACTTTTTGGCCGACTAATCTCAGCTACTGATTACAAAACACGGATACTTTAGTACTTTGGAAAGTTGTGCAAAAAGGTTTTCCCTCGTTTTCTATAAAATCCAAATCTTTTCAGAAAACTTCTTTCCACTACTTTGTCTTCTCAAAAGTTCTTAAAAGATCAAATTTTAAAAATCTTCAGAGAATTACTTTCGAGATCAATTGATTCTACTCTTTCGATTTCTAAACCTTTCGAAACAATTTCTGGTAATTTCTTGTTTAATTAATTGCATGATATCAATTTCTCTCTGGTACCTAGGTTTACAAATCGTGATGATATATTTCTGTAATTTTTATTAGATCTAAACGCTTAATTGCTAAATTGATGCTAAAATTACTAGTTTGACTAAATTTATTGAAATATCTTACTCAAACTAAACATCAATTTGCATATCGTACATAAATGGCATATCTTATTCCACAATCGGGCCAAGGGAAAAAGTTCTGCAATTTTTCATCGATGAAGAAAGACATCATTGATGAAAAGTACGTAGTCTTCATCATGACCTCAGACCATGAATCGCTGGAAATTCTGGAGTGCTTGCGAGCATGTGGACTTGAACGCTATTGCTCTACACATCAGAACATCATCCACGCACATGAAGCTTTGGAGTTTCTATACAATCTGCAGAGGGATGAAGACATTGATGCTGACCTGATTTCTTCCGTTGGAGGACTGGAAGTGTGAGTGTCGAATGACGATCTCCAGAGGATATTTGGCTTAACTCGAGGTAGAATCAATCCAGAGACCTACACGACTGCTGTAGGAGAAAAGGGATTTCTTGAAGCCGAGCTATTGAGACTAGCAAATAAGGAGAACACGACGAACGTCAAAGCCTCCTATCTGAAGAGAAAATAACGCCTTCTTCTTGAAATTGTTCAGAAGGTGATCATGTGCTAAACCTACAGTCTTGATGCAGTCACTTCGTACAAGATAAGTGCCTTGGCTGCACTAATCAAGAAGGCTTCAGATATCGATTGGTTGGGTATGGTCAAAGCAAGATCGAGAAAAGACTCGAAGAAGTTCGAATCGACCAGAGAGCAATGAAGTGTGCTTATCTTCCAAGTGCTCATTCATACACAAAATCTCTATCATTTTGTCAGTTAAGCTGCCACAGAATTAAAAATGGATCGAGAATGGAGCAAAGATATACCAAGCAAAGCACAAGGCCATATTGGGCAAAGATGAGTCCCTACCTGGACAATCTGATGAGGATCCAACTCCTTATGTGCCCAAACCCAAGGGAGAAAAGAAGGGAAAAGATAAGGCAACTGCATCGTCTGAAGTGTAGGAAAAGGCCGTTCCAGAGAAGAGGATGAAGAGGAAGGATCTGGCCAAGAAACCAGATGCTCAGCGGAAACGTCAGAAGAGAGTCTCATCTCCTCTGAAAATTGCTCCAAGTTCTGCCCAAAGAAGTCGTAGAGAACGAAGGATCCGATGCAAGTGAGATCGATTTAAGAGATAGCAAAACCGCCCGAGCCAACTATCGAGAAGTAAGGAAGAATAGATGATCGCAAAGAGAAGGAGAGAAATCATCGAGGGATGAAGTGGAGCAATCGAGGAAGAATCACCATCGATTCTTCGCCTCTCACCAAGATCTTCCAAAGAGAAAGATCGCCAACGCCCACTTCCAAATCACATCACCCTCTCCTCAAAAGTCATCACCACCATCCTCTCCCCACAAAACCTTCTCACCTTCACCCTCGCCTATCAGATGACCAACATCTCCCACACCACCAATCAATGAACCCGTTCAGAAAACTGAACACCCTCAACACGCTGAAAATGAACCTGAACTACAAACATCCCAATCCCCAATCAAGTCTCAAGAACCTGAGAGATCCGATGAACGTGTGTCCATCTCTCATAATCCCTTCAACACCAGAACAGTGCTTTCTTCACCTGCTCCAGAGAGCCCCATCATTAAGATAATGAAGCAACAGATCAAAAAGTATCTGCTGGATCTATGCCCTGAATTGGATCAATATCCTGGCATCCAGCAACAGATAGAAGAGATAGTGTTCTGGAGGGATATTAGACTGAAGAGCATTGAAGAATTTCTCGATTCTAATGACAACTCGGGATCGATTTCTTTTGTAGACTTGGAGTTGAAATGTCTAAACAATCTTTGGGATTGAAAGTGCTATTGAATTGGCATCTGATGATGATATCAGATGGTTGATTCACAAAAGGTTCGGTATTGCTGATAACAGGGAGGAAACCGTTCAACCTCCTATAGATCATGAGGGAGCTGCCGATGAACCAAGAATGGGTGCTGCAGATGAGACCCGACTTGGCAAGGCTTCAACATCCTCGAACATACCGCTATGATGAGCTCGATACCTAGATCATCATAATTAAGATTCGGGATGGGATCAACGCCGCATTTGAAGACAAATTGCAGCTACCACAAAGCAGATCCGATGAAGCGATTTGAAGATGAGCAAGCAAAACTACTTGACAAGAAACGAAGTCACACAGTTGGGATGCACAATGACATCCTTGCTGAAATAATGCAACTAGTATATCCTCTTGCTGAGAAGCTCAAACTCCAAATCGACAAACTCGGTTGACAGAGATGCTCAATCGACACATGTACTTTTTTGGAAAGTGTCCGGGCATCCTTGGACAAAACCAACAACCACTTGGATATGGGTTAGAAACATTTTCTAGCTTTCTACAGAACGAGCAAGACAGAAATCGAAATCGCTTCTCTCGAGACGCTTTACACTCTCAAGACCTTCTACCACCGCTCAGATCACTCCTCTTGTTGTCGAGAACTCGAAAAGAGATATCACGGCAATTAACCGCCTCAAACAAGAAGATGTCCAACCCTTTTTTGAAATGAAACCAAAAGGAAAGGAAAAGAATAAAGAGAAGAAAGAAAAGACTCGCATACAGTTGGTAACTTTTTTCATCTCTACCAAAAACCATCAGATCGACTTCACACCACTCCATCTACCGATCCGATCAAAAATGAAAAATGGTAAAACGAAAAATGTGAATGAAAGAAAGAAACCGTGGAAAAATAGCAAAATAGAGATCGCTGAAAGAAAAGTGCTCTTTTCTGGAGGTTACCGCCAGAGTCGACAAGATTGAAGACTTTTCTTCGCTCGCTCGTAAAAAGAATGGAAATTGATGATCGTGCCAAGAGCCTTGAACTCGCTAAGAAATTAGTCAAGACATTTAACAAGATGAACCCGAGCAGATTTCGAGGAGAAAAGAAAGGCAAAGGCAAGATGATGAAAGCAACCGCCAAGATTAGAGATAAGGCCGCTTATTCTCCACCAAAGTGAGATGACTTTTAACAAGTTCAAGAGCGCATAAGACAGAGAATAAAAGAGGCCGCAATCAAGAAGCAGGTTAGCAGAGGCTAAGGGACTAAACATCGCTACATCCGGAAGGAAGAGGAAGAACGGCCGCAGAGAGGAGATTGCTTTGGGGAAAAGAATGCCCTTCCCAAGACCAAGTTAAAGGCATCCTCTCAAGACGGCAAGATCCGCTTTGTAATGGGATCGATCGAGAAGAATGGTTATGTGGCGTCTACATCCCGGATAAGATTCCAATTCATCAAGATCGATCGAAAATGATGATGAATTCGAATCGGTTAGAAACAAAGTATCCAGATTTCTACCAGATAAAGTGATGAAAGAAGGCAAGATCATGTCACTAATACCGTAAGCTCCACCCTTTGAAATACTCCTTCCACCTTTTCAAGGCCCGCACAACAAGCTAGATCCTGTTAAATTCAAGAATATCTACTATGGACTTGCTAAAAAAGGAGGGATCCATAGAAAAGAAGAGCTGGACAAGCTAATGCAAAGGATGTACAGGATGTTTGGGATCCCCAAAGAGCTGCAAATGTTCAAGTACACCTGAAGAAGACAACTTGGAATCGGATGATAGGTACGCTTTTCATGTATTCTACAATTCTACAATGCACACACCTATCTGTAATGAAACTTTCCATCCGAATGAAACTTTCGATTCTAAGACAACATCTCATTGTCTTTTGAGGTATGTATTGTTTACATTATCTACATTTCCATTCATGGTATTTGTTTTTCTGATTAAGTGTGATTAAGTGTTTTGGTTCCATCAAAAAGGGGGAAATTGTTGGGAAATCTGTAATTTAGTTTTGATGGAAGTTCCAAAACAGTTGTAATAGGACCCGTCGGACATTAGATTGACTAATGACTTAGAATCAGATTAAGATAACCAGCTGGAATGTATAGATAGCTGATGTAAAAGATAGGTCACATATTGAGGGGGAACTCAATATGTATAGGTCGGGTCGAAGTATCAGATGACCCAGATAAGGTCAGATGATCAGAAAACTAAGCACGAATCAGAAGACAAGAAGTCAGAAGATCAGGTGAAGACAAGAAGACACTGAAGACTCAGATGAACCTGAAGATTCGGATAGACACTTAAGACTCGGATGAACTCAAGACTCAGATAAACTCAAGACTCAAGAATAAACTCAAGACTCAAGATGATCGAATCTGCCGAGGCTCGAGAGACACCAAGATCAAAAAGACCAAGACCTATATCGCCAGAGAGTCCAGATATTGAGCTAAGACAATGTGCATCGAAGACTCAACAAGGTAGATCGATCGGGATTACATGATCAAGTCACCACACTTGGTAACAATCTAAAAAGATACACCGCATAAGATTTAATCTTCTACAAAAGGAATATCAATCATCTAATGGACAAATTTCGAAAAGCAGCCCATGGTTAAGGAGAAAGTGACACGCACAAAAAGAGTCGATAATGCGGATAAGACGTTATAACAAAAAAACGGCGCTTAATGATGCCTACGGACACGCCAAAAATCGGAGCACGTCACAATCATATCCTATAACCTACCTAATATAGCCCAAAATTCAAATTATTCTCCAACGGCTCTTTGATTTCGAGGTCTATAAAATGGGATTGCTTGTCAATTGAAGATAAGAGACAACTAGCAAAGAACGAACACGAAGACACCGCAAAAGAAGCAAAATCTACAGCAAAATCTACAGCAAAATCTCCGTTAAAAGAACACTATATTTGAAGATTATTCTTAGAGTGTTCATCCCATTAGTTCTTAGCAAGAAATCCTATCCACTAGCATTTTGGCTACCTAAAACACCAGGATAGATTTCCAGTTAGAACCCTCAAACATTCTTTACCCAAACGCAAGTTAGGTTAAGTTTGTTCCCGGAAGATTTCAGACCAGGGATTCTAGTTTTCTGATTTCTAGTTCGGTTGAGTGTGAACTCGATAAACATCTGTAGAGTGTGAACTCAATAAACATCTCGTCCATCCTTTGAAGGATATAAGTCCCGCAGGTTAAGTTTGTAGAGTGAGAACTCGGTAAACATCTCGGCCATCCCGTGAGGGGTATAAGTCCTGCAGGTTAAGTTCGGTTAAGGTTCCCCTGTGTTAAGGGAAGAGTGGACGTAAGACGGGTTTTGTCTGAACCACTATAAAAAGTCTTGTGTGCATTTACTTGCTTTCTTATTGCTTTACACTATTCACACAACTGAGTTTAAAACAGCATACATATTCTAAGTTAAGCTCAGTCTGCACCAAGCAACTGATCTGATCAGATTGACACCTTATTCAACTGGTTGAAAACTGACTTAAGAATCTAAATTGATAAAACTGGTTTTTCACACGGGTTAAAACAAGCTTCCGCACCATTCAGTTAAACTGACAGATATCAAGCTGATCTGCCCTTAGGCACTCAGTAAGATTGAACATCAGTCTAAACTGATACACTAGCACTCTGATCGGGTAATCTGCAGTTCACACCTGATCCGCACAAAAAGTTTTTGAAGTCTATTCACCCCTCCCCTCTAGACTTCCACCCTCACAAAACCCGTTCGGGACCTACAACAAACTTATAAGCTTTCAGTTCAGAGAAAACTTGTTGATATGGCATGGAATCAATATTTTTGGTGTTTTCAATCACCCTAGCATGTATATCCCATTTCTTAGATAATCCTCTAAGAATTCTCAGTGCCACTTCTCTCTGTGGGTATCTTTTCCCAAGAGCACTCAGATCATTCATGATGCTAGTGAATCTGACTTCAAGTTTGTCAATGGATTCACTATCTTCCATTTCAAAGCTATCAAACTTTCCAATAGCAACAGAAAGTTTGTTTTCCTTAATATGATCTGTGCCTTGACACATAACAGCAAGTGTGTCCCATATTTCTTTTGCAGTTTCATAGTGAGAAATCATCCCCATAACACCATCATTAATAGTGCTATACAAAGTATCTTTAGCAATGTAGTCCAGATTGACTAACTTTCTCTCATCAGGAGTAAGTTGATCATCAGACTTTGGAAATTCATCTCTGGGATCATTCCTCTCAGTATCAGTGATTCTGGGATTCACAACAGTAAATTTGAATGGTCCTTCAGAAACCACTCTCCACATTCTTTCATGTTTTGAATACAGATGAGCCTGCAATCTCAATCTCCATAGGTCATAGCTCTCAATAGAGAACATGGGAAGTTTCTTAGAAGGCATGATGAATGAGCCTTGTAAGATATCAGCAAACAGATCTATTCGGTAGACCATCAAAGTCTTTCAGCAAAATAAACTATGGCTACCAAAGCAAGTGGTCAAAATGAACCACTGCTCTGATACCACTTGTTGGTCCCGGTGCTAACGAGTCTCACACGTGTATGGGGGGGAATACACGTGTTCAGTGATTTTTAAAACTTTTCTTTCACTGAGGTCAGATGGGTCAGGTTATCCTGATGATTTTACCCTGAGAAGCACGGATTGCCCTGAGTCAAAGTCTACTAAGACAGTGATCCTGAGCTACTTTTTTGAAGCCAGATTAGCCCAACCGAACTCGAAGTTTTTTCAGAGATCCTGAGGCGCTTGGATCAGATAATTATCTTACTGAACCCTCAGTAAAGTTAGTTCAGTTTGGTAACTATCTGTTCTAGCTACTCAAGTGTGCGGAATGGTTGGCCCTAAGTTTATACTCGTTTTAGCTTTGCTAAAAATCTTCCCTTCAATAAAACAGTGATTAAGGTTGTGATCAATTTGATGCAAGTTCAGTGGATTGGTTCCAACTGAATATCAGTGAACTATTCTTTCAGTGAAAAACATGCAACAGATAATAATAAAAGATGTGAAAGTAAAACAACATAGCAATTATAGTGGTTCAGAGACTCAAGCTCCTACGTCCACTCTCTCTGATCTTCAGAGAAATTCCTTAACCACTTCCTAAAGTTTTATGGCTAACTCACTGTAGCTTACTAACTTTTCTACCTTGAGTTTTCTGGCTGACTCACTGCAGCTTACTAACTCAAACACACACAAGTGTTCAGACTACCACAAGTAGCTTACTAACTTCTTCTCTAGAGTTTTCTAGCTAACTCACTGTAGCTTACTAACTC
The DNA here is from genome assembly GCA_037126765.1 of Stenogyne calaminthoides. Taxonomy (NCBI): domain Eukaryota; kingdom Viridiplantae; phylum Streptophyta; class Magnoliopsida; order Lamiales; family Lamiaceae; genus Stenogyne; species Stenogyne calaminthoides. The sequence goes on along the minus strand of JBBCBC010000004.1, from coordinate 29,046,447 downwards.
TTTACAACTCCAACTCACCAACAAAACACACACAAACTACCTTAACAAAGGGTTTGGGTTTTGGGTTGGTTTCCAACTAGGGTGAGATATCCTTTACAATAAGAACTAATGCAAAGGATAGGATATCTCTTCTAAGCTTTGGATATATCTATCACTCTAGGCTTAGAATAGTGAGCTCTCTTCAATGTGAAACACTTGGGAAATTCTAGGTTTTTCGAGTGCTTCAATTTGCAATAATACGAATGAGCTCTTGAGTTGCTTTGAAATTTCCCGTGACCTCTCAATGTAAAGGGTCACTGGTATTTATAGGCAACTTCACCAAGGTCACTCTTGAAAAACTATATGTTGGAAGAGATAGCTTTATGAGTTTCCTCTTCTGGTGTTTGATGAACGGCTATATTTAGGGTTTGAATACTCCCTTGCATGTTTTAGGAAATATGCAGTCATGTAGCCAATCACCAATTTTTGCGAAACGGAACTTAGTACTCTTGACATGATTCAGGGTCCTGTCGCTTTCAGTGTCAATAAAGTACAATGTTGTCTTCCTCTGATTGGTTCTTGTCTTTAGTGAATGTAGACAAACAAAACGGCTCTTTTTGGTCAATCTCTTTGAATGAGATAACCTTAAACAACACTTAGACTTAATTCCTTTTGTCTGTATATGAATGTTTTGGGCAATATCTACTTTTCTGAATATTTGCGTTTTTCTCAGTTTTTGTAGTCTTCGGATAGATATTATTCAGTGCCTCTGAACATTCAGGTTATACTGAGTATTCAGTATCTTACTAAGTTTTTAGTAACTACTTTGGGTCTTGATATCTTCGACTCTTGATGTTTTTCGGTGACATCTTGAGTCTTCATTGTCTTGATGATATCTTTGAGTCTTGATGGTGTCTTGATGACATACTAAGTCTTGATGTCTTGACAACTTCTTGAGTCTTGATGTCTTGATGACATCTTGAGTCTTGATGTCTTGATTACTTCTTGAGTCTTGGTGACTTGACAACTTCTTGAGTCTTGATGTCTTGATAACATCTTGAGTTTTAGTGTCTTGATTACTTATCGAGTCTTGATGACTTGAGAACTTCTTGAGTCTTGATGTCTTAAACAATCTTACCTGATCTATATCTGCTGACTATACATGGTGCAGATAACTTCCTGAACAATCTATCTTTGAAACCCCGACTCGATCTATCAAGATTATCCTGAACATGTCATACTCAGGGTTTTTGGGATCTAATCAAAACTTCTTTATTAAATTCATCTCCCAACACCAGTCCACCAAACATTTCTGGTGTACTTTCTCCGATATCCAGAAGCCCTAGCTCATTGCATAATTCTCTAAATCTGACCTCAGCTAGTGGCTTGGTTAAAATATCAGCTTTTTGCTTATCAGTATGGATCTTTTCCATTCTGATATTCTTCTTTTCAAGATGATCTCTTATAAAATGATGTCTGACATCCACATGCTTGCATCTTGTATGTAGAACTGGATTCTGAGTGATTGCAATTGCACTATTATTGTCACAGAATATAGGTACGTTCTTAGCTACAATGTTGTAATCCTCATTTCGATGACTTAGCCAAAGCGATTTGGGAACAACGACTTCTCGCAGACCATATATTCTCGGTAGTAGATGTACGAATCGATGTCCGCCTTTTTTGAAAACCTAGAGATCAGTTTACTACCTAAAAGCTGACATGTACCTGAGGTTGACTTCCTATCAATTCTGCAACCTCCATAATCAGAATCAGAATACCCACTAAGCTCTAGATTATCATCTGATGGGTAAAATAAACCAAGGTTTACTATCCCCTTCAGATACTTAAGAATCCGCTTAGCTTCTTCCAGGTGGCTTTGCATTGGATTTGCCTGAAATCTAGCACATACACCTACTGCAAAAGTTATATCTAGTCTGCTGGCAGTCAGGTATAGTAGAGATCCAATGAGAGCCTTATATTCTTTCTGATTAGTTTTCTGACCATTCTCATCTGGATCCATCTTGAATCCAGTCATCATAGGAATTCTGGCTTCCTTACAGTTTTGAACTCCAAATTTAGCCAACAATGTCCTAGTGTACTTCGCTTGGCAAATGAATATTCCTTCTGTACATCTTGAACTTCCCTTGCATCAGCTTGCTGAATTTGTCACATAAACTCTTGTTGGGAGATCCGAAGATTATGTCGTCCACATAAATCTGAACCATCAGAATATCTTCTCCATCTTCTATTCTGAATAAGGTTACGTCCCACTATTCCTTTAGTGAATCCATCGTCTATCAAGAACCGAGAGAGTGTATCATACCGAAGCTCGAGGAGCTTGTTTCCATTTATAAAGAGTTTTTCTTAAACGGTACACCTGGTCGCCTTTTTCAAAGTCAGGAGGTTGTTCAACATAAACTTCCTCAGCTAGTACCCCATTTAAGAATGCACTCTTTACATCTATCTGATACACAATAAACCCTTTGTGGGACAAAGATATGCCCAAAAGCTTGACCGAATTTCTTCGAGCGAAGCGATCGGGTGCAAAGGTCTCATCATAATCAATTCCTTCTGATTGTGAATACCCCTTAGCAACAAGTCTTGCCTTATTTCTGGTTATGACATTATTCTCATCTCTCTTGTTCTTGAATACCCACTTTGTGCTAATCACATCTTGATGGGTTGGTCTGTCCACCTGTTTCCAAACCTGATTCCTTTCAAATTGTTCCAGTTCTTCTTGCATGGCTAGAATCCAATTTGCATCCTGTAGAGCTTCTTCTACTTCGGTTGGTTCCTTCAAAGACAAATAACAGCAATACATGGCACTTTCACCAATCTGATGTCTACTTTTAACTCTATCAGTTGGGTCTCCAATGATCAGATCAGTTGGATGACTGGTTATCCAGGTCCTTTTCTGATTTTCATCAGTTTGGAGAACATCATCCTCTTCTGATAGTAGTTCATTACTAGTGATTGGGAGTGGTGCAGAATTATGATCCACTTGACATGGACAAGTCTCAGCTGATGTTGGACTCATCCTGTGCTGATGTCGGTCCGTAGGAACTTCAGGTGTTCCCCCTGAACCAGATGGTTCAGTTGTTACTGTCTCAGCTGTACCATCTTCTTCATTGACAGTTGTACGTACCTTAGGGTCTGATTGACCTGGTGAATCAGTAAGATCAAGTTCTGGAACATACATTGTTACGTGATCTGATCCTTTTTCCTTGATACTTAGTTGATCCATTTTATGTGCATCAGGTACCGGTTGATCTGGTACTGCTTGTTCTGAGGCATATTTCTCTTGTTCAGAAGATGTCTCATCAAAAACCACATGTGGTGTTTCTTCCACAACTAGGGTTCGCCTGTTGAACACCCTGAAAGCCTTGCTGGTTGAGGAATATCCTAAGAATATACCCTTATCTGACTTGGCCTCAAAGGTTTTCAACTGGCTCTTCCCATTGTTGTGTATGAAACACTTGCACCCAAAAACATGGAAGTAAGAAACACGAGGTTTTCTGTCCTTCCACAGTTCATAGGGTGTTTTAAAGTGAGCCTTAGTCAGAGAACATCTGTTCTGAGTATGGCATGCAGTGTTGATGGCTTCTACCCAGAAACAGCTTGGAGTTGCATGTTCAGCTAACATAGTTCGAGCAGCTTCTTTGAGTGTTTTATTTCTCCGTTCTGCTACTCCATTTTGTTGTGGTGTTCTTGCAGCTGATGTCTCATGATGTATTCCAAACTTAGTGCAAAAGTAGGTAATAAAAGAGTTCATAAATTTTGTACCTTTATCTGATCTAATTTTTACAATACTAACACCCTTCTCATTTTGTAGTTTCTTGAGCAGCTCGGGTATCTTTGTTGTTGTCTCATTCTTCTTATACAAGAATACAACCCAGGTAAACTTGGAATAATCATCCACGATTACCAGAGTATATTTGCGTCCGCTGAGACTAACTAGTGTAACTGGTCCAAATAGATCCATATGGAGCAGTTGTAATACTCTGCTGGATGTTGGTCCTGGGATTCCCTTGAATGAGGCTTTTACCTGTTTTCCCTTCTGACATGCGACACATGTCTGATCCTTAGAGAATACCTCATTCGGAAGACCCTCAACCAAAGACATCCTTGCTATCTTGTTAAGAGTTTTAAAGTTCAGATGGCTCATTCTCTTGTGCCAGAGCCAACTACTGTTTTTGGAACTCTTAACAATCAGGCATGCATTTCTTGGACAACTGTTCTAATCTGCTGTATATATCGTTCCTTTCCTTGAACCAGTTAATAAAATCTGTTGAGTAGCTCGATTCTTGATAGTGCACTGATCAGTCGAGAACTCAACACTGAATTTGTTGTCACAAAATTGTGAAACTGATAATAGATTATGCTTTAAACCTTCGACATACGAGACTCCTGTAACCTGTACATCATCATTCTCTAAGGTTCCGAATCCTCTGGTAAAACCAAAGTTATCATCACCAAAGAGTACACGTGGGCCTTCTTGTTCTGTGTAAGAGCTAAGGAGATGTTTGCTTCCAGTCATGTGCCTTGAGCATCCACTATCGATGTACCAGATAGTTGGATGTACACCTCCCTTATTGGCCAAACCCACGCGAACCTGCAATCAAATCAGGCTTTAGGTACCCTAGTAGAATCGGGTCCTGGGGGGTTAGAAGTACCTTTCGGGATCCAAATATATCTGGCACCTTTGTTGAAAACAGAGGGCCTAATTTGTCTCCCATAAACATCTACATAATCATACATCTCTTCATATGCATTCTGATTAGTATGATTATGAGTGTGAGCCTTGGATGACTCAGAAGACTTGGGCCTTTTCATTGATATCTGTCTTCTTTTAATCCAGTGGGGCTCAAGTGCAGCAGCCCTAGGTTTCTTATTGTAAGGGTAGGTACGACTGCTACCATTAAAAGATTCATATCTTTTTGGCATAGATTGTCTTAGATATTTACCTTTAGCTTGCTTGTTAGGCAGCTGATCCTGATTAGGTTTCAGATCAGATTTCCCTTTGAGAGGTTATCTTTTCTGATACCTAATATGTTGATCAGGTTGAGGTCTCTTCAGAAGAACTGGGTTCTTCTCTTGATTCCTCGGTTGATGCTTGATCAGTTGGGGTCCATTTCTGTTCCCTTTCTGATCAGGCACTTGCCTTACTTGTTCAGCAGGTCTCTTTCCCTTATCAGATACAGATTTTGCTTTATGTGTATCTTTATCAGAAACTCATTTGATTACACTTTTCTGAAGTGAACCAGACGGGGCTTTTGAGGATGTAGAAGGGTTTTCATACCCAATTCCCTTCTTATTAGTTGTCGTACGAAAATAGTTGTTCATATCTTGAACGGTTTTAGAAGATTTCATGACAACCTGTATTTTCTTACGCAAACTATCCTCAGTTATTTTCAGACTCTCATGCAGTCGGAAGAGTTCATCAAACTTTGCTTGTAGGATTTTAAGATCATCAACTTGCTGTTTTTTAATTGCTAGCTGATTTTTAATCAGTTTATCCTGATCAGAAGAACTGACTTTCAGAACTTCCAGTTCTTTAGTCATTTTTCTAAACATTTTGGTGATTTCGTTTCATCGACTTTTACGATATCATTTTCCTTAACAAGCTGAATATTCTTAATCCTTAGCTTATCGTTTTCAGGTTCTACTATTGTATAAGTGTCTACTGCATTAGAGATATCATCAAGCAATTGCTCACTATAGAGCTGCAGGTCAATCTCTCCAGCAGGTGTGCTCAGCACAGCTGGTGTGGAATCAGAAAACATAGAAGGTTTAGAGGTTACCTCAGATTGGTCTTCTTCTTTAGCCATAAGATAGATTTCATCATCAGAAGAGAATATCAGATCATCATAGTTGTAGAAATCATCAGCATTGCTCATCAGGAAGAAGTCTTCTACAGATGAGTATCCTGAATCCTCAGAAGGTAGATAAGAATCATCAATCCCAGATGTATCAGCAACCATGGCTTTCCTGTCTCTATAACGTTGCTCTCTTCTGTTCCGCTTCTCTTCTCTTTCTTTCGGTGTCAGGTCCAGACAATCTGCGCTGTAATGACCTGGTTTCTCATAATTGAAACATGTTCCACGATCCACGGAACTTCTTCTACCAGATGAATCATTCCGTCTGTAGAATCTGTCAGGTGACTTTTCTGTTTGCCTGTAATCTAAATTCTTTATTTCTGATCTGTTGTCTCTCCTTTCATCAGATCGATCATCTCTTTTCTTATCTTCTCTGCGATCCTCCCTGTGATCATCTCTTCGGTCATCTGATCTGGTTCTTTCTTGTGATCTGTCAGTTGGCCTCCTATCTCTTCCTCTGTTGTTCTGATAATCTCTGTAGAATCTTCGATATTTACCCAGTTGAATGTTGGACTTTTCAAGTTTTCTGGTCAGCAAAGCAATCTGTTCCGTCTGACTTATGATGTTTCCAACTAGTTCAGTAGACTTTGAGTTGCTGCCGGTTACTTTGAATGCAACAGCTTTTGATGTGGCAGGTGTGGCTTCGGCAGGCGACTCATCATCTTCTTCTTGCCCTCGTTCAATTAGATCAAACTCATGGGCTTTAAGACTCAGAAATAGGTTGCTTGGTTTCATCTTAGCAATATCTTGACAATCCTTTATCACTGTGACTTTCATATCCCACTTCTTTGTCAGAGATCTCAAGATCTTTTAGTTAATGCCTTTGTCTGACATTTCTCGTCCTAGTTCCCGTAGCTTGTTGACAGACATGGTGATTCTTCCATCGAGCTGATTGATGGTTTCATTTGGCAGCATCTTAAGTTTCTCAAACTTTACCAGTTCGGCTTGCAGTCTGTTGTCTTTAATCAGATCATTTCCTTCACACATTTCAGCAAGTGTATCCCACATCTGTTTGGTTGTCTTGAGATACTTGATCTTTTCACGTGTGATCTTATCCATCATTTTCATGATTATGTGTCTCGCAATCGTATCCAGAGTTGACAGCTTCCTTTCTTCAGCATCCATTAGAACTCGAGTCTTTCTGATCCGAGCACCAACTGGAAAATCTGGATCACCACCTTCAGCTGGATTGTTGTGGTAGATGAGGATTGGTCCTTGTTCTACAACTTCCATCATCCTGTTGTTGATGGCTCCCAGATGGTTGCTCATGATTATGGTCCAATCTGCATAATCATCAATAGTAAACTTTGGAAGATCATGATACATGCCGGATGTATTATCCATGCTGAGTGAGTTTTCGAAAATAGATGAAGTTTAAAAACGGTTTTTCAAAATCTGTTCAAGTGACCACAAAGGTTCTTCCTCAAGAAACGATGATATTCAAAGCCAGTGGTTCGTAGAACCACTGCTCTGATACCACTTGTATGTCCCGAACGGGTTTCGTGAGGGCAGAAGTCTAGAGGGGAGGGGTGAATAGACTTCTGAAAAACTTTTCGTGCGGATCAGGTGTGAAAGCAGATTTTCTGATCAGAGTGCGAGTGAGTCAGTTTGGACTGATTTCCAACTTACTGATCGCGTGAAGCCTGATCAGTTTGGTGTCTATCAATTTAATTGATTGTGCGGAAGCTAGTTTATACCCATGTAAAAAACCAGTTTTAACAAATCAGATTCTCGAGTCTTTTTTCAATCAGTTGACCAAAGAGTCAAACTGATCAGATCAGTTACTTGATGCGAATTGATCCTTAACTCGGAATATGTATGAGATTTTAAGCAAAGTCGTGTGCGATAGTGTAAAGCAGTTAAGAGCAGATAAATGCACATAAGATTTATAGTGGTTCGGACAACCAGTCCTACGTCCACTCTTCCCTATCACAAGGGGAACCAACTTAACCGACTTGGACTTAGTTTATTGTGTTAGTCCAACACATTACAACCAACATATATTTTTAGAGTTCTCACTCAACCGATCCCAGAAATCAGAACTAGAAACCCTAGTCTAAAATCTTGCTAAACAAACTTAACCTAACTTTGGGTTTGGGTAAGATTTGTTGTTGTTCCAACTGGAAATCTATCCTAGTATTTGTGTAGCCTAAAGCTAAAGGATGAGATTTCTTTGCTAAGAACAATGGGATGAACACTTAGAAATATTCTTCAATTTTGTGTTCTTCGTGCGGAAATTTTGCTATAGTATGAGCTTCTTGATAATTTTCTTGTCTTCACTCAGAAGAGCAATCCCATATTTATAGACCTCGAAGTCAAAGAGTCGTTGGAGAGCAATTTGAATTTCTGGCTATATTTGGTAGGATGCAGGATTTGATGTGACATGCTTCAGGGACGGCATGGCCGAAAGCATGAATAGTTGTCCTTTCTAGCCGTTTGACTATGCAGCGCCGAATCCCGCATTGTCAGCTTGTTCATACGTGTCATTTTCTCATTGGTTAACAAGTACAACATTTCAGTATTTGTTCACCAACTAATTTTGACATTCTTCTGGTCTGGTTTACCCCGTATGTTTATGATAAGTAGTTAAGCATATCATCCTGCTGACTTGGCCTGAACTGATCACTACATCCACTGATCAGTTGCCTTGAGTCTTCTGATATGGTTGCCTTAGATTCAACCAATCGACTCTGCTGATGTCTTCATAGAGTAGGTCTTCTGGTCTTCAAGAAAAGTCTTTTGAAATCCGCTCATCGATCTTGATTCTTGTCGATCTTACATCGATCATCGCTCTGGCGATCTTCGCTCTCTTGATCTTATTCTCGATCTTCACTTGACTTGTGCATCTTGAGTTCTTCTTTAAGAAAGACCTAGTCTAATACATCAGTTGGCTAACATGTTCAGCTGGTTTCCTATCATATCATCAGTCGACTAACATGTTCGACTGGTCCTGTTACAACTATTTTGGAACTTCCATCAAAACTATAAATTTCCCAACACTCTTACCAAGTTACTTCTCTACTTCAGCCTTAAACTCTTTGAATTTCTCAAAATATTCGAATTTGTGTTCATAAGATACACGTATCCGTATCTTGAGAAATCATCAATAAAAATGATGAAGTATCGAAGTGACCCCTAGCTAGAGTGGACAATGGTCCACAAACATAGTTGTAGATCAACTCTAGAACTTCTTTGGCATGCACCCCTTTCCCAGAAAAGGGTATGTTGATCATCTTGCCCAGGAGATAAGATTCACAATCTCCATAAGACTCACAGTCGAATGGGGTTAAGTAGTCTAACTTTCTTAACCTTGTAATTCTTTTCTCGTTTACTTGACCAAGTTCTACAATGCCATAAGTAATCCGGGTTTTCATGATTACTAAGTTTGAGTCTTTTATTTTGTATATTAAGAACATCATATCCATAATGCAACAAATACATGTTGCGAGTAATAGGAAGAACTAAATGACAATCATTAAGTTCTAATCTAAAACCAAAGGGTAAGTCTAACACATAAGTCCCCACACATTCAGTAGCAGCTCTTGCTCCATTTCCACGTGTAGGACGACTTCACTCGGCCTAACTACCCTAAGACGCATGAGCCTCTTCACATTTGTACAAATGTGTGAGCCACATCTGGTATCTAATACCTAGCAGTTTGTGCTATTAGTGGACATGTTTATCTTAATAACAAACATACATGTCTAGTGCTGGCTAAGCACAGTGCCTTCTTTTTTCAAAGAACCAAAGACCTTCATATCCTTCTTCCAGTGTCCTCTAATGTTTATAGTAGAGGTACACATCCTTATTTACCCGCTTCTTTCCTTTTGAACACCATCTTAGTGATAGTAAACTCAAAAGTCTTGAGCACGTTGTGAAGTTCTTGCATGGTCGCATCCGTCTTATTCATATTGTAGTTCATAATGAAGCTGAAATATGAATCCGGGAGCGACTGGAGGATAGTATAAATGAAAACGTTGGTCCTTTAGCTCAATGCCTAAATTACCAAGTTTTTCAATTATGTCTATCATCATTAGCACATGAGGTGAAATATTCCCTTCTTTAGCTAACTGACATCTGAACATATCTCTCATCACTTCATAAATCTCGAATGAGATTGAGAATCAAAGAGATCCTTCAGATGCTTGAGCATATGGAAGGGATCCATTTTCTCATGTTACCTATGCAATTCGGGAGTCATGTCGAGCAACATCACACACTGAGTCTGTGAAGCATCCTTTTGATGCTTCTTCTGAGCTGCTACGTCAAATGTGGCTGCCTCAGGGAACCAGATGCAAGGGTAACCGAGATAAACGTGTCCAACAACTTTCAATCTTTTTTGCTTTTTAGCACCAAACATATGTTTTGTCAATCCGAAAAATTTTCGCCTACCCAATTTGTTTGTTTCAAAACACATCTCAATAATGCTTATACATTTCAACTAACCAAGAGAAATAAAATAAAACCTGGAATTAAAACACATAATTCCTATGATCATTATACAAAGAATCAAAATAAAATGACCTTTCTTTTCAGGTTTATTTTGTCACCATTATTTTCACATCTTTCAACAACCTCATGGAAGAAAGTATTTAATTTATATCAAATATAAATTGTAATGGACTAGGATCCACATTACTACCATGATAATCCCAACGAGGGTTGATCATTACAATAAAGATAACCGGTAGGTCTCCAAACCAATTGCAAAATCGCATTCTAGTTTGTCGAACCTAGTTCGACTGTGTCCCTTACCCTTTGTTTCCCGTTAGAGCTAGAGAAACAAAGTTATGTTGGTTTACAACCATCAAACGGCGACATTACATGTCCCTATAAAAGTCATGTTAGATGTAGATCAGAAAGAAAAAAGGCGAGGTCTTTAAGACACATCGAACGAAATCTGGGTTTACTTTTTAACTTTATGGAAGACATCTTATCAAATTAATGAGAAAACCATATTTTAGTGAGGAACATTTTTAAAGGCGGGGTATTAATTTCTTAATCGAGATCCAACATGTTAATCAACATCACATTTGAACAATTATTGGGCGTCGCCTACCCAAACACAATTTACATGGAGTAACATTTATATGAGCACCATCTACCCAAACAATAATACGGTCTGGCAATTATTGGGCACCGCCTACCCAAACTATTATAATGCGGACGTAAAATGTGTTAACGAATTAAATTAAATTTGTTAACCAAGTGAGATTTAATAATTATTAAAACACTTATAAAAATAAAATTTTAAAATCCAATTTAAAAATAAATTCGATAATCATTAACCAATTATTAAAAAAAAAAAATCCAATTAATTATTTATTTATTGGTCCAACCAATTTTTAAAAATTATTAAAACTTAATGATTAATCCAATTAATCATCAATTAAAGTCCAACCTTTAATCTAATTTTAATATTAATCAAATTAATAAACAAATCATATTTGAATTATTTATTTCAAAAATAAATTGTTTATTGTTTAGGAAATTTCGGTGTAATTTTAAAAAATTACGTTTATGACCTATCTTTAAATCAAATTCTTAAAAACAGCCTCCACATCATCACCCATCCCAATCGGATCCAATCCGGAAAAACCAAACATCCAAATCCAAAATCTAGATTAATTGTTTCAACATCATCAAAAAATCAAACCATAACCAAGAATAGTTCGATTCATCATCATCAAAAAGGCCAAAACTAAAATCAGTCCAGAACAGGTCAAGTAACAAAGATGGAATCGAGCACAGGCGAATGGCGAAGACAACGTGGGTCGGGTCTAGAATCCGTCCTGTGAGGGAAGATTCTGTCGCGTATACGCGGTGAATCGCCGGAGCTAAGGATCATCGAAAGCGGAATTCGGCCGGCGCGAGTTGCCGCTGTCGTTCATCGCATGCGGGTGACTCGCCACCGTGCGTGATAGCATCGAGGGATGCACGTGGGGGCCGCGGCCCCTTTTAATTGATCCAGTTCCAGACGGGTTGAGAAAAATTGGCACAGATCGGCGGTGCGCCGCCAATGACTCGTATCGGTTCCGGTGGCACGCCACCTCGATCGAGATGAAAGAGGGGCACCGCCGTGAAAAGATACAGCCCATCGGCGGAGCAAGGAAAATGTCGAAGTGCAGCGACACGAACGGGCACACAGGGGCCACGCCGCGAGCCTCCGCGTGCGTCGCGAGGCACGGCGCCTAGCACCGACCGTCAGCGACGCGGTGTGGCTTCGCCGGCCGTGGGGGTGTCGCGAGTTGCAGGGAAGCCCCAAAAGGAGAAACCCTAATCTGGGCGTAGGGAAGACGAAGTCTGCGAAATAAAAAGGGTGGGTGGTTTATCTAATAAACCACTTGCCCCAAATTGTTTGCTTATACCGTGCGACCCCCAAACATTAAACGTGGTGAGATCAAAATCCAATTTTGATCGCACCGTGTGTTTTATAAAAAAAATAAAAAATAAAACAACAAATAATTCAATTAAGCAATTAAATAAGAGTCTGAAGCTCTGATATCACTGTTGGAATTTAGAGGCACGTAAACACGTAATACATGTGCAGCGGAAATAAACAGTTCACCAACAACAAACATATAATTGCATAATTGAATACGTATAAACATAAAGAGAAACCTTACAGTAAATCGTACGCATATTTCTCTACTATAGTATCCACGTAATCCCCAATCACAGACTTGCACAGATTTGTCAGCATTGAATCCCGAGATGAATTTGCTAGGAAAATTCTGACTCTAGATCTTATGGAGAGAATAATGAATTGACGTTATTTGTGAATTCTCAAGAGCTTATATATATAGGGAAGGCAAAGCTTAAATCTTAAGCTAACCTGATTAGGAAATAAAATCCATAATCTTATAAAATAAATCCTTTAGATTTATTTACCATATATAAAATCTCTACGGATTTAATTCACATGTATATCAAATCTCTACGGATTTGATTCCATATATATTAAATCCTACAATAATATTCCATATATTATTATTGGGAATCCTATTTAATTAAATCCAATTTAATTATACATTAATAATAATTAATTCCAAATTAATCTATTATTAATTAATTCTCAATAAATTAAATATTAAATCCAATTTAACATTTAATCAACCAACTATGATCCGTAAAAGGGAACTACTTGTTGTGTGACCCATAGGCCCTCATATATCGAGCGATTAGTCAAACTAAGGGTCTTAATTGAACCCTAGATAATAAATCAGACATTCTCAATATATGAGGTACGTTGTGAGAAACGTGTAACTACCAGTAACTGAAACATGGACTATTACGATTTCCTCCTTTCATTCGCGAATACTCGATTAAGTCTTGAACATGATGAAGTGTCTATTCAAATAACTTAATCATATTATCTCTAATCACTAATTGATCATGTATGTCACACTTAGCCACAAAGTCTAAATTGACGTGCGTCGGTCGATGACTTAGATCCAATTATGATGAGAAGATGAGTATTCTCTCTAAATCCACATTGAGGAATGAATCCTATTATTGGCTCAACTACCACGCACATGCACTTCGTGATGAACCCAATCCAAGCCATATCTACCCATGGAAGGGTGAAAGCATCGATCATGGTCAAAGTTCATCACTCCACACATGTCGTGCGTATTGACCTCAAGTCAAAGGAGTATCGCATTGCTCCCACTAACCGAGACACCCGTAGCCACATATTGTGGACTTACATCAAACGGTTTCTCGGATGGGTATATCAATACCCTCTAAGGTATTTGTGCATCCATCATGAGATACCTAGTATCTCGTAGTAAGTGAGATCTTACTACACTCTCTAAGAGTATGATGCAGATCGCACACCAATCTCAATTGCATCATCAATATCCCATTTTTGATGATCCTTGATCGGGGCCATTTGAGAATCATGCTTAAGTCATCTGAGTTCTCACAACCTCAATGACATTAATGACTCATGGGAACACTTGCATGAATAAATGCAAATAATCAAACATAATATTCAAACAAGTGTATTGTCATACATTAATATTAAATGAACTATAATAGTAAATCAAACTGAATATCATCGAGTATTATGTCCTTACAATAGATTGTCTCTAGGACACTAACACTAACTTCTCAGGACAACACCCTCAAGTTACTCAGCACATCGATGGTGACATCCGATCAGGTAACTTTGTTGTCTTCCACTATTGATAATAAATTTGTGAGATAGACACTAGGATTGGTGGTGTGTCTAAGGAGTTATTGGGAGAAATTGAGAAGAAATTTGAGGAAAGGTCTAAAGCTTTGGAAGAAAAATTGACTGCACGAGCTGATGAGGTGATCAAAGCCGCAGTTGAGGAAATGAGTACATCATTCATGACCAAGATGCGTGCTACTTATGGTGGTCTTGCTGAAGATACATCAACAGGTCTGAATGTCCTTCAGAGGATTCAGGATGAGCAATTCCACATTGCTACAGAGTTGAGATCTGTTGGGAGAGAGCAATTACATATGGATATGACACTTTCCGAACTCATAGCCAATTATGATGCCAAAAAGGGGGAAAGCTATGATAAGTTTGTTGCTCTACCACCATTAGAAAGAAAAAGGCCTGAATTTGAAACCATCATTAAGAGAGGAGGAAAGAGGAAGGAACCAAAAGTGTTGATTCACCCTGAAGTTGCTGCAAAAATTATTGAAGAAGGGGCAAAGAGACAGAGGACACAGGAGTCCAGCAAGATGGGAGAAGCCCATGGAATTCTGAACCCTCAGAAGAAGTCGGTTGTGTTCATTGAGAAACCTATACAGAAAAAGAAACCTATCAGAAGGCAACTTGTGGAAGAATTCTCAGAAGAAAATTCTAATCCTGAAACAGAGAAAGATGAATAATCTGAGACAGATGAACTTTTCAGAGAAGGTTTTGGGAGGTATGATGTGTCATCCAAGAGGATGAATTAGGATTGGCACAACTCTATTAAAATGATTGAAGCAGAGAAGAAAAGAAAAGTTGCCCTGTCTGTGTCAGGATTCGAGATGACAAGAAAACTGAGGGAGGATGCCAAAAGGTTGATGGGAGGATTTCAGAAATTTATCCTTAGGAGAAGAAGTACTAAGCCAAGGAAGAGACAGTGGCCGCACTTGGATAAATGGATGCCAATTGAAATGAATGACAAATGGGAACAAGCCAAGAGGGAATTTGTCTTCAATTATGACATCTTGCACACCTGGCCAAGATTGTGTATTCCTGACAGAGATGATGCATTTATTGCATACCTACTGAAATTCTACACTGATGTATGCCAAAACTGGTTCAATCTGTTTGACACTCTAGGTTACCAGTTGAAGGCACCAGAACAGATGAAGTACCCTCCACCGAAGTTCAACAATGGAGTGATCAACTATGACTTCATTCAAAGAGATTTCATAGATCGGACTGAATTTCTTAAGATAACAGGAAATGATGCAAGGATTATTCAGGAAAGTGAAGAACTGAAGAAAAGATACTATGGGATGTTCAACTTGGAGCCACCATCAGATGAGATTGAGTCTGAAGAAGAGTGAAATAGACTAAGTTGTATCTTTTTGTTGGGATATTTTAGTTTTGATGAATTATGCCAAAACATTATCAACTTGTGTTATTGAAGCTAATTTACAGATAACAAGTTGAGGGGGAACGAGAGAACAAATTGAGGGGGAACTCACGAAATCAGACGTAGATGATCGAGATCAGACGAGGCTGCAGACGAGACTAATCAAGATCAGATGAGTTAGATGAGTTCCAAGTTAACTGATGAGCTGTGCAAAATCAGAAGAGAAGAAAAGCTAAGCCACCGATCAAGATCGATGACCGTAATGACTGATCAAGAACAATGAAATGATATGGTGATCGGAAGATCGCATAAGCCGATTAGAAAGAAACCGACCGTAAGAAACGTAAGAGAAGGTTGCGCAGATCGTAAGAGGAGCAGATGAGATCGAGACGTGATCGAGATCGATATGAAGATGAGCAGATGATCAAGATCGACGTGATTGAGATCGGATGTGCTAAACCGATATGCTAAACCTAATGTATCGACTCGATGTTATCCCGAGATGTTGATCCGAAGATGTGTTGATCCGATCACGAAATGATCGATCAGTAAAAGAAGAAATCGATAGCTCGAAGTCAAAGTGACTGAAGGTCGATGTCCGAATTCAGAGAATCGAACTCGGTCACTCGAGTGTCAAGATGCCCGATCGATAAGGTCCGGCCAAGAGAAGTTGGCTGATCAAGTAATCTGAGACTCGGATAAACTTGAAGACTCAGATAGAATCAAGACTCAAGATGTCTCTCAAGACACCGAGACTCAAAGAATCTGAATGATTCCAAGGCGAGGAATCGAGGAATATAAGATTAGAATCACCGACGTGGACCAATGAGAGGAAGACAACCAACTGAAGAGTTTATCAGTACTTACAAGAATAGTATGGATTTGAATGTGATTCTCTCCAACGGTAACATTCAAATCCACACTATAAATACAAGGTCTTTCATCATTCTAATGTGTGGATGCGTGGAGATTATAGCACGAGATGCTACAGAGCCAAAAGAGAGTTATACCCAAAGCATTCCCACCCTAGAACACAAGTCTGTAGATATATAAATATGTTCAAGAGTGTTCTAGAACCCAATCTAAGCAACCCACGATGTATCCTAGCTTAGAGAGATTTTCTCAACCTTAGCATTGAGGCTAAACAAATGTAAGGGAAAATCTCAACCTAGTTGGAAAACCAAACAAACCTTACCCAAATCAGTCGGTTAAGTTTGTAGGTGAGTGTGAACTCGGTAAACATCTAGCAATCCCGAAAGGGAGGGTAGGCAATCCCGAGTGAGGGTGATAAGTCCCGATGGAGTGTGAACTCGGTAAACATCTGTAGGCAATCCCGTGGAGGGTGATAAGTCCCGAGGCGAACCCGAGAGGGTGATAAGTCCAGTTGGAAGGAATTTCCCTAGGAACAGGGAGAGTGGATGTAGGAGCTTGAGCCTCCGAACCACTATACATTGTTGTGTTGTTTACTGCTTTATGTTCTTATATTGTCATATGCATTCGATTAAGCAAAACACAACACATGAGCTTAAAACGCAAAAATCTGAAATCACCATTCCTTCACCCCTGTTTTTATATGCATCGCAATTTATGTTTGCTTCCGCACGCGCAAAATGGGTTTTCCCACCGGGACCAACACTTTTTATGTTCAGTAGAGTAGGATAAATCATGTATCATGTACTATCTTTTTCTACTTTAATGAAACTCTACTGATTTTTTTGTTCTGAAAAGATAATATCCCATTATCTTACTGATGATTATTATTGTTATAAACCTGCTCTTACTTGTTCATAGGAATTGAAACCTGAATAGATGATAGGCTTTTTTTCCTTGTAACAAGATGGTTTTGACATCATCAAAAAGGAAAAAATTGTTGGGAGATGAATTTAATATAAGAGATTTTGATTAGATCCCAAACCCCTGAGTATGACATGTATCAGGACATCTTGGTAGAATAGGACTCAGGTTTCAAATAAAGATCTGCATCATGTATAGTCAGCAGATTTAGATCAGGATAGGTTAGTAAAGTCCTGAAGAATCAGAAGATCCTGAAGACTCAGAAGAGCCTGAAGACCTGAAGATCCTGAAGACCCAAGATCCTGAAGATGTTTTGTACTGAAATATAAGATCTTGAACGACTATTTTTATAAATAGTGTTATGTTCAATCTTAGTACAAGCAAAGAGAATGTTATGCATTAGTAGGCTTTAAGGAAAGTATCAGTTCAGTGGAGTTGACCAAAAAGAGTCGTTTGTTTGTCTCTGATCAAAGGAAGATTTCGACCAATGAGGAGGCGACAACAACATACTTTACTGACACTGAAAACGACATGCCCCTGAGGAAATGTCAGGACTGATATCTTCCAGTCTACAGAAGTTATTGATTGGCTGTTGGGCTGCCTATTACCCAAACCATACAAGGGCGCATTCAAACCCTAATGTAGCCGTTTATCACTAACCAAAAGAGGAAACCCTTGAAGTTATCTCTCCAACGATAGTTTTCAAGAGTGACTCTTTGAGAGTTGCCTATAAATACAAAAGGTCTTGCACTCATTCAAGGTTATGGGAAATCAAGTAACTCTAGAGCTCATTCGTATTCAAGTATTATTGTGAAGCACTCGAAACCCTAAGAATTTCCCAAGTGTTTCATCTTTAAAGAGAGCTCATCTACTAAGCCTAGAATATGTTAAGTATCCAAAGCTTAGTGAGAGATATCCTAGCCTTTTGCATTTGTTCTTATTGTAAAAGGATATCTCACCTTAGTTGGAAACCAACCAAACCCAAACCCTTTTATTAGGTAGTTTGTGTGTGACTGTTGGAGATTGTGAGAGTTGTAAAAGAGTTAGTAAGCTGCAGTTGAGCTCAGCCTGAAAACTCTGGAAGAGAAGAAGTTAGTAAGTTGTTTGTGACAGTCTGAAAACGTAACGCCCCGGAATTCAGGACGTTGACCTTCGAGGTCATAACGCTCTAAACCCAAGTCATCACTTAGTGAACCGTAAAACTGAGCCAGAAAAATTCTTTTAAAAGGTAGGACAAACAAATTGAGTTGCAGCGGAATAAGACTTAACACAAGTTTAAAAATAGAAGGGTAGATAAATTCAATACTTAGTACAGAAACATCATTGGTACAAGATCCACGGAGTATTAATTAGACATATTATTCGAATTTAGAAAACAGTTTGTTTATTGAATAAGGCAGTGGGGGAAGCGGGTCGTTTACTGTAGCTCCTGACCCTCAGCATCATAACCTGAAAAGGGGGTTTAAGGGGGGCGTTAGATAAAAATCTCAGCGGGCAACCTGTACGCTATTATACAGATTTACAGGAATTCAAAAGGGTAGAAGCTTTTACTCATTCTTTTTATAACACAAAAACTTACTCACGATTTCTTGTTAATAGTTCATACAGTATCCAACATTTATAATATCAATCATATCATTCAACAATCACGCATATAGGTGGCACTGGTAGCGTCTACCACGTCCAATCCCGCAACATTCCACCAAAATGGGGTGGCACCGGTAGGCGCCCTACCGCATCCAACCCCCGATAGCTTCCTTATATTCCTTTGCTTCCTTATATCATCGCTACCTTATATCAACGCTTCCTTATCTCCCTGCAAAACCACCAATTCATTCTCACGGGAATCATCCCAAAAATCATTGGCACGAGGCCCAACAGATAAACGATACATATAGTTCATGTTCTAATATTCACAAAACTCATATTCGTACTCACATGATTTTCAGTGCATTGTTTACCAAAACCACAAGTTTCAAAAAACATATATTTTAACAGTGTTTATTTAGTTTGCTTTGAAAACTATCAACAGTCCGTATAACATTATCGGCTAATACAGATAGTGTCACCCACCTGACAACTTTTCAAGTAAAAGTTTTAACTCCGTGAAAACTTTTGAACACGGGACGACTTCCAAGCTTCCGAGCTAACCCCAAAGACCTAGCACAGTCTGTTCGTTTAGTCATTGTTCATTCTTTTATTTAATAAACGGTTTCGCATCGAATTAAGGGATCTTCGATAAAAAGCATTTAGTAGTTAAAAGTTATAAGAGTTCATTTCGAGTTCGACGTGGCATCGAAACTCGATTTTTGGATTGGTACGATTTCCCTATTTTGTGAATGGGTTCACAGATCGAGGTCGGGTCTACTCAAAAACTTAATAATACAAGTAAAACATCCAAACATATATTCAAAAAAGAAAACATGAACCATTCAACAACCTAAAACATGTTTGGTTCTAAAAGTATTACCATTCCTTCTCCTTAGTACTACTCATTTGGTATAAAGACATGTAATCCTGCATAAATGGAAAAGAGCACTTAGACTTACTGAGAAAATAGGAATTTTTTAGTATGTTATACATCTTTTGAAAAGGAACGGAGTTCATCAAAGGAAAAAAATCGTTTGAGCTAAGGAAAACAAGGTACATTTGCAATTTAAGGCAGAGTATTGAAAAGTTCGTCAAAACAGTGCACACTTTAAACTAAAATCATAACTCACTGGAAAAATATCTAAAAATTACAAAATTAAAATATGTTATACAAAACTTAAAAATAAGCAACTTTCATTTATAAACCTAAGATATTTGAGCTAAGGGTCGGTACCAAGTTTTTGAGTAAAAACGGGTTCATAACAGGGTATGTCATACAATACATGCTTCACATGAAAATTTGCAACCCACTGGAAAATTAACGAAAATTCACCAAACTTTAATATGTAATTCTAGACTCATGTAAGAGAACATAAATTTTTCTATGATTTTCATGCTAAGGAAACAAGGATAAATATATTGTTGAACTCGCATTTTCAACCTTCGTCAATCATTTGTCACATAAATTTCAAATAGTCATATCTCATGATTCTCTAAACAAATCACTATGATTTTTGGATATGATTTAAAAGACATCAAGAATAATATCCCCAAATTTTCCTATAATTTTTTCATCTTTTTAAATAAGTGAAACAATATGAAAGAATCACTGCTCCCAGTTTCATGTAGTCTTAGACACACAAATTTCCACGAATTTATTCTCCTTGGAGACAGATCAGATGACCACCAATTTTTAGTAGGTTGTTCTATACTTAAAATAATACATCTAGGAATTTTTCCAAGATTTTAAAACATCAAAAAGACTTCGTACAAAAAGACATCGAAAAGGGGCAGTAGCATATACGAACCTTTTTCAGTTTTATCGAACTTTCACAAAAATGAATAAACATGCTCAAACACATAAGAGATAACCTACACAACCTTTATACATGATTCTAACAGTTTAAACAAGATTATAGGGGGCTCTTAGCATGCCATTTCTAAGGGTTTCATGCTCAAGACAAGGGGTGATCATGAAACTAAGAAAAGAGGTCAATTGGACTTACCCTTGTAGTTTCCTTCTTGGTATGGATGGCTTGGGACTAAAGGTGGTAAAGAACCCAACTCTTAACAGCTCTTGGCTCCAATAATGGTGATGGTGGTGGTCGATCAAGATGGAAGGGAGGGGGAAAAAAGGTGTTCTTCTTCTACTTCTCAAGCTTCTCCATCTTTCTTTTCTCTCTTTGAAGGAAAAAGGAACAAGACTTTGGGGGTGGGGGAGTGTTATGAAAATATGGTAATGGGGAGGAGTGATGGCCGAAATATAAGGGGGAGAGAGAGAAGGGAGAGTTGGCAATGGTTTAAATGAAGTGTGATGATGATGAGTTTAATGAGATGGGATTATAGGGGGCTAGTTACAAGACATCACAAGGATAAATCCCATCTCTTGACTCTTGTAAGGGGGGCGACACTTGTTCAGAATTTGGGGCTGCCATTATGGCAGCCCCGGTTCTAGACGTGATTTTGGCTCCGACGGCGTATTTTTTTTATATTTTTCGGTTCAGTTTTTTGTTCCAAAAATTATTTTAAACGTACCGTTAAACTCGCACAATTTTTAGGATTCCATTTGAAGTTATCTTTTCTCATTTTGAATTCTTTAAATTTTGACATTATGAACGGGCCTGTTTTACGGATAAAAATCGAAAAAGTGCCAGTAGGGTTTTTCGGCTCGAAAAGCTCGTCTGTCACCTGAAAAATTTAGAAACTTGTACACATATTTTTAAAAATAAGTATAACATTTAAACACATTAGGAAAACTAAACAAATAAGTCCTAAATGGATTCGGGTTGTTACATCCTACACCCCTTAAAAGGAATTTCGTCCTCGAAATTTACTTACTTATCCCGAAGGCATTGGGGGTACTTAGCCAGGATCTCATCCTCTCTTTCCCGAGTGGCTCCCTCCTTTCCATGTCTGCTCCACTGTACTAGTACTAGAGGTACTTCTCGGTTTCTTAGAATGTGGACCTTTCTCCCCAAAATAGTCGTCGGTACTTCTTCGTAATTCAAATTATCTCATTAAATTCAAGAAATCTCCCACTAGGTTATCTATGATGAGTTTTTCAAAAATTTGAAAATAATGGGCAAGAAAGATTTTCTTGATTTTCTTGAAAAGATATTATGGAAGATATGTATTTCTTGAAATACAAGAATATCTCATAAATTCAAGAAGATCCAAATCTTGGAATCTTGCAAGACCAATATTTTTGAAAATTCCATAAATTGAGGGAGTGGGATTTTTGTGGAATATTTTAATTATGGGAAAAAGAATATAGGAGATATATTCAAGATTTCTTGGTGATCAAGAAAAGTCTTTTCCCACATTGGTTTTCTACTGAAAAAATCGACCACCTCTCACCTATAAATAGGGGATGATTGTTTCATTCCCAAGTACAATTCCATGTGCTGGAAGAATTAGCAAATCCACATAAGTGGTGCAACAAAGTTTATTTTTTTCCTTTTGTTAATTGTTCGACAAGTGTCCTTCCACCGGATAGTTGAGCAAGGGCTAAGGAAATACTTGGGAAGTCCTTTTGGTTAGTCCGTCCAACCGAATTCACTGCCATCCCGAGAGGTACGTTCACGTAAACCCGTAGATTCCGCATGCGTAGGTTTTACGTGGCTTATTATATGCATGATATGTTGTTGCAATTATTATTTGAATTAATATATGATTAATTCATGCTAGTAATAATTAAATAATTAAATTTATATTTAAATATTCACCCCGAATAGATCTTTGCAACTCATTCCCCAACATTACAGGTACTCACACTTGGGGAAGGCATTATTGGGTTTTTCCTTTTCCCGGTTATTAGTAATTAAGCATCCCTCCGAAACCTTTAATTGTCGTCCAAACTTGTGTGTTTGCGGCCCAATCTGTGGCCCAGAATAATTAAATTGCAGTAGCCCAAATCGCAGCAACCCATCTATTAGATGAATAGAAGCCAGACCGTACGATTGCAGAGCATCTAACAGTTTGGAATTAAAATGGTACGACTCTGAGATGGTGTAGTGGGACGTTGGCCATGGCAACGATATATGCAGACTCCATGGCAGAGCATTGCTGTGAAATTGTATGAGGTAAAACTCATTAGCTCTTATTCTCAAACATTTATCTCCTTTAATCGCCAAATTTTTCCTATTCATTGCAGATATGAGCGTTCCCGAAATCATGATCATGAGTGCGGATATTTTTATTATGAGAGTGACGATGTGAGTGTTCTTCCCAGATAAATTTCCAGAAACACTAATTCCTTCAAAAACTCATAATTTTTTGTTTCACAAGTGCTGCTGTGATTCTTCATCATTGGCCCTTGTTTTTCTTATTTATGTTCGGAGAGGATGTGTAGATGATTTAATCATTTTGCTATTGTGTTGAGCGATTTTTCTTTCAATTAAGCTTTCCCCATTATTAATTGTTGTATTTAATTAATTGATCGGGACATCACACAAGTCCAGTCCAAAATTGTGGAGCTCGTCAAATCTTTCTAGAAAATTCTAGATCTTTTAGGCCCGTCAATTCAAGTCTGTCAAACCTAGGGCAAGACCATATTCTACAACTATATAAAGGGGGTCTCATTCATCTCATTTGACACACACAAATATTGAATACACAGAAGTTCGTAAGTCCTATTGTATTCGGTTTATGTTTGGGACCGAACAAACAATAATTCGATGTTTGATAATATGAAAGAGGCGATCAAAGCAAGTAAAATAAATAAGACATTTGATGACCCGGTTTGTCCTGTGAAATATACTACGCCCGGGGGCGCCCAAGCCAGGTTTTTGTGTATTATGTATATGCCTATGATCTAAGATTGCAACCCTTTAGTGATCGTACATGCCTATTTATACTAGGATTACCGCCCTTTGGGTGGGAATTTACATAAGGTAAGTGGGTTGAAAAAGGCTTCAGTTTTGGAGGCCACCGATTCTGCTCGGTTGAGTCATAGGTCGTAGCCTTTAATGAGCATCAATCGCGGGGCGGACTTCGGGGACAGGTGGCGTGACTTGTCGAGTGGTCTCTCTGACCACCGAGGTTGGAGGCTTTGCTTAAGGTAAGTCACCTCCGGCTTGCTAAGGCCTTAGTGCAAGTTGTTTTAGCGACCTGTAGATTTATACGTGCAGGTCGCTCCATGGCTTGCCTGCTTGTTGTTGAGCGGAGCATACTTGGATTGGTTGGTATAGTGGCCCAAGTGTGGCTCCTTTTGTGTCTTAGGCTCCTGAATTACGCTAGATAAAGGAGGTTGGTGGGCGGCCTGCCATTGGCCTGGGCCAAACATGACTGTGATTTTATCAATGTCACAACAATTGCCCCTCAAGTCGAGGTTGCGTACTCGCATCAGGGCCTTGACTTGACTTGTCTTCCACCCGGGTTGTGACAAGTCGGCACAAAGGACCATTGAGGGGAGTCGTCATTTCCAGGTAGGCAAATCGTAGCCTCGATTACATGAATCGGCTTGTCAGTCTGGCCTTAGATTTTGCGGATTCAAAATGATGATGTGACAATCCGATGATGTGAGGCGCTGCGAGTTGCACCAATGGGGAGCCGCGGTGCCATCCACGCATGAGTCCACAAGCTTATTGGCGGATAGGGCCCAAATTTTGGCTAATTTGCATTTCGACCCCTCTCCCCTTCTATAAATAGGCGGGAGTGTTTTAGGTTTTCGAAAATTTTCTTCTCTGCAAACAGTTTCTCTTCGTGCATTCTGTTCGTTTCGCTGGATTTTCAGAGTGTTCCAGCAACGGTTCTTCTAAGGTAAAATCCTCATTCTTTCTCTATTTTTTCTTGTGCCATGGCGGCCGGATCTTCAAACACTCCTCTAGCCGCACGACCTGGGGTGTCATCATCTTCGGATGATGATACTGCTTTTATCTCTAAATTCTATCCCCACTTTGGTCCGTCGTCCGCCGCCGGAAATGTGGGGGGGACTTCGGCCGTCAATGCCCCGGATGAGGCCCGGGAAGATGATGGTAATGACGAGTCGATTGACGAACTATTTTTGGCAAAGCTTGGGACCATTACTCATTTACCACCACTGGATCTTCCTTTCCGCCACGCCGTCTTGCCGGAGATGACGACGGAGGTGGGTTCCTCAGTTGCAGGTCTTTCGGATACGGCTTGTAGGTATGGTGCATATGAGCGAATTTTTTACTATGAGTATTACATGTCCCGGGCTCCATACCAGCGACCTAAACGTCTTTTCCGGAAGACGGTAAAGTTGGATTTTTTGGCTCACGAGGATAAGTACAAGTCGGTCTTGAGTGACGAGCATGTGCGCTTGCTTCGTCGCAAGTTTAAGGTGTCGTGGGATGTCCACTTTTATGCCCCGACCTCCGAGGAGCGAGCCGACCAGCCACCTCCGGGCATGATAGCGGTGAACGAGCACACCATGGAGGCCAGGTTCGGTTTCCTTTGCATCCGGCCATCTCGCACCTATTAGCAACTTGGAATCAGAGTTTGACCCAGATCACCCCGAATGAGTGGAGTTCATTATCTCCACCATGATCGTGTTGGGGCAAGCTGGGTTGTATCGATTGCCGAGTCTGGGAGAGATATCCCACGTGATGTATCTTATTGCCCAGCATGGAGGTTATAATGTTGTGCGCCTCCGCAAGGGAAAAGAGCTCGTGAGTGGAATTCCAAATAAAGTGGATGGATGGCACCAGAGGTGGTGGTTTGCTGGAGGGGCATGGAAGTCGGTTGATCCTTCGAGCACCCTGTCCATCCATGTTCCTACGGATTATGCACACCGACCTGAGAATGGTAAGCCTTTAATTCTTCACCCCGCGATTGGTACTGATATAATTCTTTTTCTATCTTACAGTGTTCAAGCCCCAACCGTTCGAGCTATATTGGGACTTTACCCAGGTGTTTGAGTTGGTCCGGAACATGCCTGCGAGCCTGCGAGACGTCAATGCCCTGAACACCGAGCTCAATCGACTTTGAGCTGAGCTGTACACTTATCCCCATCATCTAATTATACCCTGTAAGTTGCTTTATTTGGCCAAGTTACCTTCGTGTGATGACTGTTGATTTGCAACCTAAACGACCTGTATCTCTCATGGCAGTTCCCAATCACCCAGCTTATTTTCGTCAACCATCTGCTTATGTGATGGCTACCCGAAAGAAGTCAGTTCTGGGTTCAATGAAGCGAATCGCGCCTGCCAGTGTCTCTCCTCCAGGTCCGACTCTCACTGGTCCTTCTGCCGCCAAGAAGGGGAAGAAGAAGGCCAAGGGGCCAACCCCATCAGATTCTGAGCCCGCTCGGAAGAGGATGAGGGAGGAGGTCGGCACCTACAGGTCACCGATAAATCGGGTAATGGGTGGATCGCCCCTCGGCTCAGCTCCACAGCCCACACCTGCCCCGGAAGGAGGCCGTCATCCGGAGGACGACTCTGGATGGGCTGGGATGTAGATCGGGTCAAAGAGTAAGTTTAGCTTACTTGTGTTTTTTCTCATGTGTCATCATTGCCTTGTTCGCTAATGCCCTGACTTTCTAGCAGCCCGAACTATACTCCTGACAAATTTTCCCCAAAGGTCCTGATCTTTTTGATTTTGGGCGGGCTTGACCCGGAAGGACTCCCAGACGACTGGCCGGCCTATCTCCACCGAGCTATCCATAATTTACCTCGGGGGTGGATGAGAGAGGATCACAACAGTGCCCGTCAGTAGAAGGTTACGGGCAACTTATACTCGACCTTGGTCCACTCTTACAAGGCGACACTCTTCCTGGAGAAAACTAGTGCCCAGCTGGTGTCCGAGCTCAAGAGCCGGACGAAGTTGCGGGGGAGGGTTGCTGACCAGGCCAAAAAGATAGTTTCTGGGGCCGAGATCCAGAAGATGCTGGAGATAGCCAACTCTGAGCTGACTTGAAAAGTATCCGGCCTCGAGGGTCGCCTGGGTGAGATTGAGGGTCAGCTGATGATGGAGAAGGGGACCGTCATTCGGGTAGAGGGGGAACTGGTTGCGGCTAAGGGGAGTTGGCTGCTGAGGTGGCTAAGTTTAAGGAGGTCGGGGAGATGAACGCTAGATATGCATATGTCATGGCATTTATGGGGGTCATCCGCATCTTTCGCCGCATGAACTCTGCTGGCGACCTCTCTGGGATCGTCACCAAGCTGACCGAATATGTCTGTGACAATCCCATCAACCCCGACGTCCTGCTGGAGGTCAAGGACCTAGAAGGCATGGGCATCGACCTCTCTTTCTTCCCCTAGCTAACATAGGATTGTGTTTCCCGACCCTGATGAGATGCAACGGGGGTTCACCGAGGCGGTCTCTAAGACGAAGCACGAGGAGACCCCCGCATATGCCGCAGGCCATGGAGAAGTTAGGAATCGAGCCCGCTGGAGATACTACAGAGACGTCGGGCATCGGGTCCGCGAGGGATGTTATCACTCCCGATCAATGAACGCGCTTACCAGCCAAGGTATGAACAAGAGGGATGTCTGCTAACCATTAGGTGGGCAGCCTTTGAACATAGTCAGTGGTGCTGCTGATGAGATTTTGGTTGTTCTGAAGAATGATAACATCAAGAATCCCGATAAGAAAAAGGAGATTGAGAAGTTGTTGAACTCCATCCCCAACAATACTTTTGATCAGCACACCCTTTCAAGTCGGAAGTCGTCTCAAAGTCCCAAGAAACTGAGTAGCAGTCATGGCTGGTAGTGCTTTGGTATTCTGATGTACTTTTGCTTTTTGTTGGCCTTGAGCCGCTTGATCTAATTAGCCTTCGGGCTCTTATAATGTACCGACCTTCGGGCCTTTGTCATTAATGAAACTTAGCTTTTTCCTTCCTTTGTTGTGCCGACTTGATTTCCTTATGCGACTTTGATATTTGCATTTGTTCTTATTGTCTTATTGTCGATGCAATTTATTTTTGAACTTTGCTTAGTCGTCTTACAAAGTTAGGGGAGGATCGCACCGCTTAGGGTGGTGATCTCGCCGCAAGTATGTCGAAAGTCGTTCCTCGGGAGGTCGATGTTTTACCTATGCGACCTCTCTTGGTTTAATACAGGAATTATGAAAAGAAAGTTAACATTGTTATTGACTAAATTTAATAATTTACATGTATATGATCTCGAACCTACTGATAATACTTCTTCAGATGAGATGCATTCCACGGGTACTGAGCCTTAGTGCCATCTAGATTTTCGAGCTCGTAGGCGCCATTAGATAGGACTCTTGTGACCTTGAACGGACCTTCCTAATTTGGGCCAAAGGTTCCTTTGGACACCCCGAGTGTTTTCTTCAACACAAGATCTCCTTCCTTGAATTGTCGAAGTCGCACTTTTGAGTTGTAGTACTTCTCTGATTGTTGCTTGTATCTTGCATTCCTCACGTTAGCTTCTAGTCGCTTTTCCTCGAGTAGGTCCAAGTTTCTGGCCAAAGCTTCGTCATTGTGGTCGATCGTGACCTGAGACGTACAGAGACTCGGAAACACAACCTCTGAGGGTATGACCGCTTCGGTCCCAAATGCCAAGGAGTAAGGAGTTTCTCCCGTCGAGTTTCGGCAAGTTGTTCTATACGACCACAGAACGTCTGGCAGCTCGCTAGCCCATTTTCCTTTCCTTCCTCAATCTTGGCCTTCAACGTGTGCTTGATGATTTTGTTCACAGCCTCGATCTGGCTGTTTGATTGAGGGTGGTATAGAGTCGAAAAGAGCTTTGTGATCTTCCACTTTTTGAAGAAATTGTCGATTTTGATGCCATCGAATTATTTTCCATTATTCGATATGATTGCCTGTGGTAGGCCAAACCTGCAAATGATATTTCACCATATGAATTTGATGACATGATCTTGATCTATGGTCGCCAGAGCCTCATCCTCAGCCCATTTTGTGAAGTAATCTACCGCAACCAGGGCATATTTGACTGAGCCTGGAGCCGTTGGGAGCGGCCCAATAATGTTTATCCCCCACTTTGCAAAGGGCCAAGGACTGAGGATGCTGGTGAGTTCTTTTAGAGCGACCTTGATGGATGGTGCATAAATTTGGCATTTATGGCACTTACGGGCGAAGATGATGGCAACGGCTCTTAAGGTCGGCCAAAAATACCCTTGCCTAGTGGTTTTGTGAGCCAAGGATTGCCCCCCAGCGTGGTTTCCACATACCCCTTCGTGTATCTCCTTTAGGATGGCTTGCCCCTGTTCTGGTGTGATACACCGAAGTAGTGGAGTGCTGAAGCCTCGTTTATATAGTTTGTTGTCGATCATTGTATACCTCGCGGCTTGTAACTATAACTGCTTGGCTTGAATTTTGTCCTGCGACAAGATACCACTTTTCAAGTATTCAAGTGTCATCCAGCACACTGTCGGGGTGTCTAAGGTTGCGATCACTATGTTAGTAGTGGAGGGGTGGGAGAGCTTTGTGATGGTGACATCCTTCATCTCTGCCGGCCCATATGAAGTTGCTAAACATGCTAGAGCATCGGCTCATGAATTCAGATCTCTCGGAACTAGCTTGATATGGATTTGCTCGAATTTTTGGCAAAGTGTATTGACGAGTTCTTGGTAAGCTGCCATTCTGTCATCTCGGGCTTCATATTCCCCCGCGACCTGGAAAGCCACGAGTTGAGAGTTCGTGTGTACTTAGAGTCTTTTAATACCCATTGCTGATGACATCTCCAGGCCGCTGATGAGCGCTTTGTACTCGGCTTCATTGTTTGTTGCTGGGAAGTCAAAAGTGATGGTATTCTGAAAAGAAGTGTCGTCTGGGCTCATCAAGACTACCCCTGTGCCCGACTTATGGGAGGTCACCGAACCATCTACGTATAACTCCCAAGGTGGACCAGTCGAGCTGCTGGCTTCTGAAGGGAAGGTTAATTCCACAATGAAGTCGGCTAGTAATTGAGCTTTTATCGCAGGTCGCGGTGAGTATATTACTCCGTATTGCCTGACCTCGATTCCCACTTAAGGCATCTACCTGTGCTGTCTGGTCGGTGAAGTATGTTTCGCAGAGGCAAGGAAGTGAGGACCTCCACTTGATGGTCGAAAAAATATGGCCTCAATTTCCTTACACTCATAACCAGGGCGTATGCCAGCTTCTCAAGAATAGGATACCGCTACTCGGTCTCGTTCAACGTTTGACTGATAAAGTATATTAGGAAGGATCTAACCTTCTGCTCGAACGAGCACTGCGCTTAACGTGGTCGCCGAGGCCGCCATGTATAGGAATAGTTTCTCGCTCGAGATATGTTTAGACAAGATGCTCACGTTTGCCAGATAAGCTTTGATCTTGTCAAAGGCCTCCTGAATTTCCGGATGTCCATTCAAACTTCGACTTTTTTTGAATTGTGTCGAACATGGGTTTGCATTTATCCCCTATTCAGGAGATAAATCTGTTTAACGCGGCAAGGCAACCCGTGAGTTTTTGTACCTCTTTCACGTTTCGAGGATATCCCATATCCAGAATCACCTTAACTTTGGCTGGGTTTGCCTCGATCCCCTGCTTGCTGACCAGGTGCCCCAGGAACTTCCCCGACTCTACCCCAAAGTTACACTTTTTAGGGTTGAGCCTTATGTTGAACTTCCTTAGGATGTCAAAGGCCTGAGCGTTAGGCTCTTGACTACTATGTCATCTACGTAGACTTCCATCAACTTGCCAATCTGGTCAGCGAACATATGGTTGACTAACCTTTGATACGTTGTCCCTGCGTTCTTTAGGCCAAAGGGCATTCTCTTCCAGCAGTAAAGATTTTTCTCCATTAGGAAAAAGGTGTGTTGCCTGTCAGGCTCGTGGAAGGCTATCTGATGATAGCCTATGAATGCATCCATGAACAACATCATCCCGTAACCAGCTGTGTTATCTATCAGGTGGTCAATATGCGGCATAGGAAAGAAGTCTTTCGGACATGACTTGTTGAGGTCGGTGAAGTCGATGCAAAATCGCCAAGTGTCGTTTGGTTTCTTTACCAAGACCACATTAGATACCTATTGTGGTTGGTCCTAAATGATCAGGTCATTGTCCAACAACTTCTTCACCTCCTTGGCAAGTGCCGCATACTTCTCTGGGCCGAACTTTTGCCTTTTCTGAGTTCTCGGCTTCTGTTCTGGGTCGATATGTGACTTGGTCATAAAATGCTATATTCTTAACTAGCAATTACCCCACAAGAGTATGGGATCACTGTAGCAAGGGTAAGTATTTAGACCAAGTAGTATCGAACCCAAAGGAAGTTTCGTATGCGTGTAAATCCCTGGAAATCTTTGCTTCGTAACTAATATGGATGCGATTTGATAGTTCTATTTCACTACTATTGAATCAACAGAAAATAAGCAAATGGCAACGATTACACTAACTTCAGATGAAGTGCAAATATTGGAGAATATTACTTTGGACAGGAATCCCTACGTATACTATCGGAATTGGTTTGACGACGAGGACTATCGTGGTGTACAAAAGAGTAATCCTAAGTGTACTGAAACTAGGCAATCAACTTCCCTAATCTCGCACTAAATAAGGTACAGCAAAAGCTCGGTTTTTATCCCCGATTACTCAACTACTACCCTCTTTACCTCACATACTAAATAACCAAGTTATTAAGATTGTGCTTAATTACTATAGCCCTTATTCAAGTTGGGTGATTCGACCGTCCTCCCTAAATGAACTGGTATATTACCAACCCCGTCACAAACCCTCTCCTCAAGCCTATTCGTTGGAAAAGAGTGATGCGGTCGTCCTCTCTTTAACAACTTTCGTACTCAGCTCAATGGTTGTTATTGGATTAGTTATTCAAATTAGCAATTTAAGAAGATTATTCAATGTACTCCTCGAATCATCCTAATCGTCTAACCAATTCACTATTTCTACGCGATCATCCTATCCAAAGCAATCAAAGGTTTAGCCTGCCATCTTGATCGACAATTCACAAATAAAAAATTTAATGGCATAACTCATCAAGCAATAATGCATAAACCAAATCAACTATGATTATTAAATTGTATTCAAGTAGCAAAATATAGTATTGGATGAAATAATAACATAAACCCTAGAATTCTTGCTCAGGAAATAAGAAAAACTGAGAAATTCTACAAAGCAAATTCAGAAAACTAGAATGTAAACCAGTAAATTTGTGAATCAAATCGTGTTTCTCGTGGATGAATTTCTCTCCTTCTATTTAGAACCCTAGGATACTTGTTCTTCTCTTTTTCCTATCTAATTCTCGCCCTTTTTCCTTCTCCAAAAACGTCCCCCTTCTAATTTTTCTCGTCTGCCTTATATATCCCCTTCTCAGACCGCTCGATCATGGCCTTTGGTCGAGCATTATCGCTCGACCACTTAGTTTGGTCGAGCGCTTCTATATCGGACTCTCTTGCGCTCGAGCACCTTCCTTGGTTGAGCGGTTTCGCTCGACCATACCTGGTCGAGCGCCTATTGATCCTTGGACTTGTGCCCGCTCGACCGCATTGGTCGAGCTCTAGGTGCTCGACCTCATCCTTCTATCACCTTTCTTCACTCCAACTAATACTTTTCAGTATTTCTTTCATATCTTTTCAACCGGGAGTTCGATTCATGCACCGCGAAGTCTCACGAGCTCCATTTTTTGCCCTCTTTCTTGCTATACAAAGCAAAGAAGCAAATTAGTGATGTTATATAGATTATGCTCAATCATCACAAGAATATCACTAAAAACACTCAAAACATGGCCAAAACTCGCTCGTAACTCACTCAATTTCACCTCTAATCAACTCCCCCAAACTTACAATGTTGCTTGTCCCCAAGCAATGAAATTATAAATTGAATGAAATTGACAAAACAAATCGAGTTACCAAATCATGCATGCAATTGCTTTCAACTTTCAATGATCGGTCACCCAAACACAAACTCATCCTCTTTTCTCCTACTCATGGGCAATCAACATAACTCACCAAATCAAACATGGATGTGCTCTCAACGGTGTGTTTCACTCCCTCACAAGTGTTTTCTCAATAAGTAGGGACACTCAAACAATCAATCACACAAATCAGTGACCATATGCTTGTAAATACTCTCAACATCGATCACATTCAATGTATTCATACCGGATCAACAAGGACTTGCACTAGGTTGTAACGGAAAGCTCTTTGGACGGTTGGGATAAGTATATGGGAAACTGACTCAATGAGCAGAGAATAAGAAAATCGTAGTCAAATTATTTCAATCTAAGGGATGAAAGTGCTGTTATCAAATGCAATGTTATTTGCATCTTTTGTTTTCTTTTCAATTTTCCTTCCCCCAAACTAAAACACTTCACCTTTCCTTTCTTTTTCTTCCATTTTTTTTTTCTTTTCCCAAGCAAGAATGTATCTTTTCTGTTGCTCAACTCACTCTTATTTATTTCCCATCCTTCCACAAACTTCCCATTCAGCTGTTCATGAATACACTCAACCCATCAATTATTTACATCAACCAAT
This sequence comes from Stenogyne calaminthoides, assembly GCA_037126765.1. NCBI lineage: Eukaryota > Viridiplantae > Streptophyta > Magnoliopsida > Lamiales > Lamiaceae > Stenogyne > Stenogyne calaminthoides. Next base: position 29,013,239 of record JBBCBC010000004.1, on the reverse strand, counting down.
TTCACCCCCTTATTTAAGACTTTTCCTATTCTCCACTCAATTTTGGATAAAAGAGTTTTAAAACGGATATGGCTTAAATCTGCTAACAAACGATTAGGCCTCAGGCTCAAATGGGCTAGCAAGGGAAAAATGTCATTGGTTGGGAAATTTAGGCTAAAGTGACTTACAAATCGAAACATGGCCTATGATCACTTCCGGCATGCAATACAAGACATAATCAAGAAGAGAGAATATCCACAAGTTCTAGCACCTCAAAGGTGATGATTCACACACAATGAATGAGATGAATGTAATGAATTTCAATCTCGTTTAAGGCTCAAATCTCAAGGTTATTCACATCCATGCTTAGACCTAACAACTTATGCCTCATGCCACACAAATATTCAAAAAAAAAAATCGCAAGTGCACGACTTTCCTTTCAAATCCACCTTACTCACAACTACACACATTCTCAAGCACTCAATCATTCCACAATTACTCAACCCAACATTCACACTTAAAGTAAAGCAACATATAAGCAAGTAGGACATCAATCATCAATGAAATTAAGCAAAATCACACCTACTTTCATGAGTACCACGAGATAGCCAGTTTAAGTACATGCCCAAATAGAAGTGATGAAAGAAAAAAAAAAAAAAAAAAGAGTTAGAAATTGGGGAGTTCCCCATTTACTGTCATTGCTCTGGAGGTGGTGGAGGGTGATACATCGGATGATCCTCTCCTCTTACCACATGGAGTTTCAAAATGTACCTGCACTCAACATCCTCAAATACCCGAGATCAAAACACCACGATATAACACAAAACAAACTAAAATAACACCAAAAATAAATGGGTTGCCTCCCATTCAGCGCTATTTTTGAGGTCCTATTGCCGGACCGAACTTTCTTACGTTCACAAAGTGAAAACCATGTTACCTCCTCTGTCCTCAACCGACCAACCGATGCCCGATTTGTGCTTACGTAGCACTTTGAGGAGTCTATTTAATTGATCATGAGATAAAAAAGAAGAAATAATAACATGGTACCTTTCATTATCTTCCAAGTAGGCGTACATAAGGTGGTCCGGTAATGGCTTCAATTCCTTTTTAGCTTCCAATGGTGGGGTTTTATCGAACATCGCCTCAAAAGGCATCTCCTCCAAATGCAATTCTTCTTCTTCCCCCACTTGCGTCACCTCTATCTTCTTCAATTCTTCACTATGGAGTGTGTCATCAGCGCAAAGATCGATCAAGTCAACAAAATGACAACTCTCATCCCCCATCGGATATTTCATTGCCTCATAAAGAGCAATTTTTATCTCTTGATCATCCACCTTCACCGTGATTTTTCCATTCGCCACATCTAAAACCATCCCAGTAGTAGCCAAGAAAGGTCTCCCCAAGATTAAGGGCACATGCTCATCCTCCTCTATTTCAAGGAATACAAAGTCAGCTGGAAAGACATGACCATCCACTTTCATGAGAACATCTTCCACTACGCCTTGAGGTCGAGTGATAGACCTATCAGCTAGTTGAAGAGTCATCCTAGTCGGTTCAAGTTCTCCACAGTTCAGCTTCTTGAATAATGATAAGGGCATAAGGTTGATGCTTGCCCCCAGATCACACAAAGCTCCCTTCTTGATTCCATTCCCAATATCACAAAGAATCGTAAAGCTGCCCGGATCCTTCAACTTTGGAGGAAGGGCTTTGTGCACCATTGCACTTACTTCGTGGTTCAACTGAACGAGCTTAGGTTCATCAAATCTCCTCCTTTTGGCAATGATATCTTTCAAGAACTTTGCATAATTCGGCATCTGCTCCAATGCATCATAAAAAGGTATGTTTATGTGCATTTTCTTGAATACCTCCAAAAACTTAGCAAACTTCTCGTATAACTTCTTCTTCATAAACTTTTGAGGATAAGGAACAAGAACCACAGATTTAAGCACCCCCCATTCATCTCGTTCTGTTTCTTTCACCTTGAGCCTTTTTTCTCTCGAAGTCTTCCACTTTGGTACCCGTTCTTCATCAACAGACCCTTCTTCCACTTTTTCTTTCCCTTCTTTTAACTTTCCACTGTCTACCTCTTCAACTGGCTCATCATCTTCCACCTCTTTACCCTCACTATCTTCCTCAACTTGCCTATGATTTTCCTCTACCTCAGCCGGTAATGGAGGTCCATCATACTTCTTCCCACTTCTAAGCTCAATAGCTTTGCAATGTTCCTTCGGATTCACCTCAGGCATAGATGGGAATTTGCCCGTCTCTCTACCTATTGACTTCGCTATCTGTCCCATCTGATATTCAAGTACATTAAATCGCCTGTTGTTTTCTTGTTGCATCCTCTAGAAATCTTGCTCTCTCCTCTCGTTCTTCTTATTCGCCTCTCTCTGATCAAATTCAAGAGAAGATAATCTCTTTTTCACCTCCACACCTTGTTGCACAAGAAGTTGCAACATCTCAGCAACTGATGTTCCGCCTTCTCCACCAGGAGGCTTTGAACCTGGATCAACACCTGGTGGAACAGTGATTCCAGCCTTTGGATTTCCATAGGAAAAATTCTCGTTCTGTCTCCACTGATTCGGATAAGATGTTGAACCTCCTTGATAGTTTGAATTGTTTTGCCATTGGTTCTGTGAAGGTGGTGGACCCTGAGGCATAAAAGGTTGACCAGAGGTAGGTCGCCCTTGCTGATAAATTCCCTGTTGGTACCCTTGCTGGTTGTAATTTGGCCTCCCCATATAGTTGGCCACTTCCTGCTGAAATACCGACTTGTCCATAAACTCATTCGCCTCGTTGCTTCCTCCCCCAAACTGTTGGCTAACCTGAATATTACTGATTTTCTCCATCATAGCCATCAACAGCTTCTGAGTTCCAATCATGTATTCCATCTGATTCACACTCTAACGTGATTGATCAACATTCCATTCCCCAACATTTTTAACTACTTCCACAATTTCTCTGCACTCCCGGGCACTCTTATTCAGAAAACCACCACCTGCACAAGCATCGAGGTGCTTTTGCTCATTGTAATGGATTCCACAGTAAAAATAGGCCACGGTATCTTGCTCACTGAACCCATGTTGCGGACACTCAATTAACAAGTTACAGTATCTCTCCCATGCCTGACTGAGACCTTCATTCGGTTTTTGACGGAATGTACATATCTCAGTTCTTGCCTTCATTGTTCTGGATGGAGGATAAAAAAGCTCCAAAAATGCTCGCTCCATTTGAGCCCAAGTGGTGATACTTCCTCGGGGAATTGTATTATCGAACCAATGCTTAGCTATCCCGGTCAATGAGAACGGAAACAACCTGAGCTTCTTTGCATCCTCCGACATCCCATTGTAGTCAAATGTCGAAGCAATCATCAAAAAGTTCCGTAGATGAGTGTTTGGATTGTCTCTCCCAACCTCTCCTCGGAACAGAGAATCAAGGAGCATCTTAAGGATCCCCGGTGAAATAGAGAAGTTGTTAGTTTCCACCCTTGGCAAAGCCACTCCATCATAATGTCTTTGAGGTTGAGCCTCAAACATCCCCCGGATAGCCATCTCAGGATTCCCTCCCCTCGGGTGGTTTTGTTGGTTTTGGTAGAGAGGGTTGTAGTGTGGATTATAGTTCGGGTTAGGTTGGTAGTTTTGGTTCGGTTGGTTTTGGTAAGGTGGATTTTGGTAAGGTTGATTGTTGTATGGATGATTAAGGTTTTGGAAGTTTTGATTTTGGTTTGGGAATTGGTTTTTCTGGTTTGGTTGGTTGGGATACTGCGGTTGGTTTTGGGGGTATGGTTGGTTTGGCTGTGGGTTCGGGTTATTAATCCCTTCTGGTTGCAACTGATTCTCTCCGTTCCTTCCATTTCCATCCACATTCAACCCGTCATTCCCTACCGCAGCCATTCTCCTCTGAAAAGCTCGATTCCTTCTTGATATAGCTTCAGGGTCTAGTTCAGTTTGATCAACGCTCGTTTCTCCTTTTGATTTTGTTCTCATAAACCTGAAAACTCAAACAAAGGAATAAAATGCAACTAGCACAAGAAACTAGTAAAAACAGAAAAAAAAAACACCCACTACTAGCTACTAATTTATTTCCAAGTTTTACACAAAGCGCATACATCACTTCCCCGGTAACGGCGCCATTGACTTGGTCGTAAAATGTTATATTCTTAACTAGCAGTTACCCCACAAGAGTATGGGATCACTGTAGCAAGGGTAAGTATTTAGACCAAGTAGTATCGAACCCAAAGGAAGTTTCGTATGCGTGTAAATCCCTGGAAATCTTTGCTTTGTAACTAATATGGATGCGATTTGATAGTTCTATTTCACTACTATTGAATCAACATAAAATAAGCAAATGACAACGATTACACTAACTTCGATGAAGTGCAAATATTGGAGAATATTGCTTTGGACAGGAATCCCTACGTATACTATCGGAATTGGTTTGACGACGAGGACTATCGTGGTGTACAAAATAGTAATCCCAAGTATACTGAAACTAGGCAATCAACTTCCCTAATCTTGCACTAACTAAGGTACAGCAAAAGCTCGGTTTTTATCCCCTATTACTCAACTACTACCCTCTTTACCTCACATACCAAATAAACAAGTTATTAAGATTGTGCTTAATTACTATAGCCCTTATTCAAGTTGGGTGATTCGACCGTCCTCCCTAAATGAACCGGTATATTACCAACCCCGTCACAAACCCTCTCCTCAAGCCTATTTGTTGGAAAAGAGTGATGCAGTCGTCCTATCTTTAATAACTTTCGTACTCAGCTCAACGGTTTTTATTGGATTAGTTATTCAAATTAGCAATTTAAGAATATTATTCAATGTACTCCTCGAATCATCCTAATCGTCTAACCAATTCACTATTTCTATGCGATCATCCTATCCAAAGCAATCAAAGGTTTAGCCTACCATCTTGATCGACAATTCACAAATAAAAAATTTAATGGCAGAACTCATCAGGCAATAATGCATAAACCAAATCAACTATGATTATTAAATTGAATCCAAGTAGCAAAATATAGTATTGGATGAAATAATAGCATAAACCCTAGAATTCTTGCTCAGGAAATAAGAAAAACTGAGAAATTCTACAAAGCAAATTCAGAAAACTAGAATGAAACCCACTAAATTTGTGAATCAAAACGTGTTTCTCGTGGATGAATTTCTCTCCTTCTATTTAGAACCCTAAGATGTTTGTTCTTCTCTTTTTCCTATCTAATTCTCGTCCTTTTTCCTTCTCCAAAAAACGTCCCCTTTCTAATTTTTCCCGTCTTCCTTATATATCTCGCTTCTCAGACCGCTCGATCATGGCCTTTGGTCAAGCATTATCGCTCTACCACTTAGTTTGGCCGAGCGCTTCTATATCGGACTCTCTTGCGCTCGAGCACCTTCCTTAGTCGAGCGGTTTCGCTCGACCACACCTGGTCGAGCACCTATTGATCCCTGGACTTGTGCCCGCTCGACCGCATTGGTTGAGCTCTAGGTGCTCGACCACATCCTTCTATCACCTTTCTTCACTCCAACTAATACTTTTCAGTATTTCTTTCATATCTTTTCAACCGGGAGTTCGATTCATGCACCGCGAAGTCTCACGAGCTCCATTTTTGGCCCTCTTTCTTGCTATACAAACCAAAGAAGCAAATTAGTGATGTTATACGGATTATGCTCAATCAACACAAGAATATCACTAAAAACACTCAAAACATGGCCAAAACTTGATCGTAACTCACTCAATTTCACCTCTAATCAATATGCAATCGGTGGCAAGAAACTTCAGGGTCGATGCCAATCATATCTTTGTGTGACCATGCAAACACATCCAGGCTTTTCTTGAGAAAGTCGATGACTTCCCCCTTCAGGTCGCTAGGTATCTTGGAGCCTATGATGACTTCGAGATCTGGGCGAGCTGGATCCACCTTCACTTTCTCGAGCTCTTCCCCTGGGATGGCTCTTGGGTTGTCCTATCGGGGATCATCTATCTCGGCCTCGAGCAAGAATTCTTCTGGTTCTGGTCCCATTCTTGGATCGAGGTCATCACGGCTTCTCTTCTTGCTTGTCTTTTCATGGTTCAATTCGTTGCATCGCATTTCGCTGTCTATTACAAGTATATGTTTTTTCTAGACTTAAGTGCCAAATTGAAATGAGACGATGAGTAAACCAAGCAACCTCTTGCATCCACTTGGTCGCCCTTAACGATACCGACCAGCCCACTCTTGGTTGGGAATTTTACACAGAAATAAAAAGTAGAGGACGCAGACTCGAATTCATGCTCGAACGGCCTCCCAAGAAAACCGTTATAGGTACTCAAGAGGTCGATTACAAGAAAATCTAGGAGCCTAATGTTCCTAACCTTGTCGTCTAGAGTAGACACTAGCTCGACAGATAAACGGATCATGCCGAACGGCTTCACAGTAGTATTCCTGAAGCCTTTCACGATGTGATTGCACAGGGTGATGTAAGCATCATAGTCCCCGAGCTGGTCCAGAGTCTTCTTGAAGAAGATGTTGCAGAACGCTCCTCCATCGACCAGAAGTCGGCATACAATGGTCCCCATTATCTTGGCTCTGATCACCAGGGGATCGATGTTTGGGTAGACAATTCCAGCCTTATCTTTCTCTCCGAGCTCGATCTTGCTGGTCTTTTCGATTACAGTAAGGAGTGGTAGGACCATCTTTTGGCAATTCTCCATCGCCCTGACCTCGGTCTTTGTGCGTCGTTTTGATGAGGAGGTTGAAGAGAGACCTCCTATCGTCCCGAGTGGGGATATTGTATGTCCCACCTTCGGGCATTGGTGGAACTGGCAGCTCTTCCTGATTGGCCCTCGGAACTTGGTTTCGGAACCCCCTTGTCCGGGGCGGTAACCTTGCTGACGACCTCTATCATTTTGGTCATTATTCTCTCGAGGATGCTTGACAAACTCATCCATACGACCATCCTCATACAACTTCCAGAGTTACTTCAGTAGGTCTCTACACTCGCTAGTGTAGTGACCCTTTTGCGCATGATAATGACAGAACTTGTTAGGGTTCTGCTTGCTCTTGTCCTTGATGGGGACGAGGCGGATGGAGCATGTCTCATCCCTGGATCTGGGTGTAGACATGACCAGGTTTCATGCCTAGAGCTTCCATTAGTTTCACCGGGATACTTTCTTCAAAGGGCTTGAAGCTGCCGGGTGCCTTGTAATGGCCCTCGATTTTCTTGGAGCTTTTCTTTAGCTCCGCGACTTCCTTTACTTCGGAGAGTCGGGATTCCAAGAGCTCCATCGTATGAATGAGGTCGCTTGCACGCTTTTGGAAGTCAGCATAGCTTATTGGGTACTCGGAGGTCATGCGACGCCATGACTTGGTTCCTTTCCTGAGGCCGGAAATGACCCCCATCAGCTTTGCCTCATCACCTAAAGGGTCTCTTTCGAGGATGAGTTTGTCGATCCTTTCAATGTAGGATTGATCTGATTCAGTTGCGCCCTATTGGGTGTTCATGAGGCACCGTCGAGTTGTAGGTCGGGGAGCCATTGCAGTGAAATGGCTCAAGAATAGCCTAGCGAGCTGTTCGAAGGTGTCTACCGAGAAGGGCGGTAGTGATGTGAGCCACATATGAGCCTGGTCGCTCAATGTGAGGGAGAATAACCTACACTTGGTTGCATCAGATGCTCCCATGGAGGCCATGTAGGAGTTGTACTTCGCTACATGGACCTTAGGGTCCGAGCCCCCACTGTAGCGATCTAGAGCCGCTATGCTGATTTTTCTCTGGGTAGGTGCCAGAGTGACCATGGTCCCGAGCGGAGAATATGGGACAACGAGGTTATTATCTGCCCCCATTGGCCCATTTTGATTCCCTACCCTTTCCAACAGTTGTTGGACGGTCCGGGCGAGTGCAGCAACCTGGGCGTCTCGTAGGTCGTTAGCCGGGATGGTCCCCTGTTCGTGGCCGTGGTGGATGACTGATTTTTTGGCAATTCGTCACGGTGCATGTTCATGACGAGGTCGTGTTCCACCTGCTCCATATGTCGTGGTTGGGAATGGGCTTCATCCTCGCCCCTCATTAGTGCCTTTCGTACTGCCTGGCTTCCGAGGCGGGTGAACACATTGTTCGAGCCCGCGGGCCTCTCCTGGAGTCGGCGGTTCCGGATGATGGCGTGCTTCGTCGGATCATAGGCCAGTTGGCCTGTTGAATGTCCTTTTTTTATTAGGACGCCCTTACCCTTGGAGGTTCCGACATCATGGGCGGTCTTTTTGACCGGAGGCAGTTCTTCCTCGCCATCGAAGGCGAGGCATTTCTTGTTGAGGATGGCCATAATGGCCCTTGCGTCCTCTGGTGTCTGAACAAGGTTCCACCAATCAGGAGTGATCACCGGTGCCGTCCGGAGGGTGTGTTGAGAGCTCTGGGATGCCTCGACACCGTCGCGAGCGTCCATTTCATTTCTAACAACATTTCCTTGAGTGATCGCCATTGCTAGGGTGAAATGGAGGGTTGAGTGGGTCTTCTAAGAATGCTTGTGCAATTCAGTAGAATGATGATCTTCCCACAGACGACGCCAATTGTTGTATTCGGTTTATGTTTGGGACCGAACAAATAATAATTCGATGTTTGATAATATGAAAGAGGCGATCAAAGCAAGTAAAATAAATAAGAGATTTGATGACCCAATTCGTCCTGTGAAATAGACTACGTTCGGAGGTGCCCAAGCCAGGTTTTTGTGTATTATGTATATGCTTATGATCTAAGATTGCAACCCTTTACAAGAGTGGCCGTACAGTCCTATTTATACTAGGATTCCCGCCCTTTGGGTGGGAATTTACATTAGGTAAGTGCGTTGAAAAAGGCTTCAGTCTTGGAGGCCGTCGATTCTGCTTAGTTGAGTCAGAGGTCTCAGCCTTTAATGAGCGTCAATCGCGGGGCGGACTTCAAGGGCGGATGGCGTGGCTTGTCGAGTGGTCTCTCTGACCACCGAGGTTGGAGGCTTTGCTTGAGGTAAGTAGCCTCCTGCTTGCGAAGGCCTTAGTGTAAGTCATTTTAGCGACCTATAGATTTATACATTCAGGTCGCTCCATGGCTTGCCTGCTTGTTGTTGAGCGGAGCATACTTGGATTGGTTGGTATAGTGGCCCAAGTGTGGCTCATTTTGTGTCTTAGGCTCTAGAATTGTGCTAGATAAAGGAGGTCGGTGGGCGGCCTGCCATTGGCCTGGGCCAAACATGACTGCGATTTTATCCATGTCACAACAAGTCCTAGTGGCCGAGTTTCATGATTCACAGTAATTGTTCAAGGCATTCTTAAAGTTCTTCAAGGAAGTCGAGCACGAACAATTTTCGATCCATGATCAAGGTGCTAAACCTCTTGGATCCGCAAGGAAGTTCTTTGAGTTCTTTAAGGAATTTTTCGAGTTCTTCATGTCCCTCAGAATTCAAGCACGGATAAGATTCAACTGCGGATTCAACTCCGAAAATCTTGAAAGAAGTGAAAGTCAAGATCGAAGAGAGAATTAGATGATCAAATTAGAGATTGTACTCGAAATTTATATTTGATACAAGAAATTATCTTTGTAATTCCTTTTTCGTGTTTATTTATATACTTTAAATACGAAATTTGTGTTTACAGTTGTATATTGAGAAACAAGTGTTCTTCGATTCACTGAACACGGAGAGAAATGACATAATTTATTTAAAAAAATCATGCCTAACACGAACTTCAGTCTTTTAATTTTTTTTATATTTTCAGTCATTTTCAATGCACCATATGTTGGTCCCGGTAAAAAAACCATGAAATGCGTAAAAATCATGTAATGCATATAAAACAGGGGTGAAGGAATGGTGATTCCAAATTTTTGCTTTTAAATCCCATGTGTTGTGTTTTGCTTATAACCGAATGCATATGACAAGTATAAACATAAAGCAATAAAGAACACAATAAAGTATAGTGGTTCGGAGACTCAAGCTCCTACATCCACTCTCCCTGTTCCTAGGGAAATTCCTTCAAACGGTACGTATCTCCCTCCACGGGATTGCCTACAGATATTTAACGAGCTCTCACTCAAACTGGACTTATCACCCTCTCGGGCTCGCCTCGGGACTTATCACCCTCCACGGGATTGCCTACAAGCTTTCTGACTGTCTAAAACAGTTTACTCACTTCTTCTCTAGAGCTTTCTGGCTGACTCAACTGCAGCTTACTAACCCTTTACAACTCCAACAATCACACACAAACTACCTAACAAGAGGGTTTGGGTTTGGTTGGTGTCTCCAACTAGGTTGAGATTTTCCCTTACATTTGTTTAGCCTTTATGCTAAGGTTGGAAAAATCTCTCTAAGCTTAGGATATTACATTTGTGCTTAGATCTAGGGTAGAACACTCTTTGAATATATTTGTATATCTACATACTTGTGTTCTATGGTGAGAATGTTTGAGTATATGGCTCTTGGATCTGTAGCATCTTTTTCCACATTCTCCACGCTTAATTTGATTGAAGATCTTGTATTTATAGTGTGAATTTGAATGTTACCGTCGGAGAGAATCACATTCAAATCCATATTATTCTGTAAGTTCTACAGCTTTTTCAGGCTGGTTGTCTTCCTCTCATTGGTCCACGTCAGCTGAATATAACGACTATATTCTTCAGGATCTTCTGAGTCTTCAGGATCCTTCTGAGTCTTCTGGATTCTTCTGAGTCTTCAGGTTTCTATGAGTCTAAGGTTTCTTCTGAGTCTCAGGTTTCTTTGAGTCTCGGGGAGTCTCGAGGGTTTCTCCGAGTCTCAAGTATCTCGAGTCTCGGTTTCTTGATTCGTGAGACTTCTTTTTCGGTGAACCATATACGTCGGGCATATTGACACTTTCGAGAACTTGCGAGTTGAGCTCTTCCGACCGGACATCATCGACCCTCAGGTCACTTTTACTCACTGACCCTCAGGTCACTTGACTCAGGCTATCTGATTTCTTCTTGCCTGATCTGATCAGCTAGACTGATCAGATCATCACATCTTCAAATCAACATATCAGGATATCATCAGGTCAGTACATCAGGTTAGCATATCAGGTTATTTTATCTGATCTCGATCACGTCTGATCTTGATCAGTCTCATCTGCTCCTCTTCTAATCTGCAACCTTCTCTTCTGATCTTCTGGTTAGTTTCTTTTCGATCGACATGCGCTCTTCTTCGATCACCGGATCGGCTCGTATATTCATCGATCATCATCGATCACGTCGATTCGGGTCATCATCGATCTTCCGTCCAACTAACTTATCTTTTCTTCTCTTCTGATTTTGCACAGCTCATTAGTTAACTCAGGAACTCATCTTACTCATCTGATCTTGATCAGTCTCGTCTGCAGCCTCGTCTGATCTCGATCATCTTCTTCTAATTTCGTGAGTTCCCCCTTAACTTGTTCCCTCGTTCCCCCTCAACTTGTTATCTGTAAATTAGCTTCAATAACACAAGTTGATAATGTTTTGGCATAATTGATCAAAACTAAAATATCCAAACAATTTCCCCCTTTTTGATAATGATGCCAAAACATTAAAATATATGCATTTTTAAAGAAAAATGGGTTTTTGTTAAAAAAGATCAGTTCAGGTGATCATACTAAAAGTGATCTTTTGAACTCCTGCTTTGTTACCACTTGTTGGTCCCGGTAAAAAAAATCATGAAATGCGGAAAAATCATGTAATGCATATAAAACAGGGGTGAAGGAATGGTGATTCCAAATTTTTGCTTTTAAATCCCATGTGTTGTGTTTTGCTTATAACTGAATGCATATGACAAGTATAAACATAAAGCAATAAAGAACACAACAAAGTATAGTGGTTCGGAGACTCAAGCTCCTACATCCACTCTCCCTGTTCCTAGGGAAATTCCTTCAAACGGTACGTATCTCCCTCCACGGGATTGCCTACAGATATTTAACGAGCTCTCACTCACTTATCACCCTCTCGGGCTCGCCTCGGAACTTATCACCCTCCACGGGATTGCCTACAAGCTTTCTGACTGTATAAAACAGTTTACTCACTTCTTCTCTAGAGCTTTCTGGCTGACTCAACTGCAGCTTACTAACTCTTTACAACTCCAACAATCACACACAAACTACCTAACAAGAGGGTTTGGGTTTGGTTGGTGTCTCCAACTAGGTTGAGATTTTCCCTTACATTTGTTTAGCCTTTATGCTAAGGTTGGGAAAATCTCTCTAAGCTTAGGATATTACATTTGTGCTTAGATCTAGGGTAGAACACTCTTTGAATATATTTGTATATCTAAATACTTGTGTTCTATGGTGGGAATGTTTGAGTATATGACTCTTGGATCTGTAGCATCTTTTTCCACATTCTCCATGCTTAATTTGATTGAAGATCTTGTATTTATAGTGTGGATTTGAATGTTACAGTTGGAGAGAATCACATTCAAATCCATACTATTCTGTAAGTTCTACAACCTTTTTAGGCTGGTTGTCTTCCTCTCATTGGTCGACGTTAGCTGAATCTAACGGCTATATTCTTCAGGATCTTCTGAGTCTTCAGGATCCTTCTGAGTCTTCAGGATTCTTCTGAGTCTTTAGGTTTCTCTGAGGCTCAAGTTTCTTCTGAGTCTCAGGTTTCTTTGAGTCTCAGGTTTCTTCTGAGTCTCAGGTTTCTTCTGAGTCTCAGGTTTCTCTGAGTCTCAGGTTTCTTGATTTGATTGACTTCTTTTGGTGAACCTTATGTCGTCGGGCATCTTGACACTTTCGGGCTTCTTTGAGTTCGGCTCTTACGACTTGAGACATCGACCCATGTCACTTTTACTCGGACTATCGATTTCTTCTTGCTGATCGATCGGCTCGTGATCGGATCGGCTATCTTCAGTCAAAATATCGAGGATAACATCGGTCGATTTGCATCGGGTTAACATATCGGGTTATCTTATCGATCTCGATCACGTCGATCTTGATCGATCTCATCTGCTCTCCTCTTACGATCGCATCCTTCTCTTGATCTTACGGTCGGTTTCTTTACGATCGGCTTGCTGCTCCGATCACTATCGGCGCAACGTTCATTCTTCGATCATCCGATCAGTCTGTTTACGGTCATCCGATCTTCGATCGGTTGGCTTAGCTTTTCTTTTTTTCTTATTTTGCACAAACTCATCGGTTAACTCTGGAACTCATCTTTTTCATCTAATCTTGATGGCCTCGTCTATGACCTAAATCGATCTCGATCATCTTCTTTCGATTTTAGTGAGTTCCCCTCAACTTGTTCCTCGTTCCCCCTCAACTTGTTATCTGTAAATTAGCTTCAATAACACAAGTTTATAATGTTTTGACATAATTGATCAAAACTAAAATATCCCAACAATTTCCCCTTTTTTGATAATGACGCCAAAACATTAAAATATATGCATTTTTAAAGAAAAATGGGTTTTTGTTTAAAAAGATCAGTTCAGGTGATCATACTAAAAGTGATCTTTTGAACTCCTGCTTTGATACCACTTGTTGGTCCCGGTAAAAAAAACCATGAAATGTGGAAAAATCATGTAATGCATATAAAAAAAGGGTGAAGGAATGGTGATTCCAAATTTTTGCTTTTAAATCCCATGTGTTGTGTTTTGCTTATAACCGAATGCATATGACAAGTATAAACATAAAGCAATAAAGAACACAACAAAGTATAGTGGTTCGGAGACTCAAGCTCCTACATCCACTCTCTCTGTTCCTAGGGAAATTCCTTCAAATGGGACTTATCTCCCTCCACGGGATTGCATACAGATATTTAACGAGGTCTCACTCAAACTGGACTTATCACCCTCTCGGGCTCGCCTCGGGATTTATCACCCTCCACGGGATTGCCTACAAGCTTTCTGACTGTCTAAAATAGTTTACTCACTTCTTCTCTAGAGCTTTCTGGCTGACTCAACTGCTGCTTACTAACTCTTTACAACTCCAACAATCACACACAAACTACATAACAAGAGGGTTTGGGTTTGGTTGGTGTCTCCAACTAGGTTGAGATTTTCCCTTACATTTGTTTAGCCTTTATGCTAAGGTTGGGAAAATCTCTCTAAGCTTAGGATATTACATTTGTGCTTAGATCTAGGGTAGAACACTCTTTGAATATATTTGTATATCTAAATACTTGTGTTCTATGGTGGGAATGTTTGAGTATATGACTCTTGGATCTGTAGCATCTTTTTCCACATTCTCCATGCTTAATTTGATTGAAGATCTTGTATTTATAGTGTGGATTTGAATGTTACCGTTGGAGAGAATCACATTCAAATCCATACTATTCTGTAAGTTCTACAGATTTTTAAGGCTGGTTATCTTCCTCTCATTGGTCCACGTCAGCTGAATCTAACGGATATATTCTTCAGGATCTTCTGTGTCTTCAGGATCCTTATGAGTCTTCCAGATTCTTCTGAGACTTCAGGTTTCTCTGAGTCTCAGATTTCTTCTGAGTCTCAGGTATCTTTGAGTCTCAGGTTTCTTCTGAGTCTTAGGTTTCTTCTGAGTCTCAGGTTTCTCTGAGTCTCAGGTTTCTTGATTCAACAGACTTCTTTTGGCCGAACCTTATCGTCGGGCATCCGACACTTTCGGGCTTCGGAGTTCAGCTCTTGACCGGACATCGACCCTCGGGTCACTTTTTACTCCACATCCCTCGAGGTCCTTGACTCGAGCTATCGATTTCTTCTTATCGATCTGATCATTTCGGTGATCGGATCAAAGACATCTTCAGTCAAAATATCGGGGATAGCATCAGTCGATTACATCGGGTTAATATATCGAGTTATCTTATCGATCTCGATCCGTCGATCTTGATCAATCTCATCTGCTCCTCTTACGATATACAACCTTCTCTTGATCTTGCAGTCGGTTTCTTTATCAAATTTCGAACGGATCGGCCCACATCTTCGAGTCAAAATATCAGGATAGCATAAATGCGGGTTATCTTATCGATCATCGATCGATCTTGATCAATCTCATCGCTCCTCTTCCGATAACCTTCTCTTACGATCTTTTTCTTTTCTTCGATCGATTTTTGCTCATTTCGGATCGGTTAACTCGAACTCATCTTATTTCGGTCATCGATCTTCTAAGTTGGCTTAGCTTTTCTTCTCTTACGACCTACGACTCACCGGTTAACTCGAACTCATATTTCATTCGATTCTTCGATCGTCGATCTCGATCATCCCCTTCAATTTGTTTCAACTTGTTCCCTCCCCTCAACTTGTTATCTGTATATTAGCTTCAATAACACAAGTTGATAATGTTTTGGCATAATTGATAAAAACTAAAATATCCCAACAATTTCCCCCTTTTTGATAATGATGCCAAAACATTAAAATATATGCATTTTTAAAGAAAAATGGGTTTTTGTTTAAAAAGATCAGTTCAGGTGATCACACTAAAAATGATCTTTTGAACTCCTGCTTTGATACCACTTGTTGGTACCGGTAAAAAAAACCATGAAATGCGGAAAAATCATGTAATGCATATAAAACAGGGATGAAGGAATGGTGATTCCAAATTTTTGCTTTTAAATCTCATATGTTGTGTTTTGCTTATAACTGAATGCATATGACAAGTATAAACATAAGGCAATAAAGAACACAACAAAGTATAGTGGTTCGGAGACTCAAGCTCCTACATCCACTCTCCCTGTTCCTAGGGACATTCCTTCAAACAGGACTTATCTCCCTCCACGGGATTGCCTACAGATATTTAACGAGCTCTCACTCAAATTGGACTTGTCACCCTCTCAGGCTCGCCTCGGGACTTATCACCCTCCACGGGATTGCCTACAAGCTTTCTGACTGTCTAAAACAGTTTACTCACTTCTTCTCTAGAGCTTTCTGGCTGACTCAACTGCAGCTTACTAACTCTTTACAACTCCAACAATCACACATAAACTACCTAACAAGAGGGTTTGGGTTTGGTTGGTGTCTCCAACTAGGTTGAGATTTTCCCTTACATTTGTTTAGCCTTTATGCTAAGGTTGGGAAAATCTCTCTAAGCTTAGGATATTACATTTGTCCTTAGATCTAGGGTAAAACACTCTTTGAATATTTTTGTATATCTACATACTTGTGTTCTATGGTGGGAATGTTTGAGTATATGGCTCTTGGATCTGTAGCATCTTTTTCCACATTCTCCAAGCTTAATTTGATTGAAGATTTTGTATTTATAGTGTGGATTTGAATGTTACCGTTGGATAGAATCACATTCAAATCCATACTATTCTGTAAGTTCTACAAATTTTTCAGGCTGGTTGTCTTCCTCTCATTGGTCCACATTAGTTGAATCTAACGACTATATTCTTCAGGATCATCTGAGTCTTCAGGATCCTTCTGAGTCTTCAGGATTCTTCTGAGTCTTCAGGTTTCTCCGAGTCTCAGGTTTCTTCTTAGTCTCAGGTTTCTTTGAGTCTCAGGTTTCTTCTGAGTCTCAGGTTTCTTCTGAGTTTCAGGTTTCTCTGAGTCTCAGGTTTCTTGATTCAGCAGACTTCTTTTCAACGAACCTTGTCTGATCAGGCATACTGATACTCAGGCTTATTGAGTTCAGCTCTTTAGACATCCTGACCCTCATGTCACTTTTACTCACTGACCCTCAGGTCTCTTGACTCAGGCTATCTGATTTCTTCTTGCATGTCACGATCATTTCGACCGTCAGATCGGATATCTTCAGTCAACATATCGGGGATAGCATCAGTCGATTACATCGAGTTAACATATCGAGGTTATCTTATCTGATCTCGATCACGTCTGATCTTGATTAGTCTCATCTGCTCCTCTTCTGATCTGCAACCTTCTCTTCTGATCTGCAACCTTCTCTTCGATCTTCGAGTGGGTTTCTTTTCGATCGGCTTTATGCGCTCTTCGATCACAGATTAGCTAAAATCATTCTTTTGATCATCGATCGGTCTGTTACGGTCATCGATCTTCGATCGGTGGCTTAGCTTTTCTTCTCTTCTGATTCTGCACAACTCATCAGTTAAATCCGGAACTCATCTTACTCATCTGATCTTGATCAGTCTCGTCTGCAGCCTCGTCTGATCTCGATCATCTTCTTCTGATTTCGTGAGTCCCCCTCAACTTGTTCCCTCGTTCCCCCTCAACTTGTTATCTGTAAATTAGCTTTAATAACACAAGTTGATAATGTTTTGGCATAATTGATCAAAACTAAAATATCCCAACACCATATACTAGCATCTTATTCTGAATTTTAAGATAGATCAATTGTCATCCCTGTCTAGTTAATCCAAAATGTAGTAGCTAGCTAGGGTGAGAATGTGTGTTATCTTGTATAGTTACATTTTATATCGCTTGTGACTGGTGAATGAACTTGGATCATAGCAAAACATGCCTCTGGGTGTAAGGTGTATAGGGGTGGAGGAAATACCAAAAATACCGGTATATCGCACTTACCGTACCAAAAAATATTGATTTTATCAAAATTTTCGGTACGGTATGGTACCGTACCGAAATTTTCTGTACGATAACGGTATGAAAAATATAGAAAATTTTGGTATACCAAAATATTTTGATATTTCGGTATACCGGAAAAAAATTTATGTATACCGTAAAAAATATCTTAAGATATCTTGAAAAAGTTTTAAGATATTTAAAAAATATTTGAAAGATATACGTATATCTTGAAATATCGGTATGGTATCGGTATGTAATATTGACATACCGAAAATTTTGGTATGCCTAAATTTCGATATACCGAATTTCGGTACGACAACGGTATGACATTTTTCGGTATCGAAAATTTCGGTACGATAACGGAATGGCGAAAAAAATTTCGGTATGTCGTACCGTCAACCCCTAAAGGTGTATGTCTGTTGACAGGTTTATTTATTAATATATTAATGGAATATACACAGATGGCGAGGGGCGAAGCCCATGTGGTAATACAAATTAATTGATCCCAACAACAACAATGTCACTCCAAGTTCCCCAATCAAAATGTAATAATAAATCCATTATCCCACTCATTAATTCCACACACACCCCATTTTATTTGTTTTTTTATAGAAAAAAAAACTACTCCCTCTGTCCCAATCTTAAAGGATTTCTTTCCATTTTTTATGTCCCAATCTTTAAGGAACATTTCCTAAAATGGACATACTTACTTTATCATTTTATCACATAAAATACTAATAAACAACTCTTTCTACCCCCAACACTTTATCACTGTATCACTATTCTCATAAATCCTTATGAACAGTAAGAGTTCCTTAAAGAATGAGACGGAGGGAGTAGTAATTTTTTCATGTGATGTCCGAATAAAATATAATTTTAATGTAAAATTATATTATGTGAGACACATATTATAATAAAAAATTTAAGTTAAATTTATTATTTCACCTAGCAGTTAATCTTGGTTTTTTTTCTTTGCTTACTTATCATAATCATATAAGAATCATAAATTCTATTGTGAAACTTGTTTATACTATGAAATTGATACCATTACATTTATAAATTGATACCACTACTTTTATAAACTAATACCTATAAAATTTAATAATTACAAGTGTAACAATATCAGTTGATAAGTGTTAAGATATCAGTTTATAAGTGTAGTGGTATACATTCTATATTATGAACAAGTTTCACCGGATAATATATTGTATGTGTGACACTCACAATTTTTAATTATATACTAAATTCATCATAAATACTAAGGTTTATAAAATGATATTAAAATTCAACAAAATTTATAAGGTAAAATAAACAAATTTAAATCAACTCACAAAAAATATCAATAACTATAATATATATATTTTTTGTATGAATTTTATTTTATATGTGTAATGGAGATGTTAAATTAAACATATTTGAAAGAAAAATAATTTGACATATATAGTGTTTTGAAAATAAAAAATTAAAATTTATTGGTGAAAAGTAAGAAAGAGAGGTAACAAAATAATTGGTAAAACAAAGTCACTCACTTTTGTTAAAAGTGAGATTCAAAACTTCACCACAAGTAGGGGTGAAAACGGATTGAATACGGACGGATAGTGCTTATACCGTATCCTAAACCATATTTTTTTATCGAATTCGGAGTCGGATACGGAAAAGCTGGATTCGGATACGAATTCAGAATATTCGGTATACGGATACAGGACAGATATCGAACGAATCCGGGCCGAATTCGAATAACTATAATTGGATAATATATTTCAAACGAAAATCATCAAAATGTGATTGAAACACATAAAAAAAAACTACCTATGCAATATTTAATAGAAGTTCTAATGCAAATTATAAAAATTATATCTACTGCTAATAATATGAAACTAAAAGCTATATCTTTCGTAACCATCACCACTCCAGCACAACATAACGCCTAAAAAGACATATATAATATTATATTGAATTATTTAGTTTCCGACTATTTTCTTAATAAAATTACATAAGTATTAAGTACTAATCTATGTTGCTCGGACTCGGGTGCGGGTGTCCGACATGGGTATGAATCTAGGAGTCCGACCCTCAAATTCTCAAAATATAGGATATGTGGACACGACAAAAAAGGATCCGGAATTAGGATAAGGGTGCCGGGATACTTTTGTAAAATAATTTTTTTAATTTTTTTCCATGTAATGTATTTTAAGATTTAAAATTACAATTCCCAAGTAAATCAAAATTTTGAATTAATCCAACAATTCTTATCTATATTTTAGGGGGTAGATGAAATTATTCAAAAATTTTAAACTAAACCCTTATTTTTAGGCGGCGAACGTGGTCCAAATTTTTAGATAGTGGGGGAATTTAAATATTTCAAAATTTTGGAAGAGATACGTGTACATAAAATAGAAGAAGAATTAAAATTAAATAATTAAAAAACCTAATCCCAGGATTCTTTGTTAATTAGCCGCCGCCGCTTTTCAATTTTTTTTCTTCTCTCACTTCACCGTCTTCCTCCCGATACATCTTCGTCTCTTCGCTGTTTCAGTTCGTCGTCTTCCGATCACGACATCGTCCAAGTTTTTTTTTTTTTTTTTTTACAGCCATTCTTCATCATCTTCATTGAGTCGTGCTCGGCCGCTTATCCATCTGTTTCGACCTTTCTCTTTCACCGACGAATGTGAGCAAAATCTGCAGAAAAATCTGCAGATTACAGAGTAAGTTTACCTGCGTCGCTGACCGCTTGAAACCGCCGAGTCCGGGGGAAATTTGGGGAATCCGGTGCGCGTCCCGCACCCGGATCCGCATCGACTCCGGCGGACGCCGATACTCTACCAAAAATGTAGAGTCCGAGCAACTAGGTACTAATATTATATTATTATATATATATTAATATAAAATATAAAATAAAATATATTAAAAAATTTGGATATCCGGATAATATCCGATAAAATATGGAAAAACTCGAATACGATCGGATATTATGTATTCCGAATTCGATTCCGAATCCGAAGTCAACTATCCGTATTCGCCCGAATACTAAGTTTTTTATACTGAATTCGATACCGATCGGATACGGCTCCAAATAGGTCGGGAAATATCCGATCTGTTTTCACCCCTAACCACAAGACAAGTAGAATTATACTTGCTCCAATAAATAATGTCTTCTCTCCCCCCACGTCTACTTTTATATAGTTATAAATTATAAATTATTGTCCAAAATAATTATTATTTTCTCATATTCCAGATTTTCTCTTACACAGACAATGTCATTTATGTTGGAATATACAAGCACGTAAACACGTAATACATGCGCAGCGGAAATTAATAGTTCACCAACAACGAACAGTTAATTGCATAAACGAGTACGAATAAACATAACGAGGAATCTTACAGTAATTCGTATGCAGTTTTCTTTACTACGGTATCCACGTAATCCCCTCATACGGACTTACACAGATTTGCCAGCGTTGAATCTGAGACGGAATTTGCTAGGAAAATTCATACTCTAGATTTTATGGAGAAATTAGATTTTCTTGTAGTAATTAATGAATCCCTAGGATGTCCTATATATAGGGGAAACCCAACTTAAAGATTAAGCAATCTTTATTAGGAAGATATTTCCCTAAATATATTTCCCTACAATAATATTCCATATATTATTTTGGGATTCCTATTTAATTAAATCCAATTTAATTAAACAGTAATAATAATTAATTCCAAATTAATATATTATTAATTAATTCTCCATAAATTAAATATTAAATCCAATTTAATACTTAATCAACCAACTATAATTCGTACAAGGGGATTACTTGTTGTGTGACCCATAGACCCTCATATATCGAGCGAGTAGTCAAACTAACGGTCTTAATTGAACCCTAGACAATAAATCAGACATTCTCAATATATGAGGTACGTTGCGAGAAACATGCAACTACCTGTAACTATAACATGGGCTATTGCGATATCTTCCTTTCATTCACGAATACTCGATTAGTCTTGAACATGATGAAGTGTCTATTCAAATAACTTAATCATATTATCTCTAATCATTAATTGATCACTTATGTCACACTTTGCCACAAAGTCCAAGTTGACGTGCATTGGCCAATGACTTTGATCCAATTATGACGAGAAGATGAGTATTCTCTCTAAATCCACTTTGAGGAATGAATCATATTCTTGGCTCAACTACCACGCACATACACTTCGTGATGAACCCAATCCAAGCCATATCTACACATGGAAGGGTGCAAGCATCGGTCATGGTCAAAGTTCATCACTCCACACATGTCGTGCGTATTGACCTCAAGTCAAAGGAGTATCGCATCGCTCCCACTAACCGAGACACCCGTAGACACATATAGTGGAACTACATCAAACGGTTTCTCGGATGGGTATACCAATACCCTCTAAGGTATCTGTGCATCCATCATGAGATACCCAATATCTCGTAGTAAGTGAGATCTTAGTACACTCGCTAAGAGTATGATGCAGATCGCACACCAATCTCAATTGCATCATCAATATCCCATTCTTGATAATCCTTGATCGGGGCTATTTGAGAATCATGCCTAAATCATCTGAGTTCTCACAATCTCAATGACAGCAGTGATTAATGGGAATACATGTAAGAACAAATGCAAACAATCAAACATAATATTCAAACAAGTGTAATGCCATAAATTTAATATTAAATAAATAATAATATTAAACCAATATTGAATATTATCTTAGCATTATGTCCTTACAAAGGATTGTCTCTAGGACACTAACACTAACAATTTAATGCCCAATATTTACCTTTATTTTTTTTTGAAAGAAAAGATGATATTAATAATTAAGTACAGGGTACCCAAATCTCAACAGTTACAAACAATATACAAACAAGATCCTAATACAGTTTAGTTGTCAAACATTCTTAAGGTTTAGAGTCCCAACAACGGAAAGGGACAAAGAAAGACAGTTGGATAATGGGCATGAATCCATTTACAGGAGCAAAATTTTAATTATACCGTCAATCAATCACTACAAAAAATGTGGGGTTTCACGACGAATTTTAGCAATGGATTCAGATGTTATAGCCGGAACTATCCGAGCGTATGAACAATCACTCACAAAATAACAATAACGAATGCAAACAAGAGAGAACACACAATTTGGTGACCCGGTTCGCCAAATACGGCTACGTCCTGGGACAATACCAAGCTAGGAATTTTACTATAATATATGCCTAAGAACTAAGATTTTCGATCCTTTTCAATGAATGTTACAAGGAGTATTTATAGATGGTGAACTAGGTTAAATCTCCTCGTGGGCCTCTCCTCCAGTCCTGCTAGGGCTGCAGCTGCCATCATCGTGGTTTCCTTGATATCTCGGTCCACGATTCTCGCCTTAAGATATACTTGTCTTGCCTGCTCCCCATGATATCCGCACCATTAACTACCCGAATCTTTCTATATTTATCCCCGGGCGACCTCGGATGCTCACCGAGGTTACCGACCAAAGTGGTCGCTCCTGGCTCCGGGTGGTCGCCATCAATCGCCGCTTTGCCACATTTCATCATGCCTCAGTGGTCGCCGTCCTTTGAGGGATAGTTGCCCTGTGGACATATGACCCCAACAATTGCCCCCCAGGTCGCCAGTGAGGTAATCGTTAGTCGACCTGGATACGTCTTTCCCGATTCCCGAGGCATGATGGTGGTTGTACCATTCCCTCGAGAAGTCCAAACGCCACCTCGAAATAGTGCGCCTGAATACATCGCCCTGCAGGGTTATGATGGCGCGTGGCCGCCACGCGCTCCGCCAATGTCAGGATTATTTGCAGTTGCCCACATTCGAAATCCTAATTGCGCTTCGGCCCCTGATTCCCGCTTATAAATACGGGTTCACTTCCTTCTTCCTACCCTTCTGCGAAGCTGTGCCTTTGAGTTTTCTTCGAGATTTGGGTGACTTTGCATCCCCCTTTGCTCCTTTTGGTAAGTGTTTTCTTTGCCCCCAAACTCCTTCGAACCCCCTTCTGTATTAGTTATGTCGGGACTGCCAAGAAATCAGGCCGGGCCTTCGTCTCCATTGAGGGTCATTCCCCTCGCCGGGGCTTCTAGCTATGGTGGCTCGTTGGAAGACATGGGCTCCGTCCGCCGGGATGGAGGAAATGCCCCTATGGATTCCGACGTGTTTGAGTCCCTCGCGGACTTGGGTATATTGACCCCGGAGCAGGGTCCGACAGAGCCTGGGAATCGTGCCCTGGATGATGCTCCTGAGCCCTCCGTTCACGGGGACCGGGACCATCCGGATTTCTTTGATTACCAAGCTTATCGGGCCAGTCTTATACACCGCGACCACTTCGACCCGAGATCCGCAAGGTGACTAAGTCCAAATTCCACATAAATGATGAGAAATACTGCTCTATCATGACGGAGGCCGAGCTGGATGTCGCCCACCGCGAGTATGAGACTCCGAACGATGTGATTTATTATCGGCCGGATTGGTCGGAGAGGGTAGACTAACCTCTGGAGGGGATGATCGCTATACACGAGGCAGTGATAGACGCGGGTCTTTGCTTTCCCCTTCATCCGGTGATCTCCCATCTATTGGCCGCCTGGCGTGTTGCCCCGGCCCAGATCACTCCGAACGGATGGAGTTACCTTTTGGCGACGTTAAGCGTGATCGGCCAGGCTGGCCTTTACTTACTGCCTACTCCCATGGAGGTGAATTACTATTGGTTGCTGGTTGCCCAACATGGCCAGGAAGGCCACTATGCTGTTGGAAAAATTGCCCTGGTCGGCGGATTGTGTGGGGGGTTGTCAATAAGGTTAAAAATTGTCATCCCCGATGGTGGTTTGTGGGCGGAGCGTGGCAAAGTGCCCCTTCGGGGTCCGTCTTAGAGATCCCCATTCCTACTGACTTCCAAGAGCGGGCTCCTCGTAAGATTCCATTCTGAAGGTACATCAATCATCTCCGTACTGATCTAATTTCCCTTCTCTTTTGCAGGCTTGCTTGTTGCTGACGAGAACCAGCTGAACTGGGATTTTGAGACTGCCCACCTGATTTTCTTCGACTATCCCTGGGAATTCCGCCACGTCGAATTCTATAACTCTTCATCTGAGAGATTGTGGGGGGGGTTAAAGACGTATCCCCATGAGACCAACCATCTTCGTGAGTGTCCTTCCTTTAATAGAGGTTTCATAACTTGGGAATTTTGTCCTTAATCACTATGGTTATTTTCTTGTAGCTTCTCACATACCCGTTCAAGTGACTGCTCCGACTGCCGAACAGATGGCTTCTCGCCGGAATCCTGCTCTCAATTTATCTCGAACTGGGTCCGCGGTGCGGCCCACATATTCATCCCACGGGGGTGGAGTAGTAGAGACGGGGGGGTCTTCTCGGGCCGACCGCTCAAAAGAGAAGAGGAACACCAAGGAGGGACGAGAGGGTTCTCTCCCGGCCCACTCGGAAGGCTACTCTACACGGAAATGCCCTCGTACGGGCGACCACTCCCCACGTGCTATTGGGGGAGGGAGCGCTCCCCCACGGGAGCCGATTCTCACTGCCCGTCCTCAGCCGATGACGCCGCCGCTCCGCGTGGTCGCCAATTTTCCAGCGACCGCACCTTTGTGGGGTTTGATGTCGATCGCTCTGGGGCATTAGTTTCTTAGCCTTATTGAGTTTCTCCGCCTTATTGCCTCCATCGTTTCTTCCCTTATGTTTCTATATTTTTCTAAACTGAGCGGCTTTGTTTCAGGTTCGTGAACTTCCCGCCGCCCATCGCCGATTATCTTCGATCGAAGATGCCTCCCATCATCGGGGTCTTGACTAATTAGCCTCGATACATGTGACACTCTATCCGAGATGTTCCCCGGTGCTAGTCTCTGGACGACCACCACGTCGCCTCCTCGAATAGCAAGGAGAATAACCTCTACACCGCCCTAATTTATTCTCAGAAGGAAGCCACGTTCCTCGAGCGGGTCATAGAGCAAAATGACCAGGACTTGGAGACCTCCTGCTCAGCCCTCGACGAGTAGAAGAAAATGTTGGTGGAGGCGGCCGCGACCATGTCCCGGATGGAGGCCGACTGAAAGGCTGCTTTCGGGAGGCGGTCGGCGAATCGCTGCGGTGGCGGATGTGAACACTAAGCGATGCGCCGAGGTCGACTCGCACCGCCTCAAGCTGGTGACTTCTACGGAAATTTGGGTCGATGAGCTCACTTTCGTATTTGTTGAGTCCCATGCTTTGGCGGTTGATTATGAAGCTCGGGTCGGCGATCTCGAGTTTTAGATATCGAGGAGGCTTCTTGACGCCGGATGATCTTGGGCTGAGGGATCTTCTCATACATTAGCGCCCTGAGGCGTCCTTGACCGGTGTTCCGTCAGCGACCCTTTCACAAGCGCCTCGTGCTCATTGGAAGATTTCAAAGGCCTTTGTCGTGATTGCCTACCTTAAGGCGATGTGGTATTGCCGTGTGAACCAGCGATTTTGGTGTCATTTTGTCATTCTTAGCTCCGGCGGTTTGGTGTGGCAGGCGAAACCGCCGACAGGATCCTACGGGGAGGTGCATGTCGACCTTGTTGCATCGCGTACCCGTGAGGCGGCCGGACAGCGATGGCGCGGCGGTGGCTGTGGTGGTGGTCGTGAAGGCGGGGGCAGTGGGAGACCAGGCCGTGGTCGTTTGGGTGGATAGGTCAGGGGACGGTTCTTAGTGCCTCCCTTTCTGCTGAAAGTTTGTGTATGAACCTCTTTCTTTTGAATGTTTTTTTTTTTTTTTTTTTTTTTTATGTTTGCACGGCCCCTCGGGGTATGAACTTGTAAGTGGCCTGCGGGTCCCTTTTTTGTATTCGGCCTTCGTGCCCTTATCTAATGAATGGAATTTTTATATTTTCTTGTCTCTCGTTGTGCATTTACATACGAGTTTCTTGCTTTGCTTATGGAATGTTGGTCATGCAAACTCGGACATACACCGGCGACTATGAGTCTTGCCTATGTCCTAATCGCCATTTGAGTACGGTGCGATGTATCTAGACTATGTTTTGGTCATCTTATCTTATGCGATGTGTCTAGACTTTGGCTTAGTCGTGTTATGGTATTGTCTTCAAGAAGGTCATCGTGCTTTGGCCGATGACCAATGTGATGATGACCTTGTCGACGTGAGTTCCGAGTGATGCTTCCTGTAGGTGGTCCGCTTACGCGTTCGGCGACCACTCTTCCGACTCGACCTTTGTCATCCAGATCGTATCTGGGACGGTTCCTGGCCGACTTATACTAAAACGTACAAGGCGTTTCAAAAATGTAATTTATTATAAAATATTTCCCTTGAAAGCGATGAGCTATTACAACTTTGTGACAAACAAACTAGTAAACAGGCTATTAGCTATTCTCTATTGGTAGTATTTCTTTAAGTGGGCCGCGTTCCAAGGATATTGTGTCGGTGTGCCATCCGGGTCTTCGATCTCGTATGCTCCATTTGCCAGGCATTTGGATATTCTGAATGGGCCTTCCCAAGTGGGGCCGAATACTCCTTTGGGTACTCCGAGTACCTTTTTTAGGACGAGGTCGCCTTTCTTTAACTGCCGGAGTTTGACCTTCGAGTTGTAATATTTTTCTGTTTGCCATTTGTAGCCAGCATTTTTTAGGTTAGCTTCTATCCTCCTCTCTTCCAGTAGGTCTAAGCTAGTCGTCATTGCCATTGCCGTTTGAGGCTCCGTTGCTTATTTGGTGGCTAGGTATGGTGACTTCTGCTGGGATTACTGCCTCTGCCCCGAATGCGATGGAATAGGGTGTTTCCCTGTGGAGGTCCTACAGGTTGTTCTGTATGACCACAATACTTCAACCAATTTGCTTGCCCACTTGCCCTTCCCCCCTTCAAGTCGTGCTTTCAGTGTATGTTTGATAATTTTGTTGATCGCCTCAAATTGCCTGTTGGATTGCGGATGGTAAGGGGTGGATAAGAGCTTTGTTATCTTCAATTTCTTGAAGAATACGTCGATCTTGAGGCCGTCAAATTGCTTTTGGTTGTCAGTTATGATTCCTTGTGGGAAGCCGAAGCGACAAATGATGTTTCTCCATATGAATTTTATCACGTTATCCTGGTCGATCGTTGCGAGGGCTTCTGCCTCTGCCCATTTTGTAAAGTAGTCGACCACAATGAGGGCGAACCATATGGTCCCTGGGGCAGTGGGCAGGGGCCCGATGATGTCGATTCCCCATTTTGTGAAAGGCCATGAGCCCAGAATGCTGGTTAACTCTTCTGGGGATACCCTGATTGAGGGGGCGAATATTTAACATCGGTGGCATATCTTTGCGTATTCGAGAGAGTCCCTTTTTAGCGTTGGCCAGAAATATCCTTGTCGGATGGTTTTGTGGGCTAGGGATTAGCCTCCCGTGTGGTTTCTGCAGATGCCCTCATGGATTTCTCTCAGGATGGCTTGCCCCTCGGCCCTTATCACACATCTAAGTAGCGGGACGCTGAAGCCTTGCTTGTATAAGTTGTCGTCGACCATCATGTACCTTACCGCTCTCATTTGCAATCGTCGAGTGTCGATCTTATTGTCGGGCAGATGTCCTGTCTTTAGATACTCGAGTATTAGTGTCCTCCAATCCTCGTGGTCGATATCCATTGGGTCGGTGAGGGCGACCAGGGTGTGTGTGGTGGATGGGAAAGTTAGTTTTGTGATGGTGACGTCTCTCATATCCGCTGGCCCTTCTGATGTTGCTAGCTTGGCCAAAGCATCTACTTAGGAATTCGCATTCCTGGGTATCAGTTCCACGTAGACTTGGTTGAATTTTTTGGGCAGGCTGCTGACGACTTCTGGATATGCGGTCATTTGATCGCATCGAGCCTCATATTCCCCCGACACTTGACACGCGACCAGTTGCGAGTCGGTGTGTATTTTTAGCCTCTTCGCTCCCATGGCCATTGCCATTTCAAACCCTCCAATTAGGGCTTCGTATTCTGCTTCATTGTTGGTGGCCTGAAAGTCGAACATGATAGCCGTCTGGAAGGAATGTCCGTGCGGGCTAGTCAGGATTATGCTAGCCCCGACTCGAGTTTGAGTGGTGGACCCATCCACTTAGAGCTCCCATGGGGGCCCTGCTGGCACTTCATGCGCGGTCAATAGAAAGGTGAGTTCTACCATGAAATCGGTCAGGGCCTGTGCTTTGATGGCCGTTCGCGGGGCGTACATGACACCGAACTGGCCAACTTCAATTGCCCATTTCATGCAGCGCCCAGCCGTGTCGGGGCGATGTAGCGCGTTTCTTAGGGGTAGTGAGGTCAACACCTCCACCTGGTGGTCAAAAAAGTATGGTCGTAGCTTTCTCACGCTCATCACGCTCATGGCGAGGCTTCGAGGGGGGGGGATACCTTCTCGAGCCTCGTTAGTGTCCGCTTACATAGTAGATTAAGGAGTAGTCTTGCCCCTTGGCTGCATCAGAGGACTGAACTTAAGGCCGCGAGGAGGTGGCTGTGAGGAAGAGTTTTTCCCTAGGGACGGGTTTGGCCAGTATCTTTGGGTTGGCAAGATACTTCTTGATGCCATCTAAATCTGTTTGGGCCTCCTCTGTCCACTGGAAATCTGCTGAGGGCCGCCAGGCTTCCTGCGAGCTTCTGGACTTCCTTTGGGTTTCGTGGGCTGCCCATCTCTAGTATTGCCCTAATTTTTGTTGGATTGGCCTCTATTCCCCGCTTGCTGACTAAGTGGCCGAGGAATTTTCCTGACTCCATGTCGAAGTTGCATTTCTTCGAGTTGAGCTTCATGTTGAACTTCATCAAGATGTTGAATGCTCGGGCGAGGTCGGCAAGATGATCTTCTTTTTTCAGACTCTTGACGACTATGTCGTCTACGTACACCTCCATGGATTTCTCAATTTCCTCCTCGAACATTTGGTTTACTAATCGCTGGTACGTAGCCCCGATGTTTTTGAGGCCGAATGTCATCCTCTTCCAACAGTACATATTTTTGTCGGTGAGGAAGGAGGTATGTTGTTGGTCATCTTTGTGCATGGATATTTGATGGTAGCCAGCGAATGCGTCCATGAAGGACATCATTTCGTGCCCAACTGTGTTATCGATCAGATGGTCGATATGAGGCATGGGGAAGAAATCTTTGGGACACGCTTAGTTCAAATCAGTGAAGTCGATGCATAGTCTCCACATCCCGTTAGCTTTCTTGACCAGGACGGCGTTGGACACCCACTGGGGTTGGTCGGCTTGCATGATTAACTCATTGTTGAGCAGTTTCTTCACCTCCTCGGTCAATGCAGCATATTTTTCGGGTCTGAATTTCCTCCTCTTTTGTGTGACTGGTTTTTTACTGGGGTAAATGTTGAGCTGATGGCAGGCGACCTCGGGGTCGATTCCTACCATATCCTTGTGGGACCAGGCGAACACATCTAGATTCCCTTTGAGGAAGTCGACCATCTGTCCTCTTAGTTTCGGCGAGATTTTAGAGCCAATTATGACTTCCAAATCCTATCGGGTTGGATCCACATTGACCTTTTTGAGCTCTTCGTTCGGTGTTGCACGAAAATGTTGGTCTCCCCTCGGGTCATCGATTGTTCCTTGGATAATGAACTCATGTGGCTCGGGTCCAAATCTTGGTTCGAGGTCCTGCTTATTTGTTCATTTTGGTAGATTACCATTGGGTTTCTTTAATTTTTTGCGATTTCTTGTATGCTATAATTTAAATGAGACCGGATATAAATTGAACATCCTCTTGCATCAAGCTGATTGCCCTTAACGGTGCCTACCACCCCATCTAAAGTGGGGAATTTTACACAGAAATAGTAAGTGGAGGACGTAGCCTCGAATTCGTGCTCGAAAGGCCTGCCGAGGAAACCATTGAAGGTCGACGGCAGGTCGATTACAAGGAAATCACAAAGCTTTGTGGCCCTAATGGCCCTATCTATAGTGGAGACTAGCTCTACCGCCAGACGTATGATCCTATGGGGCGTCGCCAAAACCTCTCACCAGATGTTCGTTTGGCTCGAGATAGCTGTGAAAGTTGCCGAGCTCGTCGAAGGTTTTCTTGAACAGTATGTTGCAAAATGTCCCGCTGTCGACAAGTAGTCGTTTGATTGTCACCCCCATGATTTTGGCTTATATAACCAGGGGGTCAACATTCGGGTACACGATGCCTGTCTTGTCCTGTTCGCCGAATTGGATCCGATTGCTTTCTTGAGCGGTGGCATTCACTGGTAGGCACAGTTGTACCGTGTTGGCCATTTCCCTCAGTTCAGCTTTCTGGCGTCTCTTTGATAGCGAGGTCGATGCGGAGAGACCACCCACTGTGCTGAATGGCGATAAGGTATGGATTACCCTCTCACCGTTGTGTTCTGGCATGGGGGTGCTTGTCGACCAGTCTTCTGCTCTCCATGTTTCTTGGCGACCTCGCGCTGCTGATGTGGTGCGCCATTGTGAGTACGGTTGTCTTCGTGCTGAGGTCACTTGACGTGTTCGTGCAACATTCCGTCTTCATAGAGCTTCCAGAGCTATTTTAGGAGGTCGCGACACTCGCTGGTGTTGTGGCCGACCATTTCATGATAGTGGCAATACTTTCCTGGGCTTTACCGACCGTCACTCTTTTTTGATAGGTTAGGGATCGCCGAGAAGCCATTTGTCCTTGATCTAAGTGAAGATGTATCAGGGGGATACACCAAAGGCATCTATTAGTTTGACCACCACTGGATCTTCAAACGGCTTGAAGTTGCCCGGGGTCTTGTATTGCCCCTGTTTCTTGCTCGCCTTTGGGGGTGCAGATTTATTTCCCTCCCCCATCCTGGCCGCCAAGAGTTCCATGGTGTTGATGATGTCGCTTGCGCGGGTCCTAAACTCCGCGTAAGTCGCTGGATAGTTGGCGATGACATTTCGCCAGAGCTTAGTTCCCTTCTTCAGCCTGGCGATTGCATCCAATAGCTTGGCCTCATCGCCCACCGATTCCCTATCCAAGATGAGTCGGTCAAACCTTTTGAGGTAGGCTCTGTCTGTCTCGTCTTCGCCTAGCTCGATGTTCACCAGTCGCTGCTTCCCTGTAGGTCTGGGCGCCATGGCCGCGAAATGCCCCATGAAGAGCCAGCCCAGCTACTCGAAAGAGTTAATAGATTGAGGGGCAATGGATGTGAACCATTTGTGTGCTTGCTCGTTCAGAGTGAGGGGAAAAAGTCAGCACATGGTTGCGTCGGATGCTCCTACGGACATCATGTACGAGTTATACTTGTCGAGATGCGTCCTTGGGTCAAAGTCCCCTCCGTACTGATCGATCGAGGCAGTGTTGATCTTAGCCTGAGTGGGAGCGGCCGCAATGGTCGCGCTGAGCGGCGACAAGGGGAATGCCAGATTGGTCGCCTGTCCGGCAAGGACTGTTTGACTATCCATCCTCTCCTGAAGGGCCCTGTCTGTTTACCTCAGGGCGACGAGCTTGGCCACTTGCTGGTTCGCACGGGCATCCCGATGGTTGCTGGTGCAGAGTCGACTTAATGCTGAAATGCGTGGCTCGTTCTTGAATTTCCTTTGGTGGTCGCCCGCTTCGATCATGACCATCTGGTGAGAATCAGCCTCATCCTCCACAGGGATTGGTCTTTTTTACGCCAAGTTTCCGCCTAGGCTGTTGAAGACCGAGTTGTTCGCTTGATTACCTCCCAGTCGATTGAAAACTGAGACGTCTTGGGGGGTTGCCCGTCCATGCGGCGGGCTCCGTTCGCCCCCTCTCTTGGGGGAGGATTTGCCTTTGCGGCCGAGATGGCTTGGTTGAGGTCGAGTTGTCCCCCCAGCTGGGCTTTTTCCTTTGTTGCCCCCCCGGGGTGAGCGGTCTTGACGATGGGTTGTTGGTCATCGTTATCGTCATCGTCAAAGTTCAGATTCCGCTTGCGCAAATACACCCAAGCGTTCTTCATCTCTGCGGGAGTCTTGAAGATCTGAGCCCAGTTCTGCTCATCCGCGGCCTCCGCCTGCAGGGGCCTCAATTCCTAGGATAGGGACTCCTCCACTCCGTCACGTGGATCAGTCTTGAGGCCAGTGATTGGGATGTTATTATGTGCCATTGCTCTTTGTGAGTTCTTTATTGATTTGTGGATCCGATTGAGTTGAGATTCCCACATACGGCACCAAATTGTTATAGCCAGAATTATCCGAGTGTATGAACAATCACTCACAAAATAACAATAACTAATGTAGACAAGAGAGAACTCACAATTTGGTGACCCGGTTCGCCAAATACGACTACGTCTGGGGGCAATACCAAACTAGGAATTTTACTACAATATCTACCTAAGAACTAAGATTTTCGATCCTTTTCAATGAATGTTACAAGGAGTATTTATAGATCGTGAACTAGGTTAAATCTCCTCGTGGGCCTCTCCTCCAGGCCTACTAGGGCTGCAGCTGCCATCACCGTGGTTTCCTTGATATCTGGTTCGCGATTCTCGCCTTAAGATAGACTTGCCTTGCCTACTCCCCATGATATTTGTGCCATTAACTGCCCGAATCTTCTCTATATTTATCCCCGGACGACCTCGGATGCTCGCCCGAGGTTACCAACCAAAGTGGTCGCTCCTGCTCCCGGGTGGTCGCCATCAATCGCGGCTTCGCCGCGTTTCATCGTGCCTCAGTGGTCGCCGTCCTTTGAGGGATAGTCACCCTGTGGACATATGACCCCAACATCAGAGACCGTCGATATTAGCGATGGTTTTGGCGACGACGTCAATCAAACAGTCAAAGTCACCGAATTTAGCGGTGGTTTTCAAAACCGCTACTATTAGCGACGGACTAGCGGTGGTTTAGCGATGGATAATTCAAACTAGGTCGAATCGGGGCATTTAGCGACGGTTTTAACCATCGCTAAAGTCGGACCCGGAGCACGAAGCATCTCGGCACTTAGCCCACCGCCCAGGTCGAGTTTAGCGACGGTCATTTGAATATAACGACGGTGAAAACCGTTGCTAATAGCGATGGACATTAAATGTCCATCGCTAATTCATCGCTAAATTCAATTATATAAACTCCCGATAATATCGGTGCGCCGATGATATCGTTTTTGACTTCTTTTCTTTTTGCTAATAATTTTACTACTAATATGGGGGATGATGCAGATGATTATTATCCGGGGCGGTGATTGAAAATCTATTTTTTTTTATGATTATTCATGAAGCGACACTTTTTTTAATTATTTATTGTGAATTATTTACTTGTTTATGTATGTATAATGTTTATATCGTTTATATTTTTGTTCTTTAGTTTATTTATCTTTTTTTTTTTTTTGTATAATGTATAACGTTTAAAGGGAAAAGAATTACTTGTTTAAATATAAAAGTATTACTTGTTTAGATAGAAAAGTATAACTTGTTTAAAGAAAAATATTACTTGTTTAGATGAAAAGTATTGCTTGTTTAGATGAAAAGGTATTACTTGTTTAGATAGAAAAGTATAACTTGTTTAAAGAAAATTATTACTTGTTTAGATGAAAAAGTATTACTTGTTTAAATAGAAAAGTAGGGATCTTCTAGGTGTTGTGCACCAAAATATCGAGATTAGGGATTTGAATGTGGCTTAGGATCTTGGTGACACAAACAAGTAATTATGATATGAGATTTGTATTAATTGTTCAATATTGTGTAGAGAATAAATGTTAGTCTTCAATGTAAGAAGTAAATTTGCAAGAGGTTTGGTATGGTATGAATTCTCTAGTCATTTAGGTCATAAATGGGCCCTATTTATAGCGTTTGACTCTCCCGGGTTACAAGTACAATAAGCCGAAAGTTACTCTGCGAAACATTAAATGCTACAAGATTGATGTGATTTGCCTCTGAGGTCACTAGAGGTCGCCGAGGAAAATCAACCTCGGGTACCTCGCTGGGACTTCGCCCAAGATAATTCCCAAATTTGCAGGGAATTAGTCATTTAAGTACTTCGATCTGTTAGTCATGATCGTCATTTTCCGCTTTATCTCTGATCCTAACCTATTTTTAGAAGGTTCTTCGGTGCCATCTGCCTGACACCTATCCAGTCATAGTTAATGCTCTGCATTTTTGTCAGTCCAAGGTCCTCGAGGTCGCCCTGATCGCTCATCATTGACTTGGCCCTGGAAGTTCGCTCAACGATGAGCGAGATGTTTGCCTTGGTAAAATTCCATCTCCTCTATCATGGGATATCCCAGGTCGAGGCCGACCTCGCGCGATGTTCTCACAACAATAGCCCCTAGCTCGTCCTCCTGTGCTCGCAAAGGGGGATGAGCTACACTCTTGTCTTGACCATTAAAGCGATGTGCGAGGATCGGTGGCTTCTCGAGTACGCGTGGCTATCACCTCGGAACTTGTTGTGATGATGGCTGCTCACCTCGACTGTCGAGCCTATGGGGGTAGGCAATGATGGCGCGTGGGGTACACGCGCCGGATGCAAAAAGTTGCGACCTGGGTCACGAGCCCTAACTTCTCTCTATAAATACATCCTTTCTTCTCATTTCTTCACTTTCCTCTCTTTCAAATTTTCGAGTGCTTGCATTTTCTCAACTTTTTCCGGCAATCCTTCACAAAGTTTTGGCATCCGCTCGATTCTCCTTGCATTCGTATGCCCAATCGGTCCATTCCAAGGTAAAAACCCAAAACTTTTTCCTTCGTTTGTTGTTTACTCTCCGAGAAATTTTGGGAAGTGTGGTGGAGAGTGTTCTGCCCCTATTGCTATGAATTGCCGGCGATGGGGTCACGGCGGGGTTGAGGCTTCGGTAGTGGATGTTTCTTTAGAAACCGTTAGTGAGGTGCCCGTGCCGATTCGGGGGGAGGTTACATCGAAAAGACGCCGCCTACGTTGTGCGGTGAATGATCCCCCAGCACAGACTCATGCTCCCGCCGAGCCTAAAATTAAAATTTTAGAAGAGGCGGGAGAAGGGGAGGGTGCTTCGAGCTCATGGTCCATTGACTCCATCGAGTTTGACTTCTTGTCGGATGAGGTCATTCCCGACGTACCGAGCGAAGATGATGAGGTCAACGAGGTCGATCGCAAGCTAAGACTTCAAGAGTGGGTAGCTCGCAATCCTCAGGACGAGGTCCCCAGGCCAACCCAGGTCAGGAAAGAGAGTACCTTCGCTACAAAGAATGTGACCAATTCGGTGACCGAGGCCGAACTCTTCCTGTGGCGGGATAGATTTCAAGTTCCTAGCGACGTTCATTTCTAGGTTTCAGAATACAAGGTTGACTATGCCGACCAGGTCCCAGAAGGGTGTGTGGCGATGAATTATCACATGATGAAGGCAGGGCTTCGGTTCCCACTTCATCCTTTGATCAGTTCATTATTGTGGTTCTGGGGCCTAGCCCCGACCCAAATTACCCCGAATGGGTGGAGTACCATCATCGGTATCTTATCTCTGTTTGGTCGCATTCAGGCCCGAGCATTTTTGTCTATTAAAGAAGTGAACTCCTTGATCTCACTAGCGAAGTGGGGAAAGGACCCGGGCTACTATTATGTAAAAGCTCGCCCATACACGAAAGTGATCGAGGATCTTCCGAATAAGGTCCAAGATTGGAAAGAAAAATGGTGGATAGTGGGGGGAGCTTGGCAGAGCCCTGTCTTTGCTTAGGGGTTCCTCGGATATCGCGACATACTTCGCGACCACGCAACTTTTAAACGTGAGTCTTTTTGAACTTGTCCTTTTCTTATAGTACTGATTTAACTTTTCCTTTTCAATGCAGATCCCAAGAATTCCAAAATATCCGAGCTTTCACTCCCTTTCCTTGTTCGGTTAATATAAATGTGCTTGATCGACCCCGACGAGCGATCTTTGACCATTTTGCAAAGGCTGAAGTGCTGGGAGTCGGTTGGTTTGACTGTCCCACCTCGCTCATCGTTAGATGCAAATATCCCTGGTAAGAGAAGTGAACTTATCTTAGTCTCATTGTTTATCTATCGACTTTTTCTGATATCTTTCTCGTTTTCTTCATTTCCAGTCTCTTTTATCGAGCCCATCAATTTCTCTTCCGACAAAGTCCTTGAAACGATGGAAAATTTAAATGCTGAGGAGATGCGCGAGAAGGTTGCCCGGTCTTTGGCTCTATCTAAGCAGAGAGCCGACTAGAAGAAAGGGGTCGCACAACTTGAGGCCTCTGGGACCCCACCACCAAAAGCTAAGGTCGCCGCGACTGGGCGATGTCAGAAGCGGGTGGTTATCGAGACCCGCGCAGCCGGGGTAGCTCTCCAAAATAGCCCTGGACCTCCATGGACATGGAAGCATTGAGAAACTCCACGAGCAGGAAGTTGGTGGTCTCGAGGTCCGCGGGGAACCGCGATACGGTCATCGAGCTTACCAGCCGCCGAGATCGCGAAGTTGGTGATGATACCTTTTTGGGCTAGAGTCCCTATTTCCGTCGAAGGTAATCTTCGACCTCTATATCATTTCTTTTAGAAGCAGACACATTGCAATTTATACTTATGCATGGTTACCTTGCAGGTATAAGCTGGATGATGGGGTCTTCCGAGGTGAGGCTACTCGCAATTATCTGTGGTCGCAAGCCCCTGCTGCCAATGATGCCCAACCTGCCTATCTCTGACGAATTTCTGATGATGCCCCAAAGTCCTGGACCCTGATGCTGCATGAGGAGGCCCAGACACAACACTTTCTCGAGAACATGACCTCCGGGGTTGCCCACCTATGTCGCTCGCTGGCCTTCTTAGAGAAGAGCCGGAAGCAATATGAGATGGCGAGGACGCAGGCCCAGATGGCTGAGGCGGCCTGCGTGAACATGAGGAAAGATCTGGAGAGGCATGCCAAGGAGAGGGAGTCTGTTATTTCTGCTAAAGTTGTTGCCGAGGAGAGGTGCAAAGAGGTGGTCAGAGAGAGGGATAACATGGGGAAGATAATCCGTCAACAAAGGAAAGATCTCGATCTCCGGGATAAAAAGCTGAAGGAGTGCATGGCTAAGATGGCCGAGGTGGAGGATTGATGTTGGCGTTTGGAGGCCGAGGTTTAGGAGTACCCCGTCAACGTCAAGTTGGAACGCCACCATGCCTCCAACATGGCCTACATCCATTTTTTTCTAATGTTGTTCGAGCGTGCCATCAGGCTGGTGATCTTGAGGGGGCTCGAATAGTAATGAAAGAGTTGATTGTCTCCTATATGCGCAATAACCCTGTCCGAGAAAAGGAGGATCTCCCGATCAAAGACATAGCTGCCTTCGGCATAGATTTCAGCTTTCTTCCTCGCGATGCTAATCTCTATGATCCCGAAGAACTTCTCGGCTTGTTAAATGAAGAGGTGGGGGATGAGCAGGATGGAGGTGGCGAAGGCGAGGTTGATGGTGGTGAAAGGACTCAGGCCGGCGTCGAGATTCCCGAGGTCGAATAGAAAGTGTCGATCAACCCTAATGAGGGGACCTCGGATGCTCCGCCGAGCTGATTTCCTTGTCCTCTGAAGCAGTATGTTGGTGGCCTTCGGGTTTTTGTTGTGTTCGCCCTTTGGGGTTTTCCTTTTGCAAAGTTTGTTCTTTTGCCTTCGGGCTTTTTGCTGTAAGTGTTTGCCCGCAGGGCATTGTACTCTGTTGCCTTCGAGGCTTTATCAATGAACGACTTTATCTGGTTTCTCTAGCTTTGTTTTTTTATCTTAACTGCTTGTTCGTTGTTCACGATTTAGTCATTCTTCTAGGTACATCTTGTATGCATGAACACTTCGAGATCGATTGATTTTCCTGAGATTTTTCATTATAAGACATGGTGATAAGTTTTTTAGTCGGTGAGTTTTGTGACCTTATTTGCCTTTGGTATTTCCGACTTAGTCGACTTAGATATGGTTTGCGACCTGTTTACCTTTGAAATATTTGGCTTGGTCGACTTAGATGATGGTATGCGACCTATTTGCCTTTGAAATATTTGGCTTGGTCGACTTAGATGATGGTATGCGACCTATTTGCCTTTGAAATATTTGGCTTGGTCGACTTAGATGATGGTATGCGACTTGTTTGCCTTTGAAATATTTGGTTTGGTCGACTTAGATGATGGTTTCTAAAAACTTCGGACAAGTAAATTTTGAGTTAGGCGACCTCCTCGGGGGGGAGGGGGGGTTGTCTCTTTATCTCCCTGTCCTTAGTCTTTAAAATTGATTTATCTAAGTATATCCTAAATTCCCTTCATTTCAATTTTTTCACTTGGGAACCTATTCTATGATCGAACTCGTGAGAGGTCAGGGACCGGACCCCCAAGTTCTTAAATGTGAAAAATTGCAACAAAGATATGGATGAAACATAAGGTTGATTTTGTTTTCCAATTTGACAACTTAAAACAAAATATATGACCAATGATTTGAAACTACTGATAAAACTTCTTGAGGTAGATCGCATTCCATGGGTACTGAGCCGGAATGCCCTTAGTGTCTTTGAGCTCGTAAGCCCCATTGGGTAGACATTTCGAGATTCTCAGGGGACCTTCCCAGGTCAGGCCGAACACTCCTTTCTGGACACCGAGAATTTTTCGTAGGACAAGGTCACCCACTTTGAAATGTAGTTCGGTATGACCATAGGATGTTAGAAAGTTTGAAAGCCCATAATCCCTTTGATTCGATGAGCTGGGTCTTCAAAGTGTGCTTGATTATCTTGTTCATGGCTTCGACTTGTCCATTTGATTAGGGATGGTATGGGGTAGAAAATAACTTCGCAATTTTCCATTTTGCGAAAAATGCGTTTATCTCATATCCATCGAACTGCTTCCCGTTATCTGTGATGATCGTCTGTGGGAGGCCGAATCGACAAATGATGTTCTTCCAGATGAAGCGGATGATTTTTTCTTGGGTGATGGTCGCCAATGATTCTGCCTCTGCCCATTTGGTAAAATAGTCCACTGCAACCACCGCAAACTTCAAACTGCCCGGAGCCTTTGGGAAAGGACAAATTAGGTCGATCCCCCACTTTGCGAAAGGCCACGGGCTATAGATAGAGGCGAGTTCCTCTGGAGCTCGCTTGATGTCGGGGTGAAAAGTTAACATTGGCGACATGCTCTCGCGTATGCTATTGCATCTTTTCTTAGAGTTAGCCAGAAATAACCTTGTCTGATCGTTTTGTAAATGAGCGATTGTCCTGCGGTGTGATTCCCGCAATCTCCTTCGTGAATTTCTTTCAAAATGGTCTGACCTTCTTCCGGTGTGATACACTTCAGTAGGGGTAGTAAGAAACTTCGTTTGTAGAGCTGATTATTGACTATGGTGTACCTCGCTGCCCTTAGCTGTAGTCAGCGAGCTAAGGCTTTGTCTTCTGGCAACGTCCCATTCTCAATATATGCTTTGATCTCAGTCATCCAATTTTTTTCCGGGGTTGCGACCTGGAAAATCTCCAGATAAGTGTTTGAATGTCTTACTTGATTTATCCAAGTTATCTCCTTGACGTCGATTGTGGCGCGACCTCCTGAGGGTGAGTTGAGCTTGGTGATGGCGATGTTGTTCATGTCTGCTGCTCCTTCCGATGTGGCCAGTCGAGCCAGTGCGTCTGCTTGAGTGTTGTCTATACACGGGATTAGCTCGATGTACACTTGCTCGAATTTTTCCATGAGATCTTTGGCTATTTTCTGGTATTTAAGCATCTGTTCGCCCCTCGCTTCGTATTCTCCTGACATCTGACATGCGACCATTTGGGAATCGCTATAGACTTTCAATTTACGTACACCAATGGCCATTGCCATCTCTAAACCATTTATCAAGGCTTCATACTCTGCTTCATTGTTGGTGGCGTGGAAATCGAAACTGATGGCCGTGGTGAAGGATTATTGTTCGGGCAGGACCACTCTAGCCCCAGTTCGGGTGCTCGTCGAAGAGCCATCGACGTATAATTCCCAGGGGACATCGATTGTCTTCTGGGTCTTCTCGGGAAAAGTGAGCTCGGTCAAGAAGTCGGCTAGGACCTGAGCTTTGATTGTCGTCCATGGTGCGAATGTAATTCGAATTGGCCTAGTTCGATGGACCATTTCAACAATTGTCCTGCTGTGTCTGGTTGATGTAGGATCTGTCTCAGTGGCATAGTGGTTAATATTTCCACTAGATGGTCGAAGAAGTATTGTTGGAGCTTTCGGACACTCATGATTAAGGCATATGCGAGCTTTTCCAGTGGCGGATATTTGAGCTCAACATCATTTAGAGTTTGGCTGACGAAGTATATGGGCAAATGAAACTGACCTTCTGCTCGGACTAATACTGCACTGAGGGCCGATTCTGAGGTGGCCAAATATAGAAAAAGTTTCTCGCCCATGATGGGTTTTGCTAAGATATGCGGGTTTGAAAGGTATACTTTGAGCTTCAAGAAAGCGACCTGACTTTGCGGAGTCCAAGAAAACTTACCTTTCTTCATGGTTTCGAAAATGGTTTGCATCTGTCCCCCATCCTGGAGATGAATCTATTCAGGGCTGCTAAACATCTGGTTAGCCTTTGTACCTCCTTGACATTGCGAGGTGGTTTCATGTCCATGACTACTTTGATCTTTATCGGGTTGGCTTCGATACCTCGCTGACTGATGATATGACCTAGGAACTTGCCGGAACCAACTCTGAAACTGCATTTCTTCGGATTCAATAACATGTTATATTTCCTCAGGATGTCGAAAGTTCGGGAGAGGTGACCCAGATGATCTTCATTCTTCTCGCTTTTCACAACGATGTCGTCGATGTAGACTTCCATGGTCTTCCCTATCTCGTCGGTGAACATTCTGTTTACCAGGCGTTCGTAGGTCGCTCCCGCGTTCTTCAAACCGAAAGGCATCCTCTTCCAACAATACACATTTTTCTCGGTTAGAAAAGACGTGTGTTGTTGGTCGTCTTTGTGTATGGATATCTGATGATATCCGACGAAAGTGTCTATAAAAGTCATCATTTCGTGTCCGGTAGTGCCGTCGATGAGGTGGTTGATGTGCGGCATGGGAAAATAGTCTTTTAGGCACGCTTCATTGAGATCTGTGAAATCGATACATAGCCGCCAAGAGTTGTTCGCCTTCTTAACTAAGACTGCGTTGGCTACCCATTGTGGGTGATCTACTTGTTCAATTAGTTTGTTATCCAACAACTTCTTTACTTCCTCGGCCAAGGCTGCGCATATTATTTGTCGGGGCCAACTTTCTTCTTTTCTGCGAGATCGGTTTCTTCGTAGGGTCAATGTTCATTCTGTGACATGCTACCTCGGGATCTATGCCAATCATATCTTCATGCGACCATGTGAAAACGTCCAAGTTTTGCTTGAGGAAATCTATCATTTGATCCTGCATTTTGCACGGTATTTGGGTTCCGATGATTATGAACAATTCTGGTCTCGAGCTGTCGATTGATACTATTTCGAGCTCTTCAATGGGAGTTACCCACTGGTTGTTTCTTTCCATTCGCGGGTCGAGAATGGATTCTCGTCGGGTGAGGTCGGCGAGGTTCCA
This sequence comes from Stenogyne calaminthoides, assembly GCA_037126765.1. NCBI lineage: Eukaryota > Viridiplantae > Streptophyta > Magnoliopsida > Lamiales > Lamiaceae > Stenogyne > Stenogyne calaminthoides. The sequence goes on along the minus strand of JBBCBC010000004.1, from coordinate 28,971,516 downwards.
AATCTGGTAGTTCTTGCAAAATGCCACCTGTGGAGTTTTGACTCTCTTTTCTAGGTCGGACATTCCTTTTATTACATTGTCGATTTCCATAGGCGTTGTACCTTTTCTATTACATTGTCTATTTTCATTTCGCTATTTTCTCTAGTTTTCTGGGGTGAAGGTTGGCTCGTACAACCTCGCCTCACCTCGGCTCTCCTACCAAAATAAAAAAGCATAATTTAAATTGACACAGGTGTAAGTCAAACATTTCCTTGCAGTAATCTGGTCACCCTTAATGGTGGCGATCTTCCCATCAGATCTGGGGAACTTAATACAATAAAAGTAAGAAGAGGACGCAACCCCGAATTCATGCTCGAAAGGCCTGCCGAAGAAGGCATTGAAGTTTGAGGGAATGTCGATGATCACGAAATCGAGCTGCCTGGTTGCTTTCACTTCTGAGTCCAAAGTTGATGTGATCTTGACCGATAGGCGAATCATCCCATAGGCTTCGACAGGCTGGTTTCCGAATTCTTGGATCCCGACCTCGCAAGGCTCGACATAGCTATAGAAATCGCCAAGCTGGTCCAAAGTTTTCTTGAAGAGGATGTTTCAGAAAGCCCCGTTCATGATGCGGTTAACTAGAGCTCCCATTATTCTTGCTGATATCATGAGTGGATCCCAGTTCGGGAAAACCACTCCATCCTTATCTTCTTTGGTAAAAGTGAGCAATTTTGAGTTGGGGGCAATTGTGTTAATCGGGAGGCAACTGAGCACAACATTGTCGAGGGCACGCATTTCCGCTTTCTAACGTTGGTTGGAGAGGGAGATCGCTGGAAGAAACCCGCAGAGTGTGCCCCCAGATCGCTGGGAGATCATGTGGATCACTCTGTTCTCGGCTCCTCCCAGGATCTGCGGACCTTGCCGACCTCGGTTAGGCTAGTTTGCTAGTGGCAGATTATTTTGTTGGTTAGGTTGTTCGTTCTTTGACTTGACAAATCCGGCCAACTTTCCTTCTTCGTATAGTTTCCATAGCTCCCTCTGCAAGTTGCGGCAATGTTCGGTGGTATGTCCAATGGTGTTATGAAAGTTGCAGAATTTCTTCGGGTTGAGTTTGGAGGTATCTTGGATCAGTTCTCTAGCCGGGGAAAGTTGTTGTCTTCCCTTGATCGCTTGAAATATTTGAGTTAGGTTCATGGTAAATGTCTCGAGGAGTTTCACCTCGAGACCGTTGTCGAAAGGTTTGAATGACCCCGAAGCTCGATAGTTCGTGCCAAGTTTCTTGTAGGGTTTCTCAGACTTTGGTCCCGGCTTCTTAACCTCGCTTTTCACCTTGCTAGGATCCTACTCGCCCAATCTCTAGGCAAGTATCTCGGCATTATTGATCATGATGCCCGCTCGGTATCGGAAATCAACATAACTTGATGGGTATTCATTGTTCATCATTTTCCAGAGTTTGCTTCCCTTCTTCAGACCGTGGACCACCCCCAGGACCTTGGCCTCGTCGCCCAGCAGCTCGCCTGATGTACGTCGATGTATGTTCGATCTGACTCATTGTCGAGCTGGTGTACGTTTGCTAACCTCTGCTTGGTTCCTTTGTGAGTAGTTAACGAAGCAAAGTGAGTGAGGAACAATTGAGTCATCTGGTGGAAAGATTCCATCGAGGTCGGTGGCAGAGAGTTGAACCATCTGTATGCTTAGTCGCTGAGAGTAAGTGGGAACAGGGGTCATTGGGTGGCGTCAGTGGCTCCCATCGAGTTCATGTAGGAGGTGTATTTGCTTACATGATTGATCGGGTCAGAATTTCCATTGTATTGCGTGATGGAGTTGGCATTGATTTTCACTTGTACTGGAGCGAGCATGACCCCGGGGGAGAGCGACGAGATGGGAATTTTGGTGGTGACGGGCCCTCCACCCTTGTTCGCTAGTTGATCTTGCAGTTCTTTGATGTTTTGCAGGATAGCCGCCATTTGCGGGGAATCAATTTGCTCGGTGTCTCTGTTGCGGTGTGGCGAGGTGGTGTATTTCTTTCACGGCGGCGAGGTGAGGGAGTTCGATTCAGACGATGGGGAGAGGGTGTTCTTTCCTGTCTACGAGGTGAGAGACTCCGGGCGAGTTGATCTTGCACTGAAATTCTTTGCCTAGGTCTGCCCCGGGTCACTAACCCCATACATGATCTTTCCGGTTTGGCATGGCCCTGGTTAGTTGGCTCGCGTTCATGGCGATGTGGTTCGCGATCTCTGTTCTGGACGCAGCTGAAACTTTCTGAGAATAGGCGTCGATGAATTGGATTAGTCCCCTCGTTCGGGTTGCGGCGATACTCTTGAGATTCTTGGGAATGGTGAGAGTTTGCTTCCTGACTTCTTTTACGGTGGGGCTCTTCCTCCATCGGGCCCTTTCCTCTCGCCCGAGCTTTTCTGTCTAGGTTCCGGTGCAGGTCGCCATGTGACCGCTCCATTTTGGCTTGTTTCTGGCGTAATATCGCCATGGCTTCATTGATTTCGCTTGGTGTCTGAATTTGTTCGAGCTTCTGAGGGATACCAGGTATGGGTCCCCCAGTTTTGCGATTGCTTACGGCCTGGCCACCGGCCCCCACTCCGCCAGAATAGTGTGTACCCGACTTGGCTCCGCTTTTCGAGATGAGTGTTGCTTGAGACATGTTCAAGGTTCGAGGATGATTTCGTAGGTGTGAAAGGATTTTTGATCAAAGATTCGTGAGGAATACTCCAATGAGAAAACACTAATACTTTAGCTCTAAATTTCTTAAAGAGCACTCTTCTTCTAGCGCCAATTGTTGTTCACTAAAATATCGAGATTAGGGATTTGAATGTGGCTTAGGATCTTGGTGACACAAACAAGTAATTATGAGATGAGATTTGTATTAATTGTTCATGATTGTGTAGAGAATAAATGTTAGTCTTTAGTGTAAGAAGTAAATTTGCAAGAGGTTTGATATGGTATGAATTCTCTAGTCATCTGGCTCATAAATGAGCCCTATTTATAGTGTTTGGGAGAGTGGAGTTCACTCTCCCGAGTTACAAGTACAATAAGCCGAAAGTTACTCTGCGAAACATTAAATGCTACAAGACTGATATGATTTGCCTCTAAGGTCACTGGAGGTCGCCCGAGGCAAATCGACCTCGGGCACCTCGCTGGGACTTCGCCCAAGATAATTCCCGGATTTGCAGGAAATTAGCCATTTAAGTACTTCGATCTGTATATCATGATCGTCCTTTTCCGCTTTATCTCTGACCCTAACCTATTTTTAGAAGGTTCCTCGGTGCCATCTGCCTGACTGTAGGTCCCGAACGGGATTCGTGAGGTGGAAGTCTAGAGGGGAGGGATGAATAGACTTCCAAAACTTTTTCGTGATCAGCGTGTAAGATCAGATAAGTGCTGATAGAGTGCGTGCGAGAATCAGTGCGATCTGATATCCAACTTACTGATTGTTGTGAAGAATATCACTTCGGTGTCTATCAGGTCAACTAATATGCGGAAGCTTGTTTTAACCCGTGTAGAAAAACCAGTTTTCTTAAATCAGATTCTAAGTATTTTGAAGCTGATCAGATGACAACAGGTCAACTGATCAGATCAGCTGCTTGGTGCAGACTGATCTTATACTTAGAGAATGCATGATAATTTATCAGAAAAGTAGTGTGCAATAGTGTAAAGCAAGATAAATCACACAAGATTTATAGTGGTTCGGACAACTTGTCCTACGTCCACTCTTCCCTATCAGCAGGGGCACTTACTTACCAAACTAGACTTAGTTTAACGTGTTAGTCCAAACACCTTACAAACAGATGTTTATAGAGTTCTCACTCAACTTATCCTAGAAATCAAGATTAGAAACCTTAGCTTGAAATCTTGCTCACAAACTTAACCTAATGCTCGGTTTGGGTAAAGATTTGTATGGTTTCCAACTGGAAATCTATCCTAGTATTTGAGTAGCCTAAAGCTAGAGGATGAGGTTTCTTGCTAAGAAACTATGGGATGAACACTTAGAATATTTGTTTGTTCTTCAGTGTTTTGCGGAAATTTACTTGTAACTTAAGCTTGTGTATAATTTCTGTAACCTTACTCTGAAGGTTGATCCCATATTTATAGACCTTGAAATCAAAGAGCCGTTGGAGAACAATTTGAATCTCAGGCTATTTTTGGTATCTTGCAGGGACTAAGTGATGTGTTCAGAGACGACATGGCCATTTGCGTGTTATGCGGTCCTTTATAGCCGTTTGATTCCTGAAACACCTTACCCTGCACTGTCAGCTCCTTACATGCATGTCGATCTCTCATTGGTTGTCAAGTACACTTCATTCGGCGCCTTGAACAAACAACTTAGGTTGACATTCTTCTTGTCTGATAAGCTTTCGCATTCAATAGGATGACACATAATTGCCGTCAGATTGGAACTGACCTGATCAGTTGAAACTGGTCAGTCTACCTAGTTGAGTCTTCTGATGTAAGTTGTCTTAGCTCAACTTACTAACTCTTTTGATGTAGGCTTCATAGCAGGTCATCAGGTCTTGATTCTTCAACAGATCTTCGTCTTCTTCTTCATAATGGTTCTGATCTGATGGAAACTAATCAGTCAGTTTCTTGTTGTCTGAATGTCAATCTGGTGATCTTCTTGTCTTCTGTTTTGTACCTGATTTATACTAGATCATCAGGTATTTCTGATCTTCAAGACGTGCCTGATACATATTGAGTTCCCCCTCAATATGTGACCTATACTATTACATCAGTTGTTCTATACAGTAATTATGAACTGGTCACCTTAACCTGATTTCTAGATCATCGGTCAGCTAACAAGTATGACTGATCCTATTACAACTGTTTTGGAACTTTCATCAAAACTATAAATTTCCCAACACTGACACCTGTCTAGTCATAGTTAATGCTCTGCATTTGTGTCAGTCCAAGGTCCTCAAGGTCGCGTTGATCGCTCATCATTGACTTGGCCCTGGAAGTTCGCTCAACGATGAGCGATGTGTTTGCCTTGGTAAAATTCCATCTCCTCTATCATGGGATATCCCAGGTCAGGACCGACCTCGCGCGATGTGTTCACAACACTACGGTCAGGAACAGTTTCGCCCTTCCTAACGTCAGGAAATCATTTGATCGTCGTTGGATCGTTGATCCAACGTATAATTTTAATTTTAAATGATTGCACTTTGCACTAGTGCGTTTGCGAAGTGCATATTACAATCACACTGCATCGCCCTACTAATAAATTAAATTAATATTTATAAATGACGAAATTATCCCGGACTCAGACCCCGATCCATCCTGACCCAGACCTAAACTTCGAGGCGAATCGGCCGGACGCGCGAACCGAAGCGGACCCCGACCCGGACTCAGATCGGACTCTAACCCTGACCTAGACCGGACCCAGACCCAGACCCGGACCCAGAATGGACCACGACCCGACCTGACGGCCCGGACCACGGCGAACCTTGGCCGGACCCGGACCACGGCAGGCGGACGGGCCGGGCGGCAACTATGAACCTGTCATTACCCAGACCCTAACCACAACCCAGACCCAGACCACGGCGGACCCGCTACGCACCGGCACCCTTTTGAGACTGGACCGGACGGATAGGACCGGGCCGGATTACCGCGGACCCGGACCGACCTGAATCCGGACCCGGACCTGAACTTCTGACCCGACCGGACGGACCGGACCCGGACAAGACCTGGACCCCGACCCGGACCGGACCTGGACCCCGACCCGGGCCGGACATGGACCTCGACCGGATCAATTGATCCGACCTGGATCGATTCGGGCGTCACCGAACCACGCCCGAGGCCAGGACCTTGACGCATCGGACGGGCACGGACCTTAACTCTCGACTAGGGGACTGGGACCCCAGTTAGGACCGGATCCTACTTGGACCCAGACCCGAACCCGACCCGGGTCGCGCATGGGCCGAGTTCGGGATCGTGGATTAAATTTTTTAAATTTATGAACATTGTGATTTTTATTTAAAAAATGTTATAAGGATATTTCAGTAATTTTATTATTTTTATTTAAAAAATTAATTATTTAGTCTAATGGTGAAATAGTATCGCCCATGACGAAGTTAAATAATGTGGCAACCTTTTATTAGACGTCTGGCGTCAGGAAGGGCGAAGCCGTTCCTGACAGTAGAAAAACCCTGAAAAGTATTTCTTGTTTAATAAGAAAAATATAACTTGTTTAAAAAAAGTATTACTTGTTTAGATGAAAAAGTATTACTTATTTAAATAGAAAAATATTACTTGTTTAGATAGAAAAGTATAACTTGTTTAAAGAAAAGTATTACTTGTTTAGATGGAAAAATATTACTTGTTTAAATAGAAAAGTATTATTTGTTTAGTTAGAAAAGTATAACTTGTTTAAAGAAAAGTATTACTTGTTTAGATGAAAAAGTATTACTTGTTTAAATAGAAAAACATTACTTGTTTAGATATAAAAGTATAACTTGTTTAAAGAAAAGTATTACTTATTTAGATAGAAAAATATTACTTGTTTAGATGGAAAAATATTACAGGTTTAAAAGAAAGATAGTACTTTTTAAAAAAAAACAAGTAAAAAATAATTTTAATATAATTTAATTTAATTTATATAAAAAAAATTATTATATAAAAATGTGATTGAATTAATAAATAAGATAATTAAAATAAAAAAATTTAAAAAAATGTAAAAAAATGATTTTTAGGACATATAGAATTAATTTCATTAAGTAAACGCAAGAAAGCAAGTGCCCGAGCGGAATTAATCGTCGCTAAACCGTCGCTATGTTGTCGACGGTGTGGCCACGGTTATTCTGACCGGTCCGGACCCAGATGCCCGTCACCAAAACCGTCACTATGTTGTGACGGTACTAAGCCGTCGTTAATTAGCGACGGGGTTGAAATAACCATCGCTAAATGTTAGCGACCCTCGGTTTCCCGACAGTTAGAAAACCGTCGCTACCCTGTGTAGCGACGGTTATAACCGTCACTAAAATCGTCGTTAAACCCCGTCTTTTTTATAGTGAATTCATCTATAGTATATCTACTCTCCTTGAAAATAAACTCGTTTCTGAACTTCTAAATCTTCCAAATAGTACTTTGCCATACAAGGATGATACATATTAAATGACTATACAGGTAAAAATGATACATTATACATAAATTTATTACTATTTAATAATTTTTTAATTTGTGTGGGTTTAAGAAGTAAAATGAGACGATAAAGTATAATTTTTGTGTTCCATCACTTTGATGAATAACATGAAATGGATTTAATATATGTAATACTCCCTCTGTGTTGTTACTTGTTAAGATATACTTTCTTTTTATTTCATATCTTTCAAATCATAGACCTGTTTCTTATTTGAAAGCATTGAATATTCTTTAATTGACAAAAATATTCATATTCATAGACCTGTTTTTTATCATCTTGTGCAAGGGGAAAATAGAAAGAATGTAGAAAAAAAGTTATAATTTCAATAAGAGTTTGTCTCTTGTGCATCAAGTGTATCGTGCACTCTTTAGTGTATTTTTAGGGATATACAATTTGTTATATTGAAATATGCTACTTATTAACACTGAAATGTGCAACTTAGATCCCACATTAATAATTGCACATTTTAGTATAAATAAATTGCATATTTTAGTGCTATAAATTGTATGTTTCTATTATTTATTATGGGGTGCACGGTGCACCTGGTGTATACAAAATTTAACCTTTTTAATAATATTAATATGCTTTTTTTTTTAATTTGTATGAAAATTTGTTTGAACCTATCTCACTGATACAAAGTAAGTATATAAAAATTAATCGATGGATGTACATTATCATAACAGTGAGTATTAATAATCTAGAAAGTAAAATATGTAGATGATGAAACACAGAAATTTAAACATTTTTGTGTTGTGTTCATCCCTCGTCTCTAAGTCTACACCCTCGTAATTTTTAGAGTAACGCTCCAGTAAATAAGATTCACACTATAAACTTTAATTTAATATGATTTATTTTAAGGGATTGATTGATCCGAATTTTTGCCCCAATCCATTCACTCTTACTTTCACCTTGTGGCGCCAACGTTCAGGTCTCTCTTCGCTCCCTCAGTCCATTCCATTTCTTCTCGCATCGCCGCACCATTGATCTTGCTCAACGATCGCGCCTCCCTTCGCTCCCTCAATCCATTCCATACCACTCTCGTGCTGCCACACCATTTGCTCACCGACAGTAATAGTTTTTTTTTTGTCTAACAATGATACTTCTTCTTTATAATAGTGACACTGAGTTTCGCATACAGTGACAGTGATACTCTTCATGAATAATAGTGATAGTTTTTCTTAATTTTTATGTGTATTGGTGATAGTTTTTTTTGCATACCAGTAATAATTTAATAGTATTACAGTGAATGTTTTTATACATAGCAGTGATAGTTTATGTGTATAACAATGATACTTAGTTTTGCATACAGTGACAGTGATAGTTTTTATGAGTAAAAGTGATAGTTTTTCTTCATAACAGTGATAGTCTTTATGTGCATTGGTGATAGTTTTTTTTGCATATCAGTGAAACTTTAATAGTATTACAGTAAAAGTTTTTATATATAGCAGTGATAGTTTTATTTAGTGGTTTATATATGTTGAATAGTCGTATTGGTTTGTTTGAATGCATATTATTGTTTATTATAGTCTATGTGTTTACATTCCAACTAATCATATTGATTTTTTTATAAAACAGTGAACGACTTACCCACGACGATGATTTTTTGAGGCGGTAGAGGCGGTGTTTCCTTGGGACAGCGGGTGGGAAGGCGTTTCCAATGTGGCGATGTTACCCTGCACTCGAAGGGAACATGATTTCGCGTGAAGGTAGAGGAAAAGACAGTTATCGCGTGAGGGGGTGAGAGAAGACGAGAGAGAGAGACGCAAATTAAAAAATAAAATTGAAATTATTTATATGTGATATGTTTGTAATGTATGAGTCACGTTTGATCCGATTTCATACCATGAACCAGGTCTATAAAAGTTTTTGTCTAATTTTTAAGTTCACTCTCAATATATGTAGGGGTGAAAACGGATCAGATACGGACGAATAGTGTTTATACCGTATCCTAAACCATATTTTTTTCTCGAATTCTGAGTCGGATACGAAAAAACTGGATTCGGATACGAATTTGGAATATTTGGTATACGGATACGGGACAGATTGATGGAACACGCCGGTGAGGGCGACTCGTTGCCAGGATCGATATTGGATGCCAAAACGAATACGGAACAGATAATAAAACCTAAACATGCGACTAGAGCAAAAGTACAGATTTTGTTACCCTTGAAGATCGAGGTATTGATTCCACTGCAGGTCTTCTAATCTGTTTCCTAACCTCGTTCCAATGCCGGGTGGACAGCAGTCTATCGAACGTGGAGAATGGCCTGCGATTTCGTCTCCCAAAACCCTAGTTTGCTGGCTGCTACGTTTTTCAGATCTGATTTCGTGTGCCTTATGGTTCTGGATGAAACAAGGCCCTTTTTATATACTCCATAGGTTTTCGTGGGCCAGACTAGGGATCCACTAGAAGGTATAGGGTTTGGGCTTCTTCCGGACCCAAATATTCTTATGTTCAGCCCAGAACATTAATTTGGGCCGACAACATTAATTCATCGCACTAGAGAATTAATGATGCACTCCCATCCTATCCCGAACCGAATCAGGGCTTCTATAAGACTTTATAATTCCCCGTGTTAAAGATATCGCACGTCCATTAATTATTAAAGCTTCTGACTGCTTTAATTAATTAATATCTATTATTCCTTGAGTAGTACCACTCAACCTTGTTGTCGTACGGATTAAATCCACCTGCAGGGTTTAATACGACAATCCTTTATGAGTTTCCTCAAGGGGACGTCATCATCCTGGATGTCCAGGACACGGTGCCCCAATTACAATAAAAAGATATCATGCGAGCGATGTCACTACCCAAAATACGAAGTGTGAGAGATCTACCAAGATTCTCACCTATAGTAAATCAAAGCAGTGAACAAGCACCCTACATATCTAAATACCACACTTAGGGTTGAGAATTACAAAAGTCACCAAGACCTCTAGTTCTTCATAACAGTCAGAATAGAAGAACATGTCTTATTTGTGACTCATTCAATACGACATAGCGCACTAGTATAAACTGATAGGCCCCGGTGGAAAACCCATGAAATGCGGAATAATCATGAAATGCATATAAAAACAGGGGTGAAGGAATGGTGATTCCAGATTTTTGCGTTTCAATGCTCATGTGTTGTGTCTTGCTTATAATCGAGTGCGTATGACAAGATAAGAACGTAAAGTAGTAAACAACACAACAATGTATAGTGGTTCGGAGACTCAAGCTCCTACATCCACTCTCCCTGTTCCTAGGGAAATTCCTTCAAACACTTCCTAAGGTTTTATGACTACCTCTGTAGTTTACTAACCTTTCTACTTTGAGCTTTCTGACTACCTCTGTAGTTTACTAACTCAAAGCCTCTGGACTTATCACCCTCTCGGGCTCGCCTCTAGATGTTTAACGAGTTCACACTCCAATCGGGACATATCACCCTCACTCGGGATTGTCTAACAACTACCTCACTTCACCACTGGTTATCTCTTACGAGAATGGGTTTGGGTTTGGTGTTGTCTCCAACTATGGTGAGATTTTCCCTTACATTTGTTTAGCCTCAATGCTAAGGTTGGGAAAATCTCTCTAAGCTTAAGATACATCGTGGGTTGCTTAGGTTGGGTTCTAGAACACTCTTTGAATATATTTGTATATCTACAGACTTGTGTTCTAGGGTGGGAAAGTTTGGGTATATGTTCTTTTAGCTCTGTAGCATCGTGTGATATATTCTCCACGCATCCACCTTTAATTTGATGGAAGAACTTGTATTTATAGTGTGGATTTGAATGTTACCGTTGGAGAGAATCTCATTCAAATTCATACTATTCTTTGTAGGTTCTGCAGTTTTTTCAGGCTGGTTGTCTTCCTCTCATTGGTCCACGTCAGCTGGATTCCAACGGCTATATTCCTCAGCTTTTTGGCCGGAACATTAGGGATATCTCGAGCATTCAAGACATTATCGAAGTCTTGATAATTATTGTGCCTTTGATATTCTCTCGAGTCTTCGAGTTTCTCTCGAGCCTTGAGGTTTCTCGAGCCTTGGTTTTTCGATTTCATATCGAGTCTTGAAACTTCGGTTTCATCTTTGAAACTTCAGTTTCTTCAGAAACTTACTGAGTCTTCAGTTTCTAACATGTTCTATATCTGCCGACTATACACGGTGCAGATAACATCCTGAACACTCTAAAACTGAATCCTGACTCATCTATCAAGATTATCCTGAACATGTCATACTCAGGGATTTTGGGATCTAATCAAAATCCTCTTTATTAAATTCATTTCCCAACAATTTCCTCCCTTTTTGATGATGTCAAAACCATCTTGTTACAAAACTCTTAACCTATACTCAGGTTTTAGTTTTTCCTATTACAATACAAGAATGACAAATCTCTTAACAATTTCACAATAAATTTCCCAACAATTTCATCAACAATAATCAGGCATATCAAATGTAAAGACATGTAAAAAGATAATGAGGTATTATCTTTGAGCATAAAGATAAAGTTTCATTGATTGTATGATATTAGTTACAGATTACAATGAACTTATCAAAAGTAAAGACAAAAACATAAAGAATTACAAGAGTCTTCAGTCTTGGTCTTCAGTCTTCTTTGATCTTCAGCTCTGGCTCTTCAGGTCTATCTGAGCCTCAGTGTCTTCAAATGACACATATCGAGTTTGAGTTTCTTGATTCAGCGGACTTTGTTTGATCAGGCATACTGACACTCAGTCGTGCGAGTTGATTTCTTCGACTTTAGACATCGACCCCCTCAGTCTGTTTTTATTCTTGAGTCTCAGATCAGTTTTCTTTACTGAATCTCATATCAGTTTTACTTCATCGAGTCTCGAGATCTTCTCGAGTCTCGGATTACTTTACACGGGCTATCGATTTCTTCTTTTTTTCGATCGATTATTTTGACTAATCAGATCAACACCTCTTCAGATCAATATATTAGGATAGCATCTGGTAAGTACATCATATCAGGTTAACATATCAGTTTATCATATCTGATCTTGATCACGTCTGATCTCGATCAGTCTCATCTGCTCATCTTCATATCTGATCTCGATCACGTCTGATCTTGATCAGTCTCTTTTGCTCATCTTCTAATTTGCAACCTTCTCTTCTAATTTGCTGGCTTTGGCTTTTCTTTACTTCTAATTTTGCACAGCTCATCAGTTGACTCCGGAACTCATCTAACTCATCTGATCTCGATCAGTCTCATCTGCAGCCTCGTCTGATCTTGATCATCTACTTCTGATTCCGTGAGTTCCCACTCAATTTGTTCTTTCGTTCCCCCTCAACTTGCTATCTGTAAATTATCTTGAATAACACAAGTTGATAATGTTTTAGCATAATTCATCAAAACTAAAATATCCCAACAAGGACGCCAAAACATTAAAATATATGCATTTTTATAGAAACGGGTTTTCCTTTAAAAAGATCAATTTAGGTGGTCACTCTGAAATTAGTGAACCTTTTGAACTCCTGTTTTGATACCAATTGATAGGTATCAGATCAGATGTTCGCATTTAAAAAAAAGTGACCTGTTGAACTGCCCGCACTGATACCACTTGTTAGGTATCAGTGTAGAGACGAGTTTTTAAAAATAAGATCTGTTCAGTTGTTCACTTTGAAATCAGTGAACTTTAGAACTCCCGCTCAGATACCAATTGATAGGCCCCGGTGGAAAACCCATGAAATGCGGAATAATCATGAAATGCATATAAAAACAGGGGTGAATGAATGGTGATTCCAGATTTTTGCGTTTCAATGCTCATGTGTTGTGTCTTGCTTATAATCGAGTGTGTATGACAAGATAAGAACGTAAAGCAGTAAACAACACAACAATGTATAGTGGTTTGGAGACTCAAGCCCCTACATCTACTCTTCATGTTCCTAGGGAAATTCCTTCAAACACTTCCTAAGGTTTTCTGACTACCTCTGTAGTTTACTAACCTTTCTATTTTGAGCTTTCTGACTACCTCTGTAGTTTACTAACTCAAAGCCTCTGGACTTATCACCCTCTCGGGCTCGCCTCTAGATGTTTAACGAGTTCACACTACAATCGGGACATATCACCCTCACTCGGGATTGCCTAACAACTACCTCACTTCACCACTGGTTATCTCTTACGAGAATGGGTTTGGGTTTGGGTTTGGTGTTGTCTCCAACTATGGTGAGATTTTCCCTTACATTTGTTTAGTCTCAATGCTAAGGTTGGGAAAATCTCTCTAAGCTTAAGATACATCGTGGGTTGCTTAGGTTGGATTCTAGAACACTCTTTGAATATATTTGTATATCTACAGACTTGTGTTCTAGGGTGGGAAAGCTTGGGTATATGTTCTTTTAGCTCTGTAGCATCGTGTGATATATTCCCCACGCATCCACCTTTAATTTGATGGAAGAACTTGTATTTATAGTGTGGATTTGAATGTTACCGTTGGAGAGAATCTCATTCAAATCCATAGTATTCTTTGTAGGTTCTGCAGCTTTTTCAGGCTGATTGTCTTCATCTCATTGGTCCACGTCAGCTGGATTCCAACGGCTATATTCCTCAGCTTCTTCGGCGGAACATTAGGGATATCTTGAGCATTGATTACATTCTCGAGTCTTGATGATTCTTTGTGCCTTGATATTCTCTGAGTCTTCAGGTTTCTCTGAGCCTTCAGGTTTCTCTGAGCCTTCAGTGTCTCGATTTCATATTGAAGTCTTGAAACTTCGGTTTCATCTTTGAAACTTCAGTTTCTTCAGAAACTTACTGAGTCTTCGGTTTCTAACCTGTTCTATATCTGCCGACTATACACGGTGCAGATAACATCCTGAACACTCTAAAACTGAATCCTAACTCATCTATCAAGATTATCCTGAACATGTCATACACAAGGGTTTTGGGATCTAATAAAAATCTTCTTTATTAAATTCATTTCCCAACATAAACTAATGGTCAAGACAAGCCACCAACAAGTTTATACTACAACTTAAACCCATAGTTATGTCCAGAACTATATAAGTTGTGAATACTGTTTATATCTTATAAGGAACTTGACAATGTGATCTTCTGTGTGACTACAAACCCACCACATAGTCTACAATATAAGATAAACAGACACATAAGCAATTTATAAGAATGCAATAATGTGAAAAATCATTTATTTCAGATAATAAGAAAATTGAATATACATCCACAAAAGCTCACTATAAGTTTGCTTTACAGTATACACCAACTCGGATATCGGACGAATCGGGCCAGATTCAAATAACTATAATTGGATAATATATTTCAAACGAAAATCATCAAAATGTGATTGAAACACATAAAAAAAAACTACCTATGCAATATTTCATAGAAGTTCTAATGCAAATTATAAAAATTACTCCTCCGTCTCGGATCGGTTTTTAATCGATATGGGCACTAAAAACCAATAAAAACACACTTTTTGCTTTTTCAGTTTGATAAAGCAGGGATAAAGTTGTCCATTCAACTTTTTGCTAATGAAGGGATTAATTTACCCCTCCGTAATCCACATCAGTGGCCGAATTCAACAAACAAAAACAACATTCATTGAAAACTGCATTCATTTTACAAAAGTTCCGCACAACACAAACAATAAAAATTTATAGACCCAAATGTTTTCATTCTAATTTTCAAAGATCAATTCCTTCCTGATTTTTCGAAGCCTGCTTTGTACAACAAAATAAACACCGGTCTAACTCCATAATCAGAGAAAAATTTAATAGTTGAATCCTGGTTGTAAACATGAAATCCAGTTAATATCAGGGGGATAAACATGCAATCCAGCCCATAAATAAGCATATAAAAAGCATATATAGGGGATAAACATGCAAATCAGTCATAAATAAGTCCTTAAACATCATTTAATTGAAATAATAAGAGTAACCTGCGCACGAGAGGGAACCAAATCGAAAGGTACTCCACGAACCATCTTCGGATGTCCTAGCTTTCCCCCAATTTATTACCGAATCCCCCAATCGCCTCCATAAGTCATCCGAATGACCTTAATTCCAAGAATGTACGATGCTTCTCCCATATCCTTCATTTGAAACTGCTCTGAAAGCCACACCTTTACATCTGATAATACTTTCACATTGTTGTCAATAAGAAGAATATCATCTACGTACAGTACCAAGAATACCACTACGTCTCCGTTACTCTTCTTGTACACACAACTTTCATTTTGACATTGTTCAAATCCAAAAGATTTGATCACCTCATCAAAACGAATATTTCAAGACCTGGAAGCTTGCTTCAGCCCATAAAGAGACTTTTTCAGCTTCTAGACTAGATGCTCTTGGCCTTTCTTCACATAACCCTCGGGTTGCTGCATATAGATGTCCTTATCCAACTCTCCATTAAGGAAAGCTGTCTTGACATCCATTTGTCAAATCTCGTAGTTCATGTGATTAGCTATGGATAAGAGAATCCGGATCGACTTTAGCATGGCTACTGGTGAAAATGTCTCGTCATAGTCGATTCCTTCTTTCTGGGTAAAACCCTTTGCTACAAATCGTGCTTTAAAAGCAACAATCTGCCCATGAGATCCTCTCTTACGTCTGTAGACCCACTTGCACCCAACGGCTTTCTTGTCGTGGGGATGTTCACTTAGGTCATACACTTCCATAGCATCCATAGATTCAATCTCTAAATCCATAGATTTGTGTCAAGACTCTGCATCTTTGTCTTGAATTGCCTCTTTGTAAGTCCAGGGGTCGTTATCATCATGTTCATCATCTGGAATCAAGTCCGCAGACTCTCCCAAAAACATGAAACGACCATGTTCATGAACAACCCTCCCACTACGACGAGGCAATGTATACAAGGGTTCATCAGAGTAACCACGTTGTGCAGTCTCTTGTGGTATTTCCTCTTGCACACTTGGTGTGCCATTGTCTCCCCTCAACTCATTTAGAATGATTTCACTGTTGGACTTATGCTCATTCATATAGTCTTCCTCTAAAAACCAGGCATTGGTACTCACCATATCCCTCTGGTCATTAGGACTATAAAAATAACCACATTTCGTTCCTTTAGGGTATCCTACAAACAGTCGTACTTCAGTTCTAGGTGCCAACTTATCAGCTTCCTTATTCAGCACATGTGCAGGACAACCCCAAATCCGAATGTGGTTTAGACTAGGCTTTCATCCAGACCATAATTCAATTGGAGTTTTTGGAACTGCTTTAGAAGGTACGTAATTTAGAAGCTACGCTGTCGTTTCCAAGGCATATCCCCAAAAGGAGGTGGGTAATAAAGCATAACTCATCATCGATCTCACCATCTCCAATAGAGTCCTATTCCTTCTCTCAGCCACACCATTTTGTTGGGGAGTACCAGGCGCGGTGAGCTGGGATGTAATCCCGTTCTCTAGTAAGTGTTGCATAAATTCATTGCTAAGGTATTCGCCACCACGATCAGATCGTAGTGACTTGATACTCTTACCATGACGGTTCTCCACTTCTGCCCTGAATTCTTTGAACTTGCCAAAGCATTCAGACTTGTGGGCGATCGGTAGATATATCCATATCTTGAGTAATCGTCAATGAAAGTGACGAAATACTCAAAACCACCTCTAGCTTGAACAGACATGGGCCCACACAAATCAGAGTGAATCAATTCCAACACACCATTGACCCTATTCCCCTTGGCCTTAAAAGGCCTCGATGTCATCTTGCCCTCCAAACAGGATTCGCAGACTGAGAATGGTTCCACTTGGAGAGACTCCAAAACCCCACTACTTACCAGTCTTTGAATCCTTCTCAGATTGGCATGACCCAACCTTAGGTGCCAAAGGTATGTTTGATTCAACTTAGAAGGTTCTTTTCTCTTATTTGATGATGACGATGAATGAGCTTCAGTCACAGTATGGTATGCACAAATAATAGTATAAAGATTATTTTCTAACGCGCCAGAACAGATTAAAGAGTCATTTCTCATAATAAAAACTTTGTCATTAAAAACAACTGAGCATACATCCATAAATAACTTCGAAACTGAAATTAAATTCTTCCGAAAACTCGGCACGTATAAAACGTCCTTTAATACTAAAACAGAATTAGAAAACATAAGTGCACATCTCCCACTGCGACCACTGCTACTGTCGCAGCATTGCCCAAACTGATAGTAATCTCGCCCTCACTCAGTTGTCTTGTCTGCAGAAACCCCTGCAAGGTATAACAAACATGATCAGTGGCTCCTGTATCTACTACCCAAGAAAAGGCAGAACAAGCCGCAAAACATGTTTCAACAACCAGAGCAAGAGACGTACCAGAGTTGTCCTTTTTCAGGAGAGGACAATGAGACTTCCAGTGTCCTGTCTTGTTGCATTTGAAGCATTTGCCTTTCGGTTTTTTCACGCCACCAGAAGGCGCCACTTTCTTGCTCCCACTGGTTCCACTACCCTTTTTCTATAAAGGCTTTTTCTTCTTCCCGCCCTTAGACGAAGAAGATCCAGCTTGAACAGAAACATGAGCCTGTGGTCCCTTACCCTTAACCATGAGACCCTCCACCGCGACCAATTCCACAAGAAGCTCGGCTATGGTATAGTCCTTATTACTCATGATCACGTTTAAACGGAAGTTTTCAAAGGACTTTGGGAGCGAGTTCAGGATCATATCGATCTTGGTATTACCATCGATTTCTCCTCCAAGGACCTCTATCTCATTCAGATATTCCATCATCTTGAGACAGTGGTCCCTCACGGACGCTCCCTCTGGCATAGAGGTAGACATAATGCTCCTCATAGCCTCAAAACGGGCAACCCTAACTTTCTCACCAAAAAGCTCTTTTAGGCTCAACATCATATCCGCGGCATTAGGCATGTTTTGATGCTGCTGTTGTAAAACATTTGACATCGAGGCCAAAATGTAACAACGAGCCATCTCATTAGCCTTATGCCACTTCTTATGAGCCTCCTTTTGCTCTTCAGTGGAATCGGGTTCCAAGGGGGCAGGAGCAGGTGTATTGAGCACAAATTTGTACTCCGTTGCAACTAGGACAATGTCCAGATTTCTTTTCCAATCCAAATAATTCGGACCAGTAAGCATATTTTGGTTTAAAATAATCGAAAGCGGGTTGAGTGACATCATCATAATTATCTGAAATAAATAAAATGCAAGCAAGCATTAAATCACATGAATTGAAGCATAAAATATTGGAAACCTTCAAAACCAACATTCAATGCAACCTCCAACAGCCCAACAAATACACACGCAAGCCACGTTAGGGTGGTCGTTTACGTATGTACTTGTTAACCAGACACCCAGTCTTTGATTTCGATATCACATCAACCTATCCTTATGACGAACGAAATCAACAATTGGACCTTAACTGGCCATGTGAATTAGAACAGGGACCCCGTTGGGGGGTTACATTAAAATTCACATCTAAGTAATGACCACAATTTAACTGTAAGAAACACTTTTCAAAATTGACGAGCTCATCAAGAGAACACATCGCTAGCAAATGATTTCCTACAGTTATCTTGAATTATTTTTTACCGATGAACTCATGTGTGATACATCCGTTGGGGAGAACCACACACTTCATCTAAAGATTAAAACATTTTGATTAAAAGTCTTAACTAGTAAGCTCGTGAATGCTGCATCCGTTAGGGGAGACTCCAAGATCCCTTGAGCAACAGACACCTTACTTAAAGACCAATTGTGGAGGCCATATGAGTTAATTAAAATTCACATCTATATCACTTAGTCATTTATAACATGAAGGTAATTCACAGGCATAGCACATCAGGAATAGAAACGAAACGCAAGCATGCCACAACAAGGTAAAAAAAAACAATAAATAAAAGCATAAATAAATGCACATCTATCGCAACCCCTTGTAAAACTATCAAAAGCAACCTATTCTAAGCTATTAAAATGATAAATGAAGGGCGCGGACGGATGCATCGCATCGGCCTCTCACGCAAGGCAAACGGCTTGATTTCTCGTCCACCGACTTAAACTGGCAGAAAACTTCATCAAGGAAATTGAATTAGCTCCAGCCACAGGCGGTCCAGCGTAGCTGTGACATTTGTAGAGGACCTCACGAATCCAGGCTCTGATACCAATTGATGGAACACGCCGGTGAGGGCGGTTCGTTGTCAGGATCGATATTGGATGCCAAAACGAATACGTAACAGATAATAAAACCTAAACATGCGACTAGAGCAAAAGTTCAGATTTCGTTACCCTTGAAGATCGAGGTATTGATTCCACTGCAGATCTTCTAATCTGTTTCCCAACCTCGTTCGAATGCCGGGTGGACAGCAGTCTATCGAACGTGGAGAATGGCCTGCGATTTCGTCTCCCAAAACCCTAGTTTGCTGGCTGCTACGTTTTTCAGATCTGATTTCGTGTGCCTTAGGGTTCTGGATGAAACAAGGCCCATTTTATATGCTCCATAGGTTTTCGTGGGCCAGACTAGGGATCCACTAGAAGGTATAGGGTTTGGGCTACTTCCGAACCCAAATATTCTTATGTTCAGCCCAGAACATTAATTTGGGCCGACAACATTAATTCATCCCACTAGAGAATTAATGTTGCACTCCCGTCCTATCCCGAACCGAATCAGGGCTTCTATCAGACTTTATAATTCCCCGTGTTAAAGATATCGCACGTCCATTAATTATTAAAGCTTCCGACTGCTTTAATTAATTAATATCTATTATTCCTTGAGTAGTACCACTCAACCTTGTTGTCGTACGGATTAAATCCACCTGCAAGGTTTAATACGACAATCCTTTACGAGTTTCCTCAAGGGGACGTCATCATCCTGGATGTCCAGGACACGGTGCGCCAATGACAATAAATAAATATCATGCGAGCGATGTCACTACCCAAAATACGAAGTGTGAGAGATCTACCAAGATTCTCACCTATAGTAAATCAAAGCAGTGAACAAGCACCCCACATATCTAAATACCACACTTAGGGTTGAGAATTACAAAAGTCACCAAGACCTCTAGTTCGTCATAACAGTCAGAATAGAAGAACATGTCTTATCTGTGACTCATTCAATACGACATAGCGCACTAGTATAAACTAATGGCCAAGACAAGCCACCAACAAGTTTATACTACAACTTAAACCAATAGTTATGTCCAGAACTCTCTCAGTTGTGAATACTGTTTATATCTTATAAGGAACTTGACAATGTGATCTTCTGTGTGACTACAAACCCACCACATAATCTACAATATAAGATAAGCAGACACATAAGCAATTTATAAGAATGCAATAATGTGAAAAATCATTTATTTCAGATAATAAGAAAATTGAATATACATCCACAAAAGCTCACTAACAGTTTGCTTTACAGTATACACCAACACGAATATCGAACGAATCCAGGCCAGATTCGAATAATTATAATTGGATAATATGTTTCAAACGAAAATCATCAAAATGTGATTGAAACACAAAAAAAAAAAACTACCTATGCAATATTTCATAGAAGTTCTAATGCAAATTATAAAAATTACTCCCTCCGTCTCAGATCAGTTTTCACACTGATATGGGCACGAAAACCAATAAAAACACACTTTTTGCTTTTTCAGTTTGATAAAGCAGGGATAAAGTTGTCCATTCAACTTTTTGCTAATGAAGGGATTAATTTACCCCTCCGTAATCCACATCAGTGGCTGGCCGAATTCAACAAACAAAAACAACATTCATTGAAAACTGCATTCATTTTACAAAAGTTCCGCACAACACAAACAATAAAAATTTACAGACCCAAATGTTTTCATCCTAATTTCCAAAGATCAATTCCTTCCTGATTTTTCGAAGCCTGCTTTGTACAACAAAATAAACACCAGTCTAACTCCATAATCAGAGAAGAATTTAATAGTTGAATCCTGGTTGTAAACATGAAATCCAGTCAATATCAGGGGGATAAACATGCAATCCAGCCCATAAATAAGCATATAAAAAGCATATATAGGGGATAAACATGCAAATCAGTCATAAATAAGTCCTTAAACATCATTTAATTGAAATAATAAGAGTAACCTGCGCACGAGAGGGAACCAAATCGAAAGGTACTCCACGAACCATCTTCGGATGTCCTAGCTTTCCCCCAAATTATTACCGAATCCCCCAATCTCCTCCATAAGAACACTTTCAGTTTCAAAAGAGCAGTAAGTCATCCGAATCCACAACCACAACCCCATTAAAATAAAAACTCTTCGATTCCATCACATATAACTCCAAAAT
Source organism: Stenogyne calaminthoides (assembly GCA_037126765.1). Lineage (NCBI taxonomy): Eukaryota > Viridiplantae > Streptophyta > Magnoliopsida > Lamiales > Lamiaceae > Stenogyne > Stenogyne calaminthoides. The sequence continues at coordinate 28,950,168 of JBBCBC010000004.1, read as the reverse complement.
CCGATTCCATCACTCAAACTGACTCAGATCTTGCAAGATCGAAAAGTTCAGATTTTGAGAAAACTCAAAAAGTAACTCAGATCTTGATAAACTTCAAAAACCGAGGACATAAAAGTTACAAATCTTGCTAAACCTAAAAAACTAACTCAGATCTTGCAAGATCGAAAGTACAAATCTTGCAAATGAAAGACTTGGGGTTTACAATTGGTCTGTAATGTGAATTTCGACTGGGCTATGTATATTTTCAGGGGGGAAGGAGGTTGCGCGAGAGACTGAGAGAAAGGATTATGGTTTCAGATGGAAGGAAGAAGAAGAACATTCAAGAAAAATAAGAATGAAAGAGAGAAGCGCGATAAGAATTAGGGGAGAGACAGAGGGTATGTTTTGGGTTGGACGTGTTATTTGGGTTTGGGTTAAAAATTAGTTGGATTAAATATGTTTAGTTGGGTTGGTCATGAATAATTAGTTTATTAATCGGTGGATTTGCCTCTAATTACATAAGTATTAAGTATTAATATTATATTATTATATATATATTAATATAAAATAAAATATATTAAAAAATTCAGATATTCGGATTTATTATCCGGATAATATCCGATAAAATATTAAAATATGGAAAAACTTGAATACGGTCGGATATTATGTATTCCGAATTCGAAGTCAACTATTCGTATCCGCCCGGATACTAGTTTTTTATACCAAATTCGATACCGATCGTATATGGCTCCGGATCGGTCAGGAAATATCCGATCTGTTTTCACCCCTAAATATATGTTTTCATTTTATAAGTGTTTTAATTTAAGATTTAATTTTGTTTTTTCAATTTAAATCTTAAGGGAGAAAAATATTTCACTACAAAGTCACCCAAAAACTTACAACCAGATACAAAGTGCAGAAAATTTCTGCATTTTAGTTCAAATTTGAACTAAAGTGCCACGTACTTTAGTTCAAATTTTTGCACTTTGTATCTAGTTGTAATTGTTTACTCAATCTTTTATCTAGTTGTAATTTTTTCAAATCTTAATTTAATATTTTTTTTTATCTCAATTTAGGTCCAAAAAGAAAAAATTAATTTTCAAATTATAATTATACAATATCATAAAAACAAAAAATAGAGATGTGACCTACTTTTTATTGTCATGATATATTTGGGAAAAAAAATCGTCAGGTCTTAAATTGAGATAAAAATTAAATCAAGCATTGAATTAAAATAAAAAATTAAACCCTCAATTGAGACATTTATAAAAGAGCATGATTGTTATTAGGGGTGGGAGTAGGTCAGGCTATCCGACAGGAGCCTACGGCCCGGCCTACTAAAGCCTAGCTCGGCTCAACTCGTTTAATAAATAGGCCAGACTCAGGCATTTTTTAAAGTCTATTTACGTATATAGGTTAGACTTTAGTTTTTTCGTAGGCCTTTTAAGCCCAACAGATCGACCTATTTAACTATATATATATAATTATATAATTATAAATAATATCTAACACTAATAAAGTAGTAGTATATATATAAAGTATACAAATGCAAGTAACGCAACACGATAATTATTAACTTTTATGATGTTTTAAATAATTTTATAATGATTTAAATATTTTAACAAACTATTTACTTTTATAATGATTTTCTTATTGTTTTTGATGATGTGATGAAGCACTTAATATTGTTATTTGCACACTTAAATTTTTTATAGGTGCAATTTTGAATGCTTGATAATGAACAGTAGTCTTAGTAAGCTTGTAAAAAATATCTCTTATATAGGCTTTAAAAAGGCTTTCAGATCCGGCCTATTTAATAAAAATGTCAGACCTAGGCTATTAAAAAAAACCTATGATAAATAACAGGTCAGACTTGAACCTAAAATTAAATACGAGGCCCAGACTTTTTTGTGTGAGGCCTACCCCGGTCCGCCTATTCTCACCCCTAATTGTTATGCATATACACTATCACTATCATGTATATTCAATATCATTGTTTAAAAAATGTATATATATTCACTATTTAAATAATAATAATGAATATACATAATAGTGATAGAGTGTATGTATAACATCGACAATACGTTTGTTTATATATATATATATCACAACGATATTTATATATAATTAAAAGAGTTTACATGAATTCGAATTTACATAATATATAGAGTGCACCTAAAGTTTGAGCCGCATGTGAAATTCTTCCTAATTAATTTGGGGTCCTCACTCTAAGGTGCAAAGTGGGAGCACATATTACTCTAAGGTACAATGTGCAAAAACTGTTTTGCACTTTAGTTCAAACTAGATACTAAAATGCAATGTAATTTTTGCACATTGCACCTTAGAGTAATATGTGTGTTCATTTTGTGCCTTAGAGTTATTTTCCTAATTAATTTCCACATAATTCAATCTTTGTTGTAAAAGCAACAAACTAGTCAATGAAAACACACTCTCAAACAAGTAACCACAGTAAGCATGTGGGCCATATCGTAGTTTACAGTTGTCTCTCCTCTTCATTATTTCACACACACTAACTAGTTTTTTTGTACTACATACATACTACTACTCTGCTACTTCTGTTTCCCAAATCCAAGAGAGAGATGGCAGCCACTCTTTCTAACCTCCAAATCTTGGATTTGGGTCTTAGATTGCTTCTAATTCCTTTGAACGCTGTTTCTATATGGATTGCAGTCACCACCCACCAGGATGATACCACTTATGGCAATTTGGACTTGAACCATTTCATTGGACTCAAGTAATTATATTAATAATTAACAATCTTCTTATTTCTGATTCCTCTGTTTTTGCTAAATTTGTGTGTGTGTGTTTTGCAGGTACATGGTTTGCATTAGTGCAGTATCTGGTTTATTTGCTGTGTTTGGTGCTGGATCTTCATGGCTCAGATGCATGGACAACAAAACTTGGTTTTTCTTTCTAACTGATCAGGTTATGCATATGTTTTAGGCTAAGTGTTGTGTGCATTTAGGTGTACCGTGCTCTCATAGTGCATTTTAGAATCATGCATCTGGTTATAGTGAAAGATGCAACTTGTTTATACTGAACCGTGCAACTATTAATATGAAAAATAATTGCACGATTCACATTTTAGAACAATGCAACTTGTTATACTGAAAGATGCAACTTGTATACATTGAACCGTGCAGCTATTAATATGAAAAATAATTGAACGATTCAGTGTAACAAGTTGTATCTTTCAATATAACAAGTTGTCTAGTTCTAGATCCATTCCATGTTTTATGTCTTAATGTTTCAGTTGTGTTTTATGTGAAAATTACTTGATTTGTAGAAAGAATTAAGAAAAAATAAGAGTGTTTTAAGAAGGGTCATGACTTAACTGCGGGATTTTGGGTGCATGATGAATTAGCAGAGCTGATTGGTTGGTTGGTTAGTTGAGGCAATAAATTTTGGCCAACCAAAGTACAGCTTCATTTATCCATCCTCCTAACTCTTTGAGTCTTGAATTTAATGTTATTATTAAGTATTTCAAATTTTCAACACTCAGATGTACCAATTGTATGAACAACTAATATTCTTAAATAAAGAAATAATATTGAACAATTAATATCTTTTAATTTACCCCACTATCCCAATTATATAGATTTATTTTCCTTTTATGAGTGTCGAAAATTATACTCCATCCGTCCCAAGAAGACTACAACACTAAAAACCGCATGCAAACCAAGAAGAAAAGTGAAAATTGAGTTTGAGTGTAATAAAGAAGGTGTATTGTGGGTAATTCAAAGTGAAGATGTTGACTTTTAATGTGTTTGAATTTAAATAAAGAAGAGATTTTAGTGACAATTTTGAAAATTAAGTGATGTTGTGAGGGTGTTAGTATTGTGTGTTATTTCCATTTTGAGAGTGTTAAGTAATGTTGGAACGTCTAAATAAGACAAGTGTTGCAGTAATTACGAGACAGTATATGTTTGTTTCAATATAAAATAACTTTTCTAATTCATTTAATATAAAATTATATATGTTTGTTTCAAAATTTATTAACAATAGCGTAGCCATATGATGATAAAAGAGAAGCATCAAGTGTGTATTTGTCTTTGTACACTTGATTATGTAGGGTCTTCATCTTAAATCGCTTAGCTGCATAAATACATTATCAAGGTGGGCTGTTTGGTTGGTTGAGGCAATAAATTTGCACAACCAAGTCCAACTAACTTTATTTATCTTTCCAACTCTTTTAAAAATGACAAACATTTGTATGAATCCGAATTCTCTGTGAACTCGATTTTTTTTATAATCATTGTTGTGCATAAAAACTATCACGGTTATGCATAAAAAAATTTATTGTTATGTACAAAAACTACAATTGTTTAAAAATACTTTATATTTTTAAACAATGAAAGTTTTTGTGCATAACAATGATAATTTTTACATATAATAGTGATAGAATTCATGTATAGACCTGGTTCACATGGATGTTACATTTTAAACATATTATCTCTCTCTCCACAATGGATGTATTAAAATTCATTCATTCATCTACTCTCTCTCCTCCACATCATCTCCACATCACTAATTTATAAAAAAATAATTTTTTAAACGCACTCCCACAATGATTTATCAATCATTCATCCATCCATACACCTTTTGTGAGCCCCACATTCAACCAATTTCTACCTACTTTTTTCTAAAAAATTATTTTCTCTCTTCGTCTATTCCATTGGATGGATGATACTCTCTCTTCAATCTAATGAACACCCACAATGTTTTTAAACTCTAACTTTCATCAATTCAATAGTTAAACACTCATTGGATGGACCATTGTGGATTGATGTTCATGTTCTTTATCTTATTTTATTTACGAATGTCCCAAATTATAGTTGCTTTCAATTTTTGCCTTAATTAAACTTGACATAATTACCTTGAAATCTGAATCATCAAAACTTTAATAGGAATTAAATAGGTATATTAGCTAAACTTAACAATATTTATTGATTTTTCTTAATTTGCATGTAAAATCTAACGTGGCTATATGTGAGGAACATAGGAGTAATGGGCAGGGGTTTATATATCTATATTTATATATATATATATATATAGAGGGGTAAATGTTACCCGCAATTCATTTTAGTTTAATTCGAAAATTAACTTAACTGTTCCTCCGAAATAGATCTCTTGTTATACAATTTTAATGTAACATATTTTGTTACACGTATGCAGTACAAGTAATCACATATATCATTTCGGGAAAATTACTCTAAGGTACCAAATTTATGGGAAAATTACTCTTAGGTACAATGTGCAAAAATTATGTTGCACTGTAGTATCTAGTTTGAACGAAAGTGCAATTTTTTTTTTTGCATATTGTACCTTAGAATAATTATCCCATGTTTTTTGCACCTTAGAGTGAGAACCCCTATCATTTCACGGTTCTTCATAAGTTACACTGGTTTTGTATCATTAGTTTAAGAGTGTGTGTCATGTGCATCCAGGTGCACTAATAGTGCATTTTAGAAACATGCAACTTGTTATATTGAAATATTCAACTTGTTTACACTAAATTGTGCAACTATTTTTCCATATTAATAGTTGCATGGTTTAGGGTAAACAAGTGCACCTTTCAATTTAATAAATTGCATGTTTCTAAAATGCACTATAAGTGCACTGTACACCTGGATGCATGCAAGACTTAGATTTTTTCTAATTAATATAATAGAAGATGTTCAGGAGATCCCATGTCCTATTCCTCATCTAATCACATATATTTTGCTCCTTTTAATCAACCCACATTCAAAATTAGAAGCCTATTTTTGTACAACTTAGAAACCAAACTAACTCAAATTCAAATTTAATTACATATAATGAGCTGTGGAAATATAATTAATAATATCTCTAAATTACGTCTCATGTCTTAAACCAGGCAATCGCTTACTTAATGGTGACATCAATGGCAGCACAAGGAGAGTTCCTATACTTAGCCTACAATGGGGATCAAGAAGTTTCGTGGAGTCGAGGTTGTTCATCTTATGGAAAATTCTGTAATAGACTGAAAATAGCAGTTTCTGTCCATGTCATTGCAGTTTGGTGTTTTCTCATACTGGCTGTAATATCTGCCTTCAAACTCTTTACCACATTTCAGCCTCCTTTTCTTCCTTCTAAACAGGATGACCAGCAAAGGACTTGAATTCATTTTCTAGCCCTTTGATTTTCTATAAATTAGAAACAAATATAGAATCTTAATTACATATGTACTCGTGCTAGGATGTATGTTTTAGTAATATGTGTTAGGGAAAGTTTTGTGTAAACCAGTTTTAACGTACAATTGGTTTGTATGTTGTGTGTATTTTTTAACAATATTAGTTGTTTCATTAAAAGGTATTATTTTGATGATATTAGTTGTTTCATTAAAGGATATTAGTTGTTTTATTAGTTTTTTACTATATTTTTTCAAAACAGGTGTATAGTAAAATTGAAGTACATAAGGCTAGTATTGTTAAACGGGTCGGCCCTAACCTATTAGGGCCAAACCCTCTATTCTACTGGCCAAACGGTTCGGGCCTTAAGCTTGTTCATTTTAAACGGGTCTCTAATAGTTGAGACCTAACCCTAATCCTAGCGGGTTGCGGACTAAACGGGCCACCTAACGGGCTCCGAAAAAAATTAAAAAAAAAAGTTAAACATTAACATTACATAATAACAAAAATTTTGATCCAGACTGCCCCATCATCTTTAATAACAAATGTTCAAAATATAAAATTAGTTCCCATCATCTTTAATAACATAATTGAGCAAAGTTCCCATGAAATTAGTTAATAATATAAAATTTGTATCATCACATTTATAAATTAATACCATAATATTAATTTATAATTATAATGATATCAGTTTCATATTATGAACAAATTTCATAATAGAATTTATAAAAATATTATATTATTATTTTATATTGGATTAATATTTTACTTATTTATTCAATTCAATAGAAATTCAAAACTGTTAAAAAATATTGAATTGGAGAGGATTAATTATTAATTGACTAAATCAAATAGAAATATTTAATTTGTAATTGATTGGCCATAATTAATTTTTGCCTTATTTAAATTTGTGAAAAAACTTTTAAAAAAATTAATTAAAAAATTAGAAAAAAAAAATTGAGTATATATAAATATAAACGGGCTAAACGGGCTGACCCGGTTAACCAGCGGGCTAGCCCGTTTAGCCCGCGGGCTAATCGGTCCGGGCCTTTTGGCCCGATTTTAAACGGGCCTCCCATTGCTCGGCCATAACCCTGTATATAATAGGTTTAAACGGGCCGGCCCGTTTAGCCCGGCCCGAATTAACATTACTACACAAGGCCAACCGAAATTCTTCTTTTTTAAAAAAGAAATAGATTTTGTGAAATGACAAAATGTACTTGTCACCTGTGGTCCAATTTACATCGTCTACTTTTGCTGGCAAATATCCAATGTCAGACGATTCTTGCTTACAAACTATACTAATTAACATGGAGATTTGTAAATAGGGGTGTTCTCGGTGCGATTTTGTGATTTTTTCAATTAAATTTGAACTGTCTTGCTACATGCGGTTCGGTTAATTGTAAAATACTAAATTGCGATTTTTCATATAAACGTGATTATGTGTTTTTGAACGGTTTCGGACGGTTATTTGCGGTTTGACGGTTTTACATGAACATAAATATTAGTAGAGAAAAGTGATGTCAATTTAAATTAATGATAACAAATTTAATTGATCAATATTCTATAATATGATTAAAGTTGAGAAATATATATTTAAAAGAGGCACACTTGCGTGAGACTGTCTCACGGTGAGACTGAGTGCAATTTAGGTATTGACACCTTTACACTTTGGGAGTGATGAATGTTGATTGTGCTAAATTGTATTTCGTCTCATATATGACACCGTCTTATACGAATTTTTGTCATTTAGAAATGATTAATGAAATAATATCTTTGAACATTATACTAGTACAACATATGAGCTTGTTATGTGTAAAAGTTAAGATTGTGGATTAAAAGAATTGTGAAGATAGTTTATTTCCTTATGGATTTAGTTAAGAAATGAGCCTAGTTTCAACTTGGCGGATGTCGTAATAGCATCAAAAAATAAAATTTATGATAAAAACTTTCAACTTGGCGGTTGCGGTGATTTTTGTAATTTATTGATCACCCCTATTTGTAAGAATGTCATTTGTTGAATATATTAATATGAATTTCACATGTGAATTTGAAATACTTATAAATTTAGTGAGCTTTGTTTTTCTATCAAAAAATGCAAACCGGATCCGATTTAGGGTGGGTTGAAATAAATCTGATATAAAAAATAATAGTCATTTTTTTTTACATAAGTTGCGCACTACGATTACTATAACAATTAAAAAATAATAATTTCCTACCAACCAGGTTCTGTGCAATCAAATCTAATCACATAATCCGATATTGTATTTCCACAGAGGAAACAACGTAAATCTCCAGCGTTTTTGAGACTTTTTCTAACTTCAATGGCTAATTATTTTGAAACATTATGATCCCAGAAAAAAACCAAGCATTCAAAAATTTAATATACCCCAACAATTGAAAAGAATGAAGTCTTGAAGGAGATAAGAGGAGTAACTAATGGGTGCCCGCAACAGGAGGAGCGTCGACGTCGAACGGGGAATGCGTCGTAGAAGTAGAAGCGGAAGAGAAGAGCAGAGGTCGCGAATTTTGTCGTCTGTTGGGGTTAATTTAGGGCTTCAATTTAATTAATATATTAATTTACCAGTTTTATACTTATACTTTGCAAAATATTTACATAGATTGCAATAGTTTAGTGGTGAAGTGTTGCTAACATTTGCCAAAAGGTCATAGGTTCAACTTCAATTGAGGTATTTTTTAATGGTAATTTTTTTTTTTCAAAAATCAGGGCGGGTTACAGTCTGGCCCATCCCACACAATAATCTGCCCTTGACTAGGGGCATGACTAGTCCCATTCACTATTGAGTGCACTTCAATGTGTGGAACCGCACAGACACTCCCGATTTCTACATCATTCTTGATACTATTTTGAAATAAATATCACCAACTATTCTTTTATTTTTCTCCTAAAATTAATGTACTCATCATAATTTAGGACCTTAATACTCTATTCATACTTAAATTTTTACTCAACAAAATTGGATGTTCATTGGGGCCGCGTGCATGTTTTAAGACTAGCTCGAAATCTCTTAAGATAAATTCTTGATTTTCAAAGTTCTTAAGTTATCATGAAATTTATCTAATCTCTTTTCTCCGAAGAATACCTCCTTCCCGAGTAGGGGACAATTTTCAAATCCACTCACTAACACTATGGGGCAAGTGCTCACTGGACAAAGACGCACTTCATATTTGTGTTTCTTGCCAACAATTAGTTCTTTGACGGGCATTTGACTCGAACCACTTGTCTATCACATGTTTCGTGTACATAGAAAGTTACAATATTTATCAAAATTTTGACGTGTAATTATTATGTTGGTTTATAAATACACATAAGTTTTATTTCCAATGTTTTGTCTATGGACTTAAAATCTCAGTTGTTAGGAATTAAACAAGCAATTATGGAGAAAATAATGGAACTACGGAATTTAGAGACAAACAATTTGGTTACTCAGTTCGTCAGGAATGACTACATCTGGGGGCACTACCAAGCCAGGAGAGATCTACTATATCGTATAAGATAGTGCAAGTAGTGCAAGATACAATGAGGGAGTCAGGGGGGTATTTATACAAAATACCGAAACCCTAAAAGATGAAACTGGGCCGAAGCCCTAATCCGCGTCTCGGCCTCCGGAATCGCTCGACCATGGCATTTGGTCGAGCGGTTCTGCTCGATCAACTATCTAGCTCGAGCGCCCTCATGGCACTGGATAGGGGGGCGCTCGATCGAGCACTAGTGCTCGACCTCGAGCACTGGTCGAGCGCCTCCTGCGCCCTGCATCCCGTTTCACTCAGGCTCCATAACCCAACAATCTCCCACCTGGAGACTGACACTGAAGCGGAAGTGCACGACCTCAACTAGGTTGAACGTCTTGTCCTCCCCGGACTCATTCCGAACGTCTTATCCTCCCTGGACTCATTCCGAACGTCTTGTCCTCCCTGGGTAATCAAATTGTTTATTCCTTAATTCATTGTTTCCATTATTTTCTCCTATAATTGCTTGCTTTAATTCCTAACAACTGGTATCAGAGCATCAGACTCAAGGGATCTGGTGGGAGCAATTATGGTGGCTAAAGGGAAATCGCCTGTTGAGAAGCTTGATGGAACGGATTTCGGATTTGTCGTTCGGTATGCGGCCGAGCACAACCACTGAATATCTGAGAACGCACAAGGTGCTCGAGCAAGCTGGTTGGTCGATCAGAACCGCTCGACCAAAGCCCCAGGTCGAGCGGGTTCAGTAGGTTATTCGCGAAGTATGAGACGTTGCTTGGAGTAGGTGGTTGGTTCTTGCAAGATCAAGAAGGACGTTGAAACATGCCTGAGATCGTGCGGGAATTGGTGGAGGAAGAGCATTGAATCTGGGTGTTGGATGGGACGCGTGCGGGTTATGCTTTAGTCGGATCGATCTTGATCTTGAAGGACATTGCGGGATGGTGCTCGATTCTAGTGTGAATCCGAGAGGATCATTGAGGGGTGTATCCAGGATCATGGTTGGAAATTGATGCAAGATCAAGATGGGCGTTGACACGTGGCTGAGATCGTTGTATCAGGTTGGATGCAAGATCAAGATGGGCGTTGACACGTGGCTGAGATCGTTGTATCAGGTTGGATGCTAGATCAAGATGGGCGTTGACACATGGCTGAGATCGTTGTATCAGGTTGGATGCAAGATCAAGATGGGCGTTAGAAACGTGCCTGAGATCGTTGTATCAGGTTCATGCAAGATCAAGATGGGCGTTTGGCACGTGCCTGAGATCGTGCGGGAATCGGTGACCGAATGATTCAAGGGAATGTTGTGGGACGTTGTTTGGTTCTGGTGCGAATCAAAAGCGTTGAGGGGCATTGCTTGGATCGAATGGACGTGAGGGTCCAGGTTGCGTTCTTGTGGGCCGCAGTGATGCAGGTTCGAGAAGGATGTTGTGGGACGTTGCTTGGATCAAGTGTGGATTCGAAGTCAAACGTTGAGGGACATTGCTCAAAGTGCGTGGTTTACTGCCGATGAGAGATTGGGAAGACGAGTTATAGTTGAAGTCAGTCTCCAGGTGGGAGATTGTTGGGTTTTGGAGTCTGAGTTGCGGAATGAGTCCAGGGAGGACAAGACGTTCGAAATGAGTCCTGGGAGGACAAGACGTTCGACCTAGTTGAGGTCGTGCACCCGGCTTCAATGTCGATCTCGTGTTGATCTCGAGGTGTGAGATTGTTGGGTTTTGGAGTCTGAGTTGCGGAATGAGTCCAGGGAGGACAAGACTTGCGGAATGAGTCCAGGGAGGACAAGACGTCCGACTAGTTGAAGTCGTGACTTCTCGTGTTTCGATCTCGGTGGGAGATTGTTGGGATTGTTGGAGCCTGAACGAAACCGGAATGCAGGACGCGGGAGGCTCTCGACCTGTGCTCGTGGTCGAGCACTTATGCTCGGTCGAGTGCCCCCCCATGCAGTGCAACATAGGCGCTCGACCAAAAGGTGAGCTCGAGCAGAACCGCTCGACCAAAGGCCCTGGTCGAGCGGTTCCGGAGGCCTGGATGGGGAAATAGGGTTTCGGTCAGGATGGGCCAAATCTAGGGTTTTGGCCCAGTTTCCCAGTTCCATTTTTTTGTATAAATAACCCCCTAACTCCCCCATTGTATCTCTCACTACTTGCACTATCTTATACGATATAGTAGATCTCTCCTGGCTTTGTAGTGCCCCCAGACATAGTAATTCCTGACGAACTGGGTAATCAAATTGTTTGTTCCTTAATTCGTTGTTTCCATTATTTTCTCCTATAATTGCTTGCTTTAATTCCTAACAAAAATCTGTTTTGATCTCATAGTTTTTTGCCTTTCCTCAAAAGGTCCCAAAAAGTTAAGTTTTTAAATGTATTTTTCATAACCTGCATGTTTTCCCCAATTTAACACCTCACGTGCAAAAAACATGCCCCAAAATGAATTTGCACAAAACATCGCCATAGAGGGGCAACAAAAAGACTGATAGCATGATCTTATGATCTTCACTACCCTTTGCACTGCAGCTAGGGATTTACTGGCAGCAGCTGTGAACTCACTACCTAGAGCAGCCGCTGCAGAACTACAAACTCGTGTTGCACCACCATCTGGCGGTGCAACTATGGAATCACCACATGGTGCATTAGCTTTGAAACCACCATCTTGGACACTTAAAACAAAGAAAACTAATCAGTCTCGAACAACAATCTTTCACCACGGCCACCAGCTTTGATTTTCACACTACCAACAATGATGCGGAATATGAAGCACTGCGAAACAGTTTAGAAATGACAATGGCCATTGGTGTCCGTAGATTAAAGGTCTTCAGCGATTCCCAATTGGTCGCATGTCAAATGTCAGGAGAATATGAGGCGAGGGGCGAACAAATGATAAAATACTAACAAGTAGCCAAAAGCCTCATGGAGAAATTTGAACAAGTGTACATCGAGTTGATCCCGCGGAAGGACAACACGCAAGCAAATGCTCTAACTCGATTGGCCACATCGGAAGGAGCAACAAGTATGGATAACATCGCCGTCACAAAACTCAATATACCTTCAGGGGCCCGCACCGCTATCGACGTCAAGGAGATAACTTGGACGAGCCAAGCAAGATTATCAAACTCTTTCTGAAGATTTTCCAGATCGCGACCTCAGAAAGTAACTGGATGACCGAAATCAAAGCATACATCGAAAATGGGATGTTGCCGGAAGATAAAGTTTTAGCTCGCCGATTACAGCTAAGATCAGCAAGGTACACGATAGTCATAATCAAATCTATAAGCAAAGTTTCTCGCTACCTCTGTTAAAGTGTACCACGCCGGAAGAAGGTCAAATATTTTTAAAAGAAATTCATGAAGGAGATTGTGGAAATCACACTGGAGGACAATCGCTCGTTTACAAAATAATCAGACAAGGGTATTTCTGGCTAACTCTGAGAAAAGATGCAATCGCATACGCAAAAACATGTCGCCAGTGTCAACTCTTCGCTCCGACCATCAAGCTAGTGGAGGAGCTCGCTTCAATCTACAGACCGTGGCCTTTCGCAAAGTGGGGGATCGACCTAATTGGCCCTTTCCCAAAGGCTCCGAGCAGCTAGAACGAGCTGAGCACTGGTCGGGGTCGATCAGATAAACTTGAACCAACCGAGTGAGGAAAGGAATTGAGAGCTTAGAAAGCTTGGTATTCTTCGGACCTGAGAAAAAAAGGAAAAGTTAAATCAGTACTTAAAGAAATGACAGAGACAAAAAGGCTCACATTTAAAATTGACGTAATCGCATGGGATAGTTAGATATCCGAGGAAGCCGAGGTCGAACACCGGGCTTTGCCATGCCCCATCAAAAATCCACCTCTTCTCCTTCCAACCTTGGACTTTATTCGGAAGGTCCTCGATGATCTTCAGATAAGGACGAGCCTTCACGTAATAATACCCGACGTCTTTTTCCCACTTCGCCAGCGAGATCACATAATTCAATTCCTTGGCCGAAGGAAAAGCCCGGGGCTAAACGCGACCAAATAGTTAGAGCATTCCCATTATGGTGCTCCATCCATTGGGAGTGATCTGGGTCGGAGCCAAACCCCAGAAGTTCAAGAGCTCGCTAATGATTGGGTGAAGGGGGAAGCGAACTCCGACCATCATAGTGTCGTAATTCATCGCAATGTAACCTTCTGAGACCTAATCGACATAATCCTTTTTAAATTTGGGGACCCAGAAGTGCACATCGCTCGGAACTTGAAAGTGATCCCTCCAAGAAAAGAGATCGGCCTCTAAGACAATACTGTTTGTTGGTCCCGGGGTAAACGAGTCTCACACATGTATAGGGGTGGGGGAATACACGCGTATAGTGATTTATCAACTTTTAAAACCTTGTTGATCAGTGAGTCAGGTTATCTTGAGTTTCAGCCCTGAGAAGCACAAGGTGCTCAGAGTTAATGTCTACTGAGACAGTCACTCTGAGCGTCTTTCAGAAGCTTCAGATTAGCTCAACTGATCCTGATAGCGAAAGTGACCGAGAAGCTTTGCACAAATAACTATCTTACTGAATACTCAGGTGAGTTGTTCAGTTTAGTAGCTATCTACACTAACTTTTCTAGGGTGCGGAAAGTGTAGGCCCTAAGTTTATACTCGTTTTACTTTGTTGAAAATACATTTTCCTTATGAAAATAGTGATTAAGGTTGTGACCAGTTTAATGCAGATTCAGTGGATTGATTCCAACTGAGTCAGAAAACTTTTAGTATGCTTTCAGTAAAATATGCAACAAGTAAATATGCAGTACATAAAGCAAATAACACAACAAGTTATAGTGGTTCAGAGGCTCAAGCTCCTACATCTACTTTCTCAGATCTTCAGAGAAATTCCTTAACTCACTACTACTACCACTCAAGCTTTCAGACTGAACTCCTGCAGCTTACTAACTTTCTTTTATGAGTTTTCAGGCTGAACTACACTGCAGCTTACTAACTCAACTCACATAACTTGTAACAACCCGAATCCATTTAGGACTTATTTGTTTATTTTTCCTAATGTGTTTAAATGTTATACTTGTTTTTAAAAATATGTGTACAAGTTTCTAAATTTTTCAGGTGAGAACTTTTCGGGTTTTTATCTGTAAAACAGGCCCGTTGATAATGTCAAAATTTAAAGAATTCAAAATGAGAAAGGAGAACATCAAATGGAATCCTAAAAATCGTGCGAGTTTAACGGTACATTTAAAATAATTTTCGGAACCAAAAATCGAACCGAAAAATATAAAAAATATATGCCGTCGGAGCTGAAATCGCATCTAGAACCGGGACTACCATAATGGCAGCCCCAAATTCTGACCAAGTGCCGCCCCCCTTACAAGAGTAAAGAGATGAGATTTGGTCTTGTGATGTCTTGTAACTAGCCCCCTATAATCCCATCTCATTAAACTCATCATTGTTGGACCCGATTTGAAAACCCAAGAACGAGGAAAATACCATGTAATGCATATAAAATAGGGGTGAGGGCAGAGTGATTCCATTTTTTTTTTGCTTTTAAGAACGATGTGTGTTTTGCTTATAATCAAATGCATATGACAAGTAAGAACATAAAGCAGTAAAGAACACACGATTTTATAGTGGTTCGGAGTCCAACTCCTACATCCACTCTTCCCTATCATCAACTTAACCAACCTGGACTTAGTTTAATGTGGTCCAACACCAACAGATGTTCTGGGAGTTCACACTCAAACAGGACTTATCACTTCACGGGGACTTCGGGATTTTAGATGTGTTAGTCCAACACCCAACCAGATTTGGGTAATGTTATTTTCCCTTACAGGCCTCGAGATGGGATAGTTCACACTCAAAGCAGGACTTATCACTTTTGAATCATGGGATTTCTTGCTCTACCCTCTATGAATTTTGCTTGAATATTTAGCTTTTTACCGAAGTTCACACTCACCTAACAAACTTAGTGTGGATTTAAATTTGATTTGGGTAAGGTTTCCATTTGGTTTCAACTAGGTTGAGATTTTCCTTTACATTTGTTTAGCCTCAATGCTCAGGATGGGAAAATCTCTCTAAGCGCCTTAGGATATAGCATTTGTGCTTAGATCTAGGGTAGAACACTTTTGAATATGTGTGTGTATTTCTTGCTCTGTGTTCTATGAATGGAGTTGCTTGAATATTTGGCTTTAATTTCACTTTGCAGATCCTCCATTATCTTCATTTGAAGATAGTGCAATGTATTTATAGTGTGGATTTAAATATTACCGATTGGAAAGTAATATTCAAATCCATCTTAATAGATTTCTTCTTCAAAAAAAGATGTTTCTTCTTTTTTTTTTGTCCTTTTGATCCACTTTTCCTCGATCGGTGCATCTTCCCTCAATTATGTCAGAGATTAGCTTCAAAAATACAAGTTGATAATGTTTTCGCATAATTTATCAAAACTAAAATATCCCAACAATTTCCCCCTTTTGATAATGACACCAAAATATTAAAATATATGCATTTTTACTGAGATCGGGTTTTTGTTTTCAAAGATCAATTCAGATGGTCACATTAAAAATCGCGGATCTTTTGAACTCCCGCCTCGATACCAATTGTTGGACCCGATTTGAAAACCCAAGAACGAGGAAAATACCATGTAATGCATATAAAATAGGTGAGGGCAAGAGTGATTCCATTTTTTTTTTTGCTTTTAAGAACGATGTGTGTTTTTTTATAATAATCAATTGCATATGACAAGTAAGAACATAAAGCAAAGAAAGAACACACGATTTTATAGTGGTTCGAGTCCAACTCCTACATCCACTCTTCCCTATCATCGGGGCACCAACTTAACCAATCGGACTTAGTTTAATGTGTTAGTCCAACACCCAACAGATGTTTATCGAAGTTCATACTCAAACGGGACTTATCACCCTCACGGGATCGCCGCCTCCCTTTCTTTCGAGATTGCTAGATGTTTACCGAAGTTCACACTCACCTACAAACTTAACCAATCGATTTGGGTAAGGTTTGTTTGGTTTCAACTAGGTTGAGATTTTCCTTACATTTGTTTAGCCTCAATGCTAAGGATGAGAAAATCTCTAATTTTTAGGATATAGCATTTGTGCTTAGATCTAGGGTAGAACACTTTTGAATATATGTGTGTTTTTCTTGCTACGTGTTCTATGAATGGAGTTTCTTGAATATTTGGCTTTAATTTCACTTTGCAGATCCTCCATTATCTTCTTTTGAAGATAGTGTAATGTATTTATAATTGTGGATTTAATATTACCGTTGGAAAGTAATATTCAAATCCATACTAATAACTTCCAAACTTTTCTTTGTCCTTTTGCACTTTTCCTTGCACTTTATGTCACATCAATATGTGTGTTGTCTTCTTATTGGCCACCGCTTTTGTGTGTCTAATGGATCCGATTTCATTTTTCTTATTACTTTATTCACTCTTTCCGATTCGGGTCGTTTGATTCGATCGATTTCGGGTCCGCAGAATGCGGTCCAGAAATCTGGTCCGCATTTTTTGATCAGAGAAATCTGGGTCCGCAGATTTACGGTCTCGATCTCGTCTGATTTAAAGGTCAGATTTCGTCCAGAGAAGATAACATCGGTCAAGAAGAATCAGTCGGACATCGACCGTCGTGATCAAGTCAGATCCGTCAAGAAGATCGTCACCAGGTCGTCAATGATCAGGTCGGTCAAGAAGATCGTGCACCAGATCGTCAAGAATATCAGGTCACCAGACTCGTCAAGAAGATCAGTTTCGATTCAAGAAGATCAGTCATTGCATGTCAAGAAGATCAGTCACCTCGTCACCAGATTCGACATTCCTTCTTCAAAAATCAGCAGTTTCTTCAGAAATCAGATCAAGATCATCGGCTTTTTCAAGAAACTCATCAAAATCTCATCATTTCTTCTGATCTCGAACTCATCCCTCATCCGATCTCGACCTAAATGTCGATCGATCATCTTCGCCCGATTTTGTGAGTTCCCCCTCAATTTGTTCTCTCATTCCCCCTCAACTTGTTATCTGTAGATTAGCTTCAAAAATACAAGTTGATAATGTTTTGGCATAATTTATCAAAACTAAAATATCCCAACAATCATCATCACACTTCATTAAACTCATCATTATCACACTTCATTTAAACCATTGCCAACTCTCCCTTCTCTCTCTCCCCCTTATATTTCGGCCATCACTCCTCCCCATTCCCAGATTTTCATAACACTCCCCCATCCCCCAAAGTCTTGTTCCTTTTTCCTTCAAAGAGAGAAAGGAAAGATGGAGAAGCTTGAGAAGTAGAAGAAGAAGAACACCCTTTTTCCACCTCCCTTCCGTCTTGATCGACCACCACCATCACCATTCTTGGAGCCAAGAGCTGTTAAGAGTTGGGTTCTTTACCTCCTTGAGTCCCAAGCCATCCATACCAAGAAGGAAACTACAAGGGTAAGTCCAAATCACCTCTTTTCTTAGTTTCATGATAACCCCTTGTCTTGAGCATGAAACCCATAGAAATGGCATGCTAAGAGCCCCCTCTAATCTTGTTTAAACTGTTAGAATCATGTATAAAGGTTGTGTAGGTGATCTCTTATGTGTTTGAGCATGTTTATTCATTTTTGTGAAAGTTCGTTAAAACTGAAAAAGGTTCGTATATGCTACTGCCCCTTTTCGATGTCTTTTTGTACGAAGCCTTTTTGATGTTTTAAAATTGTGCCTAGATGTAGTATTTGAAGTATAGAACAACCTACTAAAAATTGGTGGTCATCTGATCTGTCTCCAAGGAGAATAAATTCGTGGAAATTTGTGTGTCTAAGACTACATGAAACTGGGAGCAATGACTCTTTCGTATTGTTTTACTTATTTAAAAAGATGAGAAAATTCTAGGAAAATTTAGAGATATTAATCTTGATGTATTTTAAATCATATCCAAAAATCATAGTGATTTGTTTAGAGAATCATGAGATATGCCTATTTGAAATCTATGTGACAAATGATTGACGAAGGTTAAAACTCCGAGTTCAACAATATATTTATCCTTGTTTCCTTATCATGAAAATCATGGAAAAATTGTATGTTCTCTTACGTGAGTCCAAAATTGCATATTAAAGTTTGGTGAATTTTCGTTAAGTTTCCAGTGGGTTGCAAATTTTCATATGAAGCATGTATTGTATGATGTACCCTGTTACGAACCCATTTTTACTAAAAAACCTGGTACCGACCCTTAGCTCAAATGTCTTAGGTTTCTAAATGAAATTTGCTTATTTTTAAGTGTTATATAACATATTTTAATTTTTTAATTTTTAGATATTTTTCCAGTGAGTTATGATTTTAGTTTAAAGTGTGCACTATTTTGACGAACGTTTCAATACTCTGCCTTAAATCACAAATGTACCTTATTATCCTTAGATCAAACGAATTTGTGCCTTTGATGAACTCTGTTCCTTTTCAAAAGATGTATAATATACTAAAAAAATTCCTATTTTCTCAGTAAGTCTAAGTGCTCTTTTTCATTTATGCAGGATTACATGTCTTTATGCCAAATGAGTAGTACTAGGGAGAAGGAATGGTAATACTTTTAGAACCAAGCATGTTTTAGGTTGTTGAATGGTTCAAGTTTTCTTTTGTTAATATATGTTTGGATGTTTTACTTGTATTATTAAGTTTTTGACTAGACCCGACCTCGATCTGTGAACCCATTCACAAAATAGGAAATCGTACCAATCCAAAAATTGAGTTTCGACGCCACGTCGAACTCGAAATGAACTCTTATAACTTTTAACTACTAAATGTCTTTTATCGAAGAGCTCTTAATTCAATGTAAAACCGTTTATTAAATAAAAGAATGAACAATGACTAAACGAACAGACTGTGCTAGGTCCTTGGGGTTAGCTCGGAAGCTTGGAAGTCGTCCTGTGTTCAAAAGCTTTCAAGGAGTTAAAACTTTTACTTGAAAAGTTATCAGGTGGGTGACACTATCTGTATTAGCCGATAATGTTATACGGACTGTTGACAGTTTTCAAAGCAAACTAAATAAGCACTGTTAAAAGATATGTTTTTTGAAACTTGTGGTTTTGGTAAACAATGCACTGAAAATCATGTGAGTACGAATATGAGTTTTGTGAATATTGGAACATGAACTATATGTATCGTTTATCTGTTGGGCCTCGTGCCAATGATTTTTGGGATTAGTCCCGTGAGAATGAATTGGTGGTTTTGCGGGGAGATAACGAAGCGTTGATATAAGGTAGTGATGATATAAGGAAGCAAGGGGATATAAGGAAGCTATCAGGGGTTGGACGCGGTAGGGCGCCTACCGGTGCCACACCCATTTTGGTGGAATGTTGCGGGATTGGACGTGGTAGACGCTACCAGTGCCACCCATATGCGTGATTGTTGAATGACATGATTGATGTTATAATGTTGGATACTGTATGAACTATTAACAAGAAATCGTGAGTAAGTTTTTGTGTTATAAAGAGAATGAGTAAAAGCTTCTACCCTTTTGAATTCTGTCATTAATCAGTATAATAAACGTCTGTCCAGTTGCATTTGAGATTTTTATCTCACGCCCCCCTTAAACCCCCTTTTCAGGTTATGATGCTGAGGGCCGGGAGCTACAGTAAACGACCCGCTTCCCCCACTGCCTTATTCAATAAAAAAACTATTTTCTAAATTCGAATAATATGTCTAATTAATACTCTGTGGATCTTGTACCGATGATGTTTCTGTACTAAGTATTGAATTTATCTATCCTTCTATTTTTAAACTTGTGTTAAGTCTTATTCCGCTGCAACTCAATTTGTTTGTCCTACCTTTTAAAAGAAATTTTCTGGCTCAGTTTTATGGTTCATTAAGTGATGACTCGAGTTTAGAGCGTTATGACCTCGGAGGTCAACGTTCTGAATTCTGGGGCGTTACAGGTGGTATCAGAGCTTATGTTCAAAACTCCGGACTAAATGACTTACTTTTTTTTTTTACTTCAAAACTTTACTTAGGAAAGTAGACAATTTTCATAAATTCTAATAAATGTTACTAGTGGGAAGGTTGTCTACCGCAGCGTACCGGAAGAGCCTCGAGGTATGTGAATGACTTGTGAGAAATTTTATAACAAAACCCTTACAAATAAGAACACGAAAACTTAAGGGAACAAGTGCTTGAATTTCACTCTATTTGCACATGTATGTGAAATTATTTGATTACTTATAATACATGACGTCATTCTTGCGAGCAAACTTGCTTACGTTCTATATACTATTACTATTTTCCTTTTTCCCCTTTTTGACCTTAGAACCTTTCTTTTTGGTTGGGGACTATAGGTGTTTAGACATGGCGGTTAGTCACCGTTTCCTTAGCATGAAACAGTTCCAAGATGAGTCCATGTATGATTTCGTGACCCGCTTTACCACATACCGGGGATGAACTGTCCGCGAGGGCTTAGAGATTACTGAGTAGGACACAGCGGTCCTTCTGCGGGATGCAGTCCAACCGCGATGGTTAGTACGATCTCGTGAGGTGTTTAACTCACTATGGGACGCTGATTCCCAGGCTACAGACCGTATCAGTCTGACCGAATTTATGGATGATTTGGTCGATAGTATTGATGCTGCTACCAGGGCCATCGAACGGTCTCGTATTGAGATGAGTCATGCTACTTTTCATACGGCTATAGACGATCTCATCGGCGTGGACCAATGTGCTGCTGAGCATGAACTACTTGTCTTGCGGGATCGGAAGAGAGAGCTAGAGGATCGAGAAGCCGAGCTTACTCAAGAGGTCACCCGCTTGTGGGAGCGCCAGAATGATAGGTTAGAGATAGCGAGGACCCACCGCCACCGAGGTGTGGATATCTGGGGAGAGAGTGGATTGCTAGGTGGACCCGTGGAGTTGGATCCATCCGAGGAGTCAGACCCAGTCGGAGGGTACATGGACCTAGATCGCTGTGATATACCGATGGATGACATCGATGTCGGGGCACTTATTCCACTGGCCCCTAGAGAGCACGATGCTGAGGCTGAACCCAGCCACCCCGATGCATGCTCTTCCACTGACTGATTGGACACAGTAGTTGTTTAGTTGTACATAGTTTTTGAGGATAGTTTCCTGGTTGTAACCAGTGACCCTGATGTATTTTGTAAAACTTAGAAACTTTCGTGATCGACTTAGATTCAAACCCTCCTTTTTTGCTGAACCTTAACCGGTCTTTTGTAGCGGCTTGCATGCCTGCGTAGTTTGACTTAATATGTATATTTTGACTATTTTAATGTTATCTTTGATATATTTTGAAGGCTCGCATCCTTTAATTTTCGTTGGAGACCCGTTTCTCTCCGTTTAGCTTTGAGAACTAGTCCTTCTCATTTCAATTATGTATGTATATATTTAGTCTCACGCGTCTTCGTGGGATATTCTATTCTATCAGTTATATTTATCTTAATGTTTATGACATGTGTTATTGCTTCTCTAACGTGCATCGTCGTAGCCCAACAATTGAACTGTTGATCATGAATATGTTCCGGTTTTATCGAGTGCTCCCATGCATGATTGACTTAGTACCATACTGTTAAACGTTGGATTCTCTTGTTTCAAATTTTATCATACCTATATGAAGTAATTTTTTTTTTTTACTTTTTAAACGTTATCTTAGGATGCCACCGAAAAGGAAAACACGAGCTAACCGAGAACCGTCAGAAGGTTCTGTAGGACACAAAGTAGAAACCGATCTTCATATTCTAAGGATGAAAGATTTCGATATAATCCTAGGGATGGATTGGTTAAGGAGGAACAAGGCTACTATAAGGTGTTCGGAAAGGGAGATAGATTTTGAAATAATGAACGACCAACATTTCACCTTTGATGGGATGAAGACTAAGACTGGAATGAGGGTAATCTCTGCGATAAAAGCTGCCAAGCTAATACGAGGAGGAAATTGTCAGGGATACTTGGTCATCTCAACAATGACTAAGGATACAAAAATACCAGTCGAGGTGTGAATCGTAAATGAGTACCCTGACGCATTTCCAGAAGAACTATCCGGATTACCCCCAGATTGCCAAGTGGAATTCACAATCGACTTGACACCTGGTGTTGCACCTGTGTCAAAAGCACCGTACAAAATGGCACCCAAGGAATTACAGGAGTTAAAAGAGCAACTACAAGAACTAATGGATAAGAAGTACATCCATCCAAGCGTGTCACCTTGGGGAGCACCTGTACTATTTGTGAAGAAGAAAGACGAATCACTCAGAATGTGCATCGATTACCGAGGGTTAAACCAACTAACCATCAAGAACAAATATCCTCTCCCAAGAATCGAAGACTTATTCGACCAACTGAAACATGCTGCAGTATTCTCAAAGATCGATCTGAGATCGGGCTATCACCAACTGAAAGTGAAGGGAAGTGATATTTCGAAGACGACCTTCAGGACAAGGTACGGACACTACGAATTCACAGTGATGCATTTCGGAGTGACGGATGCACCCGCAGTTTTCATGGATTTGATGAACCGAGTATTCCACCAATACTTGGACCAATTCGTCATTGTATTCATCAATGACATATTGGTGTACTCAAAGGACCAAAATTAACACGAAGAACACCTCAGGACTATCTTGGAGACACTAAGACGTGAGAAATAATAGTCCAAGTTTAGCAAATGTGAATTCTGGATTGACCGAGTCATGTTTCTAGGTCACATAATCTCGGCGATAGGAATCGAGATGGATCCTGCAAAGTTGGAGGCCATAGTAGACTGGAAGGCCCCAACCAATGTCAACAAAATACGGAGTTTCCTAGGTTTGGCAGGATACTACCAGAGATTTATCCAAGATTTCTCGCGCATTGCAAAGTCACTAACACAATTAACCAAGAAGAGCAAAAAGTTTGTCGGGACATCTGCCTGTGAGGAAAGTTTTCAAGAGTTGAAAAAGAGATTAACCTCCTCGCCGATACTAACTATTCCTGACGGGTCGGAAGGATTCGTAATCTATACCAATGCATCCTTGTCAGGATTAGGATGTGTCCTTATGCAGGACAAAAAGGTCACTACGTACGCGTCCCGACAACTAAAGACGCACGAACAGAATTATCCTACATATGACTTGGAGTTAGCAGCCGTTGTTTATGCACTGAAGATATGGAGACACTACCTGTATGGTGGTAAATGTGAAATATACACAGACCACAAGAGCCTGAAGTACTTCTTTACTCAAAAAGAATTGAACATGCGACAGAGAAGATGGCTTGAACTGGTGAAAGACTATGATTGCACTATCCATTATCACCCTGGGAAAGCGAACATCGTGGCTGATGCGCTGAGCAGAAAGGGAAGTGCGACACTCAGTGCCATGCCCACTGAGCAAGAATCACTACTCAGAGATTTTTCCCAATTGAAATTGGAATTCTCCAACCATTGTTGTGCAAACGCGACAATAGTTGCACTCACAGTGCAACCAATGATGCGAGAAAGAATCAAAGAAGCACAGGAGAGTGATAAATTCCTCGAGAAAATTAAGAAACGAGCAAAGGAAGGAACCATTCAAGGTTTCGTCGTGTGTCCTGATGGAACTTTAACGTTCAGGAACAGGGTCTGTGTGCCAAAGACAGAGCAACTGACGAATGAGTTATTAAGAGAAGCCCACAATACCCCGTACACCCTGGAGAGACAAAGATGTACCGGGGACTACGGGGGAACTTTTGGTGGAGAGGAATGAAAAGATCGATAGCTCATTTCGTGAGAAAATATTTGACTTGTCAGCAGGTTAAAGCAGATCGCCAACGACCATCAAGATTACTGAATCCGTTGGAGATCCCGGAATGAAAATGGGAGAACATCGCTATGGATTTTGTCACGGGCTTTCCCAAGATAATTAAAAATCACGATGTTATCTGGGTTGTGATAGACAGACTCACAAAGTCAGCCCATTTCATTCCTATCCGTATGACCTACTCGATGGATAATCTTACACAATTGTACATAGCAGAAGTAGTCTGAATGCTTGGCGTACTAGTCTCAATCGTTTCAGATAGAGACCCCCGCTTCACCTCAAATTTATGAAAAAACTTACAACAAACTTTGGGGACTGAGTTAAACTTCAGCACTGCATATCATCCTCAGACTGATGGAGATTCAGAAAGGACAATACAAACCTTGGAGGATATGTTGAGGGCTTGCGCCCTGGATTTTGAAGGAAGTTGGGAAGCGAATCTACCTCTAGTGGAATTTGCTTACAACAACAATTATCAAGCTACGATACTGATAGGCCCGGTGGAAAATCCATGAAATGCGGAATAATCATGAAATGCATATAAAAATAGGGGTGAAGGAATGGTGATTCCAGATTTTTCTCTTTTAAGCTCATGTGTTGTGTTTTGCTTATAATCGAATGCATATGACAAGATAAGAACGTAAAGCAGTAAAGAACACAACAATGTATAGTGGTTCAGAGACTCAAGCTCCTACATCCACTCTCCCTGTTCCCAGGGAAATTCCTTCAAACTGGACTTATCACCCTCTCGGGTTCGCCTCTAGATATTTAACGAGTTCTCACTCCAACTGGACTTATCACCCTCTCGGGTTCGCCTCTGGACTTATCACCCTCTCGGGCTTGCCTCTAGATGTTTAACGAGTTCACACTCCTATGGGACTTATCACCCTCTCTCGGGATTGCCTAACAACTACCTCACTTCACCACTAGTTATCTCTTACGAGAATGGGGTTTGGGTTTGGTGTTGTCTCCAACTATGGTGAGATTTTCCCTTACATTTGTTTAGCCTCAATGTTAAGGTTGGAAAAATCTCTCTAAGCTTAGGATACATTGTGTGTTGCTTAGATTGGGTTCTAGAACAGTCTTTGAATATATTTGTATATCTACAGACTTGTGTTCTATGGTGGGAAAGCTTGAGTATATGTTCTCTTAGCTCTGTAGCATCGTTTGCTATCTTCTCCGCACTTCCACACGTAATAATGAAGGAAGAACTTGTATTTATAGTGTGGATTTGAATGTTACCGTTGGAGAGAATCACATTCAAATCCATACTATTCTTTGTAAGTTCTGCAGCTTTTTCAGGCTGGTTGTCTTCCTCTCATTGGTCCACGTCAACTTGGATTCCACGGCTATATTCCTCAGTTTCTTTGCCTCGGAACATTCAGGTTATCTTTGAGCATTACGTACATTCTTGAGTCTTGATATTTCTTTGTGCCTTGATATCCTTTGTCTTCGATCTTGATATCTTGATCTTACGAGTCTTGATGTCTTACGAGTCTTGAGAGATATCTTGATTGATATATAGTCTTTGAGTCTTGATTTTCGGTTTCATCTTTGAGTCATCGATTCTCGATCTCATCTTTGAGTCTTGATTCTCGATCTCATCTTGAGTCTTTGAAACCGGTTTCATCTTCGAAACCAGTTTCTTGAACTTTCTTGAGTCTTGAGAATCTTGAATCTATCACGATCTATATTTGCTGACTATACATTGTGCAGAGATAACATCTGAACACTTTAAAACTGAATCCTGACTCATCTATCAAGATTATCCTGAACATGTCATACTTAGGGGTTTTGGGATCTAATCAAAATCTTCTTTATTAAATTCATTTCCCAACAATTTCCCCATTTTTTATGATGCCAAAACCATCTTGTTACAAAAACACTTAACCTATACTCAGGTTTCAGTTTTTCCTATTACAATACAAGAATGGCAAATCTCCCAACAATTTCATCAACAATAATCAGGCATATCAAAAGTAAAGACATGTAAAAATATAATGAGGTATTATCTTTGAGCATAAAGATAAAGTTTCATTAATTGTATGATATCAATTACAGATTACAATGAACTTATCAAAAGTAAAGACAAAAACATAAAGAAATACAAGAGTCTTCAGTCTTGGTCTTCAGTCTTCTTTGATCTTTCACCGCTCTTGGGCTCAGTCTATCGAGCCTCGGTGTCTTCTTCGGTGACATCTCGAGTCTCAGGTTTCTTGATTCAGCGGACCTTGTCTGATCAGTATATCGACACTCAGCCGACCGAGTTCGATTTCTTCGACTTCGGACATCGACCCTCGTGTCTCTTTTACTTACTGAGTCTCAGATCAGTTTTCTTTACTGAATCTTAGATCAGTTTTACTTACTGAGTCTCAGATCTTACTGAGTCTCAGATTACTTTTACACAGGCTATCTGATTTCTTCTTTGCCTGATCTGATTAGCTCGACTGTTCAGATCAACACATCTTCAGATCAATATATCAGGATAGCATCTGGTAAGTACATCATATCAGGTTATCATATCTGATCTCGATCACGTCTGATCTCGATCAGTCTCATCTGCTCATCTTCAGATTTGCAACCTTCTCTTCTGATTTGCTGGCTTTATATTTTCTTTACTTCTGAATATATTGCACAGCTCATCAGTTAACTCCGAACTCATCTAACTCATCTGATCTCGACCTGTCTCATCTGCAGCCTCGTCTGATCTCGATCATCAACTTCTGATTCCGTGAGTTCTCCCTCAATTTATTCTCTCGTTCCCCCTCAACTTGTTATCTGTAAATTATCTTGAATAACACAAGTTGATAATGTTTTGGCATAGTTCATCAAAACTAAAATATCCCAACAAGGATGCCAAAACATTAAAATATATGCATTTTTAAAGAAACGGGTTTTCCTTTAAAAAAATCAGTTCAGGTGGTCACTCTGAAATCAGTGAACCTTTTGAACTCCTGCTTTGATACCAATTGATAGGCCCGGTGGAAAACTCATGAAATGCGGAATAATCATGAAATGCATATAAAAACAGGGGTGAAGGAATGGTGATTCCAGATTTTTCTCTTTTAAGCTCATATGTTGTGTTTTGCTTATAATCGAATGCATATGACAAGATAAGAATGTAAAGCAGTAAAGAACACAACAATGTATAGTGGTTCGGAGACTCAAGCTCCAACATCCACTCTCCCTGTTCCTAGGGAAATTCCTTCAAACTGGACTTATCACCCTCTCGGGTTCGCCTCTGGACTTATCACCCTCTCGGGCTCGCCTCTAGATGTTTAACGAGTTCACACTCCTATGGGACTTATCACCCTCTCTCGGGATTGCCTCTGGACTTATCACCCTCTCGAGCTCGCCTCTAGATGTTTAACGAGTTCACACTCCTACGGGACTTATCACCCTCTCTCGGGATTGCCTAACAACTACCTCACTTCACCATTAGTTATCTCTTACGAGAATGGGGTTTGGGTTTGGTGTTGTCTCCAACTATGGTGAGATTTTCCCTTACATTTGTTTAGCCTCAATGCTAAGGTTGGGAAAATCTCTCTAAGCTTAGGATACATCGTGGGTTTCTTAGATTGGGTTCTAGAACACTCTTTGAATATATTTGTATATCTACAGACTTGTGTTCTATGGTGGGAAAGCTTGAGTATATGTTCTCTTAGCTCTGTAGCATCGTTTGCTATCTTCTCCGCACTTCCACACGTAATAATGAAGGAAGAACTTGTATTTATAGTGTGGATTTGAATGTTACCGTTGGAGAGAATCACATTCAAATCCATACTATTCTTTGTAAGTTCTGCAGCTTTTTCAGGCTGGTTGTCTTCCTCTCATTGGTCCACGTCAGCTGGATTCCAACGGCTATATTCCTCAGTTTCTTTGCCTCGGAACATTCAGGTTATACTGAGCATTCTGTACATTACTGAGTCTTCAGTAATTACTGTGCCTTCAGTATCCTTTGTCTTCAGTCTTCAGTATCTTCAGTCTTCTGAGTCTTCAGTGTCTTCTGAGTCTTCAGAGATATACTGATTGATATACTGAGTCTTCAGTTTCTCAGTTTCATACTGAGTCTTCAGATTCTCAGTTTCATACTGAGTCTTCAGAAACTTCAGTTTCATACTGAAACTTCAGTTTCTTCAGAAACTTACTGAGTCTTCAGAATCTCCAAAATCTATCCTAATCTATATCTGCTGACTATACATTGTGCAGATAACATCCTGAACACTCTAAAACTGAATCCTGACTCATCTATCAAGATTATCCTGAACATGTCATACTTAGGGGTTTTTGGATCTAATCAAAATCTTCTTTATTAAATTTATTTCCCAACAGATACAAATGGCGCCGTTCGAGGCACTTTATGGGAAAAAGTGCAGGTCGCTTATCTGTTGGGACGAAGTCGGAGTCCGAAAGATCTTAGGACCCGAACTTGTGGAGACCATCTCCCGGATCAGAGAAATAATAAATATAGCTCAGGACCGTCAGAAGTCCTACGCCGACACACGAAGAAAATATCTACACTTTGAAGTCAGTGATAAGGTGCTCTTAAGAGTCCCACCAATGAAGGGACTAATTCATTTTGGCAACAGAGGTAAGCTGAAACCTCGCTTCGTAGGGCCCTTCGACATTTTGGATAGAGTCAGAGGCGTAGCCTACCGAGTAGCCCTACCGCCAGAGTTATCACAAGTACATAACGTATTTCATGTGTCCACACTTAGGAAATACCTAAGTGACCCGGACCATGTCGTCGATTTCAAAGATCTAAGTTTGAGTCGTGTTCTTCATTCCGTAACAAAATTCAAAGAAAATCTTTCTCCCAACATATCTATAATTTCGAAATTTTAGTTGGAAAAATAAGCAACAATATTTATTTTATTTTAATCACCTTTTCAGTTAATGGACTATATGTTGGGCTACTCAGGGGGCCTTTAGGAGAATTAAGATTGGACCTTCTAATGGACCTTGAATATCTAATATTGAGCCACAATATAATTCAAGCCCATAAATATTAATTAATCCCACTACATAATTAATATTGCACTATCCATCTTAACCCATATTACAGTCAATATGGCTCCCGGTCATTATTTCCCGTGTTTAAGATTATCTAGCCCATCAATTAATTCAAGCCAATGAAATAGCTTTCAATTAATTAACATCTTTTATCCTTGGTAGAGGAACGGTTCAACATTATTATCCATACCGGAAACTAATTCCACTTGCAAGATTTGGTATGATAAAGCTTATGAACCTCCCAAGGGGGCAAATCGAACAAGAGTACTTGCACACGATTCTTCGTATTAAATCTTAGCAATCACATGTGACCAATAATATTGCCCAAGATAAAAAGTATTGAATCTCATTGATTCGTGTTGGGAAATTTATAGTTTTGATGAAAGTTCCAAAAACACATGTAATAGGACCAGTCAGACCTGTTAGCTGACTGATGTTTATATTACCTGCTATAGGAGACCAGTTGATAATGATTGTATAGAACAACTGATGTAATAGATAGGTCACATATTGAGGGGGAAACTCAATATGTATAGGTCAGATCTGAAGACTCAAAGGACAACTGATATCAAGCGGGCGTAATGCAAGACAAGAACAGAAGATCAGATCGATCTGATCTAGTCAGATATCTCAGCTGAAGTCATAAAGCTCAAACTCATAATACTTGAAGATCAGATGACTTCCAGAAGATCAGTCCAGAAGACCTACATCAGCCGAGTCTGCTAGTTGAAGCTAAGTCAACCGGCACCAGAAGACTCTATCGTAGATCGATGGGATTCAGATTGATCAAAGTCACTCACCAGTGAAAATCGATGTTTCACCTAATCATACGTCGATGATCCGAACAAGAAGAATGTCAAGTTTAGTTGGAAGAACAACACCGAAAAGTTGAGTGAGTCCGCTATCCAATAAGAACAAGACACGTATGATCGGAGCGGCTTAGAATGCGGGATTTGATGGTACTTCTCTGTAACGGCTACAAAATATAAATTCACGCTTTTAGGCCATGCCGTTCCTGAAGCTAGTCACATCAAGCCTGCAAGTCTAGCAAATATAGCCTAAAATTCAATTTGCTCTCCACCGGCTCTTTGATTTCAAGGTCTATAAATATGGGATCACACTTCAGAGTGACATACAACGAATGAACGGAAACGCTGAACAATCAAGAAGCTAAAGCAACTATCAGATTTATGCCCAAGAACACGAACAAGAAGATTAATTTTTATTAAGTGTTCATCCCATAAGTTCTTAGCATAGAAATCTTTTCATCTAGCTGTTAGGCTGCTTATACGCAAGAAAAGATTTCATAGTTGGAACCAAAAACAATCTTACCCAAACCCCCAAGTTAGGTTAAGTTGTTTAGCAAGATTTTAGACTAGGGTTTCTAGTAATGATCTCTGGGATCGGTTGAGTGTGAACTCCTTAAACATCTAGTTGGTGTACTGTGTTGGACTTACACATAAAACAAAGTCCAGTTGGTTAAGTAGGTGCCCCTTGTGATAGGGAAGAGTGGACGTAGGACTGGTTTGTCCGAACCACTATAAATCTTGTGTGCCTTTACCGCTTTGATTAGCGATTACAATCGCACACAACCTTTTTAAAGCGATACATATTCCAAGTTGAGATCGGTTAGCACCAAGCTTCGATCCGATCAAACTTGACACTTTAGTCGGTGATTAAAAGATTAACTTTGGAATCGATTTATCAAAACCTGGTTTTTCACGGGTAAAACTTAAGCTTCCAAGACACATCGCTTAAACCGATAGTTACCGAATCGATCTGCGTTTCAGCGATCAAGAAGTTGGTTATCACCAAACCGATTCATTTCAAGACTCGATCAGGCTAATCGCCTCACACCGACCAAGAAAAAGTTTCGTAAGTCTATTCACCCTCCCTCTAGACTTACGCCCTCACAAACCCGTTCGGGACCTACAAGTGGTATCAGAGCGGTTGGTTCTACAAACTAATCGACTTTTGTGTATCATCGATTCTTGAGGAAGAATCTTTGTGGTCGAATCGAATCGATCTTGAAAAACTATTTTTAAAACTCATTCATTTTCCAAAAACACTCAAAGATGGATAACACCTCGTATGTATCATGATCCGCCAAGTTCTCAATCGATGAGTATGCAGATTGGGCCATATATATGTCCAACCATCTAGGCTCGATCAATGGTAGAATGATGGAAGTCATCGAAAGAGGACCCATCATCATATACTACGACAACCCTGTAGTTGGAGGAGATCCAGATTTTGCACCGAAGTCTTGTGCGAAAAGCCCAAATTTTGATGGATGCAAGAGGAAAGAAAATCGCATACTCAAGATACTATCGCAAGGCATATTATCATGAAAACCATGGATAAGGTCACCAAGGAAAAGATTAAGTATCTCAAATCTGCGAAAGCAATGTGGGATACCGCCGAGATATGCGAGGAAATGAGCAGATAAAAGACACCGTCTACAAGTTTAACCGGTGAAGTTCGAAAAAAATCAAGATGCTTTTCAACTAAAACCATCAACGAACTCGATGGAAGGATTACGATGTCAATAAACAAGCTTCGAGAACTTGGTAGAGAGATGTGTGATAAAGATATCAACTACAAAATTTTAAGGTCTCTCACCAAGAAATGGGACATGAAGGTCCGCAGAATCAAGGATTGCCAAGACATTTCAAAAATGAAGCCAAGTAGCTTGTTCTTGAGCCTTAAAGCTCACGAAGTTCGATTTGATTGAAAGAGGACAAGTTCGATGAAGATGAGGTGCCCATTGAAGCCTCAACTTCAAAATCGGTTGCTTTTTAAGGCAACCAAAGAAACAGAACTAAGGCCAACGAACTCGTGGGGAATATAATGAGTCAGCCCGAGCAGACGCTTCCGCTACTGCAGAAGCTTGAGAAGTTTAACGTCCAACTTGGTAAGTATCAAAGATTTTATAAGGACTATCAACATAGTCGAGGGAGAGATATGAGATCAGCCAACAGATCTCCAGAAAGAACTAGATCTGATGATCGGAGGGATCACAGAGATGAAAGGAAAAGAGATAATCGATCGAGAAAGGAAGAGATAACCAATCGATGTAAGAAGCTCGACTACTATCGAAAAGAAAAGTCACCGATAGGTCATACAGACGGAGTGATTCACCGGAAGGAAAGGTTCGGTGGATCAAGGAGCGGCTTCAACCGTGGAGAAGCCAGTCACTATAGCGCAGACGCCTGCACTAACGCCAAGAGAAAGGGAAGAAAAGAGGAATAGAAGAGAGCAACGTTATAGGGACGTAAGAGCCATGGTTGCCGAGATCGTCAGAATCGACGATTCCTATCCGCCCTCGAGGACTCTGGATACTCCTCAGAGAAGACTTGCCGATCGGCTGATCTTTGTTGACTTCTATGAAAATGAAGATCGATATTCTCTTGGGACGATGATGAGATCGCCTGATGGCGGGGAGGACCAATGGAGGTAACCTCCAAACTCGCTTCGTTCGCTTTACACTGCTATCATTAGCACACTTTGCGGGAGATTGACCTGCAATTTCTACTCCGAGCAATTGCTTGAGGATCTCTCCAATGCAAAGAGACACTTATGCTATAGTGGAAATTTAAAATGATAAGCCGAGGACCGTAAATAATCACTTGCTAAAGAAAATGATCTCAAGAAAGCCTCCGAACTTAGATCGGTCAAACTCTTTCGAGAAGGCAATCGAGGAATTTAAAATTCTCGAAGTTAAAGCTTCGATCGGAGAAGCAGATCAAAAGATCGGTGGCAATTAACAAAACAAAGAAGTCGATGACTTCAAAATCCTCGCAAGCAAAATTCGATGAAAGTTGTTCCAAATGCATGAAAGTCTAAAATCATCTGAGGATAATCTGCGTAAGAAAATAGAGGTTTTTTCAAAATCATCTAAAACCATTCAAGACATGAACGCCTATTTTCGAACAACGATTAATAAGAAGGGACTTGGCTATGAGAACCCTTCCACATCCTCAAAAGCCCCTTGATTCATCTCAAAAAGGTGTAATCGAGACGAGTTTTCAACAAAGATACACCAAAAGCCAAACATGTATCTAATAAGGAAAATGACCGGTTGAGCGGGTAAAGGCAGTGCCTCACCGTAAGGAACGAAATGGACCCCAATCGGTAAAAGCATCACCGAGGAATCAACAGAAGAACCCAGTTCTTCTGAAGAAACCTCAACCTAATCAACAGATCAGGAATCAGAAAAGACAACCTGTAAAAGGGAAGTACAATTTGAGACCCAATCAAGGTCAGCTGCCTAATAAGCATGCTTCGTAAACCAAAAAAAACCACCTATAAAAAAAAAAAAGATATGAATCTTTTGATGGTAGCAATCGTACCTACCCCTATAATCGTAAATCTAGGGTCACTTTTTGAACCATTAATGGATAAAAAAGAAGACAAACAGTAAAAGATAAATCCCAAGTCTTCTAAGTCATCCAAGGTTCACACTAATAATCATACTAATCGTAAAGCATATAAAGAGACGATGATTATGTTGATAGGTATGGGAGACAAATCAGGCCTTCGATCTAACCGATCACAATAGAAGTGCTCGCTTTGTATGGATCCCCAAAACTAATCCTAACCCCTCAGGACCCAATCAAAAGGGTACCTAAAGCCCGATTTGGGTCAGCAGGATCGTGGGTCCGCCAACAAAGGAGGTGTGCAAGCAACTATCGGTACATCGATAGTGGATGCTCAAGGCACATGACAGAAGCAAGCATCTCCTCGGTTCATACATAGAACGAAAAGGCCAGCGTGTGCTCTTTTCGGTGATGATAACTTTGGTTATACCAAAGGATTGAGAACCTTAGAGAATGATGATGTACAAGTAACTAGAGTCTCGTATGTCGAAGGTCTGAAGCACAACCTACTATCGGTTTCACAATTCTGCGACAACGGATTCAGTGTTGAGTTCTCGACTGACCAATGCACTATCAAAAATTGAGCCACTCAACAGACTTTGCTAACGGGTTCTAGGAAAGGGACGATCTACACGGTGATTGAAGCAGTTGCCCAAGAAATGCTTTTTCGATTGTCAAGAGTTCCAAAAGTAGCGATTGGCTCTCGGCACAAAAGAATGAGCCATCCGAACTTTAAAACTCTTAATAAGATAGCAAGGATGTCTCTAGTGGAAGGACTTAGAATG
This sequence comes from Stenogyne calaminthoides, assembly GCA_037126765.1. Taxonomy (NCBI): domain Eukaryota; kingdom Viridiplantae; phylum Streptophyta; class Magnoliopsida; order Lamiales; family Lamiaceae; genus Stenogyne; species Stenogyne calaminthoides. Next base: position 28,915,626 of record JBBCBC010000004.1, on the reverse strand, counting down.
AAGTATTTTCAAATGATCGGACATGTCTTCGCATGTCAAGGAAAAAACAGTCAAAGCTTCATTCAAGGAATTTCCGGACCGGCATCCAAAAGAGTATCGGTACCGCTTCATATGGATCTATCTGGACCAGTTACACCAGTCAGTCTCAATGGACGCAAATATACTCTGGTAATCGTGGATGACTATTCCAAGTTTACAGGTTATATTCTTACATAAGAAGAATGAGACGACAAACGAAGATACCCGAAAGTTGCTAAAAAGATTACAAAATGAGAAGGGTGTCGGTGTAGTAAAAAATCGATCGAGATAAAGGCATGCAATTTACGAACTCTTTTATTACCGATTTTTTTGCTCTAAGTTTGGTATCTGAGATGAAACATCACCGCAAGGACGCCACAACAAAATGGAGTAGCTGAGCGGAGGAACAGAACTCTCAAAGAAGTTTCTTTCGCCGACGATGTTAGTGAACATGCAATACCAAGCCGTTTCAAGCGTATAATCAACATTGCATTCCATACTCGAATAGATGTCTTCCGACTAAGGCTCACTACAAAACACCCTATGAATTGTGGAAGGACAGTAAAACCTCGTGTCTCTTACTTCCATGTTTTTTTTAGTGCAAGTGTTTCATACACAACAATGGGAAGAGTCGGTTGAAGACTTTTGAGGCCAAGTCGGATGAGGGTATATTCTTAGGATATTCCTCATCTAGCAAGGCTTTCGGGGTTTACAATGCATTTAACCCTACTTGTGGAAGAAACACCCCATGTAGTTTTTTGATGAAGCATCTTCGAACAAGAGAAATCGCTTTCGAACAAGATGTACCGATCAACAAGAACTCGATGTTCGGAAAATGGATCGCCTAACGATCAAGGAAAAAGAATTAAATTGTAATAATATACATTCCAAATCTAATGATTCACCAGATCATTCAGATCCTAAGGTACGAAAAAATCGTCGGTGAAGAAGTTTGATACAACCGAGATAAGATCAATCGAACCATCCGGTTGGGGGAACATCCGGTTTCCACGAATAGACATCAAGACATGATGAGTCCAACATCACCGAGACTTGTTCTTATCAAGTGGATCATAACTCGCACCACTCCCAATCGCTAGTAATGAAATTTTATCGTAAATGCAGACGATGTTCTCCAAACCGATGCAAATCGTAATGAAGGACACGGATAACCGGTCATCCAATCGATCGATAATCGGAGACCCATCGATAAAGTTAAAACTAGACATCGAGTTGGTGAAAGTGCCATGTATTCTTTATTATCCGCCTATGAAGGAACCAACAACAATAGAGGAAGTTCTACAAGCGCTTAAAGTCGGATTCTAGCCATGCAGAAGAGTGGAATAGTTCGATAGAAATCAAGTTTGGGAACTGGTAGACAGACCAAGTCATCAAGACGTTATTGGCACGAAGTGGGTATTCAAGAACAAGAGAGATGAGAAAAACGTCATCACCAGAAATAAGGCAAGACTTGTTGCTAAGGGGTATTCACCATTAGAAGGAATTGATTACGATGAGACCTTTGCACATTCGCCGCCGCTTTAGAAGCCATTCATTTTCGCATATGCCTCCCATGAGAGGGTTCATTTGCGGTATCGATGGACGTAAAGAGTGCTTTCTTAAACGGGGTACTAGCAGAGGAAGTTTATGTCTAACAACCTCCGTGCTTTGAAAAGGGCAACCAGTGTACCATCTAAGAAAAGCTCTCTATGGTTCAAACAGCTCCTCGAGCTTGGTATGATACACTCTCTCGATTCTTGATCGAAAGTGGGTTCACTAAAGGAACAGTGGACAGAACCTTATTCAGAATAGAAGATGGAAAAGATATTCTGATGGTTCTGATTTACGTGGACGACATCATCTTCGGATCTCCCAACAAAAGTCTATGTGAAAGATTCAAAGAAATCGATGCAAGGAAATTCGAGATGTCCATGATGGGTCGATGAATTAATTTCGGGTCTTCAAGTAAAGCAAAGTACGTAAGGATATTCATCGCCAAGCAAAAGTACACTAGAAATTTATTGGCTAAGTTTGGAGTTCAAAATTGTAAGGAAGCCAAAATTCCTATGATGACTGGATTCAAGATGGATCCAGATGAGGATGGTCAGAAAACAAATCAGAAGGAATATAGGGCTCTCATTGGATCTCTACTATACCGACCGCCAAATAGACCGGATATAACTTCGCGATAGGTGTATGTGCGATTTGAGCAAATCCAATGATAAGTCACCTAGAAGCGACTAAGCGGATCGATTCTTAAGTATCTGAAGGGACGAAGAAACCTTGGTTTATTTTACCCATCGATGATAATCTAGAGCTTAGTGGGTATTCTCGATTACGATTATGGAGGTTGCAAGATTGATGAGAAAAATCCACCTCAGGAACTTGTCAATTCTTAGCAAGTAAACTGATCTCATGGTTTTCAAAGAAGCAGACATCAGTTGCAACATCTACTACTGAAGTAGAATATATGGCTGCAGGAAGCTGTTGTTCCCAACTGCTTTGGCTTAGTCAGCAGCTGAGGGATTATAACATTGAAGCTAAGAATGTACCTATTTTACGTGGCGATGATAATAGTCTATTGCAATCACTCGTAATCCGTTTCTACATACAAGATGCAAGCATGTGGATGTCGGACACCATTTTATAAGAGATCATGTTGAAAAGAAGAATATCGTAATGGAAAAGATTCATCCGATATACGGAAAAGTCGATATTCTAACCAAGCCACTAAATTTGAGATCGATTCAGAGAATTATGCAATGAGCTAGGGCTTCGGATCTTGGAGAAAATGCACCTAAAACGTTTGATGGAATGATCTCTTAACCGGTGGTTAAGAGACTAACCATTTGAAAAGGAATCGATTGAGTTTGGTATCTCAATCGATCGTAAGATCGATCAAGGAACCGATGAGAGAAATCGATCGATTTATTTAATTATCGATTAAATGAGCAGATCAGATTTAAGGTTTATCAGATTAAAGGAAACGCACAATTTAAAAGGAATATCTGATTAAATCAGTTGGGTTATTTTACATCTTTGTAAGTCGATTTAGTTGATATTCAACAAGCAAGATTCAAAGATTAAAGCTTAAAATCGCATAAGGATCTGGTGAATTTTACACAACAATGAAATAATAGAACTTTTCATTGATAAAGACCCAAGGTCGACACATTACAAGTTACAAATACAAAGGACCCGGAGGTCAGTACATAAGTCATAACCGAAAACCTTAAACCTATAACCCTAAACCCTCATCCTAACCCAAGAAGTGCGGGAGAGAGAGAGATTTTAAATCTGATGCTCTCATTTTCCCCCACTTAACAAGGGTGAGAGAGGCTTTTAAAGAAATCCTAAAGCCGCTAGTCAAGCTAAAAACCAAAGGAGTGACAAATGGCCTTGATAGGATTTTTTGCAGAGAGCCCTAAGAAAGAGTCATTGGGCTCTCCATTTGTTAAATGGTGAGTTGATATGCGGGCATCACCGTTGTTGTCGATGCGCGGACCGCACATCAAACTCATGTTCATTTTCGGATCGAGTCTGTTGATGGGTTACGCTATCTCGATAGACATACAAGGTGCATACGGTTAGGAGAAGTGTCTTTCATTTGCGATAGGAGAACCACCCGCCTCGGTGGTAGAGAGAAGTTTGACAATGATTGTATGTGAAATCTTTGATGACGACGAAGACAAAGGATAAGGGACACACAGGATGATTTGAGAAGTAAATCATCGAAAAAAGGGGTAAAGGTGTTTTGCGGAAGTTTCACCGGAAATAAGGGTTCACCAGATACATGATTCTACAAAGAAGATAAGTATGGTGAATGGGTTATGTTGTGTAAAAACATTGGTCCAATTTATAGAGGCCAAGCAAAGGTGCAAATGCAAATTCGAAGTTCTCAAAACCTTTTAGAGAAATTTGCACCAAAAAGGACGATGTAGAAATCACGCGATCGATAATTGGATAAATTTATGGCGGATTGACATATCGAAAGATTCGGACGATAATAATTACAAGATGTCAAATCGCGCCAACTTAGGAATAGAAGCTACTATTCTAGACTAAGTTTTTGGCGGTAACACTTATCCCAAGAATTGGTTTGATCTCGAGAAGAATCAGATTAGGTCAACTAAAATCGATTACATACGGTCGATCGGTGAGGAAGATCACCGAGCTTGAAACTCCAACAAATCGATACATCACCTATGGGAAAAAGTAAATATCGGTTGAAGGGGAACTTCAACCGATCAAGGAGGATCGAAGGAAATCGACGATTCAAGGAAGATCAGTTGAGCTTGAAACTTCAACAAATCAGATGCAAGTGAAGAAGATCAGTTAAAAGGATCAGTTGGGAAATTTTAAGGCTTAGGCAGAATACTAAGATCAACAAGTGAAATCAACATGGACAAGTGGTATTGACTGATTACAATATCAGTCAACCAGATACGCCTTTCTTTTCTCTTGTTCTTTGCTTATTTATCGGATCTTATCTGATATTATTTGATTTATCGCACCCATTATCCTTATGGCGTATTTTTCGCAAATCATTTAATGCGGACGTGAGGAACATGTATTAACTGCTACTAAATGTGCTTTTAAATCCAAAAGGTTTTCGTACGTGTTTTTTCCTGACCCTACGATCAAAACCGCTTAATCTGGAGCGTTTAATCTTTTCAAACGGTTGATCTTCCAAATCTTGTCTTCTTTTTCCCTCCTCGTCTTTATAAAGTTCATCAAAAATCATACCAGAGTTTTCCATTTCACAAACTTGCGATTTATTCTCTGAAAACTCCAGATTACTTCTCTCAGATTCAAAGTGTTTTCCTAAGTTTCAAAATCATCTTTCCGAAAAACAGAATCTGGTAATTTATGTTTATTTGATGTATCTTTTTTAAATCCATTGATCTTAAATGTTTCTATCCTGTGTTATGCTTTATTGTTTCTTAGTTTCCGCTTGTGTGATATTCTTTGTATTAATGCACAATTTTTTAACCAAATCTATCTTATCTGTAGATGATCACTCACGGTATGGGTAAAATAATGTGCAACTATCTTGAATCGGAAACAAAGATTGTGGATGATAAGTTAAATGCAGTTCAATATCACTTTCAGATCCAAATCCATGGAGGTCGAGCAAATTTCGCGAAAAAGGTGTGCCTTGAGAAATTTTATACGTTGCTTCAACGCAATCCGTTGATGCAAAGATGAAGCACTAGAATTCCTAAGGAATTTAAGAGTGGATACAGATGCTCCAGGAGAAGAACTACTTTCGACAGTCACCGGAGAAGAAATCAGACTGACGAATGAGGATATAACACGTCTGTTCAGCCTACCCAAAGGACGGATCTCGCCTGCTCATTACAGGGAGAACGAAGATGAGCTGATCAGAAAAGAGCTCTTCAGAGAAGCTGACAAACATCATACGTCAGGTTTTGTCAGGCCAATGCTCAAGAGGAAATACCGATTGTTGTTTGACATATTGTCAAAAACAATTATAGGTATTGCATTCAGCCCAGATGTTATTACATCCGTCAAACTGTACAGCATGGCTGCAATAATTGATGAAGCCAAGAACATCAATTGGCATGGGTTTCTGAAGGCCATTCTACTCCAAGAACATGATAAATTTGGAGTTGATGAGTGGAGGCAGATATATCTGAAGAAAAAGATTAGCAATCTCAACAAGGTTGCAGTTATCCTACAGGATAAAATGCCAAAGGCCAAATGGGAACAGAATGGACTGAAGTCCTATAAGGCCTTTCTCACAGCCACTTCAGTCATTTTTGGGCCACCAGACGATGATATGCGGCCAACCCCCCCAAAGTCAAAGAAAGGAAAAAGCAAGAAAGCAACTTCATCTACACCAGACAAAGGGCGAATCGGCTCAAAAGTGGTGAAGGCCCCTGGAAGGCCCACCAGATGCCCCCGAAGAAGAAAAAAAAATGGTGAAGGCCCAGAAGAAGAGGCCGAAGAAGGCGAAGCAAGCCTCCATGACTCTGATGCTAGAAGATGAGTCAGATGAAGAAGGAGCCCCAGAACAGTCTGTTGCACCACAAAAATCAGGTGAAGCATCAGCCAGGCAGGCTTCTCAAGCTGAGAGCTCGCCAGATCATTCTGAGGAAGAAGCTCGAGATTTAACGATCTCCTTCTCCTCCAAATTTACAAAACCGATTCACCACTCAGACTAATGGGGCCGAAAGCATGTCTCTCCTATTCTTCCACCGCCTGAAACCTCGAATCGTGACGGGCCACGAACCGTAAAGCTTAACGATGTGGAACTGTAAGACTGCTCTACACAAAGCAGTAACCTCTCGCAGTCGAACCGATCAACCATCTTCCGCCGACTCAAGCACAACCAGAACCTTCCACATCTCATCAAACCGACCGACAGACAATTCCTGAGTCCAGATCAACAAAGATCATAACTGGGAAATTGATCAGAATGCGAATCGAAAGAGAAATTGATGAGTTGTATCCAGAACTGGTCGCCCATCCTGCCATAAGAGAGGAAGTCATGGAGATCCTCACCTGGAGAGATCTTCGACTAAAAAGCTTCTCGTGAGTTTATAATAATTATTGAACAGATGGGCTAAGTGCGGATGAGTTTGCAGACTTCGATTTCGACATGAGGAAATCTGCTAAAGTGGGATCACCAGCTGAGCTGATAACTGCTAAATCCATCAAAGCTCTGATCCACAGGAAGCTAGGGTTGCCGGAACAGATTTAATCGAGATCACGACAAAGCTCCAAGCAGATGCCATCATGAAGGATGCAGAGCCGCCGATGATAGTGGAGTTGGTCTTTGCATTCATGACCAACCACCGGAGGCACAAACAATCGAATCGGATCAAGTGACACCCAACATTCCAACATCACACGCCACTATCGATCAACTTCGTGAGATCAAATCTTGTCTCAAAGATCTCCTGAAAGAAGAAGTTGAGGGACTGATAATTGATCAAAGGCAGATTGCCATCAAAGAAATAACAGATCAAAGGGAATTGGTTATTTCCCAGATTGGGGCAATCAAAGATCGATTCTCCCAAATCGCGGTGTCCATCAAGGTACCGAATCGATAAAGACCGTTGATGCTAAACCGACCGTGGTGGATCAACAACAAGTTTTTTTTCGATGCTCACCGACAAGCTAGAATTGATGTAAGAGAAACTTGACAAACCGATTAAAACACTCTCATCGCCATGGAATCTGCCAAGATCGAAATGATATCGATTTATTCAAAATCTAATCGCTCAAACTCAAGGCATATCATTGCAGATCTCAACAAGGCGATCGCAATAACTTTGGTTCTCTCGACATCCCACTCACTACTTTTTTGATCAAACCAAAAAGGGGGAAGGACAGATTGAGAAACCAACTGACATAACAGGTGCAGGGACATCACAAACTCGGACTACTGGAAAGATGTCCAAAGAGCAGATAGCTGAAGAAGCCCAAAAAAGCCAAGAAGAAAGAAGGGCAGAAAAAATGGCAGAGGCAGAAAATCTGAAGAAGAAATTCGGATTGAGAGCGAAGAAAGGAAGGGCTAGAAAAATCCGCACGTAACCTAAGCCGCCAAAGAAGAATTGATGAGATCATCCCAAAAACTGCCAAGATGCTAAGAGATTTGAGGAATGGAATAAGATCAGGAGTGAATGGCTTCTGGATGCCTTTGTTCTTAATCTTGTTCCACAAGAAGAATCTCCTGATGAAGAATTCCTCAACTGGTTAGAAAATAAATACCCGGATTTTCTGAAGTATCTGGAAAATGAGGTCAAGCTTATCAATGTGAAAATATCTCGCCAAGAGTATGATCTGATGGAGTACTCGAAGAAGGAAGATGGCTCATTTGACCGACTGGCATTTCAAAGATTCTATTTTGACATCCTACGCAGAACGCACATAACTGATCCTCAGCAGACTGATGATGTCAAATGGAAACTTTATCAGATTTTCAACGTACCTCAAGTTCAAAGAGAGATGCCAGAAGGATACAAGCCTAAAGAGTGAAGAATCAGAAGACTACTCAGGATCAGCTATTCTTATTTACAAACTTTTCTGATGTAACATGTAATCAACTTTTATTAATGAGAAAAGTTTATTTTCTGATCCTAAGACAAAGTCTCATTGTCTTCTGATTATATGCTCTTAACTGTTCTATTTTTTATCAACTGTTTTTGGTTTCTCAAAGTGTTTTGGTTTCATCAAAAAGGGGGAAATTGTTGGGAAATTTATAGTTTTGATGAAAGTTCCAAAATCACATGTAATAGACCAAACAGATTTGGTACCGATCGATGTTTATATTACCTGCTATAGGAGACCAGTTGATAATGATTGTATAGAACAACTGATGTAATAGATAGGTCACATATTGAGGGGGAAACTCAATATGTATAGGTCAGATCTGAAGACTCAAAGGACAACTGATATCCGACAGGCCAGAATGCAAGACAAGAACAGAAGATCAGATCGATCTGATCTAGTCAGATATCTCAGCTGAAGTCATAAAGCTCAAACTCAGAATACTTGAAGATCAGATGACTTCGAAGATCGGACGGAAGACCTACATCACCGAAATCCGCTAGTTGAAGCTAAGTCAACCGCACCGAAGACTCTATCGTAGATCGATCGATTCAGATCGATCAGGTCACCACCGTGAAAACTGATGTTTCACCTAATCATACGTCGATGATCTGAACAAGAAGAATGTCAAGCTTAGTTGGAAGAACAACACTGAAAAGTGAGTCTGCTATCCAATAAGAACAAGACACGTATGATCGGAGCCGGCAATTGCGGGATTTGATGGTACTTCTCTGTAACGGCTACAAAATATAAATTCACTCTTTTAGGTCATGCCGTTCCTGAAGCTCGTCAAATCAAGCCTGCAAGTCTACCAAATATAGCCTGAAATTCAAATTGCTCTCCAACGGCTCTTTGATTTCAAGGTCTATAAATATGGGATCACACTTCAAAGTGAAATACAACGAATGAACGGAAACGCTGAACAATCAAGAAGCTAAAGAAACTATCAGATTTCCGCCCAAGAACACGAACAAGAAGATTAATTTTTATTAAGTGTTCATCCCATAAGTTCTTAGCATAGAAATCTTTTCATCTAGTTGCTTAGGTTGCTTATACGCAAGAAAAGATTTCATAGTTGGAACCAAAAACAATCTTACCCAAACCCCCAAGTTAGGTTAAGTTGTTTAGCAAGATTTCAGACTAGGGTTTCTAGTTCTGATCTCTGGGATCGGTTGAGTGTGAACTCCTTAAACATCTAGTTGGTGTACTGTGTTGGATTTACACATAAAACAAAGTCCAGTTGGTTAAGTAGGTGCCCCTTGTGATAGGGAAGAGTGGACGTAGGACTGGTTTGTCCGAACCACTATAAATCTTGTGTGCATTTACCGCTTTGATTAAGCGATTACAATCGCACACAACCTTTAAAGCGCATACATATTCCATGTTGAGATCAGTTAGCACCAAGCTTCTGATCTGATCAAACTTGACACTTTAGTCAACTGATTAAAAGATTAACTTTGGAATCTGATTTATCAAAACTGGTTTTTCACACGGGTAAAACTTAAGCTTCCGCGACACATCAGTTAAACCGATAGTTACGAATCGATTTGCGTTTCAGCGACAGAAGTTGGTTATCACCCAAACCGATTCACTCAAGACTCGATCAAAGCTAATCGCCTCACACTGATCCAGACAAAAGTTTCAAGTCTATTCACCCTCCCCTAGACTTACGCCCTCAAACCTCCGTCCCGGGACCTACAATTCGCTACCCATGATAAGTCAAAGCAATAGTTACCAATCCCACGTGATCCTATTTAAGGAACGAAGATTAAGAAATAACGAACCACTGAGGTCTAATTCTTCCTTGTTGGGGTTCAAGAATTTATCCTCCCAGAGGTCCTATTCGAAGCATCGGTCATGCACTAGTGTAATCTCTTGGTCAAGATAAGCCAATCTCGAGCCTTACACTTCAACCTTTCACGATGGGTTGTTCATTTCCATCTAGGTCGTGAATAGCGTACTTTTTAGTTAGTTAAAGTGGACTGTTAATTTAATCTTATGTGATCTGGTATCACTAAATTAACTACAATGTAACACGTACGACTTATTGAACAGTTATGCAGTAAATATATGTAACATTCAATAATATTTAAAGCATCAGTGATAAACAATTTATTTCAGTAAATAAGTCTAAAAATTCAGTTTCGATTATACAAAGTAAAAAGCATACTTTCCAGTATAATCCCAACAATCTCCCACTTATACTCAAAGTCTGCTTTTAAGTATACTACAACATGTCTCGCGTGGCCGTGGACATCTAATGTCACCACACGAACCTAATAATTTCTCCCACTTATACTCAAAGCAGATTGGGCAACGGTCTTGACACCCATTCCTTTCACATGTCTCTCGAATGTATTGAGGAGGGACTCTTTGTGAATGGATCTCGCAAAGTCGCCCCTCGGACGCTATCTTTGCCACATCTATATCTCCTCTCTTAACGATTTCTCGTATAAGATGTCTTTCCTTTAGTGTGCTTGTTTGACTCGTGGACTCTTGGTTCTCTTGAATTTGCAATTGCCCCTAGCATATATTGCTAGACAAATTCAGAACACCATCCAAGTCCACTAAGAAGATCTAGAGCCCAATCGGTTCTTTCACTGCTTCACAAGCAGCTACTTACCCGACTTCCATGGTTGAGTCAGTGATGCATTTCTGCTTCACACTCGTCCATTTCATGGCTACACTTCCCAAATGGAAACACACTAACTGAGGCAGATAATTTCTAGAATCTAAATCTGATTGGAAATCCGAGTCCGTGTAGCTAATGGGGATTGGAGTATCTGACTGATAAATCAACATTCTATCCCGAGTTCTTTTCAGACACTTCAGAATGTTTTTAACTGTCGTCCAATGCGTTTTCCCTGGGTTACTTTGATATCTTGCTACCATGCCTATGGCAAAGCAGATATCCGATCTCGTACACAGCATTGCATACATAAGGTTTCCGACAGCCGAAGCTCAAGGAATGCCTTTCATGTCATCTATCTCCTTTTGGGTCTTAGGGGACATTTTCTTGGATAGATAGATTCCATGCCTGAAAGGTACGAATCCTTTCTTGGAATCTTGCATGCTGAAGCGTTTCAAGACAGTGTCTATGTATGAAAATTGTGATAACCCGATCATCCTTTTCTTGCGATCTCGAGTGATCTTGATCCCAAGGATGTGTCCGGCTTTCCCTAAGTCTTTCATATCAAACTGTTTTGAAAAACATGCCCTTACGTCTGATCACACCTTCACATCTTCCCAATTATCACAATGTCATCTACGTATAGTACTAAGAATACCAATGCAGTTCCGACATGCTTTTTATACACACAACTTTCAAACTCATTTTGATCAAACCGGATGTCTGTTTGAGTCCGTAAATGGACCTCTTGAGCTTACAAACTTGGTGTTCTTGGCCTGTTTCAATGAAACCTTGGGGTTGTTGCATATAGATCTCTTCATCAAGACTTCCGTTAAGGAAAGCTGTCTTGACATCCATTTGCCAGATTTCAAAGTCGAAATGCGCAGCAATCAATAAGAGAATACGGATGGACTTAAGCATGGCTACGGGTGAAAAAATTTCCTCATAATCGATCCCTTCGTTCTGAGTATAACCTTTCGCCACTAGTCTTGCTTTAAAGGTTTCAACCTTCCCGTCCGGTCCTCTTTTCCTCTTATATACCCACTTGCATCCAATGGGTTTGACCCCATTAAGTGGTTCGACTAGCTCCCACACTCTATTATGAAACATAGAACCCATTTCGGCTTTCATTGTTGTTTGCCAAGAATCTGCATCCTTATCTTGGAGTGCCTCGTCATATGTCCATGGGTCTGATTTGTCTTGTCCGGGAATCAAGTCCGAGGACTCTCCTATTCCCATGAATATCTCGGGCTGTCTAACAACCCTCCCACTACGACGAGGCTCCAGTTGTGAAAGCGTATCATTTGGTATATCATCTAGTACAGTTGGCACTGAGGTTTGCCCTCTAAGCTCATTTAAGGTAATCTCACTTCTGGGTTTTCTTTGGTTCATATAGTCTTCTTCCAAAAATCTAAAGTGGGTGCTGATTACCACCTTTTGATCTTCGGAACTATAGAACATACACCCTTTTGTTCCCTCGGGGTATCCTACAAACAGCCTTAATTCTGATCGAGGATCCAACTTACCGGCTTCCTTGTCCAACACGTAGGTCGGACACCCCCAAATGCTCATGTGTCTCATACTAGGCTTGCGCCCGGTCCACAATTCTTTGGGAGTTTTGGGAACCGATTTGGATAGCACCAAGTTCAGAATGTAAGCCGCTGTTTCCAAGGCATGACCCCAGAACGACTCGGGAAGATCCACATAACTCATCATTGATCTAACCATTTCCAAAAGAATTATATTTCTTCGCTCTGCAACCCTATTTTGTTGAGGGGTTCCGGGTGCAGTGAGCTGGGATATAATCCCTTCATCAGATAAGTAGTTTAAAAACTCATTGCTGAGGTATTCGCCTCCACGATCAAATCGTAGAGACTTGATACGTTTTTCCCTATGATTATCTGTTTGAGCCTTAAATTCTTAGAATTTCTCAAAGGTCTCAGATTCATGCTTCATAAGGAAAATGTAACCGTACCTTGAGTAATCATCAATAAAAATACTCATAACCTCCTCTTGCTTTGGTTGACATTGGACCACATACATTTGTGTGAACGATCTCTAACGCTTCTTTGGCCCTATTCCCCTTGGCTCCAAATGCCCTCTTGGTCATATTACCCTCCAAACATGATTTGCAGGTTGAAATCGATTCAACTTGGAGACGCTCCAGTGAACCATCTTTCACCAACCTTTGGATCCTCTTTGGATTTATATGACCTAATCTTAGATGCCAAAGAAGTATTTCGTTCACGCTTTCTTTTGTTGGAAATAGTTGATGTGTTATAGGATTCATTTCGTGAGTGGTGTGCACAGTTAATTGTATAGAGATTTTCCATCAATGTCCCGTAACAGATACACTCATCATTTCAAAAATGATGTCATTCTTATTAGAAGAAACTTAGTGTCCTTTAATCGAATTTTAGAAACTGGAAGTGAATTCTTTCTAAAACTGGGAACATAAAGATAATCTCAAAAAAAACTTTATCTTCAAATGATAGGTGCACTTCTCCCACTGCTTTAACTGCTACTCATGTAGCATTGCAATGTCTGCTACTTGCGTAGTATTGCAATAATTGTTACTATCGTAGCATTGCAATATCTACCACTTACGTAGCATTGCAATGTATTCTACTTTCGTAACGTTATCCAGTGTGATGAGGATCTCACTCCCACTAAGTTGCCGGATCATTTAGAACCCGTGAAGCCAACATGATTAGTGGATCTCATATCAACCACCCACGAATGAGAAGTATACGCCGCTAAACAAGTTTTAACAACTAGTGCGTGAGAATTACCTTTCTTTCCGTCCTCCATTGTCCTCTCTCACCGCAGCTTAAGCACTTCCTCTTTGGATTTTCCTTGACACAACAAGCATTCCTCATCTTACCATTGCCCTTGGCAACAGTTGAGTTTTATTGCTTATGGCCTTTGGTCCTCTTCTTTATCTTGCCTACCCTTGGTCTAGAAGATGAAGACGGACCACTTGTCGTCAAAGCTTGAGTTTGGTATCATCATTTCTGCCGAGACCAAAAGCTTGCAACAAATTAGCTAGCGAGGCCAAAATGCTCAAAAACTTTTTGGGCAGAGAGTGAAGTACCAAATTCATCTAAGTCTCCAGATCATAATCTGCACTCAGAATCTCAAGTTTGTTCAGATGGGCCATCTATTTTGAGGACGTAATCCCATACGGGTTTGCCCTCCACCATTTTCAGCGATGACATCTCTCGCAAGGTGATCTAATGAGTCCCGCATGTTTTGACTCATCAGTTGGCTCATCTGATTTTTGTGTGTCAAGAATCCACTTGTGCTTTTGTGCAGTTAGGACAATTATAATTTTTCGTTTCCAATAAATATAGTTTCCATACATATTGTATTGACTTTAAGTATAATAACAGTGGATTAAAAGGAAACGACATGCTGAACTGAAATAAACAACTATATGCAATAGCACAAGTATATCACAAGATTCGATCACATGGATCATATTTAAAATCTCAAAAAAAAAAATATGAACATGCATCAGCCAACATCTCAAAACAGTTTAAATAAGCCACGTGGGGTGGGTCATTATTTAAACACATTCAAGCAGGTTACAAACAAGAACAGTTACAAACCTTTAATATCCAGATTAATAGTTGGCTCCCACTTGACCAATATAAAATTGACAGGGACTTCGGGGAAGTATATGCATATCAATTTTATACCTAAGTAATAACCATGATTAAATACAAGATTATTATTTCGCTTTGATCGAGCCTCGTGGGGAGGGTCATCGTCGCCACTAGTAATAACCCACAATCATCCGTTTGGAATTCATTCATGTGAAAGCTATCTTTTGACCGTCCCGTGGGGGGAATTTCTCCAAAAGAATTCACAAATAAATAAATCATGGAGGTCAAAATTAATTCAATTTTATTATCCGGAATAAAATTATCAATTAATTATTTAAACATACTTAGTAATTTTGAAGGTGAGATTTTTCCATTTGGTAACCCTCATGCAAACACATTTAAACAAATTAAATAAAGCATTAGCACAAATAAATCAAGCAAAACAGAAAAATAAACATATTGGGCGCAAATTATCCAATTGTCATGGTTTGATTTTTCTTGACTTGATCTTGAAGAAACACGTCTCGAATTTCTCCCACTCGTTCGACTAAAAAAAATACTGCCGTCTCGAAATGCCACGCCAAGCGGCTCGCACCGGATGCACGCGCAAGATCCGTCGGCCGCTTGCCTAGACCCGGCACCTCGGCACCGCCGGGGGTCCGTGCCGCCCGATTCCTCGAAGACGCCTAAGACCTGCGTCGGTGGCGTCGCTTGACTCTCGGCAAGGCGACAGCAGCGCATCACGTCTTGGCGCTCACCCGCCTCCGCCTCGCCCGCGAGAGGCTGCAGAGTCCCAGCGCGCTGGGCGTCGCAGCCCGTCCGGCTTGCGTCTGGCGCCAAGTACAAGACGCAGATCACAGGCCGTCGTCTTGTGCTTCGCTCAAGGCTGCGCGGCCCGGCGGCCCGTAACGCGCTGCGTGTAAATAGCATACCAAGACCCCCACACGCCTTGATTTCGATTTTGTCCTTTAATTCTTCGTCTCTTCGTTCCCGATCCGGTTACAATTTATTTACAAAAATAAATAAACCTAGATCTAGACTAGTCTATTACATTGATCAAATCAAACAAATCCTAGTCTACTCGTGGATTTTCTCACGAGGCAAAACAAATCCGAACGAATTGAATTAAAACCACAATCTATATGCATGCATAAATAAACACATTAAAATCCATGACAATTGGATACCTGCAAAATAGATCTAATAGTTCTACTATCCAATTTCAAATTTAATGTCTGCGAATTAAATCACAATTTAAAAAATTCAGAGCCCGAAACCGTGGCTCTGATACCAGTTGTTGGGGAATGAGTTGCACAGATCTATTCGGGGTGAATATTTAAATACAAATTTAACTCTTTAATTATTACTAGCATGAATTAATCCTATATTAATTCAAATAATAATTGCAACAACATATCATGCATATAATAAACCACGTAAAACCTACGCATGTGGAATCTACGGGTTTACGTGAACGTACTTCTCGGGATGGCAGTGAATTCGGTTGGACGGACTAACCAAAAGGACTTCCCAAGTATTCCCTTAGCCCTTGCTCAACTATCCGGTGGAAGGACACTTGTCGAACAATTAACAAAAGGAAAAAATAAACTTTGTTGCACCACTTATGTGGATTTGCTAATTCTTCCAGCACATGGAATTGTACTTGGGAATGAAACAATCATCCCCTATTTATAGGTGAGAGGTGGTCGATTTTTTCAATTGAAAACCAATGTGGGAAAAGACTTTTCTTGATCACCAAGAAATCTTGAATATATCTCCTATATTCTTTTTTCCATAATTAAAATATTCCACAAAAATCCCACTCCCTCAATTTATGGAATTTTCGAAAATATTGGTCTTGCAAGTTTCCAAGATTTGGATCTTCTTGAATTTATGAGATATTCTTGTATTTCAAGAAATACATATCTTCCATAATATCTTTTCAAGAAAATCAAGAAAATCTTTCTTGCCCATTATTTTCAAATTTTCGAAAAACTCATCATAGATAACCTAGTGGGAGATTTCTTGAATTTAATGAGATAATCTTGTATTCCAAGAATACATATCTTCATTCCATAACAAAATTCAAAGAAAATCTTTCTCCCAACATATCTATGAATTTCGAAATTTTAGTTGGAAAAATAAGCAACAATATTTATTTTATTTTAATCATCTTTTCAGTTAATGGACTATATGTTGGGCTACTCAGGGGGCCTTTAGGAGAATTAAGATTGGACCTTCTAATGGACCTTGAATATCTAATATTGAGCCACAATATAATTCAAGCCCATAAATATTAATTAATCCCACTACATAATTAATATTGCACTATCCATCTTAACCCATATTACAGTCAATATGGCTCCCCGGTCATTATTTCCCGTGTTTAAGATTATCTAGCCCATCAATTAATTCAAGTCACTGAAATAGCTTTCCATTAATTAACATCTTTTATCCTTGGTAGAGGAACGGTTCAACATTATTATCCATACCGGAAACTAATTCCACTTGCAAGATTTGGTATGATAAAGCTTATGAACCTCCCAAGGGGGCAAATCGAACAAGCATACTTGCACACGATTCTTCGTATTAAATCTTAGCAATCACATGTGACCAATAATATTGCCCAAGATAAAAAGTATTGAATCTCATTGATTCGCTACCCATGATAAGTCAAAGCAATAGTTTCCAATCCCACGTGATCCTATTTAAGGAACGAAGATTAAGAAATAACGAACCACTGAGGTCTAATTCTTCCTTGTTCAGTTCTGAAGAATTTATCCTCCTGTAGGTCCTATTCAGTGCATCAATCATGCACTAGTGTAATCTCTTGGTCAAGACAAGCCAATCTGAGCCTTACACTTCAACCTTTCACGATGGGTTGTTAATTTCCATCTAGGTCGTGAATAGCGTACTTTTAGTTACAAGGGACTGTTAATTTAATCTTCTGTGATCTGGTATCACTAAATTAACTACAATGTAACACGTACGACTTATTGAACAGTTATGCAGTAAATATATGTAACATTCAATAATATTTAAAGCATCAGTGATAAACAATTTATTTCAGTAAATGAGTCTGAAAATTCAGTTTCGATTATACAAAGTAAAAAGCATACTTTCCAGTATAATCCCAACATGTAAGCCCTTTGAAATATAGGTTGAGTGCCTGATTTTAAGTTAATTTCATGTTCAAGTCTCCTTTTAGGTGGCAGTCCTTTAGGTTCAGCTAACACCTTCTCAAATTTAGCTAGCACTCTCAAAATCAACTCATTTGTTCCCTTTTCTTGTTGAGAATCAGCATTTATGGAAAATAGTTGCACTACTATTCAATGAGAACATTGATGAAGGTAGTTATCCAGACTTCTAGCAGATATCATCTTCATCTCTTGACTAGAATTGTCACCCTCCATAACAACTTCTTTGTCTTCTTTTGATACTGTTATTTTATTGGCCTTGAGATCAAAGTTGATTGGGCTATGATCCCACATCCAATCAGCTCCCAAAATGACATCACACCCACCAAGTGTAATAACCCTCAGATCAGTAACAAACTCTTCACCTTGCATATTCCATTTAAATTTTGAACACTTAAATCTGCTAGTTGTTTTTCCTTCACCTGCCACTGTAATAACCCATGGTGTGGCCTCTTCCACCAGACAATTAAGCTCATTAGTTGTCTATGCATCAATGAAACTGCTAGTACTCCCAATATCAATAAGAATGTTGATTCTCCTTTTCCCTACACTTCCAATGATTTTCAGTGTAGTTTTAGATTTGTTGCCCATCAATGCATTGATAGATATGCCTCCCTGGATTTCCTCTTCTTCTTCTTCCTTATTATCACTGGTTTCTTCTCCATCTTCTTCTTCAACTATGATTAAATTGAATTGCTTGTCCTTACATACATGCCCATATGAGTACTTCTCGTCACAATGGAAGCACAACCCTAATGCTCTTCTTTTCTGATATTGAGCATCAGTGATTTTTTTTTAAGAAGAATTACTCTCAGTAGCATCTTTCTTCTCTTCTTTCTTTGTATGACTGAATGTCCCTCCATTAGGTTTTCCCTGATTTGAGTAGTTGGGCTTATTTCCTCCAAATTTGTTCCTCTTTCCCCATCTATCAAGAGTAGATTCTGTTGGGGAATTAATTGCCCGGATCTATTCGGGATGAATATTTAAATACAAATTTAATTATAACAATTATTACTAGCATGAATTAATCCTATATTAATTCAAATAATAATTCAACAACAAATCATGCATACAAATTCGTCACATAAATCCTACGCATGCGGAATTGCTAGGAGTTTACGTGAACTAACCTCTCGGAGTGACAACCGTTGAGAAGATGGATATCTCGTTCACACAAACAAACCCAAAGAGCCTTCTCAAGTATTCCCTCGTCCTTGTTCAACAATCCGGTGGAAGGATACTCGTGAACAATTAGCAAAAGGAAAAATAAAATTATGTTGCACCACCTTTGTAGATTTCTAATTTTTCCAACACATGGAATTGCATTGGGGGTGAAACATTCATCCCCTATTTATTAGAGGGAGGTGGTCAAAAATTTTAGGGAAAAATAATATGGGAAAATCTTTTTCTTGATCTCCAAGAAATCTTAAATATATCTCATATATTCTTTTCTCCATAATTAAAATATTCCACAAAAAAATCCCACCTTCTCTTGTTATAGATTTTCAAAAAATAAGGGACCAAGATTTCCAAGATTGGGCGAATAACTAATCTATAAAGAGAAAAAGAAAAAACCTAGAGCCATAAGTTCACAAGTCGAACCAGAGGTCGGGGCCCCAAAAACCTTGCTAAGGTAAAACGCTCCTTAGGGAAAAACCCTTAGTCAAGGGAAAAAGGAGACCCCTCTGCAGAGCATTACCCCGCAGCACGAAGGTAATCCCTTCAAAAAATCAAACACAGAAATACTCACGATTCATGTCACTATACAAAACATCAATAAGAAAATCTGGGAAAGGGCCAAACCAATCCCTAGTAAACCCAAGCTTAGAAAGACGATCCGCTCCAGTGTTCCCCTCACGAAAAATGTGAGTAACCTTGATGTTAAGCACATGTCTGTAGTTCTCCACCTGACTCCAAAGGGCCTGCAAACGCAAGGGACTGACGTGGGGCCTTCACGTAGCGAGCGAACAACTAAGCAGCCAACTCCGACTCAAAGAGATAGCCCCAACCAGCCACACGAGAAAAGGCCGCGACAAAAAAACCCCTGGAATTACAAAAAAGACCCCCAATGTGCAAAGCTCCATGTGAACCCAAGGCACTACCATCAATGTTCACCTTATACCAACCGGGGGCAGGCGGCCTCCACCTGAAACCGAGAGGGGTACAGGTAGGACGGCAAGATCCCCGAAGACGGAGATGGCGTAAAATAGCCAACTCCCGAGAATCATTCAACATGTAGCCAACGTGAAAGCTCTCAACCTCCCGTACAAGATTGAGAAACAGAATCATACAACCGTGAAAAGATGGATGGACGTCCTGGAACACAGCACGGTTGGGTGTCGTCCAGATCACCCAAACAATAGTGACAAAAGCAAGACGCCACACACTGGACACCTGTTTCTTGAACGAGATCGTGGTGGCCTGCAGAAAAATGTCAAGAAAACCGAAACCATAATCTAATTGAATATTAAAGATACGGGTTACCTCATCATACAAATGTCTAGTGAAGGAGCAATAGGCAAAGATATGGTCAAAGTCATCTGGATCGGAAAGGCAGAGTGGGTAGACCATCGGTCCGTGGACCCCAATCTGAATAAGATCCAAACCAATCGGGAGCTTACCCCAAATAGCACGCCAAATAGTCATTGAACGACAGTGAGGAATAAAAGGACCCCAAATCCAAGAGGCCCAGCTCACAGAAAGCGTCGAATCAAGAACAAGATAGTACACATCCTTAGCAGAAAGAGCCCCAGAAACAAAGGCAGCCCAGACCCGTTTATCCCTATGAAAGGAGATCGGCGTCCGAAGAATGTTAACCACAATATCCGGGAACTAAGCAAAGAAGACCTCATCGAAATGCCAAATTCTGCCGTACAAAATATCTCCCACTGTGCAGGAGAGAGATCCAGCGATGCTTTCAAGGATATGGAGCCGATAAACAATCACATAACCCAACCAGTTGTCCTTCCAGATCCGGACCGAGGAAGCCTCATGACCAATAATCCAGCGACTGCCCTCCTCCAAACGATGAAGATGTCTATGGAAACCAGACCAGATCGAGGAGGCACAAATGTGCCTGCGGGGAGTCCCACAGGAGTAGAAGTATCGATCAAAGAGCAATTTAGTGTTGTCAGAGGCACGACTCAAGATATCCCAACCGAACTTACAAAGGAAAGCCTCATTCGCCATACGAATCGAGCGGATACCAAGGCCCCCATGTCGAACCGGCGAGCAACACTTATCCCAAGACACACGGACAAAGCCCTGCTTGGAGACGTTCCCAGTCCATAAGAAATTTCTCATAGCCTTGCTCCACACGGTTAATTAAGGAACTGGGCCAACGGTAGACCATCATAGAGTGGACCAAAGAAGAGGCAATGACACAGTTGATCAGACAGCATCGACCGGCAAAAAAGAGAGTAAAGCCCGTCCACCGACCAAACTTAGCAATCACGAACTCAGCAATAGATTCCAAATGAACCTTTTTTGGAGCCCCCACGAAAATTGGCACCCCCAAATAGGTAAAAGGCAAAGTGCCCACCGGGATGGACGTGTGTCGAGAGAAAGAAGAACGAACCCTAGGTTACACCTTTAAACTGAAGAAAACCCGAGACTTGGCCAGATTATAAAGCTGACCCAAAAGGCGTCCATAAGTCTCCAAAATCGTGGCCAGACGAGAACAATTACCCATCATACCCTGTAAGAAAATATAATGTCATCAGCATAAAGAAGGTAACGGGGTAGACGTGGGTGCGTAAGAAGAGCACCAGATGTCGCCAAGAAGTCCAAGAAGCGAGCAAGAGCATCCTCCGCAATACATAACAAAAGAGGAGATAAAGGGTCCCTGTTGGGAATTATGTAATTTAGTTTTGATGGAAGTTCCAAAACGAGGTTGTAATAGGACAAGTCGGACACAATTAATGATCGATGACTTAGAATCGAATAAGATGACCAAATTTGAAATGTATAGATAGTGATGTAAAGATAGGTCACATATTGAGGGGGAACTCAATATGTATAGGTCAGGTCGAAGTATCAGATGACCCAGAGAAGGTCAGATGATCAGAAGACTAAGCGCAAATCAGAAGACAAGAAGTCAGAAGATCAGGTGAAGTCAAGAATACACTAAAGACTCAGAAGAACCTGAAGACTCAGATAACATCAAGACTCGGATGAACTCAAGACTCAGAAAACATGAAACCTAAAACCCTCAAGACGATCAATACACCGAGGCTCGAGAGACACCGAAGATCAAAAGACCAAGACCTACTTTTAGCGTAGTCGCGATATTGAAGCTAAGACAATGTGTAATCAAGACTCAACATGGTAGATCGATCGCCATTTGATCAAGTCACCACACCTAGTGACAATCAAAAAGATACACCAGACAAGACGAATCCTCTTCAAAAGGAGTATCAATTGTCTAATGGGCAAATTTCTAAAGTGCCACCTCGCGAAGCCAAGGAGAAAGTGACACGTGCACAAAAAGAGCTGACAATACGGGATACGACGCCATGCATAAAAAAAACGGCGCTTAATCATGCCTACGGCAAGCCAAAAATCGCAAAGACGTCACAATCATATCCTCATACCTACCTAATATAGCCCGAAATTCAAATTGCTCTCCAACGGCTCTTTGATTTCGAGGTCTATAAAATGGGATTGATCTTCATTTTGAAGAAAAGGACCAACAAGTGAAAACGCAAGAACAAACACAGAGACATCGCAAAAGAAGCTAAAGCTACAGCAAATCTCCACTCAAAAGAACACTACATCTGAAGATTATTCTTAGAGTGTTCATCCCATAGTTCTTAGCAAGAAATCCTATCCACTAGCATTTTGGCTACCTAAAGCACCAGGATAGATTTCCAGTTAGAACCCTCAATCATTCTTTACCCAAACGCAAGTTAGGTCAAGTCTGTAGAGTGAGAACTCATTAAACATCTCGGTTATCCTCTTTGTAGGATATAAGTCCCGCTGGTTACGTTTGTAGAGTGGGAACTCGATAAACATCTCGGCTATCCTGAAAAGGATATTAGTCCCGTAGGTTAAGCTTGAGTGGGAACTCGGTAAACATCTCGGCCATCCTGAAAAGGATATAAGTCCCTTGAGTTAAGTTTGTAAGAGTGGGGAACTCAGTAAACATCTCGCCATCTCCGAAAAAGGATATAAGTCCCGCAGGTTAAAGTAGGTTAAGGTTCCCCTGTGTTAAGGGAAGAGTGGACGTAGGACGGGTTTCGTCTGAACCACTATAAAAAGCCTTGTGTGCATTTACTTGCTTTCTTATCGCTTTACACAAGTCACTCAACTGAGTTTAAACTACATACATATTCTAAAAGTTAAGCTCAGTCTGCACCAAGCAACTGATTTGATCAGATTGACACTTCAGTCAACTGGTTGAAAACTGACTTAAGAATCTGATTGATAAAACTGGTTTTTCACATGGGTAAAAACAAGCTTCCGCACCATTCAGTTAAGCTGACAGATATCAAACTGATCTGCCCTCAGGCACTCAGTAAGGTTGAACATCAGTCTAAGCTGATACACTAGTACTCTGATCGGGTAATCTGCAGTTCACACCTGATCCGCACGAAAAGTTTTGGAAGTCTATTCACCCCTCCCCTCTAGACTTCCACCCTCACAAAACCCGTTCGGGACCTACAAGTGGTATCAGAGCAGTGGTTCTACAGACCATTGGCTTTGAGTATCATCGATTCTTGAGGAAGAATCTTTGTGGTCATTTGAATTGATCTTGAAAAACCATTTTTAAAACTCATTCGTTTTCAAAATCACTCAGCATGGATAATACCTCTGGTATGTATCATGATTTGCCTAAAGTTTCAATTGATGAGTATGCAGATTGGGCTATATATATGTGCAACCATCTAGGATCGATAAGCGGCAGAATGATGGAAGTCATCGAACGAGGACCCATCATCATATACCACGACAACCCAGCAGTCGGAGGAGATCCAGACTTTGCCACAGGAAGTCTTGTGCGAAAAAGCCCAGCCCTGATGGATGCAGAGGAAAGAAAGGTGTTTACTCTAGATACAATCGCCAGGCATATAATCATGAAGACAATGGATAAAGTCACCAAAGACAAGATAAAGTATCTAAAAACCGCAAAAGCAATGTGGGATACTCTTGCTGAGATATGTGAAGGAAATGATCAGATCAAAGACAGCCGCCTACAAGCTGAACTGGTGAAGTTCAAAAAGTTAAAGATGTTGCCCAACGAGACCATCAACGAGCTCGATGGGAGGATCACCATGTCAGTCAATAAGCTACGAGAACTTGGTAGAGAGATGTCAGACAAAGATATCAACTACAAGATCTTAAGATCTCTCACCAAGAAATGGGACATGAAAGTCACGGTAATCAAGGATTGCCAAGACATTTCAAAGATGAAGCCGAGTAGCTTGTTCTTAAGCCTTAAAGCTCACGAGTTCGACTTAATCGAAAGAGGACAAGCAGATGAAGACGAGACGCCTGCTGAAGCCTCAACGTCTAAATCAGTTGCGTTTAAAGCAACCAGCAGCAGATCGAAGGCCACTGAACCTGTTGGAAACATCATAAGTCAAGCAGAACAGATCGCTCTGCTTACCAAGAAACTTGAAAGAACAAATACTCAGCTTGGTAAGTATTGGAGATTCTACAGTGACTATCAAAGAAACAGGAGGCCAACTGACAGATCACAAGAAAGAACTGATCCGATGATCAAGAGATCACAGAGAAGAAAAGAAAAGAGATGATCCGATGAGATGAGAGAAGAGATAACAGATTCGACATAAGAAGTTTCGACATTATCGTAAAGGGAAGTCACCGACAGATCCTGCATTTGACGGAGTGACTCACCCAGAAGAGGAAGTTCCAGAGATCAAAGATCATGCTTCAATCGCGAGAAACCAGTCACTACAAAGACCGACGCCTCGACCGACTCCCGAAAGAGAAAGAGAAGAGAAATGGAACAAAAGAGAGCAACGCCTCAGAGATAGAAAAGCCCTAGTAGCTGACACATCTGGAATTGATGATTCATATCTGCCTTCTGAGGACTCGGGTACTCATCTCAGAGAAGACTTATGTCCGATAAGCAAATGTTGTTGACTTCCACGAGCATGAAGATCCGATATTCTCTTGAGATGACGATGAAGTTCCGCTCGATGGCCAAGGAGGACCAATCTGAGGTAACCTCCAAACCTTCTACTTTTTAATTTCCACACCGCTATTATTAAGACACCCGCCGGAGAGATTGACTTGCGGCTCTACTCGAGCAATTGCTTGATGATCTCCGAAAAAAGAGACACTTATACAATAGTGGAAGCCGGAAATGACAAGCTAAGGATCGTAAATAATCACCGTTAAAGAGAACGCCTCAAGAAAGTTATCAAGTGAAATCGCTAAAAAACCGCCGAAGGTAACTGAGGAACTTAACGTTCTGAAGGTTAAATCTTCTGATCAGGAGAAACAGATCAAAGATCAGCTAGCAATCAACAAACAGCAAGCTGATGATTTCAAAATCCTTCAAGCTAAATTTGATGAGCTATTCCGACTACATGAGAGTCTTAAATCTACTGAGGATAGTCTGCGGAAGAAAATAGAGGTTTTCACGAAGTCATCTAAAACCGTTCAAGAAATGAACACCTATTTTCGAACGCCGACTAACAAGAAGGGAATTGGGTATGAGAACCCTTCTACATCCTCAAAAGCCCCGTTTGATTCACTTCAGAAGGGTGTAATCAAACGAGTCTCTGACAAAGATACACTAAAAGCTAAACTTGTATCTAATAAGGGAAAAAGACCTGCTGAGAAAGTAAGACAGGTGCCTAATCAGAAAGGGAACAGAAATGAACCCCAACTGATAAAGCATCAGCCGAGGAATCAACAGAAGAACCCAGTTCTTCTGAAGAAACCTCAACCTGATCAGCAGATTAGGTATCAGAAGAGACAACTCGTAAGAAGGAAATCTAATCTGAGACCCAATCAAGGTCAGCTGCCTAATAAGCAAGCTATAGGTAAACTGCAAAGACCACCTATGCCAAAAAGATATGAATATTTTGATGGTAGCAGTCGTACCTACCCTTATAATCAGAGATCTATGGCTACTGCACCTGAGCCACACTGGATTAAAAGAAGACAAAATATAAAGAAAAATTCCAAGTCTTCTAAGTCATCCAAGGCTCACACTAATAATCATACTAATCAGAAAGCATATAAAGAGACGTATGATTATGTTGATATGTATGGGAGACAAATCAAACCTTCTAATCTTTCAGATTTTCATAGAAGTGCTCTGTTCAAACCTTCTAATCCCTTATAAAGACTGATTTGATTGCAGGTTCGCGTGGGACTGGCCAACAAAGGAGGTGCACAAGCAACTATCTGGTACATCGATAGTGGATGCTCAAGGCACATGACTGGAAGCAAACATCTCCTTAGATCTTACAAAGAACAAGAAGCCCCACGTGTACTCTTCGGTGATGATAACTTTGGTTTTACCAAGGTATTCGGAACCTTAGAGAATGATGATGTACAAGTAACTGGAGTCTCGTATGTCGAAGGATTGAAGCACAATCTACTATCAGTATCACAATTCTGCGACAAAGGATTCAGCGTTGAGTTCTCGAGCGACAAGTGTACGATAAGGAATCGAGCCACTCAACAAATCTTGCTAACTGGTTCAAGGAAAGGCAAGGTCTACATAGCATATTGGAACAGTTGCCCAAAGAATACATGCTTAATTGTTAAGAGTTCTAAAAGTAGCAGTTGGCTCTGGCACAAAAGATTGAGTCATTTGAACTTCAAGACTCTTAATAAGATCGCTAGGATGTCTTTGGTTGAGGGACTTCGGAATGAGATATTCTCCAAAGATCAGACATGTGCCGCATGTCAGAAGGGAAAACAAGTTAAAGCCTCATTCAAGGGAATACCTGGACAAGCATCCAGTAGAGTATTGCAACTGCTCCATATGGATCTATTCGGACCAGTTACACCAGTCAGTCTCAGTGGAGAAAGAAGCTGAACACATAAAAGTGTACATCCCAGAACTTGATCTTGCTGATTCAACTGGTCAATCAGACCCTAAGGTACGCACAATTGTCAGTGAAGAAGTTGTTACAGCTGAGACAGTATCAACTGAACCATCTGGTTCAGGGGGAACTTCTGAAGTTCCTATGAACAAACTTCAGCACATGATGAGTCCAACATCAGCTGAGACATGTTCTTATCAAGTGGATCATAATTTCGCACCACTCCCAATCACTAGTAATGAACTATCAGATATGGATGATGTTCTCCAAACAGACGCACATCAGAACAGAAGGACCTGGATTACCAGTCATCCAACTGATCTGATTATCGGAGACCCATCTGATAGAGTCAAAACTAGACATCAGATTGGTGAAAGTGCCATATACTGTTGTTATCTGTCTATGAAGGAACCAACTACAGTAGAGGAAGCTCTACAAGACGCAAGCTGGATTCTAGCCATGCAGGAGGAGCTGGAACAGTTTGAGAGAAATCAAGTTTGGGAATTGGTGGACAGACCAACTCATCAAGACGTAATTGGCACAAAGTGGGTATTCAAGAACAAGAGAGATGAGAAAAATGTTCCAGAATAAGGCAAGAGGGTTCAAGGGGTATTCACAATGGAGAAGATATTATGATGGTTTGATCTAGAAGCCATGGGCGACATCATCTTCAGAGGGATCTCCCAACAAGAAGTTATGATGGAGATCAGACATCATCTTCGGATCTCCCAACAAGAAGTTGATGCAAGGGATTCGACAAGAGATGTCCATGATGGGTCGATGAATGGGTTTTCGATTACGGGATTCAAGAAGAGTACGTATGAATATTCATCTGCTAGGTGAAGTACACAAGGAATCTACTGGCAAAGTTCAGAGTTCAACATTGCAAGGAAGCCAGAATTCCAATGATGATCGGATTCAAGATGGATCCAGACGAAGATGGTCAGAAAACGAATCAGAAGGAGTATAGAGCTCTAATTGGATCTCTACTATACCTGACTGCCAGCAGACCAGACATTACTTTTGCAGTAGGTGTATGTGCCAGATTTCAAGCAAATCCAATGCAAAGCCACCTAGAAGCAGCTAAGCGGATTCTCAAATATCTGAAGGGGACTGTAAACCTTGGTTTATTTTACCCATCAGATGACAATCTAGAGCTTAGTGGGTATTCTGATTCAGATTACGGAGGTTGCAGAATCGACAGGAAGTCAACCTCAGGTTCATGTCAGTTTCTGGGAAATATACTGATCTCTTGGTTTTCGAAGAAGCGGACATCAGTTGCGACATCTACCATCAAGCGTAATATATGGTCTGCAAGAAGTCAAGTTGTTCCTAAATCGCTTTCCGACTAAGTCGGAAATGTGAGGGATTACAATATCATAGCTAAGAATGTACCTATATTCTGTGACAGTAATAGTGCTATTGCAATCACTCAGAATCCTGTTCTACATACAAGATGCAAGCATGTGGATGTCAGACACCATTTTATCAGAGATCATGTTGAAAAGAAGAATATAAGGATGGAAAACACCATACTGACAAGCAGAAAGCTGATATCTTAACCAAGCCACTAGCTGAGATCAGATTCAGAGAGTTATGCAATGAGCTAGGGCTTCTGGATCTTGGAGAAAATGCACCAGATATGGCTGAAGGATTGATCTCCAGATTCGGTCGGTTAAAAGACTAACCAAGGATAAGTGGAATCAGTTGAGTTAGGAATCTCAACTGATCAGATAACCAAACAAGGAGCCAATCTGAAGTTCAGATAAGAGCAGATCAGAAAGTCAGAAAGGTAGCCGATCTGAAGTTCAGACAAAGGGTAGATCAGTTCAAGATATATCAGATTAAGGGGGAACTGATCAGATTGGAAAGATTATTTTATAAGTCGATTAAAGTTATAGTTAACAAACAAGTCAAGTTTAAAGCTACAGATCGCATAAGTCAGAAGAAAACAACACATCAATGGAATAACAGAGTTTTTCATTAATAAAGACCCGGAGGTCAGATTTACAAGTTACAAGTGATATCACAAGCTTCAAACGCTACATCTATCTTCAAGTGGTATTACAAGTACAAGAAGACCCGGAGGTCGATACATAAACCATCAACCCTAAGACAACCCTAGACAGGGAACACGAGAGAGAGTTCAAGGTATGACGCTCTCATTTTCCCTTGGTCCTAGAAGAGGCGTCAGAGTGGCTTCGAGAATCCTGAGCCAATCTCAAACCTTCGGAAGGAGGAGCAAGAGAGGCTTTGAAGGATGTCCAAGTCGGAAGCCCTCAGACGTGAAATCAACAGGACTTCCAGCTGTTAAATGGGGCACAGTGCCAAAGGTTTGGTCACAAGGACCAAACAGACACTTGTGTCGCATGCAAAAATTGAGCTTGATATATGGAGATCAGCTGTTGACTGATGCAGACCATATACCAAACTCATGTTTTGTTTCAGACTGAGTCTGTTGATGCTAATACCGCCATCTCGATAGGCGCACAAGGTGCATACGGTTCGGAGAAGTGCCTTCTCATTTGCCTTAGCAGATCCGCCTCCATGGTGGTAAAGAAGCTTAGCATTGATCGTATGTGAAATCTTAGATGACGACGAAAGCAGTGTGAAGGAACACACAGGGTTGATCTAAGAAGCTGATTTCATTAGAAAAGGGCTGAAGATTCCCACCGAAAGTTTCACCGGAGATAAGGAACTCATCGGAAAAGCATGAAGGATATGCTAAAGAAGATGAAATGGTTTATGATTGTGTTGTTCGCCTAACACCCTAGGCTATTTATAGAAGGAAATTAGGGGTATAAATGCAAATTTTATCGTCTCAGAAAATCTTAAGAGAAATTTGCATCGACAACGCATTAGGAACACGCGGCTAATGGTTGGATGAGTTAACGGTGTGATTAAATCACAGCGTATCTATGCCATTATTACGGAATGTCAAATCGCGCCAATTTGGGAATCGAGGCGACTTTTGGACTCCCCGAAGTAAAATTTTTGGCAGGAGTTGACTTCAGTTAATACGAGATTATAGAAGAAAACTGAAGGATGAAGTTTTTCAGAAAAGAGGATCAGATAAGTGGCGAAGCGTTTCAAGCAAAGAATCTGATCAGATAAGCGAGATATTGTTGGGAAATGCATGAGGCAAACATCAGATAAGTCAACAGAGTACCAGATCAGATCACCGTGGTAACTGATTGATTACAATATCAATCAGTCAGATACGCTCCCTTATTTATCTCTTCTGAATATCTTTATATGCGTTATTTATTTTAATTGATTTATTTTACACTATTCATGACGCATGCTCTGCAAAGCTTTTAATGCGGACATGAAAATGTTTTCAAAACGTTTTATTGCGATTTTTCGAGTCCGGAAAATGAGAAGACTATTTTTCTCAACCGTGCGATCAAAATACTTTTTGGCCAACTAATCTCAGCCATCGATTTCAAAACACGGATACTTGAGTACTTTGGGAAGTTGTGCAAAAAGGTTTTCCCTCGTATTCTACAAAATCCAAATTATTCTCAGAAAACCGCTTTCCACTACTTCGTCTTCTCAAAAATTCTGAAAAGATCATATTTCGTTTAAAATTCTCTAAGAATTACCTTCGAAATCATTTGATTATACACTTCCGATTTCAAAATCTTTCGAATCAATTACTGGTAATTTCTTGTTTTAAATTAATTGCATGATCTAGATTTATCTATGGTACCTAGGTTTTCAAGTTGTATTTCTGTAATTTATTCGATCTAAACGCTTATTTGCTAAATTGATGCTGAATTTTGCTAGTTTGGATGAATTTATTGAAATATCTTACTCAAACTAAACATCAATCTGCATATCTTACAGAAATGGCACATCTTGTTTCAAGACCAGGGACAAGGAAAAAAATCGCAACTTTGCATCGATGAAGAAAGACATCATTGATGAAAAGTACGCCGCCTTCAACATCACCTCGGATCCTAATCGCGGAAATGCGGAGTGCTTAAGAGCGTGTGGGATCGAACGATATTGCTCTACTCATCGTAACATCGTTCACACCCATGAAGCCCTCGGAGTTTCTTTACAATTTGCAAAGGATGAAGACAATGATGTCGACTGATTTCTTTTCGTTGGTGGAATGAAAGTTCGAGTGACGAAAAGACGATCTGAGAGGATATTCGGACTAACTCGAGGAAGCATCAATCCGAGAGACCTACACGATCTTTGTAGGAGAAAAGGAGTTTCTTGAAGCCGAAATTTGTTGAGACCAAGCAAACAAGGAGAACACGACAAACGCCAAAGCCTCTAATCTGAAAAAGAAAGTATCGCCTTCTTCTTGAGATCGCTCGAAGAAGGTGATCATGTGCTCGACTTACTGACCTTGATGCGGTCACTTCATACAAGATAAGTGTAATGGCCGCAATAATCAAGAAGGCTTCGGACATCGATTGGTTGGGTATGGTCAAAGCAAGATCGAGAAAAGACTCGGGAAGTTCGAATCGACCTAGAGCAATGAAGTGTGCTTATCTTGAAGTGCTCATTCATACACAAAATCTCTATCATTCGCCGGATAAGCCGCCACGTAATTATGAATGGAACGAGAATGGAGCTTAAGATTTATCAAGCAAAGCACAAGGCCATATTGGGCAAATATGAGTCCCTACCGACAAGCCGATGAGGATCCGACTCTTATGTGCCCAAATCCAAGGGAGAAAAGAAAGGAAAAGATAAGGCAAATCCGATCGTCCTCAAGTGCAAGAAAAGGTCATTCAAGAGAAGAGGATGAAGAGGAAGGATCCGCCAAGAAACCGAAGCTCACTGAAACGCCGAAGAGAGTCTCATCTCCTCGAAAATCGCTTCCAAGTTCCTTGACAAAGAAGCCGTGAGAACAGAGGATCCGATGCAAGAAAGATCGATTTAAGAGATAGCAAATCCGCCTCTCACCAACTATCGAGAATTACGGGGAAGAACAGATGATCGCAGTTAGAAGGAGAGAAATCGTCGAAGGACGTAAGTGGTGCAATCTCGAGGAAGAATCACCATTTGATTCTCTGCTTCTAACCAAGATCTTCCAGAGAGCAAGATCGCCAACGCCCACTTCCAAATCACCATCACCCTCTCCTCAGAAATCATCACCTCCACCCTCTCCCCACAAAACCTTCTCTCCCTCACCCTCACCTCTCAGAACAAAATCTCCCACACCACCAATCAATGAACCCGTTCAGGAAACTGAACACCCTCTACACGCTAAAAACGAACCTGAACAACAAACATCCCAATCCCCAATCCAGTCTCAAGAACCTGAGAGATTCGGATTTAACATGTGTCCATCTCTCATAATCCCTTCAACACCGTAATAAAGATTTCTGCTTCACCGCCTCCGAGAGCCCCATCGTAAGAATAATGAAGCAACAGATCAAAGAGTATCTCTTTGGATCTATGCCCTGAAATCGATCAACATCCCCGCATCCAAAGAACAGATAGAAGAGATAGTGTTCTGGAGGGATATCAGACTGAAGAGCATTGAAGAACTTCTGATTCTAATGACAACTCTGGGATCAGACTTCTTTGTAGACTTAGAGTTGAAATGTCTACACAATGCTGGGATTGAAAGTGTTGTTGAATTGGCATCGCAACATTTATATCCAATGGTTGATTCACGAAAGGTTCGAAATTGCTGATAACAGGGAGGAAACCATTCAACCTCCTACAGATCATGAGGGAGTTGCCGATGAACCAAGAATGGGTGCTGCAGATGAGACCCAATTTGGCAAGGCCTCAACATCTGAACAGATTGCTAAAATGAGCTCTGATACCCTAGATCATCACTCTAAGAAGATTCAGGATGGGATCCAGGCTGCATTTGAAGACAAACCAAGCAAATACTCACAAAGCAGATCCGATGAAGCGGTTTGAAGATGAGCAAAAGTTTAAACTAGTTGACAAGGAACGAAGTCACACTGTTGGGATGCACAATGCCATCCTTGTTGAAGTAATGCAACTAGTATACCCTCTTGCTGAGAAGCTCAAGCTCCAGTCTGACAAACTCTCAGTTCAGACAGAGATGCTCAATCAGACACAGGTACTTTTGGAGAGTGTCTGGGCATCCTCGACAAAACCAACAATCACTTGGATATGGGTTGGAAACATTTTTAGCTTCTTCTACAAAAAAGGCAAGACAGAAATCAAATCGCGCTCTCAGACGCTTCTACACACTGCTTTTTTTCGCCACCGGCCCAGATCACTCCTCTTGTTGTCGAGGAACTTAGAGAGGAGATCTCATGGCAATTAACAACTCGAACAAGAAGATGTCCAACCTCTTTGATGCAACCAAAAAGGGGAAGGAAAAGAGTCCGAAAAGTGTCTCAAGGAAAAGAGAATACGTAAAAACAGACTCAAGAAAAAGAGAACAAAGAGAAGGAAAAAAACAGACTGCATACGCTTGGTAAAATTTTCATCTCTACCAAAAAACCATCAGATCTAACTTGCTACCCACTCCATCTACCAATCTCGTTCTTTAAATAAAAGAAATTGTGGAGCAACACAAGAAAGAGATCGCCGAAAGGTAAAAGTACTCTTTCAGAGATTACCGCCAGAGTCGACAAAATTGAAGACTTCTCTTCATCCGCTCGTAAAAGAATGGAAGTCGATGATCAAAGCCAAGAGCCTTGAACTCGCTAAGAAATTAGTCAAGAAGATGAACAAGATGAACCCGAAAGCAGACTCGGGGGGAGGAAGAAAGGCAAAGGCAAGATGATGAAAGCAATCAAGGAAGATCGAGAGACAAGGCCGATATTCTCCACAAAAAGTTAGATGACTCTGAACAAGTTCAAGAGCAAACAAGATGCATAATAAGAGAGGCCGCAATCAAGAAGAAGGTTAGCAGAGGCAAAGGGTTGAACATTGCCTACATCTCAAGGAAGAGGAAGACCAAGCCGCAGCAGAGGAGATTGCTTGGGAGAAAAATGCCCTTCCAAAGACTCGTTAAAGGCATCCTCTCACAAGACGCACAAGATTTGCATCCGAATGGGATCGATCGAGGAGAATGGTTATGTGGACGCCCACATCCTCGGAGAAGATTCCAATTCATCAAGATCGATTGAAAATGATGATGAATTTTGAATGGTTAGAAACAAAGTATCCAGACTTCTACCAGACAGTGATGACAGAAGGCAAGATCATGTCACTGATACCAGAAGCTCCACCCTTTGAACTACTCCTTCCACCTTCCATCTATTATGGACTAGCTAAAAAGGAGGAATCCATAGAAAAGAAGAGCTGGACAAGCTAATGAAAAGGATGTACAGGATGTTTGGCATCCCCAAAGAACTGCAAATGTTCAAGTACACCTGAAGAAGACAACTTGGAATCAGATGATAGGTACACTTTTCACATATTCTACAATGCACACACCTATCTGAATAAAACTTTCCATCCCACTGATTCTAAGACAATCATCTCATTGTCTTCTGATGTATGCACTATTTGCATTATCTACATTTCCATTCATGTTATCTGTTTTTCTGATCAAGTTTGGTTAAGTGTTTTGGTTCCATCAAAAAGGGGGAAATTGTTGAGAATTATGTAATTTAGTTTTGATGGAAGTTCCAAAATAGGTTGTAATAGGATCGGTCGACTGTTAAATTTAATCGATGACTTAGAATCGAATAAGATGACCAAATTTAAATGTATAGATAGTCGATGTAAAGATAGGTCACATATTGGGGGAACTCAATATGTATAGGTCAGTCGAAGTATCGGATGACCCGGAGAAGGTCGATGATCGTAAGACTAAGCGTAAATCAAGACAAGAAGTCGAAGATCGGTGAAGACAAGAAGACATCAAGACTCGGAAGAACTCAAGACTCGGATGAACTCAAGACTCGGATAACATCAAGACTCGGATGAACTCAAGACTGGATAAACCTAAAGACTCAAAAAGATCAAACTCAAGACTCAAAGACGCATCAATACACCGAGGCTCGGAGACACCAAGATCAAAAGACCAAGACCTACTTTCAAAGCAGAGTCCAGATATTGAAGCTAAGACAATGTGCAATCAAGACTCAACATGGTAGATCGACCGCCATTTGATCAAGTCACCACACCGGTGATAATCAAAAGATACACCCGCATAAGATTTAATCCTCTTCAAAAGGAATATCAATCGTCTAACGGGCAAATTTCTAAAGTGTCGCCTCGTGAAGCCAAGGAGAAAGCGACACGTGCACAAAAAGAGCTAACAATACGGGATACGACGCTGCAGATAAAAATGGCGCTGATCATGCCTACGGCCACGCCGAAAAAAATCGCAAAGACATCACAATCATATCCTCTGACCTACCAAAATATAGCCGAAATTCAAATTGCTCTCCAACGGCTCTTTGATTTCGAGGTCTATAAAATGGGATCGGTCTTCATTTTGAAGAAAAGGACCAACAAGTGAAAACGCAAGAACAAACACGGAGACATCGCAAAAGAAGTTAAAGCTACAGCAAATCTCCACTCAAAAGAACACTACATCTAAATATTATTCTTAGAGTGTTCATCCCATAGTTCTTAGCAAGAAATCCTATCCACTAGCATTTTGGCTACCTAAAGCACCAGGATAGATTTCCAGTTGGAACCCTCAATCATTCTTTACCCAAACGCAAGTTAGGTCAAGTCCAGAGAGTGAGAACTCATTAAACATCTCGCTTATCCTCTTTGTAGGATATAAGTCCCGCTGGTTACGTTTGTAGAGTGGGAACTCGATAAACATCTTGGCTATCCTGAAAAGGATATAAGTCCCGTAGGTTAGCTTGAGTGGGAACTCGGTAAACATCTCGGCCATCCTGAAAAGGATATAAGTCCAAGAAAGTTAAGTTTGTAAGAGTGGAAACTCAGTAAACATCTCGCCATCCCGAAAAGGATATAAGTCCCGCATGTTAAAGTAGGTTAAGGTTCCCCTGTGTTAAGGGAAGAGGGCGTGGGACGGGTTTAAATCGAACCACTATAAAAAGTCTTGTGTGCATTTACTTGCTTTCTTTTTATCGCTTTTACACAAGTCACTCAACCGAGTTTAAATCGCATACATATTCTAAAAGTTAAGCTAAGCTCACAAGACTAAACAAATCGATCCGACGATTGACACTTCAACCAACCGTTGAAAACCGACTTAAGAATCGATTGATAAAACCGGGTTTTTCACACGGGTAAAAACAAGCTTTACGCACCATTCTGGGCTTAAGTTCGACAGATATCAAACCGACCGCCCTCAAGCACTCAAGAAGATTGAACATCGCCTAAATCGATACACTAAAGACTCGACGGTAATCTGCAATTCACACCTGATCCGCACGAAAAGTTTTGGAAGGCTATTCACCCCTCCCCTCTAGACTTTCACCCTCACAAAACCCGTTCGGGACCTACAGTCCCCCTGGCGAACACCCTGAGTGCAAGAAAAGAAACCCCTCGGGGAACCGTTAACCAGAATAGAGAGCCGACCAGAATGGAGAATAGTCTCGACTAAAGCCCCAAACTTGGCAGAGAAACCGAGATGACGAATCACCTCAAGGAGAAAAGACCAAGATATAGTGTCGAACGCCTTAGCAATATCAATCTTAATGGCCATGTTGCCAGTGGGCCCATAATCCAAACAATTAATGGCATCAGAGGCTCTGATACCAGTTGTTGGGGAATTAATTGCTCGGATCTATTCAGGATGAATATTTAAATACAAATTTAATTCTAACAATTATTACTAGCATGAATTAATCCTATATTAAATCAAATAATAATTCAACAACAAATCATGCATAAAATTCGTCACATAAATCCTACGCATGCGGAATTGCTAGGAGTTTACGTGAACTAACATCTCGGAGTGACAACCGTTGAGAAGATGGATATCCCGGTCACACGAACAAACCCAAAGAGCCTTCTCAAGTATTCCCTCATCCTTGTTCAACAATCCAGTGGAAGGATACTCGCGAACAATTAACAAAAGGAAAAATAAAATCATGTTGCACCACCTTTGTGGATTTCTAATTTTTCCAACACATGGAATTGCATTGGGGATGAAGAATTCATCCCCTATTTATAAGAGGGAGGTGGTCGAGATTTTTAGGGAAAAATAATATGGGAAAATCTTTTTCTTGATCTCCAAGAAATTTTGAATATATCTCATATATTCTTTTCTCCATAATTAAAATATTCCACAAAAAAATCCCACCTTCTCTTGTTATGGAATTTTGAAAAATAAGGGACCAAGGTTTCC
This sequence comes from Stenogyne calaminthoides, assembly GCA_037126765.1. Lineage (NCBI taxonomy): Eukaryota > Viridiplantae > Streptophyta > Magnoliopsida > Lamiales > Lamiaceae > Stenogyne > Stenogyne calaminthoides. The sequence goes on along the minus strand of JBBCBC010000004.1, from coordinate 28,878,826 downwards.
AAGATTGGGATCTTCTTGAATTTATGAGATATTCTTGTATTCCAAGAATACATATCTTCCATAATATCTTTCAAGAAAATCAAGAAAATCTTTCCTTTCTTATTCTTTCATTATTTTCGAAAAATACAAAATAAATAGCCAAGTGGGAGATTTCTTGAATTTAATGAGATAAACGTGTATTCCAAGAATACTTATCCTCATTCCATAACAACAATTCAAAGAAAATATTTCTCCCTCTTTTATTTATTTATTTTCGAAAATTTAGGGAAAAATAGGCAACAACATTTTATTTTTATTTTAAACACCTTTTTCAGTTATTGGACTTTATCTTTGGGCTACTTGAGGGGCCTTTAGGAGAATTAAGATTGGACCTTCCAATGGACCTTGAATTTCCAATATTTAGCCACAATATTATTCAAGCCCATAAATATTAATTAATCTCACTACATAATTAATATTGCACTATCCATCTTAACTCATATTACAGTTAATATGGCTCCCGGTTATTATTTCTCGTGTTTAAGATTATCCACTCCATTAATTAATTTAAGCCACTGAAATAGCTTCACAATAATTAATATATTTTTCCTTGGTTCAGGAATGGCTCAACATTATTATCCATACCGGAAACTAATTCCACTTGCAAGATTTAGTATGATAAAACTTCTGAGTCTACCAAGGGGACAAATCAAGCATTTGCTCTAATTCAGTGGCTTAAATTAAGCATTTACAAGATTTAGTATGATAAAACATTTGAGTATGATAAATTCTAAGCCTCCCAAGGGGACAAATCAAGCATTTGCAAGATTTAGTATGATAAAACTTCTTAGCCCACCTGGCCAGTGGGCTCCTCATTTGAGTGGGAGACCCAGGTTCGATTCCCTCTGGGAACGAATTGGAGTTATGGGAGTTATAAGGTGGATTGGCGATTTCGTGGAGTATTTTGGTGCTTGGTGTACTAACTACTAACATCTAACATCTAACTTTGCCCGATCAAAAAAAAAAAGGAGGGACAAATCAAGCAAGACGTACTTGCACACATTTTTCCATATTAAATCTTAGCAATTGTCATGTAACTAATAATATTGCCCAAGATACAAGGTATTGAATCACATTGATTCTCTACCCATCATAAGTCAAAGCAATAGTTATTAATTCCACACGATCCTATTTAAGGGACGGGGATTAAGAAATAACTAATCACTGAGGTCTAATTCTTCTATATTCAGTTATGAAGAATTTATCCTCCTGTAGGTCCTGTTCAGTGCATCAGTCATGCACTAGTGTAATCTCTTGGTCAAGACAAGCCAATCTGAGCCTTACACTTCAACCTTTCACGATGGATTTATTCATTTCCATCTAGGTCGTGAACAACATACTTTTAGTTACAAGGGACTGTTAATTTAATCTTCTGTGATTTGGTATCACTAAATTAACTACAATGTAACACGTACTAATTATTGAACAGTTATGCAGTAAATATATGTAACATTCAATGATATTTAAAGCAACAGTGATAAATAATTTATTTCAGCAAATAAGACAGAAATTCAGTCTGATTATACAAAGTAAAAGCATGTTTTCCAGTATAACCCCAACAAATTCAAGCACCTTCACAGTATTGATGGCTTGAGTAAGTTCAGTTGGCTTGAACAACTGTAATGGTACTCTTAGGTCTTCCTTCAACCCTCTTATGAAGCAAGATGTTAGAAACTCATCACTAAGATCAGCATTCTTCACCTTAACAAGAGACTTAAGTTCATCAAAGTTCTCTTGATAAGAGTTAACATCTTGAGTTTGCTGTAATTTGGTAAACTCAATCACTGTTGGAATTTAGAGGCACGTAAACACATAATACATGCACAGCGGAAATAAACAGTTCACCAACAACGAACAATTAATTACATAATTTGATTACGTTAAACATAAAGAGAATCCTTACAGTAATTCATAGGCAGATTTCTCCACTATGGTATCCACATAATCCCCGTTCACAGACATGCACAGATTCGCCAGTGTTGAATCCCGAGACGAATTTGCCAGGAAAATTTTTACTCTAGATCTTATGGAGAAATTAGGTTTTCTTGTGTGTTTAATGAATCCCTAGGATCTCATATATATAGGGGAAGTCCAGCTTAAAGATTAAGCAATCTTTATTAGGAAGATTATATTTCCTAATCTTGCAAATCATACTCCTAGATATGATTTCCCTAAATATATTTTCCTACAATAATATTCCATATATTATTTGGGATTCCTATTTAATTAAAGAGTAATAATAATTAATTCCAAATTAATTTATTATTAATTAATTCTCCATAAATTAAATATTAAATCCAATTTAATATTTAATCAACCAACTATAATCCGTAAAAGGGAATTACTTGTTGTGTGACCCACAGACCCTCATATATCGAGCAATTAGTCAAACTAACGGTCTTAATTGAACCCTAGACAATAAATCAGACATTCTCAATATATGAGGTATGTTGCGAGAAACGTGCAACTACCTGTAACTGAAACATGGGCTATTGTGATATCTTCCTTTCATTCACGAATACTCGATTAGTCTTGAACTTGATGAAGTGTTTATTCAAATAATGTAATCATATTATCTCTTATCACTAATTGATCACTTATGTCACACTTGGCCACAAAGTCCAAGATGACGTGCATCGGCCGATGACTTAGATCAAATTATGATGAGAAGATGAGTATTCTCTCTAAATCCACATTGAGGAAGGAATCATATTCTTGGCTCAACTACCACGCACATGCATTTTGTGATAAACTCAATCCAAGTCATATCTACCCATGGAAGGGTGCAAGCGTCGGTCATGGTCAAAGCTCATCACTCCACACATGTCGTGCGTATTTACCTCAAGTCAAAGGAGTATCGCATCGCTCCCACTAACCGAGACACCCGTAGACACATATAGTGGAAATACATCAAACGGTTTCTCAGATGGGTATACCAATACCCTCTAAGGTATTTGTGCATCCATCATGAGATACCTAGTATCTCGTAGTAAGTGAGATCTTACTACACTCTCTAAGAGTATGATGCAGATCGCACACCAATCTCCATTGCATCATCAATATTTCATTCTTGATGATCCTTGATCGGGGCTATTTGAGAATAATGCTTAAGTCATCTGAGTTCTCACAACCTCAATGACAACAATGACTCATGGGAACACTTGCATGAATAAATGCAAACAATCAAACATAATATTCAAACAAATGTATTGACATACATTAATATTAAATGAACTATAATATTAAATCAAACTGAATATCATCGAGTATTATGTCCTTACAATAGATTGTCTCTAGGACACTAACACTAACAATCACTACATCCTCTTTTCCAGGCCTCAAAAATTTATTCATGATCATTTGATAGAATTCATTCCAATCAATACCCTCCTTCTCTTCCACATACTCCATGTACCAAATGTCAGCCACATCCATCATATAATAACCAGAGTAATAAACTTTTGCAATTTCTCCCACAAACATAATTTGAAAAAACCTATTAGCCTTTCTAATCTAATTATGGGGATTTTCGCCATTAAACTCAGGGAATTTAAGATTTACCGTGTGATTATTGGCCTATAAATTCATCTGACCGTTGTTCTGATTCCCATGGTTTTGATTTCCTTGATTTTGATTTCCATGAGTTTGGTGTCTAGCATGTGGAGGAGGTAGAAATCACCACGGTCTTTGGTTGAGAAATTCTCTTCTCTGTTTGGTTCAGATGTGCCCGTGTTAGAATTCATAGCCTTCGTCATCAGATACTCCATATTCTGGCTGATTTTTTAACGTTTGACCCACTCCAATCAAAATATCTTCGAGTTTCCCAATTTTTTGTTCCATTCCCTTCATTCGCTCGTCGTTCTCCGTGAATACTTCTTCAAGTTTCTTAATTGCCTCAAAGAGATCCTTCAAGTGGGTTTGTGCACCTTGAACAACTTCTGCCATGATTAGCGAGCATCGGATTGGCTCTAGATACAACTTGTGATGTCCCGATCAATTAATTAAACACAACAGTTGTTGGGGTATCAAACAATATCCCAGATCGGAATAATATGGGAAGATAATGGGGTTTATTAGGATGGACACTATCTCCATTGGTATGAGGCCTTTTGGGAGATGCCCAAAAACAAATATGTGTGGGCTTTGCCAAAAGGGGACAATATCATACCAATGAGGAGATTTTGGTCCATCCAGGGTCCTAACAGTGGTATCAGAGTCATGGTCCCAGACGAAATGATGTGGAGTCAGATGGTCCTACACGTGTTCAGTGATTTTAAAACATTTCTTCACTGAGGACAGATGGGTCAGGCTGTCCTGATGATTTGGTCCTGAGAAGCACAAATCGCCTTGAGTCAAAGTCTACCTGAGACAATGATCCTGAGCTGCTTTCAAAAGCCTCAGATAATCCCAACTGAGCCTGAGTTTTCAGAGATCCTGAGCTGCTTGGAAAGCTACTCAGATGTGCGGAATGGTTGGCCCTAAGTTTATACTCGTTTTATGTTTTGCTGAAAGCCTTCCTTTTAATGGAATAATGATTAAGGTTGTGATTCAGTTAGATGCAACTTCAGTGGATTGAGACCAACTGAGTATCAGTGAAAATATGATTTCAGTTAAAGATATGGAACAGATGATCAATGCAGTACAGAAAGCAAATAACACAGCAAGTTATAGTGGTTCAGAGACTCAAGATCCTACGTCCACTCTCTCTGACTCTTCAGAGAAATTCCTTAATCACTTCCTAAGGTTTTCTGACTACCTCTGTAGTTTACTAACCTTTCCACTTCCTAAGGTTTTCTGACTACCTCTGTAGTTTACTAACCTTTCTATTTTGAGTTTTCTGACTACCTCTGTAGTTTACTTACTCAAAACACACACAAGTTTTCTGACTATCCAAGATAGTTTACTCGCTTCTTCTCTAGAGCTTTCTGACTACCTCTGTAGTTTACTAACTCTTTACAACTTCAACTCACCAACAATCACACTCAAACTACCTTACAAAGGGTTTGGGGTTTCTTGGTTGGTTTCCAACTAGGATGAGATATCCTTTACAATTAAGTACAATGCAAAGGCTAGGATATCTCTACTAAGCTTTGGATATATCTTATCAAAACTAGGCTTAGTGAATGAGCTCTCTTCAATGTAAAGCACTTGGAAAAGGGTTTTCGAGTGCTTCAACTTGCAATAATAAGTTTGAGCTCTTGAGTTGCTTACAAATTTCCCGTAACCTTCAATGTAGAGGGTCACAAGTATTTATAGGCATACACCAAGGTCACTCTTGAAAAACTATCCGTTGGAAGAGATAGCTCCATGAGTTTCCTCTTATGGTGTGTGATGAACGGCTATATTTAGGGTTTGACACTCCCTAGCATGTTTTAGGCAAAGTGCTTTTCATGCAGCCAGTCACCACTTTTTGCAGTCTGGAACATAGTACTACTAACATGCTTCAGTGACCTGTCACTTTCAGTTTTAGTAAAGTACAGTGTTGTCTTCCTCTGATTGGATGTTGTCTTCAGTTAAGTAGACAAACACAACGGCTCTTTTTGGTCAATATCTCTGAGTGATATAACCTTAACAACACTTTGTTTTAGTTCCTTTTGTCTGCATCTGAATATCTTGGGCAATATCTATTTTTCTAAGTAATCGCGTTCTTCTCAGTATTGTATCCTTCATATAGATATTTTCAGTGCCTCGGAACATTCAGGTTTATACTGAGCATTCAAGACATTACCGAAGTCTTGATAATTCTTTGCCCAGATGATATCTGTCTTTCGTCTTCGTGTCTTCTCGAGTCTTCACAGATATCTTGATTGATATCTTGAGTCTTCATCTTTGAGTCTTGGTTTTCGATTTTTATATTGAGTCTTCAATTTCTCGCCTTTGAGTCTTGATTTCTCGATTTCACCTTTGAGTCTTGATTTCTCGAGTTTCTGCTTGAAGTCTTGATTTCTCGATTTCACTTCGAAGTCTTGATTTCTTGCTTTTTATCGAAACTTCGTAAATTTTTAGTTTTATATCGAAACTTGAAACTTGGTTTCATCTTGAAACTTCAGTTTCTTCAGAAACTTACTGAGTCTTCAGAATCTTCAGAATCTAACCTGATCTATATCTGCTGACTATATATTGTACAGATAACATCCTGAACACTCTAAAACTGAATCCTGACTCAACTATCAAGATTATCCTGAACATGTCATACTTAGGGGTTTTGGGATCTAATCAAAATCTTCTTTATTAAATTCATCTCCCAATAATTTCCCCCTTTTTGATGATGCCAAAACCATCTTGTTACAAATACACTTAACCTATACTCAGGTTTCAGTTTTTCCTATTACAAGAATGGTATATCTCCCAACAATTTTCACAATCAATCTCCCAACAATTTCATCACCAATAATCAGGCATATCAAAAGTAAAGACATGCAAAGTAAGATAATGAGATATTATCTTTGAGCATAAAAGATAAAGTTTCATTGATGTATGATAGAATGTTACAGTTTACAATGAACTTATCAGAAAAAATAAAGACAAAAAGATAAGAAAATTACAAGAGTCTTCAGTCTTGGTCTTCAGTCTTCTTAATCTTCAGCTCTAGCTCTTCAGTTCTCTTCTTCCACCTCATCAGCAGGCACTTCAAGGTTAAACATTTCATAATATCTTTTCTTCAGCGCATCTCTCTCCTTGATGATATCAGGATTGTTACCTGTTAGGCCTAACTGAATGGCGTACTAAGCAATCTCCTGAGAAATGGCTTTTTCATTCACCAAGCCATTCTCCAGCCTAGGAGGAGGGTATGAGTATGGACCAGGGGCAGTGATCTGAACCTTTCCTTCATCCGCAAGATTGATCCAGCTTTGTAAGTACTTCGGATAGAAGGTCAGCAGATAATCGATGAAAGCCTCATTGGGATCTGAGCTCTCCCATCTCCATTCTCTTGGCACTTCGTAGTAAAACCAGAATGTTCTTTTAATCTCTTCCCACGCATCATTGAACTGGATTGGCATCCACTTGTCAATGTGCTGCCACTTTTGTGCTTTTGTTGTCCCTCTCCTCTTGCTTGCGAACTTCTTGAAACTACTTCTTCGCCTCTGCTCTTCTTCCTTCTTTTTCCTTATTAAGGGAACACCTGAAACTGAAGCAGCAGTTTTCTTGGCTTGCTCGATCGGAAGTGATCTCAGAGCTCTTTTGGTATTGAAGACTTCCTTCTGCGGTTGATCTTCAGACTCTTCCAATTCCAATATCAGCTTCCTCTGAGTTAGCTTAGAAGCCTTAGCTCTTTTTCCTTCGGGGTCAACAAATGCCACAGCCTTCCTCTTGATAGGCAGTTCAGCTCTGGCTTGGCTTGTTTCAACCCTTCTTCCCAACCCTTCTTCTAGCACTCAGCTTCTCAGCAGCTACTTCTTGCATGGTTTCCTCAGAAACTTGAGTGTAGACAGGCTTCTCCACCTTCTTGAATTTCAGCTTCTCAGTGGTTTCAACTTCTTGCAAGGCTTCAGCAATGTTCTTCTTTTCTGCTTCTTTGTCTGCATTTCTTTCCAAGGTGTGTGCCAATAATATTCTCAGATCAGCTCCGGGTCTTTCCCCCTTCTTGGCACCATACCTTGGCAGAAGTTTGGATAGTGTTGTGTCCATATGATATTGTTCCTTGCTGACACTTCGCACTTCTCCCGCCAACTGATCTTGTTCTTCTTCTAGCCTCCTCAGGTGGTTCTTAGCCATTGAGAACTCTTCAAACATCTGGGCAAACTGGTTGGAGAGAGCTTCTTTGAACATATCTGTCATCTTGGTCATGAGCATGGAGCTCATTTCCTCAACAACATTTTTGACAAGCATCTCATTCCTCTCCACCAGCTTGGCTTCTAGAAATTCAGTCCTTTCCTGATATTTTTGCTTCAGCTCTGCACTCAATTCAGCTTTGACTCCATCCATTTTTCCTTCCATCTTTCCTTCCATGGCAGTCAATTTGTTAGTCAGAGTAGTCTGAAGTTGTATCAGGTCTGAAGAAGAACTCAGACTTTCCATCTTCTGGTTTTGGTTGACCAATACTTCTTCAATCTGAGCAACTTTGTCCATGATTGGCACAACTTTGTCCAGCTTCTCCACAATGGGAGTGAGATCAATCACAGAAGCATAAGAGATTTGCTGCTTTTCCTGAGCTGGTTGTTCAGCCTGAGTCTCAGTCTCAGCCTGAGCTTCAGCCTCAATCTGAGCTTCAGTCTCAGCCTGAGTCTGGGTTTCCACCTGAGCTTGGGTGTCCACTTGAGCCTCAGTCTGCATATCAGACATTGCAGAGTTAAAGATAGATACTTCAGTAGCCCTGGCATAATTTTTAGTAGTGCCAAAAGTTACCTGAAGACTAACTTCAGTCTGAGGATGTGTGACAGCAGGCTCTCCAGCATCAGTACTGTCATTCTCTATCTGAGATTGACTCTCATCATTCCCTTGTTGGTCCCCATCTTGGTTTTTGTCTTTGGAGCTCGGGGCACCAACCTCAGCATTTTCCTTCTCAGCAAGCTTCCACTTCACCAGCTCATCAAAATCAGAAATTTTCATCCTGAGCTTGGTTTTTCTGAATCCTGAGAACTGAGTCAAAACAGTTGTCTCCTCATTCCACCAGTCTTCACCTCTGAATGAAGCAATGTTGAGCATTTCAGGCAAGGTCTGGTTGAGAATGTATACTATTGACCTCAGTCTGAAAAATAAATCCTGAAGGTCAGGATATGTGCTCAGCTCAGGGTACCGGTCCAGTATAAACCGTTCCCCATTGCTTCGCCACTCAGTTTCTTCCGCTTCGCCCTTCTTCAACTTCGGGCTCTCAGGTTCAATGGGAAAATCTGCTGAAGGATCAAGAAATGGATCACTCAGGAGCTCATCAAGGTTCAACAGCTCCTGAGGCTTAGCAAAATCTGAGGATTGGATAGGCAACTCCTCAGGTTGAATCTGAGCTGGCTCTAAGGTCTGAGTTGGCACTTCCTCAGTAGGAATCTGAGTTGTCTCTGAGGTCTGAGGTCCTTTAAAAATTTCTTAAGAGAACTTGTTTGAGCTCAGTAACGTCTCAAGAACCTCAGAGAAGACTTGCTCCTCAGTTTGCTCATGTGTCGTGGATACAACCTGTGCCAACACTTGTAAAGGCGATTTCTGAGCTTTTTGGCCTTCAGGCTGCACCTCCTCAGGCTCACTCACCTCCTCCTCAGTGGAAATCAACATCCTTCTGCGCTTGGGAGCAAGGGTTTTCTTCCTCATGGCTTCTCCCTTCTCCCTCTTCACCTCCATCAAAGCCTTCCACCTGGCTTGATGGGCTTCTTCAGCAGCAACAGGTGATTCCACTTTCTTCTCTTTCTTCCCTTTCAAGGTCTTTCTAGTTGATGTCGGCTTGAACATGACCTTAGACTTTGGGAAAGGAGTGGAGTTGGCAAAGATATCCTCCTCTTCACGGCACATCTCCAAAATAAAAGTTATTTTGGTTGCATGGAGAATCTTGCCTTTGATTGTAACAGAATCATCCTCCTTTTTTATTAGCTTGGCCTGGTCACTCACCACTCTGATCAGATACTTCAACCAATTGAAATCTGTTGTGGGTGAATCCTCGATTGCAGCCATCAATCTAAGCTTGGGAGTGCTTATCTGCTCAAAACTCCCTGATCGACTCATGATGCACTTACTAACAATATCTATCAAGACTCTGTATTTTGGCTTCAAATGTCGTTTATGTAATGTAGCCTTGAACTTAATAGTATGCTCTGTTATCCTATCAAGGTATTCCTGCTCCCAACCTAACATATACGTCGTGGGATCCTCACCTCTATCACACAACTCAAATACATCATTTAATTTTTTGGGAATTATATACACCTCCCGTACAAAATCTATGTATTTCGAGCTATTTCTAGATGGGAAACAGTAATTTGGGATTCGATACCATCCTCGTCATCTAATTTCAGATTCTAAATGAACTCTATTACCTCCTTAGAGTATTCCACTTCCGGTTGGCTTGCGACGAAATTTGTGAGTTTTGCGATTCGGATCATATGTAGCGCCTCTTCTTCATGAGTAGCGTTGGACGAACTCTCGAGCGATACTACATACTCGTACCATGGCTTGTTGGAAATAGCCAGTATATTAAAGATTGAGAAAGTCATTTTTGAGAATTTTTAAAGTGTAGGGTTTGAAAATGACGAAGGTTTTCTCTGGGCAAAAGATAGGTTTTTTGAGTTTGAAGAGAATTTTGGAGACGAAGGTTAATAAAATGGGCTTGAATGGCTTTTCAAATGAATATAAGGATCGATTTATTGGGAAATCGTATCGGTTGAATAAATCAACGGTTGAGATTAATCACAGACTAATTGGGTATACGAAAGGACGCTCTCACGAAAAATACGCCGCCATTTTAACCTTATTGGTGATTAATTGAATCAGAGCAATTAATGAATGTTGACGTTCTTCGGCATTTCAAAGGTCCCGCCCAAAACATTCCCTTCAGGTGTTATGCTATTTATTGCCAATGATTTCTGAGTTTCAGTTGGACAATGAATTGCATTAGTCATTACTTCTTCAGACTAATTTCCCTCTATCAATCTTACTGAGTATTGACCTTGATAAAATGTCAAGATGTAATCGAGAAATCTTGAATGAGTTCATTTAGTTTAATCGAGTTAAATCGAAATCGACCTTGAAGACACCCGAGTTTCTCAAGACTACCAAGATTTTCAATTTTATCACGAGTTTTCAAGAGAATCTCGAGAAAACTTCATGCATCTAAAAACCTTCAATTTTTCAGATTTACTCTATACACCTGGATCCAACATCCCTAATTCAACTGACAGTTCATGAAATCTTGATTCAGCCAAAGGTTTAGTCAAGATATCAGCTCTCTGCTTATCAGTATGAATCTTCTCCATCCTGATGTCCTTCTCAATATGATCTTTGATGAAGATTTCTTCCTTAGCTTGTTTTCACTTGAAGTCCAAGAAGAAATTTATCTCATCCAACAATGACATCTCAGATCTTCTTTCATCGTATTATGATGTCTCATTCATTATTTCGATGCCTTTTTTCGCTTTTTACGAAAAAATAGATTAGATATGTGGTACCCATTTGGTGTAGGGTCCTACCAGGTTAGCTGTACCTTTTGGAATCCAAATCTGCCTAACAACTCTAATCACTTTAGAGTGGCTGATCTGTCTTCCATAAACATCTACATACACATTTACCACTCTGGGTGCCTTAGCAGTATCCTGTGTATGAGTGATAGCCTTGGCATGAATATGAGCCTTAGAATTTTTCTTGGGTACAGGCCTTTTGTTCCAATGTTTTGGCTTTTGTGCAGCTGGTCTATGTCTATGTTGACTTGGGTTTAGGAAACCTTTACCCTTAGGCAAGTGGGGTTTGGGTTGCCTGTACTGAAATTGGGGTCTTTCAGTAATCTGAGGACTTGGTCTTTTCAGTTGAGAATGTCTCTGCTGAGTGTTTCTCTTCTGAAAATTCCTCTGCTGGTTCAGTGCAGATCTTTTCAGGTTTGCATTCTTAGCCTGAGGCTTTGAAGTACTTGCCTGAAAATTTCCTACTGAGTGGTCAGGTTTTCTAGCCTTTACCTGGGTTTTAGGCTTTCTTACCTGAACATTCAGTTTTTCTGGAACCATAGGTCCTTTTCCCTTGTCTAAAACTTTGGGCAATTCTTCAGTTCGAAGGATAGGTGCCACTTGTTTAACAAAGACAGTCTTCTTGCTACTAGAAGCAGCATTCAGATGACCTTGTGAGGTTCCCCCTAGAATGTATCCCAATCCAGATTTTATAGTGGTAGGTCTCTGATAACTCTAAATTTCATCTATTACTTTAGATGCAGAATTCAATAGAGCTAGCTTCTTCTGCGCACTATCCTCACATTTTTGTAGAGTTTCATGCTTCTCAGAGAGGTCATTGAACTTAGTTCTGATCAGCTGAATCTCCTCAGTGGATTTCTCTAGTTTTTCATTTAGGGTCTCTATCAACTTCTCTTTCTCTGAGAGTTGTACTTTCAGAACATCCAGTTCATCAGTAGTTCCCATCAATTGAGAAGTGATCTCAGTATTACTAGAGTTTTTCCAATTTAGATTCTCAGCAGTCAGTTCTTTGTTCTGCTCTTGAGTTTCATTCAGCAGTTCTTGTAAAACAGCATAGTCCTTCATAAGACTTGTTGGTCCCGGTGCAAACGAGTCTTACACGTGTATGGGGGGAATACACGTGTTCAGTGTTTTTAAAACTTTTTCTTACTGAGGTCGGCTTGGGTCAGGCAGTCCTGAAGATTTGGTCCTGAGAAGCACAAGTCACTCTGAGTCAAAGTCTACTGAGACAGTGATCCTGAGCTGCTTTCAGAAACCTCAGATAATCCCAACTGAGTCCTGAGTTTCAGAGATCCTGAGTTGTTTTGATCTGATAACTAACTTACTGAACCCTCAGAAGAGTAAGTTCAGTTTGGTAACTATCTGTTCTAGCTACTCAGATGTGCGGAATGGTTGGCCCTTTAGATTATACTCGTTTTAAGCTTTGCTGAAAACCTTCCTTTAATGGAATAGTGATTAGGCTGTGATTCAATTATATGTAACTTCCAGTGGATTGATTCCAACTGAAATGTCAGTGAAAATATGCTTTCATATTTAAGTCAATACAACAGTTAAGCACAGATAAGGAAAGCAATAACCAACACAGCAGTTTATAGTGGTTCAGAGACTCAAGCTCCTACGTCCACTCTCTCTGATCCTCAGAGAAATTCACTAATCACTTCCTGAGCTTTCTGACTACCTCGAGTAGTTTACTTACTCAATTCGGCCCTGAGCTTTCTGACTACTCCACGTAGTTTACTTACTCAACCCGACCTTGAGCTTTCTGACTACCTCCGTAGTTTACTTACTCAAACACAAACAAGCTTTCAGACTACCTCTGTAGCTTACTAACTTCTCCTCTAGAGCTTTCTAACTACTCCGCGTAGTTTACTAACTCTTTACAACTCTTCTCACCAACAAACACACTCCAACTACCTTCTCAAGGGTTTGGGGTTTCTCGGTTAGTTTCCAACTAGGATGAGATATCCTTTACAATGAAGTACAAAGCAAAGGCTAGGATATCTCGACTAAGCTTCGGATATATCTTATCAAGCTAGGCTTAGTTTAATGAGCTCTCTTCAATATAAAAACACTTGGGAAATTCTAAGTTTTTCGAGTGCTTTAACTTTGCGATAATAAGTTTGAGCTTCTTGAGTTGCTTACAAATTTCCCGTAACCTTACAATGTAGAGGGTCACAAGTATTTATAGGCATACACCAAGGTCACTCTTGAAAACTATCCGTTGGAGAAATAGCTTCGTGAGTTTCCTCTTATGGTGTGTGAGGAATGGCTATATTTAGGGTTTGAAACTCCCTAACACGTTTTAGGCAATAGTCTTTCATGTAGCCGGTCTTCACTTTTTGCAGTCTGGAACTTTTGTACTTCTGACATCTTTTTCAGCGACCTGTCACTGTCAGTGTCAGTATTGTACAGTGCTGTCTTCCTCTTTTTGACTTTTGTCTCCAGTTAAATGTAGACACCTTCAACGGCTCTTTTGGTTACAAACTCTGAGTTTGATATAACCTTAACAACACTCTGATTTAGTTCCTTTTGTCTGCATTTGAATGTCTTGGCAAATATCTATTCTTCTAAGGAATCGTGATCTTCTCAGTATTGCATGCTTCAGATAGATATGTTCAGTGCCTCGGAACATTCAGGTTTATACTGAGCATTCAAAGACATTCTTGAGTCTTGATTAATTCTTGTGCCTTGATATTCTTGATCTTGATTCTTGGTCTTACATCTACGTGTCTTGAGTCTTCGAGCCTTCGAGGTCTTACGAGTCTTCGAGGGTCTTCGAGTCTTGAGTCTTACGAGTCTTCACATATATACTGACTGATATACTGAGTCTTCAATTTCTCGATTTCATCTTGAGTCTTGATATCTCGGTTTCTAATCGAAGTCTTGATTCTCGGTTTCATCTTTGAGTCTTGATTCTCGATTTCAGATCGAGTCTTTAAACTTTAGTTTCATCTTTGAAACTTCAGTTTCTTGTAAACATCTTGAGTTCTTGAATCTTGAGATCCTGTCGATCTATATCTCATTGACTATACATTTTGCGAGATATCATCCCGAATACTCTAAAACTGAATCGACTCAACTATCAAGATTATCCCCGAACATGTCATACTACGGGGGTTTTGGGATCTTATCAAAATCACATATCTTTATTAAATTCATCTCCAACAATTTTCCTTTTTGATGATGCCAAAACCTATCTTGTTACAACCATATAACCTAAACTCGAGAATATTCCTTCATCGACTTTTACTATCAAATGTTTTCAATCGATCTTTACCATTATTGTGTATGAAACACTTGCAACCAAACACACGAAAAGAAAGAAACAAGAGGCTTCCTTTCATTCCAAAGCTCATAAGGTGTTTTTGCCTTGACTCTTGGTCAAGATGGATCTATTATGTGAGTAGCATGCAAGATTGATGACTTCAAAATTTCAAAACCTTTTAGGAATATCGACCTCATTTATCATTGTCCTTGCGAACTTCTTTTCGAGTCCTGTTCCTTCTTTCAAAGCAAAACCATTTTGTTGAGGGTCCTTTGCGGTGATGTTTCATGAGAAATTCCATTTTGCCTTTGATAATAATCGATATGATATGATTTATAAATTGGTTCCTTTGTCGATCTCGATTTTGACCACACTCAGATTTTTCTCATCATCGAGCCTTTTTCGATGAATTCTGGCGACTTTATTCGAGTCTCTTTCTTCTTGTAAGAATATGACCCAAGTATATCATGAGTAGTCATCAACTACTACCAATGTGTATTTCCTGCCATTAGTGCTTACGGGTGTTATAGGACCAAAAAGATCCATATGCAGTAACTGAAGTATTCTTTCAGTAGAAACATCTACTTTGCTTTTAAATGATGCTCTAACTTATTTTCCTTTCTGGCACGTATCACAAATATGTTCCTTACTGAACACTTCATTAGGCAACCCTCTCACAAGAGCTAATCTTGCAAACTTATTCAGGGTTTTGAAAGTTAGGTGATTCATTCTTTTATGCCATAACCAACTGGTATCTATGGAACATTTAGCAATCAAACATGTATCTTTAGGAGTTGAACTCCAATCAGCAAGATACACATTTCCTTTTCTAGTACCAGTCAGTAATATTTTATGTGTTGTATCATCTTTCACATAACATAAGTTCTTAGAGAACTCAACATTAAAACCCTTATCACAGAATTGGCTTATTGAAAGCAAATTATGCTTCAATCCAGATACATATGAAACACCATGGATATGAACTGAGTCGATTTCCAAAGTTCCATATCCTTGATCAATCCTCGAGTTATCTCCAAAAGTGATCTCGAGGGCCTCTTTGTTCAACATAGTCCTTTGAGTATCTTCTTGAATCTATCATATGTCTTGAACATCCTTTGTCAAGATACCATACATCGAGGAGCTTTTTTCATCTCGCTTTCATCGGTGTCATGTGATCTTTAATAATTTCGGTGCCCTTGTTTTCCTCCCCGAAAAACAGATCAATTCTTAGGTACCAAATTTGTGTAGGTCCTACAAGGTTATTTGTACCTTTCGGAATCCAAATCTGCCGACAACTCTAATCGCTTTAGAGTGGCTAATTTGTCTTCCATAAACATCAACATACACATTTACTACTCTGGGTGCCTTAGCGGTCTTACGTGTATGTGTCTTTAGCTTTAGCATGAACATGGGCTTTTGAATTTTTCTTTGGTTCGGGCCTTTTGTTCATTTGCTTTGGCTTCTGTCTTGTACCGGTCTAAATCTTTGTTGACTCGGGTTCGAGATAACCTTTACCCTTAGGCAAGTGGGGTTCGGGTTATGCATCTTTGAAATTTGGGTCTTTCAAGATATCTTGAGGACTTGGTCTCTTGAGTTGAGAATATCTCTTTGAGTGTTTCTCTCTCGAAGATTCTCGATGGTTGATGTAGATCCTTTCAAGTTTGCATTCTTAGCTTTGAGGCTTTGAAGTACTTGCTCGAATTTTTCAATCGAGTGCTCGGTTTTCTAGCCTTCACCGAGGTTTGGGCTTTCCTACCCGATCATTCGGTTTTTACTTAAACCATGGGTCCTTTTCCTTGTCTACAACCTTGAGCATTTCTTGAGTTTGAAGTGTGGGTGCCTTTGGTTTTACAAAGATTGTCTTCTTGCTAGTTGATGCAAAGATTCATATGACCTTGTGAGGTTCCCCTGGAATGTATCCCAATCCAGATTTTATAGTGGCGGATCTCTGGTAACTCTGAATTTCATCTATTACTTTAGATCGATTCATTGATAGAGTTAACTTCTTCTTACATGCACTATCCTCACGATTCTATAGAGTTTCATGCTTCTCGAGAGAGGTCATTGAACTTAGTTACGATTTCTTTGAATCTCTTGGTGGATTTCTCTAGCTTTTTGATTAGGGTCACTATCAACTTCTCTTTCTCGAGAGTTGTACTTTTCGAACATCCGTTCATCAAGTAGCTCCCATTAATTGAGAAGTGATTTGATATTGCTAGAGTCTTTCCATTTTAGATTTTCAAACTTTTCGGTTCTTTT
The DNA here is from genome assembly GCA_037126765.1 of Stenogyne calaminthoides. Classification (NCBI taxonomy): domain Eukaryota; kingdom Viridiplantae; phylum Streptophyta; class Magnoliopsida; order Lamiales; family Lamiaceae; genus Stenogyne; species Stenogyne calaminthoides. The sequence goes on along the minus strand of JBBCBC010000004.1, from coordinate 28,862,167 downwards.
ATTACGCTCTTGAGTTTCATTTAGCGGTTCTTGTAAAATAGCATAGTCCTTCATTAGATTCTCAAAAGAATCCATCAGTCAAAATGATTTTACGGTTGAACTTGACAACTCTTGTCTTTAGTGTAGGAGCAACAACGAGAGAAAAGAAGAGTTTACCTCCTCAATGGCCATCGACAAATGTCATCACTTTCTTTGTGCGAGAATATTTCATCTGAAGAGCTAGATCTCTCCTCAAAATGTTCTTCTTCTGCAACCATGGCATTTTTGCTTGAGAACTTCTTGTCTCTTTTAGCTTGCCTTTCTCTTCTCTCCAAGCTTTTCAGATCTCGACAATCATCTTTGGAAGTGACCTTTTATTTTGGCAATTGTAGCATCTGTTGGCATCATCATCCCGGTCACTTTCTTCCTGGACTTGGAGTCCTTCTTTTGCGGATGAAGATCCTTGATTTTTTAGGTCCTTTCTCTTCTCGGTTGGTTTGTCCTCGGGTTTCTTCGGTACCGTGATTCTGTAATAGCTTTTAGTATTTTCCATATCGATTATTAAGTCTTTCAAACCTCCTTGCCATCGGTCTTTAGCTTATCCTCAAGCTCATCCTGATTTTTAGCAAGGGAGTTCTCAGACTCTCTAGTTTTACAAGTTTTATCTTTGGCCTTAAAAGCCACATTTTTACTAGATGATGAATCATCTTTGCTGTCAGCCTTTTTGGATTTCTTATCAATTACAAACTCATAGGCCTTCAGCTCAGAGAAGACTTGTTGATAGGGCATTGAATTAATGTTTTTGGTGTTTTCAATCACCCATTGCATGTATATCCCATTTCTTAGAAAGACCTCTAAGAATTTTCAATGCAACTTCTCTCTGTGGATATTTCTTTCCAAGTGCATTTAGATCATTCATGATACTAGTGAATCTGACTTCCAATTTGTCAATTGATTCACCTTCTTCCATTTCAAAACTATCAAACTTTCCTATTGCAACCGAAAAGTTTATTTTCCTTGATATGATCGTGCGCTTGGCACATTACAAACTAGTGTATCCCAAATTTCTTTTTGCAAGATTGCGTTGAGAGATCATTCCCATCACACCATCATCAATTAGATTTGTATAGTGTGTCTTTAGCAATATAGTCTAGATTGACTAACTTTCTCTCCTCAGGAGTCAGTTGGTCATCAGACTTAGGAAATTCTGCTCTAGGATCGTTTCTCTCATTATCTGTTCCTCTGGGATTCACCACAGTAAATTGGAATGGCCCTTCAGAGACCACTCTCCACATTCGTTCATGTTTGGAATACAGGTGAGTTTGCATTCTCAGTCTCCATAAATCATAGTTCTCTACTGAGAACGTGGGAAGTTTCTTAGAAGACATTTTTATCTGAGTCTTTCAAGAATTCAGCAAATAAGATCAGTTCAGATAGACCACAAGTATTTTTAGCAAATAAAACTTTGGTCAACCAAGCAGGTGGTCAAGTTGAACCACTGCTCTAATACCACTTGTTGGTCCCGGTGCAAACGAGTCTTACACGTGTATGGGGGGGAATACACGTGTTCAGTGTTTTTAAAACTTTTTTCATCGAGGTCACTGGGTCAGCGATCCTCAAGATTTGGTCCCGAGAAGCACAAGTCACTCGAGTCAAAGTCTCCGAGACAGTGATCTCGAGTCGCTTTTTAAACCTCCGATAATCCCAACCGAGTCCCGAAGTTTCAGAGATCCCGAGTTGCTTGGATCGATAACTAACTTATGAACCCTCGAGGAAGAGTAAGTTCGGTTTGGTAACTATCTGTTCTAGCTACTCGGATGTGGAATGGTTGGCCCTTTAGATTATACTCGTTTTAAGCTTTCGAAAAAAAACCTTCCTTTAATGGAATAGTGATTAGGCCGTGATTCAATTATATGCAACTTCCAATTGGATTGATTCCAATGAAATGTCGTTGAAAATATGCTTTTGATTTAAGTCAATGCAATAGTTAAGCAGCGAGATAAGGAAAGCAATAACCAACACAAAGCTTTTATAGTGGTTCAGAGACTCAAGCTCCTACGTCCACTCTCTCTGATCCTCAGAGAAATTCACTAATCACTTCCTGAGCTTTCTGACTACCTCGTGTAGTTTACTTACTCAATTCGGCTCTGAGCTTTCTGGCTACTCCACGTAGTTTACTTACTCAACCCGACCTTGAGCTTTCTGACTACCTCGGTAGTTTACTTACTCAAACACAAACAAGCTTTCAGACTACCTCTGTAGCTTACTAACTTCTCCTCTAGAGCTTTCTGACTACTCCGCGTAGTTTACTAACTCTTTACAACTCTTCTCACCAACAAACACACTCCAACTACCTTCTCAAGGGTTTGGGGTTTCTCGGTTGGTTTCCAACTAGGATGAGATATCCTTTACAATGAAGTACAAAGCAAAGGCTAAGATATCTCGACTAAGCTTCGGATATATCTTATCAAGCTAGGCTTAGTTTAATGAGCTCTCTTCAATATAAAAACACTTGGGAAATTTTAAGTTTTTCGAGTGCTTTAACTTTGCGATAATAAGTTTGAGCTTCTTGAGTTGCTTACAAATTTCCCGTAACCTTACAATGTAGAGGGTCACAAGTATTTATAGGCATACACCAAGGTCACTCTTGAAAACTATCCGTTGGAGAAATAACCCGTGAGTTTCCTCTTATGGTGTGTGAGGAATGGCTATATTTAGGGTTTGAAACTCCCTAACACGTTTTTAGGCAATAAAGCCTTTCATGTAGCCGGTCTTCACTTTTTGCGATCTGGAACTTTTGTACCCGACATCTTTTTTGACACATCATTTGTCGATTGTCGATATTATGCGATGTTGTCTTCCTCTTTTTGACTTTTGTCTCGATTAAAGGTAGACACCTTCAACGGCTCTTTTGGTTACAAACTCGAGTTTGATATAACCTTAACAACACTCTGATTTAGTTCCTTTTGTCTGCATTTGAATGTCTTGGCAAATATCTATTCTTCTAAGGAATCGCGATCTTCTCAGTATTGCATCCTTCAGATAGATATGTTCAGTGCCTCGGAACATTCAGGTTTATATCTTGAGCATTCAAAGACATTCTTGAGTCTTGATAATTATTGCGCCTTCAAATATTCTTGATCTTTAGTTCTTGATCTTACATCTTACGTGTCTTCTTGAGTCTTCTGAGCCTTCAAGGTCTTCTGAGTCTTCAGGGTCTTCTGAGTCTTCTGAGTCTTCTGAGTCTTCACAAATATCTTGGACCGATATAATCGAGTCTTCATGCCGAGTCTTCGCTTTTTTTTAGTTTCATCTCGAGTCTTCAAGATCTCGATTTCACACCGAGTCTTGATTCTCGATTTCATATCGAGTCTTGATTCTCGGCCAGATTGAGTCTTAAACTTTAGTTTCATACTAAAACTTCAGTTTCTTCATAAACATACTGAGTTCTTCAGAATCTTCAGATCCTAATCTGATCTATATCTGCTGACTATACATTTTGCAGATATCATCCTGAATACTCTAAAACTGAATCTTGACTCAATTATCAAGATTATCCTGAACATGTCATACTCAGGGGTTTTTGGGATCTAATCAAAATCACATATCTTTATTAAATTCATCTCCCAACAAGACTCTCAAAAGAATCCATCAGGTCAAATTGACTGTTTACAGTAGAACTTGACAACTCATGTGCTTGTGTAGGAGTAACAACAGAGATAGAAGAACTTACCTCTCCTACAGCCATGAGACAGATGTCATCACTGTCACTTTCTGAGCACATCTCATTTGAGGAGCTGGAACTTTCTTCAGACTCCTTTTCTTCCTTAGCAATCTCAGCAAGTGTATCCCATATTTCCTTTGTATTCTCACAATGAGAGATCTTCCTCATAACACCATCATCAATAGTGCTATATATTGTATCTTGGGCAATATAGTCAAGATTGACTAACTTCCTCTGATCAGGAGTAAGTTGATCATCTGACTTTGGAAATTCAGTCCTGGGATTATTTCTCTCATTTTCTGTAACTCTGGGATTCACCACAGTGAATTGGAATGGTCCTTCAGAGACCACTCTCCACATACGTTCATGCTTAGAATACAGGTGAGCCTGCATTCTCAATCTCCACAAATCATAGTTCTCTACTGAGAACATGGGAAGTTTCTTAGAAGACATTATGTCTGAGCCTCTTAAGATTTCAGTAAATAAGATCTGTTCAGTAAACCACGGAAGTCTAAGCAAATTTAGACGATGGTCAACAAAGCTAGTGGTTAAGTTGAACCACTGCATAGATGGGTTTTAAAAATTGGATCAGCTCAGGTGATCACTTTTCAAATCAGTGATCTTTTGAACTCCCGCTCTGATACCACTTGTTGGTCCCGGTGCAAACGAGTCTTACACGTGTATGGGGGGGAATACACGTGTTCAGTGATTTTAAAACTTTTCTTCACTGAGGTCAGATGGGTCAGGCTGTCCTTATGATTTGGTCCTGAGAAGCACAAATCGCCCTGAGTCAAAGTCTACCTGAGACAATGATCCTGAGCTGCTTTCAGAAGCCTCAGATAATCCCAACTGAGCCTGAGTTTTCAGAGATCCTGAGCTGCTTGGAAAGCTACTCAAATGTGCGGAATGGTTGGCCCTAAGTTTATACTCGTTTTATGTTTTGCTGAAAACCTTCCTTTTAATGGAATAATGATTAAGGTTGTGATTCAGTTAGATGCAACTTCAGTGGATTGAGTCCAACTGAGTATCAGTGAAAATATGCTTTCAGTTAAAGATATGCAACAGATAATCAATGCAGTTCAGAAAGTAAATAACACAGCAAGTTCAAGCTCCTACGTCCACTCTCTCTGACTCTTCAGAGAAATTCCTTAATCACTTCCTAAGGTTTTTTTACTACCTCTGTAGTTTACTAACCTTTCCACTTCCTACGGTTTTCTGACTACCTCTGTAGTTTACTAACCTTTCTATGTTGAGCTTTCTGACTACCTCTGTAGTTTACTTACTCAAAACACACACAAGCTTTCTGACTATCCAAGATAGTTTAGTCACTTCTTCTCTAGAGCTTTCTGACTACCTCTGTAGTTTACTAACTCTTTACAACTCCAACTCACCAACAATCACACTCAAACTACCTTACAAAGGGTTTGGGGTTTCTTGGTTGGTTTCCAACTAGGATGAGATATCCTTTACAATTAAGTACAATGCAAAGGCTATGATATCTCTACTAAGCTTTGGATATATCTTATCAAAACTAGGCTTAGTGAATGAGCTCTCTTCAATGTAAAGCACTTGAGAAATTCTTGGGTTTTCGAGTGCTTCAACTTGCAATAATAAGTTTGAGCTCTTGAGTTGCTTACAAATTTCCCGTAACCTTCAATGTAGAGGGTCACAAGTATTTATAGGCATACACCAAGGTCACTCTTGAAAAACTATCCGTTGGAAGAGATAGCTCCATGAGTTTCCTCTTATGGTGTGTGATGAACGGCTATATTTAGGGTTTGACACTCCCTAGCATGTTTTAGGCAAAGTGCTTTTCATGCGACCCAAATCCACCACTTTTTGCGATGCGGAACATAAGACTACCGACATGCTTGATGACTGTCGCTTTCAAAGGTCGATAAAATAAAAAGCTGATGTTGTCTTCCTACGATTGGTTGTTGTCTTGATTAAGTAAACAAACACAACGGCTCTTTTTGGTCAATATCTCGAAAGTGATATAACCTTAACAACACTTTGTTTTAGTTCCTTTTATCTGTGATCCGAATGTCTTGGGCAATATCTATTTTTCTAAGTAATCGCGTTCTTCTCAGTATGGTATCCTTCATATAGATATTTTTAGTGCCTCGGAACATTGGGGTTTATCTTGAGCATTGATGCATTCTTGAGTCTTGATAATTCTTTGTGCCTTGATATCATCTTGATCTTGATCTTACATGTACATGTCTTGAGTCTTACGAGTCTTGATGTCTTGAGTCTTCACGGATATCTTGGTGATATCTTGAGTCTTCATCTTTGAGTCTTGATTTCTCGGTTTTTATCTTTTGAGTCTTGATTTCTCGATTTCTTTGAGTCTTGATTCTCGATTTCACCTTTGAGTCTTGATTTCTCGATTTCTGCTGAGTCTTTGATTCTCGATTTCACCTTTGAAACTTGGTTTCTCCTTTGAGTCTTGATTTCTCAGTTTCATACTGAAACTTCAGAAACTTTAGTTTGAAACTTCAGAAACTTACTGAGTCTTCAGAATCTTCAGAATCTAACCTGATCTATATCTGCTGACTATACATTTTGCAGATAACATCCTGAACACTCTAAAACTGAATCCTGACTCAACTATTAAGATTATCCTGAACATGTCATACTTAGGGGTTTTGGGATCTAATCAAAATCTTCTTTATTAAATTCATCTCCCAACAGGTTCAGATGTGCCCGTGTTAGAATTCATAGCCTTCGTCATCAGATACTCTATTCTGGCTTATTTTTTAACGTTTTGACCCACTCCGATCAAAATATCTTCGAGTTTCACGATTTTTTGTTCCATTCCCTTCATTCGCTCGTCGTTCTCCGTGAATACTTCGTCAAGTTTCTTAATTGCCTCAAAGAGATCCTTCAAGTGGGTTTGTGCACCTTGAACAACTTCTGCCATGATTAGCGAGCATCGGATTGGCTCTAGATACAACTTGTGATGTCCCGATCAATTAATTAAACACAACAGTTGTTGGGGTATCAAACAATATCCCACATCGGAATAATATGGGAAGATAATGGGGTTTATTAGGATGGACACTATCTCCATTGGTATGAGGCCTTTTGGGAGATGCCCAAAAACAAATATGTGTGGGCTTGGCCAAAAGGGGACAATATCATACCAATGAGGGGATTTGGGTCCATCCAGGGTCCTAACAGTGGTATCAGAGTCATGGTCCCAGACGAAACGATGTGGAGTAGTCCCCGGTGTCGAACAAATAAGACGGTGAAGCCTTGGTAAAAAAAAAAATGGGAGTCTCTATGGACTAGGCGGTGTTGACCTAGATAGAGCGGGTCATTTGAGGGGAGGGGAGGTGGTCTTTGTTTGAGGGGAGGATTGTTGGGGTATCAAACAATATCCCACATCGAAATAATATGGGAGGATCATGGGGTTTATTAGGATGGACACAATCTCCATTGGTATGAGAGGCATTTTGAGAGGTGCCCAAAAACAAATCCGTCTTGAGAACTTGCAAAAAGACGAATATCATACCGTCGCGGGGATTTGGGTCCATCCAGGGTCCTAACAATAGCAACTAATATTGGGGAAAGCTTAATTGAAAGAAAAATCGTCTCAACACAATAGCAAAATTATTAAATCATCTACACATCCTCTCCGAACTGAAATAAGAAAAACAGGGGCCAATGACGAAGAATCACAGCAGCACATGTGAAAGAAGAATTTATGAGTTTTTGAAGGAATTAGTGTTTCTGGAAATTTATCTGGGAAGAACACTCACATCGTCACTCTCATAATAAAAATATCCGCACTCATGATCATGATTTCGGGAACGCTCATATCTGCAATGAATAGGAAAAATTAGGCTATTAAAGGAGATGAATGTTTGAGAATAAGAGCTAATGAGTCGTACCATAATAATTCCAAACTGTTAGATGCTCTGCAATCGTACGGTCTGGCTTCTATTCTTCTAAGTGATGGACTGCTGCGATTTAATTATTCTGGGCCACAGATTGGGCCGCAAACACAGTTTGGGCCGACAATTAAAGGTTTCGGAGGGATGCTTAATTACTAAAAAACGTGACAACTTGATTTAATTTATTGGTCTTTAGAAGCCCAATTTGATTTATTGGACTTCAGAGGCGCAACTTAATTTATCGAACTTTAGAGGTCCAATTAAATTTATTGGACTTTAGAGTCAATTGAATTTATCGAACTTTAGAGACCCAAATTAATTTATCAGACTTTAGAGGTCCAATTGAATTTATCGGACTTTAGAGGTTTAATTGAATTTATTGAACTTTAGATATAAATACTAAAATCATTTATAAATAAAATAAATCTCTTAAATTGTGTTATCCAAAATAAAATTGGTACTAAAATTTTTTTATATGTGCAATATTATTTTGCACATACATATTGTGAATATGTGCAAAATAAATTACACACAAAACTAAATATTTTTCACACATAATAAATAAACTACACATAGTAAAAAAAATTGCACATGTGCAAAATTAAACATTTTGCACACTAAAAATGATTTGATCGTCGATGAAAAATATTTCAATAATTAAAATCGCCAAATTTCTCAATAACTAAAATAATTTCATGAGGAAAAGGATGTAATTTTTTTTTTTTAAGGGATGGAATCTTAAATAATTTAAAGAATTTCTTCAAAATAGGTTAAATGAATAGGGGGTTATAAAAGTTAAAATAGGTAAACCACAATAAAAATTGTATCTAATAGTAATAAATAAATTCAGTTGTACCTATTGATGATGGAGTCTTAAAAATTATATCGAAGAACAATTATTCCAAATAACATCAATGGTGAACACACTAGACTCTAAAAAAAATTCCACGTCTTCTCCATCAATTAAACACATATAACGGAAAATTTAAAAATCACTTCTTGAATTTCGAGAGATGACCTAGATGGTAGTCATTTTATTAACTATTCACCTTATTATCACCAAAAAAAACAAAAAATAGAATAATCAGCGAAATAAAAAGTGTTGCAGAATTGGCCTGAAAATACCAATTATTACGAGTTCTACTAATGCTAAAGATCCTAAGATCTATGTATAGTTGCTAAAAACGACCTACCTCCTTGGCTAAAACGAGGAGGATATCCACTGCAACCTTTCTTCCCCCGTCTCTCCCTCTCTTATACATATATTACAGGTAACTCTTATGCGCAAATACCCTCCAGAGCATTGTCCTGAGATAAGACATCAAAAAGCTGCATTCCAGAGAGTGTTCTCACCTTCTCCACATCTTCGGTGGACCTCCTTAATCCTATCAGCAGAATTGCAAATTCCACTGCAGCTCCAATCGAACGAAGCAACACAGATGTTGCCAGCTTGAGCCTTCCACTCACAATCTGCCATTTCAATAAAAGTATTAAGAGCTTAAAATGTTTAAAGCTCATTCTGTTATGAGAAAAGGGTCAATATAGCCACTAATGTTATCAGAAAGGAACAAATAGGCCCTTAACAGCTTGCTGTAAAACTTCTGTAATGGGGCACTTTTTTTTTTTTTGATCAAGCAAAGAAATTTTATAAAAATTGGGGGCAAGGGTAAGCCAACCCTTACAAAAGTGAGTATCAACACACGTGTACATGAGGCTGCTTACTTCTGGAAAAACCAGAAAATAAACCTATCCTCCCTATCTCTTAGCCATATAACTTCAGAAGCACACTCTTGGATCAGTAAACCACTCCTAATTTCATACCCCAAAGCTATTCCTTCTTTTTTTGTAAAATCGTCATTTTACCGATCAAAAAAAAAAAGAGAGGCTCATTAACTCTTGTTTTGTACATCTAAGTCGTTTTCCTTTTCAAATAAGATCAAATAAGACCCCATTCTTAATAAAATCAGAAATGGGGCCCTTCATTGTCTGATTTTGTAAAGAATAGGGGCTTACTTGGTCCCAATTGAAAAGGAAAAGAGTTTGGATGTACAAAAAAAAAAGTTAAGTGTCCTATTTGATTCACACTGATAAAATTAGGGGCTAAATTTTTTAACAGTTGTAAATAATGTAACAATAATAAATAAATGTAATATATGTAAAATAACCAAGTATTAGAAACACATTTATTTTATTTTATTTTTTCTTCTTTAAATCCTAAAAATCTAAGAAATAATTTAACTCAAAATCTAAAAACTAACCATTATTTCATGATAAGAACAAGCACATGTTGGATTTTGAATTGTATAACACGGAATAGATTACAGAGAAATGTAGATTCTAGTGAGAGATATGAATTCATCAGAGTTGCATGGGATGCTTCGAAAAAGGGAAGATACTTCTATGTTAATGTACCAGTTGTTCCCATCAGCATTAGTTGTTTTCATTGAACATTATTAACTGTGCACCAGTTGCACAATGCAATTGGTGCACCCAAGTGTTACTCTAGAAAAAGATGTTACCAGGTGGTGTTCCGCAACATAATCTTCGGTCATCTATATGTTCCACATCCAATCCAATGAACCAAGATCCCAGTGAGACATCCTCGTTTGCATATTTATGCAGCATATGCCTACCAGAATAAATTAAATAGGATAAACCGCTGGACTTTTCCTATAGAAAAAAACAACAGATAAAAAAAACAAGGCAAGGAAAACACATACTGGTTGATCGATATATAGGAGGCCAAATCATTGGAAATCGCGTACAACTGCCCTGTGGCATGACGAAAATACTTGTTTCCGTTCTCTCCAAATTTCCAATACTCAGGTTCATGATATCTTACTCCCCTGTTAATCAGAATGACAAAACCAAGGGTAAATAAGGAATAAATTTACGATAAAAAATCAAAGCAAAAATATGAAGTAATATCAAATTTCCATATTCAGGATAACATTTTTATTCTCTTGCTTACTTCTGAGCCAAGACTGGACCAGATTTCATGCATCCTATGTACACCCTAGGTTTCGAACGATGCCTAGCCAGAGTCGCTCCCAGTGTTGCTGCATTAGAAACATCGTAAGAAAAAATTGACATAGTTTTTCATAATAAATTATTTAAAATTCAACTTCGTAATGCTAGTTGCCAAAAGGGGGAAGTGAAAAAAAAAGAAAAAAGAAAACGAGACTGGTTCATTTGAGCACAAAGTTGCTGGTGCATTCATGTTTACACTTGAGTTGTAACATTGATCCATGAATTTTACAGAAAACTAGTATGAGAAAAAGGGGTTATATTTTTTTAGCCAATAACTTTAATTACCTATTTTTTATTTCGGTCCAAGCCGTTTCCACTTTTTGAAATTGGCCACTTACACCAATTTCAAAAAGTGGAAACGGTCTGGACCAAAATAAAAAATGGATAAAGTTATTGTCCTAAAAAATATAAACCTAAGGCCTTGAAATTCTGCAGGAGGATTTGGAAGGATTTGGTATATAGTAAAAAAGAGCATTTGAATTTTGCATAAGTTTGGGAGTGTGGATTTTGAAAAAGTAGATGATAGAAAGAATATTATATTGTAAAAAATAATGTAGAAATAATTGAATTAATGTGTAATGATTGATGTATGTATATTATATAAACATGACGATAATAAAGTAAAAAAGGAGGAGAGAGAGTATTGAGTTGGATAAATAATAATAATTAAAAAGTGTGTGATAGATGATTGATAGTGTATTGAAAATTGTGTTTGAAAATGGTAAAGATAGATGTATTATAGAGTAGAATTTTGGGGAATTTAAAATTCTATACCGAAATCCTGATAAACAAACGAGGATTTGGAATATGAAATTCTAAGTCACTTATACACCCATAAAATAGTGAGTCCTTGAGACTCTTTCTGAAAGTGAAAAGATATTTTTTCCCCTGATAGAAACACAGATTACATGCATTTACATAGCATGTTCACTTACTAATTTATAATATGGATATACCCCAAAAACCATTTCAACCCTATAAAGTAATAGTTTGAAGAAAAGGATATCTTCATATCATAATTGCTTTAAGATCTTGAATTAAGGAAGGATGATATCTTAAATGCTATTTATAGTTAATGCCTTCATGGTAAATATACACCTATAATTAAAGGGCAAATTTAAATGCACAACATTTTCTTCTTACCTAAGTTTACATGCACATCATCATCAACTTTGACATAGAAATCTGCATCCCATAGTTGAACAGCAGTGGTAAAATAGGTTTTCGTCTTAGCAGATAGTTCAAGGTATCCTTCACCGTGATCCTACGCAATAATGCAAAAATGGTAAGGATTGTTCAAATAGAAAAGGTGAAATTAGATGCCATTTTTTTGTTAAAATGCATAGAAAAATTAATAAAATACCAGTCTCATAAAATCTCCATGTTTCCTCTCTTCTGCTTCAATAGCTCTATCAAGAATACCACCTGTTGTTGCACTGCCAGTAGCACGATAAAACTTGTTTATGTGGAAATAAATAGCATGCAAATCCTCATGCAATTGATATTTAAGAATATTCATGATCGGTAAGTGCAAAATGCACAAACCGCCAAAATTTGCAAATGGAAAGGCCTATATGCCAAATAATTTATAAACCACCAAGATATGACTTCCTCACCTGTGACCAATCACAAAGCGAACTATAATTCCCTTTTCTTCCTCGAGCTTTTTCCGTTTTTCACCTGAATTGCCCAATGAATAGAAATTACAAATTAGAAGAAAATTTAGCAATCAAAAGAACAAATGACAAATAAGCAATAGATAATTAAACAAATAAAATATGAAGCACCTTGAAGCATCCAAGTTGCACGTACTGAGTCTCTTCTCTTTCGACTACTAAAAGCAGTGTTTATGCCGACAACCATTAAGTACTTTCTCTTTTTTATCAACTCGGGCAACTTAACATCTTCAGATAATGGGGAACCGCTAAGTAAGGAATCCTGTACAGCCCTTGCTGCAGCTAGTTCCATTTCCAGATCCGAAATTGCTTTATCCAAGTTGCTGCAATTTGAAGGTGTTCATCAATTACCCATTAAAAATCATTGATGAATTAATGAATAAACATCTAAAGGACAAAAAGTGCTTACTGAATAGCATCTTGTGTCTTTGGAACTCTGCCTAGTACATCCTTTGACACTCCTCTCACATCCTTCTGACAAAACACAAATTGACAAATTTATACGCATTAATCTCTAAATTAAAAATTAAATTTTCTTTCAATATAGATAGTAAAAGACTGTAATAATCAAGTACTCACAACTTTTGGATCACAACCATCTGATTCTAACTTAAGCTTTTCATCAGCAGTCCCTCTTGAACGCGACATATCTTTAGCTTCTGGCACAGCCCACATCCTGTCAGCATTAAACATAAACCAATCAGGCATCTACAGGAAGCTTCGCTATTGTGAATCAAACATCTGAATTAAGGAGAAAAAAATTGAATTAATGACTGATAAACTATTACTTTCAAGACAAAAACTCATATGAGACGGTCTCATGCATGAGATGGGGTACAACTTAACACAAATCACACCCACCCCTCCCAAAGTGTTAAGGCGCCAATGCCCAACTTATGCCCCGTCTCACCGTGAGACCGTCTCATACAAGTGTGCCTCTACTTGCAAAGGTGACCAGCAGGTGATGAATTTGTAAGAGCAAACTTATCAATTTTTGTGTATAAAAAATCCATCTTCCTAACTCAGACTTATTAAACTTGCACATAAGATTGCAGCAAATCCCATGTATAGTCCACTCGGGTGTGAGTTAGATCTAACGGTCATGCAGTCAGAGACGGACGCACAGTGTCCACTCCGGGGGCACGTGCCCCCACAATTACTTATCTTTTTATATAAATTATATTTACTATTAGTCTTTTAAAGCTCATCATGCAATGTTATGTAAAAGAGCCCAATTATATTTGAGCGTAGGCCCAATTATATTTGAACATCGGCTCAAATGCCAAATTCAAATCCCTACACAAGTCACAATTCCTCCGTATCCCACACAACATACAGTCTGAAAATATTTCAGTTGATAAATTTCATAAGAAGATTTTAGTAGTATTGATATTGAATCAATCATGAAAATATTTTAATCTATAAAAAATAGTAGATTTCAAGTGTAATAAACTTGAGATATTATATAGAAAGAACTTATTTTATATTTATATTTTATTTGTGCCCCCGCAATATAAAATTCCTGGGTCCGTCCCTGCCTGCAGTTAAATGCACTGTGCAGTTACTGCAGGGGATCCACTCCCATAGTCCACTAGCACTGAATTTGGGTAAAGTTCCAAAAAAAAAAAAAAAAAAGTAGCTGAATATGTGCCAAAAACTTGTTACAGGGTAGACATCAAGGGAGAAATTAGCTTCTCAGTTGACAATTTAGGACTAGAACCACTTCTACAACCCCAGGTAACAGCTGCTGCAAAAGTAGTGGTAACTCAAATTCTAGGGTTAATTTCTAACTTTGAACATCGGGCAATCATCACAATTTTGAGTCATTTTTCCCTATAACGGTTACTCTCCTATGTTTGTAACAAAAGAAAGTGCAGTTGTAATCACTAGAATTGACATATGAGTGAAGTTTCCCAACAGCGTAAGGAAGACGGAACAAACTTTAAATTTACTTAATCAAATAATTACATCAGATTCCCCATATGTACATTCACTTCTAAAAAGATCCATCATTATTAGCAGCACTATTTGATACTAAAAAAGTGGGTTTACACTTTCCAAACATAGATCAAATTGAAAATGTTGGAAACCGTCAATGGCGTTGATTACCAATTACGGCCATCATTTCATAATTTGGTCATCATAGGTAAACCCCCTATAAACCTAAAAATCTAAAACCAAAATATACAATGACAAAATTAAACACAATTGATATGAAATTCGACGGATCAAACCTGTCGGTGAAGAGCATTCCTGCACAGAAACAACCAATACAGAAAAGAAGAGTGAGTTTTCTCGAGACATTGTTCTTTGAATGCGACTCTACTCCTCTGCTCTTCCAAGACATGGTTCCCTTCCAATAACCCCTCAATTGCTCAACTTAAGCATAACCGATCTCAAATCCAGATTAAATAAACAAAACTCCAATCAATTCAGCAACAGATCCAAAATTGGCTTCAAACCATCAATCCGAAGTTCAAATAACCCAGGCTCAAACCACTCAAAGATCAGAACGACGAAAAAACTGAAAAACGCAACAATTACACCTACACGCACTCAAAACACCATATAACTCTCAGTTTTTTGACATTAGAAAAATGGGAGAGATCATCAAATTGAACAATTGAAGGATAAAATTCAAAGATCAGGTCAAAATAGATATATACTAGATGTTAGGTATATGAATATGTGCAAAACAGAAAAGGGCTCCGATATTAGCGTAGCTGGAGGTTTGTCGGCAGAGAATGAAGAAGAATTGAGGAAGAAGATGAAGTAGGAACGGTGGTGTGTGGAATTTGAGACGAACAGAATAGACCCACCACCCACCCCAACCCAACCCAACCCCACTCTGTTCCAAGTCTTTTTTTTTTTTTTTAATTAATTTTTGTTAAAATTCAAAGTTGACAAATAAATAAAGAATAGCAGGTACAAATTGCAATGCCATTAATAAATTCCTTACTTAAATTTGTCGGTGCAGTGTCTCTGCCTGCTAAAACTTTTACAAAATGGTTATAATATTATATGCTATGGTTAAAAACTCATCAATAAATTGAAAATAAATACTCCCCTCCTTTAAAAAAAAAAACAAAAAAAAGAACCCCCATTTTTAAAAAAATAGCTGTTGTGCATAAAATTATTATTATTTAAAATATAATTTATATTTTTAAACACTCAAAGTGTTTGTGTATGACTGTGATAGTTTTTACACATAACAGTGATAGAGTTTATGTATTCCCCCTAAAAGAAAACCCTCATTTTTAGCCTCTTCTCATTTAAAAAATTCTTTTTTATCAAGATTATTTATTTCATTTTTTTTTAGCCAAGAGAATTAATTTTTGGGCAATTATACCCTTAAAGAAGTTAACAAAAAATTTAAAAAAAAACGGTGGTACGGGACTAATATAGTGTAGTACGAAATTAATTAAATTATGGTACAAATTTAAAAATGATGGTACAAGTTGAATTAAATTATGGTACGGACTGAAATGATGGTGGTACGGTGTTAAAATAAGGTGGTACGGGGTAGAAATAAGTGTGGTACAATAGTGATAGTGGTACGGGGTTGATAAAATAGTGATGCGGATTTGAAACGATATTTCTGGTGAAGTGATAGTGATGCAGGGGTTAATTCAAGGGTGGTACGAGCTGAAATAATGTTGGGACGGGGTGTATATATGGTAGTACGAACTAAAATAATAAAAAGCATAAAAAATGGTAAAGTTGGAAAAAAATATATTCTCTTGACTAAAAAAGAATGATTATAATTTTTATGATAAAAAATAACTTTTATTTTTATGTTATGCTATTTATAAACTCATCCATTTTTTTTTAAAGAGATAGAGTTTATATATAGATTTAGTTCATAAGAGTGTTACTAAAAAAAATTATCTATTTTTTTGTTATTTGATTATCTCAAAGGATGAAGATATCGCTATTGCATGAAATATTGCAACCTTAATTTTACGAAAATATCGATGTCGCATATCGATATCACAAAATTTTAGAAAAATATAAATTTTAAAAATTTAACATGAAATTTTATAAATTGTTATAGCATACTATTATATATATATAATATTTCATTTAATGTCACAATAAAATGACATTTTAAAATAAACATATTAATAATAGACTATATAATTATTATTTGATGTAAATTAAATAATTTAAAATATAATAAATAGTACTACCTCTGTCCTGGTTTTGTTTGGTCATTTCACTTTTAGCGAGGGAGTTGTTTATTAGTATATGAAATGATAAAGTAACTTTTAAGGAGACGTAGGATAAATGATGGGTAAGACTATCATACCCCACCTTAAAAAATCTCATTATTATTTCAAATACTAATAAACAACTCGCTCGCTAAAACATGCGTCAAATAGTAAATGGACAATTTAAAACAGGGCGGAGGGAGTGTTGGGGTTATACTGGAAAGTATGTTTTTACTTTGTATAACCAAACTGAATTTCTGTCTTATTTACTGAAATAAATTATTTATCACTGATGCTTTAAATATCATTGAATGTTACATATATTTACTGCATAATTGTTCAATAAATAGTACGTGATACATTGTAGTTAATTTAGTGATACCAGATCACAGAAGATTAAATTAACAGTCTCTTGTAACTAAAAGTACGTTATTCACGACCTAGATGGAAATGAACAATCCATCGTGAAAGGTTGAAGTGTAAGGTTCAGATTGACTTGTCTTGACCAAGAGATTACACTAGTGCATGACTGATGCACTGAACAGGACCTACAGGAGGATAAATTCTTCAGCACTGAACCAGGAAGAATTAGACCTCAGTGGTTCGTTATTTCTTAATCTTCGTCCCTTAAATAGGATCGCGTGTGGTTAGTAATTATTGCTTTGACTTATGACGGGTAGAGAATCAATGAGATTCAATACTTTATATCTTGGGCAATATTACTGGTCACATGCGATTGCTAAGATTTAATACGAAGAATCGTGTGCGAGTACGCTCGTCTGATTTGCCCCCTTGGGAGGTTCATAAGATTTATCATACCAAATCTTCCAAGTGGAATTAGTTTCCGGTATGGATAATAATGTTGAACCGTTCCTTGACCAAGGACAAAAGATATTAATTAAAGGAAGGCTATTTCAGTGGCTTGAATTAATTAATGGGCTGGATAATCTTAAACACGGGAAATAATAATCGGGAGCCATATTAACAGTAATATGGGTTAAGATGGATAGTGCAATATTAATTATGTAGTGGGATTAATTAATATTTATGGGCTTGAATAATATTGTGGCTCAATATTAGAGATTCAAAGTCCATTAGAAGGTCCAATCTTAATTCTCCTAAAGGCCCCTCAAGTAGCCCAAAGATAAAGTCCAATAACTGAAAAAGGTGTTTAAAATAAAATAAATTATTGTTGTCTATTTTTCCAAATTTTTCGAAAATAATAAATAAAAGAGGGAGAAAGATTTTCTTTGAATTTTGTTATGAAATGAGAATAAGTATTCTTGGAATACAAGTTTATCTCATTAAATTCAAGAAATCTCCCACTTGGTTATTTATCTTGAGATTTTCGAAAATAATGAAGAAAATAAGGAATGAAAGATTTTCTTGATTTTCTTGAAAAGATATTATGGAAGATATGTATTCTTGGAATACAATAATATCTCATAAATTCAAGAAGATTCAAATCTTGGATTCCTACTCCTTATTTTTTTTCAAAAATACCATAACAAGAGAAGGTGGAATTTTTGTGGAATATTTTAAATATGGAGAAAAGAATATATTGGATATATTCAAGATTTCTTGGAGACCAAAAAAAAGATTTTCCCATCTTATTCACACACAAAGTTTTCGTCCAACACCCCTCTATAAATAGGGGATGAATGTTTCATTCCCAAGTGCAATTTCATGTGTTGGAAAAATTAGAAATCCACAAGGTGGTGCAACATAATTTTATTTTTCCGTTTGTTAAATTGTTCGCGAGTTCCTACCACCGGATTGTTGAACAAGGACAATGGAATACTTGAGAAGACTTTTTGGTGTGTTCGTGTGAACGGGATCCATCTTCTCAACGGTTGTCACTCCTAGAGGTTAGTTCACGTAAACCCGTAGTAATTCCGCATGCGTAGGATTTATGTGAACTGTTTATATGCATGATTGGTTATTGAATTATTATTTGAATTAATATGGGATTAATTCATGCTAGTAATAATTGTTAGAATTAAATTTGTATTTAAATATTCATCCCGAATAGATCCGGGCAATTAATTCCCCAACAGGGAGTACAACATAAAAGGCATAAAATTACATATTATAATATAATTAGTACCTAAATCATGACCTATTAAGATTCAACTATAAAAGATTTAATAACATATTTATCCAAACAATACTAAATATATTGTACTACTAATGTGCTAGAGTGTATACAATATACCTCTAGCAAAGTAAATTAAGAAATAAATTGACATCATTATAAGAATACTATATTATTTGCATTAATCTTATAGTTGAGGTTTTTTTTTTACTAAAAGAAGATTTGCGGTTTTTTTTTAAAATGAGGTATTTCACAATTTATCCATGATATTTCTCGATTTTCATTAAATTTTATGCTATGACTAATTCGATAGTGATATCGATATTTTGTGATATTTCGCAATATATATATTCGGAAAAAATACATCCCAATATATTTGTGATTAAAACAAAAAAAATACATCCCCCACGATTTTTGGGAAAAAACCACCTTAATATTGTGATTAAAACAAAATATTTTTTTATAATATTGCGAGATATCGAGATATCCTCACGATTTTTGGGAAAAATACTTTTCACCTTAATATTCATGTCGCACTCACAAAATATGCAATATATCCTCGATATATTGTGATATTTTCATCCTTGTTATCTCGAATTAAAGTCCACTTTTATTTTAGAGGGCACCCCCGTCAATCTCATAAAGACAGTCCATTTTTATTTTTCACATAGATCAATAAAATATCATGTATTGTGCTTGAAATTCTAAATATTAGCTTAAAAATATTAATATACCCTATTACGGAAATTTGACAAACAAAATAATGTCAAACTATAGTGGATTGAAGAACACAACAACAAACTTATATCACTTAGTTGTAAGCAAGAAATCACTTATGTGGCATAGGAAAGACATAGTTGAAACCTCAACAATCTTACCCAAACCATCATTTAATTAATTTTTTTAATTAATTCAATCTTCTCATTTATACATATTTCATATTTTACCCAATTTCATTAATTATATTAAATTTTTTTACCCAACCCGACCTGAACTCGGCCCGAGTGGTTCATGGTTCACCCGGCCCCAATGGTTCATGATTTAGGGTTTAGGTTTATATAATTAATGAGAAGAATGAATTAATTAAATAAACTAATTAAATAATGGTGATATTTTCATCCTTGTTATCTCAATTAAAGTACTTTTATTTTAGACGCCAATCTCATAAAAAAGGTCCATAAACATAGATCAATACAATATCATGTATTGGCTTGAAATTCTAAATATTAGCTTTTATATACGAATTTGATCGTATGATATATTTACCATGACACAAACTTATACATATCACTTATGTGGCGCAAGACATATCTGATCAATCATTTTTAATTTTTTTTATGGTAAAATGGAAAAAATTTAATTTCAATGTCATAATCATGATTTAGGGTTTAGGTTTATTTTAAAAGAATGAATTAATTAAATAAACTAATTAAACCGCGACCGGTTCAACCGGATGGTAAAATGGAAAAAAATTAATTTCAATGTCATAATCAGTGTTTTCGGTTCGGATTTTCAGTGTATACTGGTTTTGATTGGTTTTGATCTGGCCCAAGATCTGAACTAGTCAAAAACCGGGTTAACTCGGTAAACCGGCGACCCAGATGACCCGGTTTATTCTTCTAATTTTATAAAATTCGGGAAAAAAAATAGAGTTTCAGATCTATGATCTACATCTTTGTATCCACCATGAGAGAGAAGGTATCCGCCATGAGAGAGGGGAAAATGGAGAAAGAAAGGGAGTGGAGAGAGTAGAACCTGAAAGTCATTGATGGGCGATGGGTGTGTTGAAGAAGACGGCGCTGCGCCGGTGAAGAAAGTAAAGGGCGACGCTGCGCTGAAGAAATAAACGGCGACAGTTTTCGAAGAGTGGTATAGGGTTTGTAATATCAAGGTGGGGCCTATTCTCATGGGCCAAAATCATTTTTTGAGTCGAGTAAACCCAAGTAAACCCAAAATTTAAACACGGCTATGACAAATTCTTTTTAATGATGTACTATTATGTTATACTCCACAATATTAAATAAATTATATTATATTTTATATTACTAATAATATAATATATATAAATATGTATCCGATACATCCGGTTTTTTGATAACAGTTTAACCGGTCGAACCAGTGACCCAGTGACCCAGTTCGTCGTCCGGTTTGATGACCGGTCCGGGTTTAAAAACATTGGTCATAATATGGGGATTTTAGACCATGTATAATCTTTTTTTAAGAAAGTGAACTGTAATTTGAGAAACTCAAAAAAGAATAGTGAACTATCTTTTTTTCAGACGGAAGGTGTATATTTTATTTAAAATACTCTTATTTAATGAATGTTGGAATTAGTCATTAATATACTCCATTCGTTCCAAAATATTTTTTTTAAAAAAAAAGATGCTTCACACGAATTTTAAAAAATTATTAAATAAAAATAAATATAAATGCAACATGATATTTTTACCCTTTTATTTATTTACATGATCATTTATTAATATTATTACAAAAATAAATATAAGGGCAAAGCTGAAAATATGACATTTAGTTCTATTAATGTAAAATGACAAACATTTTAGAAAATAATTCCTCTCTAAAAAGACAAATATTTTGAGTTAGAGAGAGTATTAAATTCGGGCATAAAAGAAATGTTGAGGGAAATTTTGTTTTTTTTCAAGGTGTTTTCTTAATTTAAGTGAGAACTAGTGGACTATGTTTTTGAGATGGAGAGAATATTCTACTTTAATTAATAATTCACAAAGTCTTGTATGCATAGTGCACAATTGCAATTTTAAATGGTATTACTTGTTTTTATTGAACAATATTGGTTGGTTAGCATTAGTTGTTTTCACGGTATAATATTAATTATTTTCATTGAACAATATTAATTGTGCACCAGTTACACGGTGCAATAGATGAACAAGAGACAAACTTTTATTTTTTTTTGCTTTTTGCTACTGCCAAATAAGACAGTGAAATCCCTCTGCAGATCAGTAAATGTATTAAGAGTATAAAGTATGGTAGAAGGAAGTAGTGGATAAATTGAATTAAAGAATGTCCAATGTAACTGGGTTACACATAAACTAAAATATAAAAAGGTTAATTTTAAATAAATACACAACATTTATGTCAAGTATCAATTTAATCACAATCTTCAATATTATAGTTAAAAAAACTAACTTTTAATATTGTCGCAAATCGATACATGTATATTTTCCTCCGACCTCTGCAGATGTCATGGCTCGCGGGACTACACTGTTTTTTTTTTTTTTTTGATACACTATTTTGTTCTATCTACGTTATTGTGACAAAAAATTCAAGAAAACTCACACTCGATATTGAATTTTATGTCAAAATAATGTACCAAAATAAAAATTAAATCGTGTAATTCTACATTGCAAGTTCAACGAGCCACGACATCCGTCAACAACATCAAATGTTGTGTTTTTTAACTATAATCCTGAAGCGGTCAGAAAAAAAATGAATTAATTTGCAACAACATCAAATGTTGAGTTTTTTTTACTATAATCTTGAAGGTTGTGATTTTATTTTTTTTATCGGGCAAATAGTGACTCGAACACATGACCTCACAACATATGTAATGGTGCTATAACCACTTGAGTTATTCCACTTGAAGATTGCAATTAAATTGATATTTGATATAAAGGTTGTGTATTTATTTAGAGTTAACTCAAAATAAAATTTAAAAACGTACATAACATCGAGGAAATAAATGTTCCTTTTTAAAAAAAATGTCATACTTGTTGAGGGATAATATCAATTTGCAAATTATATATATTATAACATGAATAATTTTTTGTATTAAATTACAACCTGTATTATATAAAATTAACTGATTGCAACCTTCAACATTCAGGTCACAATTTGATAAAGAAAAAATTATATACATTGAACATTAGAAAGGTCATAACTCATATGCAAATTGATATTACCCCTACTTGTGACATATATATTAAAAATTGGAGTATATTGAATTATTCACTCTTTCGATCAATGGAAAGTAAAAGTGTGGAGGATTTGAATCATTTGCAAATTGCAAGCATTGTACACAAATATTGCACTTAACCATCTAAATAAGTCAATGTTGTACATATCCCCTTTTAAAAAGTAGGTTTTATGTAAACTCTAAAGTAGATTTTATGTAAAACTCGAGATCACGTGAGCTTTCTATTTTAATTATTATCATGTATATGAAGTATTATTATTTTAAAAAATACTTAGTTTTAAATAATTACATTATAAATATGCATAACAGTTGTAATGTGTATACACAATAATTATAATACACATGTATATCTATAAAAAAAGTTCACATGAATTCGAATTCACATAAGTTTTTACTCTTCTTTAGAGGCATTATTGAGCTGCAAATGAGGGCTTTAATTAGAAATCGTGAACTCAAATTCTTTTAAAAGCTGAACTCAAATTCTTCTATCTGTATTTTTCGATTAAAACTGTAATTTACAGTTTATTTTTTGTATGACTTCAAACAAATAATAAAAAAATATAAAACAAAAACGTACTCCCTTCGTCCATGAAAAGTTTATCCACTTTCATTTTCGTAACGTCCCACAAAAGTTTGAACACCTAAGAAAAAAAACTATTTACTTAATCTCACACTCACAATATTCACATATTTACACCAAATATTATTAATTTTGGGGCTATACATACACTCAATTCAATGAATTTTATTTACTTTATATATAAAAATTTATCACAATACCCTTCAACGTTCTATTTATTACATTTTTCTTTTAATATCATAATATGTTTGTCCAAAAGTTGGGCAAATTTTGAGGGAGGCAGTATTATTCCAAATAAACCCTTTAATGACATCTCTAGTACAACGTCTAAAAGAGCTAGTATTCAGAAAAAAATTGGTATGTTGGAATAGATAGAGAATTAAATGACCATTCCTTAATCTATTCAAAATACATTGATTGATAAGTTTTTTTTTTTAAGGAATCATAATTCCATTAGGAATGATTATTCCCAAAAATAAAGGAATTGTGATTTCTTACATACCCCATGCGTTTATGTATTCCACATTTTGAGGAATGAAATTTTTTTCCACTAAAAATATTGTCATTCATTTCATAATATTACCTTCTACCAACGACAATAATAATATAATAATAATATTATTTTATTAAAATAATTATTTAATAAAAATAAAAATAATAACCAACTCCAATAATAATAATAATCATATTAAATATAATAATATTAAAATATATAAATAATATAATTTTTTTAATAATAATACTATATCTCAAAAAATGTAAATTAAAGCAAAATCTCAAAAATTATATTATTTATATATTTTAATATTATTATATTTAATATTATTATTATTATTATTATTATTATTATTATTATTATTATTGGAGTTGGTTATTATTTTTATTTTTTTAATAAAATAATATTATTATTAAATTATTATTATTGTTGTTGGGTAGAAGGTAATATTATGAAATGAATGATAATATTTTTTGTGGAAAAAAATTCATTCCTCAAAATGTGGAATATATAAACCAATGGGGTATTTAAGAAATCACAATTCCTTTATTTTTTGGAATGACCATTCCTAATAGAATTATGATTCCTTCCAAAAATACATATCAATCAATGTATTTGGAATAGATTAAGGAATAATAATTTCATTCCCTATCTATTCCAATATAGTGCCTATTTTTTAAATTTAAGTAAAAAGGCAGAAGCTAGTATTTATGTTTTTGAAAAATTATATTTAACAGTTTTAAAAATAAGTGTTTTTTAAGTTTTTTTTAGAGTTTTAAAACAAGCATTAACTGAGGCAGCCATTTATTATATCATTTGTTTATCTTTTTAAATCTATCAATCCAAATGAGCTTGGATATTATTGGGTTTAGATTGTTCTATATAATATCGTGTTGTGCAGTAAACTCGTGCAGATTTATAATATATTTTTAGCTGAATAACACAATTATGTGTTGTACAAAATTTAAGTTTATTCTATCAATTTTATATTAGGTTTCAATTTTTGTTGATCACATTTTCGTTCCTTTATTCTTTCAGATTTCATTTTTTGTTGATCACATTTCGTTTTTTTTTTTTTCTTTCTTTTAGTACAAATTATTTGGGGCTAAATATTGAATGTTCTTCCTTGAATCATTAATCAAGTTAAGATCATTTTTTGTCACAATTATTGTTGGAACCACATTTATTAATAATTTAATTTTAGACGTTGTTTTATGAATAATCTTTACCTAATTCACATTTTTTTTATTTGATTATTCAATTTATATACATATAATTTTTTAGAGAATGAGATCAATAATATTTCGAATATTATGATATAAGTATATTAATTAAATGAATTTTAATGTAATAAATTAAATTATAAACTATATATAATATAAAAATATATTTAAATTTTTTTTTTTTTTTTTTTTCATTAAGTTGGGCACTCACTTAATTTTGTAACTCCGCCACATGCAAAAGAGAGATCATTTTCTAAAAAAAAAAAAAAGAGAGATATATATATAATAATCGCAAGTGTCCGGCTAAAGTAAAATATGTGGGGATGAATGATTGGGTGGGTTTCACACATGGTGCACGTGCATAGAACATGCATCGTGTTTCTTTTCTAAATTATCATATTTACAGATCATTTTGCCCCCTAACTTTAATCATCTACGTTACGTACACGACCTGCATGTTGTTCAAATTAAAATTCATCAAAACAATACTTTGATCTGTCTTTAAAATTCGTGGGTGAATTATATTATGAGGATTTTCTTGTTTTCGAGAATGTACCTGTATAAATTCGAGAATGAGATTATTTGTTTCATAATTGATGTTTCACTTTATATTCTATAATATGGATGAACGACACGTAGAATAATAAAAAATATTTAACGAATTACCATATTTTGAGTTTATGCGTTAAAAATTCAGCAGGATGAAACACCAATAAAATACGAAAAGTGAAATAGGAGAACTGAATCGATAAATTCGTGGGTGATTTATATTTATTTCCGACAAAGTCTAGTATGCAAATTTGTATAGATACAAAAACTTTAATTTTCAACCAAATTCTATAATTGATTAATATAATACAAAATTGAGTGGTTCATGGTTCACTCGGCCCGACTAGTTCATGGTTCACCCAGCTCAAATATGTCACAATTTAGGATTAATTATTTAGTGTTTAGGGTGTAGTTGGTTGATTTAAGGCAATTTTATAGATTTTCATCTATACAAATTTGCACACTAGACCTACTCTTTATTTCCTTCAAATTTTGGCTCAACTATTCAAACTTTAAAATTTGTGAGTTGGTTTCCAAAAAGAAAAAAAAAATTGTGAAAGTTATGTTTTAATATATCATGCAACTTCCTAGAGACTTGCAAAATAAGAAAATGATGAGGTCGGACTAAATTACTTGTGCAAGTTTTTTTTTTTTTTTTTAAACAAAGCCATTGATATTTCAGTAATAAAATATAGTCAAGACGTTTTTATGTTTTACTCTTCCAAGTATATATTATTAAATAGACAAAACCAACTCACCCCGCTAAGAGGCCAATTTCTCGTCCCTCCAAAGAAAAGAAAGAACAAAGTGAAATATTTAACAAAGACAATAGGTAATATTATAATTAAAATTAAGTCGTAGTTGTTATTGTATAGCTGCAGTAGGTGGCAAGTAGTACTTCAACAGCTGCATTTGATGGTTCGAGTTGGTCGACTGTGGGCTACACCTCACCAAACGCTCAACCCTTGCATAAACTCACAACAAACAAATAAATATTTTTAAAAAAATAGTGATAAATAGGGCTGATTGAATAATGCTCTTTTTTTATTATTTAATAAAATATTTAGAAGTGGGAAAATAAAAAACTGCCTTCATTTCTTCATGCAACCGGCAACGGGTCCCGAAACCTATCCGAATATACCCTAAAAATCGTTTTTGCAGTCGAATCGGTCAAATCCGAAAGAATCGGTCGAAATCGGACTAAAACCGGATGAACCGGTTCTCTCCCTAAAAAAAATATTACTTTTAATTATATGAATCAAGGTCCACCTTTACCCATTTTATAATACTTTCTCTCACATTTTCCTCTTACACTTTCGACGTGGGACAAAATATATGAGGTACATTTTTTTCCCTTATATTATTTCCTTTCACATTTTTCTCAAACACTTTCAATGTGGGACAAATATATGGGTTACACTTCTTCCCTTTTTATATTATTTCCTCTCACATTTTTCTCTTAATACTTTCGACGTGGGACAAGATTATGAGATCCACCTCTTTCCCTTTTATCAGTGTTTTCATAACCAAACCAATGATCGAACCGGACAGATCACCGGTCAACGATTCAACCGGTCGGACCGATTCAACCGGCGGTTCAACCGTTGAAATGATTTATGCCTTTTTTTTTCAATATTTCTTATATTTAGTTAAAAAATAAAATAAATATACACCTACAAAAATTTAAACATATATCTTATAACTCTTCATATTTAAGAAAACACAATAGAGTCATAGTCATAATAAAAAACAACGCAATTATATGAGAGAAAACAATATAAAAGGGGGAAGATGCATCTTATATTTTTATCCCACATCGAGTAAGTATTAGAGTAAAATGTGAGAGAAAGTAATATAAAGGAGGAATAGGTGAATCTCATAATTTTGTTCCACATCGAAAGTGTTAGAGGAAAATGTGAGAGAAAATAATATAATAGGGGAAGAAATGTAACTCATATATATATCCCACATCGAAAGTGTTAGAGAAAAATGTGAAATAAAATAATATGAAAAGGAAGAAGTATACCTCATATATTGGGGTAATTGCAATGTAGTAAATGGTTTTAGAGAACAATAGCAATGCAATACATTCCAATTGAAAACTAGCAACCTAGTACAATTTTAATAGGTTAAAATACCATGATTACCCTTTGAGTTTTATGTAGGATTGTTTAGGCTTAGTAATTAAATTAAAATTGTCAAATCACACCTTACACACATCTTACACACACTTATAGAGATGGTAATCATCACTTTTCATTTGAACTTTAATTCAAAATTCAAAAAAGCATTTACCCCCATTTTTTTAATTCAATTTGAATATCATCATCTTATCACATTACATACAATATTTTGAATCAATCTGAATACCAACTTGAAGAAGAAAAAAATACAGCTCCCCTTTCTTATTGTGTCCGAGAAAGAACCTGATCGACATTGATTATTTGGAGAGACGAGGAGAATTCAGCACTGAGGTCACATTTTGAGAGGTTCATAGCGTGTAAAATCACCAGATGAGAACAATGGAGTCACCCGCAGAAACAAATCGCAACGAGGGGGAGTGTGTATGTCTTATAAGTGTGAAGTACAAAGGTGAGTGCAAAATCATATCTATTAAGCAAAACATATATTAAGTTTGGTGAAACTTTCAAGATGAGGTGTCTCACGCCAAGTTTCGCTAGGGTGATTGCATTCAAGGGTTCCAGTATAATACTATTGGCTTTTTGTTGTGATCATTTTTGTAAATCTTTTTTGCTACAAGATGTTGTGCATAAATGCCAAGTTGGATTATTCGAAACCGAAATTTGTACCAGTATTTTTTTAATTTCAATTAGAAAAAATCTAACCCCTCACCCTTTGTGTGCGGTGGTGTAATGAATTCAATTTTTTTATAGTGTTTTTTGTGTCAGCTACAATGCAAATGTAATCAACTATATGCACCGATGCTGCTTATAATGCAATATAACCCATCATGTTAAAATTTATAAATCTATGTTATTTTTTGTGCACTTTTGTAATAATAATACACCCAAATAATAATAATAATAATAATAATAATAATACACCAAAATAGTGTTTTCATGAATTTAGATAAGTTACACATCAAATAATAATAATAATAATAATAATAATAATACACCAAAATAAGTGTTTTGTAATACAGACAAAGTAGATTTATTTAGGTTGTTAGTAACAACTCAAATTACTGAACAAAACATATTATTACATTTTTTATTGGACTCAAAATCATGCTCGAGATATGATGGACTACTGCAAATAAACCATCATTACTCCTTTTTTGGTGATTGATTGACAGTATTTGATAGAGACAGGCCGATTCTTTTGGTTCATAACAAATTTTTTTTTATCAAGTTGAATTATGCTTATGACTATATACAACATTTTTTTGCACCATTTAAATAATTGTTCAAAACTTTCAAAAAATAGAGAGGTGGGACCCGGGTGAGTGGGGGTGGGGAAACATATTGTCTGCCACATTTTTGCATGGGAGGTTGGGGAAATCAGACATACATCGAGTTTGACGCTATGACGGTTGATAAATAAGTCATATTCAACTTCCAAAGAGACACAACATATATACAGATTACATGCACTATCTATTATATAATATGAGCCCATATATGTCATCCCACAACATATATGCATTTTTCATTTTTGTGTGTGCCTTGCTTCGAACATATTTAACTTCTTTTTTTTTTTTTAAATATAGTAGGTATGGGGGATTGTGTTTTCTATAGGCGGGTGTTGATGATGTAATTATTATATTTTTTGCTATATAAATATTATCTGGTTATGTATATCAACATCGTCTACTATGCATATTACGTCCAAATTATACAATTATTAGAATGTAAATGCAATAATACATTTATGTTATAACATTATGCACTTTTTATACAATCAGTATGCCATCGGTGCAATACAAACTTCAATGTTAGCAATCGATTCAATTATACAATCAGTGACTATCAATACAACTATACCGATTTATAAATATGACATCAAAATAAGTTCAATCAATATTTTTTACCATCAAATATGACATCAAAAAACCACCTGCAATATAAGTTCAAACAATATTTTTTACCATCAAAATATGATATTCAACGTTCACATATTTATAACATACTAACAAATATATCCACCCTTCATAAAATAAGGCAAGTAACATGATCATATTTTTCAACATTCCAAACGTTTACCCAGACCAAACATCCATAATTAAGTTATAAAATCCCTAAAAACAAAAATACAGTCTACATATTCAACAACTGGCCTACATAGTAAGTACGCAAAACACGGTCTACATCCACAAACTTATCATAAATTTGACCTTAGTACATATTTTTCTAGTCACTACATACTACATATTGCGCGGAACAATAACATGCGCTGAGTCAACAAACCACGTAACCATCTTGGCACGATAATCCCCAGATTTACTCTTAGAACTCCGACCCGTCAAAGTTGTACCTGTGCACAAGATGCTCTCAATTTGTTGACAAACTATCACACCACAGTCTACCGAAGTCTCAAACTGATGTAGGCAATCAATCGAACATGACTTCTTAACGTACAATTTAACAGAAATAAAAGAATATATACCCAACATCTTGACGTCAAGACAACTGTGGTATTGGCGTAAGGGTACTCCTCGTACATCCCTTTCATGATGTCCACCCACGCATCGATGACCTACACAAAACAATTGTAATAATTTTTTTTTGAACTTTTCAATAAAACCATACAACTTATCCACGACGTACCTGACCATCAACCTCTTTGTGGTTAACAAGATCAACTACATTGTAGACATTCACGGTAGATAATGGACTTTCACCCATGTATATTATATATCTGCATTATACAAACCAATATCAGATATCAGATTTGCACTAGATATATAGTTTCTCACAAAAAAACCTTTTTTTATCACAACACCACACAACATTGCATTATAAACCACTACCTTGCATATCCACATTCAAATTGCATAAGTATATTTATATATATATAAGACACTGTTAATATCATTAGAATTTTAGCATGTATTTTTTTTTTTTTTTTAATTGCCCATGCAATAGGTAAGGATTAATTTTTCCCATTATCAAATAGTCAACAGAAACAAAAAACACATACTTAATACTCTAGTTATAAATTTTTTAATGGAGAATGGAAACAACTTAAGCAAATTACCACCATTTGTATGACACTATGACTACCAAATCATTACCAGAAACAAGAGCAAATTACAGGTGCAACTAATTTACTATCAAATTGATGTAGAAAATAAGATATTACTACTACTGGACTAAAAATAAGAAATTACTACTACTAGATTAAAATAAGAAATTACTAATACTGGACTATTAAGCTCTAGAAAAAAGAAATAATTCAATAAAAGAAATAATTCCACAAAAAGAAAATACTACTACTGGATTAAAATGCAATCTAGAAAAGAAATAATTCCACAAAAGAAATAATTCTACAATATACAATTAACCTAGAAAATGGCGGCGAACGGAGTGGAGACAGGAGTGGCATCGAACGGCGAGTGCGGGCAACAGAGCGGCGAACAAAGACGATCGGGGCGAACTCGGGCGGCAGGGGCTCAGGGCTTGAGTTCTCTCTCATTGTGCGGCTGTGATTTTGAATTGGGGGGTGGGGAGAGCGTGGGGGGGGAGGAGGAGTGTAGGTGATGAAGTGGTGGTTCAAGGTGTTTTTCGGTGGAAATGTGACGATGGAAATTTTCTCTCTCTATAATTATTTGTGATTGATAAGAATGGGAGATAAATAGGCTTTCTTTAGTTTAAAATCTAATACACAAATGAGAAATGCTGCATTGGGTTCGAAAATTGAGTGACGTGTGGACAGAGAAATCATAGCCTGTGGAAGTTTCCCTTTCCAATGTGCATTAGCAGCCTGAGATAGAATGTTAAATTGTTGGAATTTAGAGGCACGTAAACACGTAATACATGCGCAGCGGAAATAACGGTTCACCAACAACGAACATGTAATTGCACAATTAAAGTACGTGTAAACATAAAGAGAAATCTTACAGTAAACCGTATGCATATTTCTCTACTGTGGTATCCACGTAATCCCCGTTCACGGACTTCCACAGATTTGCCAGCGTTGAATCTGAGACGGAATTTGCTAGGAAAATTCTTATTCTAGATTTTATGGAGAAAAATGAACAACCGTTTTATGGATTCCCAAGAGCTCATATATATAGGAGAGACTTAACTTAAATCTTAAGCTAACCTGATTGGAAAATAAAATCCCTAATCTTTACTTAAATAAATCTCTAAGATTTATTTCCCACATATAAAATCTCTACGGATTTAATTCCCTTATATGAAAATCTCTACGATTTATTTCCATATACATTAAATCCTACAATTATATTCAAAATATAATTATTGGGAATTCCTATTTAATTAAATCCAATTTAATTAAATATTAATAATAATTAATTCTAAATTAATCTATTATTAATTAATTCTCCATAAATTAAATATTAAATCTAATTTAATATTTAATCAACCAACTATAATCCGTAAAGGGAATTACTTGTTGTGTGACCCATATGCCCTCATATATCGAGCGATTAGTCAAACTAACGGTCTTAATTGAACCCTAGACAATAAATCAGACATTCTCAATATATGAGGTACGTTGCGAGAAACGTGCAACTACTTGTAACTGAAACATGGGCTATTACGATTTCCTCCTTTCATTCGCGAATACTCGATTAAGTCTTGAACATGATGAAGTGTCTATTCAAATAACTTAATCATGTTATCTCCAATCACTAATTGATCATGTGTGTCACACTTAGCCACAAAGTCTAAGTTGACGTGCATCGGCCGATGACTTTGATCCAATTATGATGAGAAGATGACTATTCTCTCTAAATCCACTTTGAGGAATGAATCCTATTCTTGGCTCAACTACCACGCACATGTACTTCGTGATGAACCCAATCCAAGCCATATCTACCCATGGTTAGGGTGCAAGCGTCAGTCATGGTCAAAGTTCATCATCCCACACATGTCGTGCGTATTGACCTCAAGCCAAAGGAGTATCGCATTGCTCCCACTAATCGAGACACCCGTAGACACATATAGTGGAAATACATCAAACGGTTTCTCGGATGGGTATACCAATACCCTCTAAGGTATTTGTGCATCCATCATGAGATACCTAGTATCTCGTAGTAAGTGAGATCTTACTACACTCTCTAAGAATATGATGCAGATCGCACACCAATCTCCATTGCATCATCAATATCCCATTCTTGATGATCCTTGATCGGGGCTATTTGAGAATCATGCTTAAGTCATCTGAGTTCTCACAACCTCAATGACAACAATGACTCATGGGAACACTTGCATGAATAAATGCAAACAATCAAACATAATATTCAAACAAGTGTATTGTCATACATTAATATTAAGTGAACTATAATATTAAATCAAACTGAATATCATCGAGTATTATGTCCTTACAATAGATTGTCTCTAGGACATTAACACTAACACAAATCAAATTCAGAAGGTGTATTTAATATTTTATAAAATTAATACCCAAAAATGGGGTCAAGGACATAATAGGCATTCTACATGTGGTACAAACCTAAATTGTACTAGATTGTTATTTCTCTATAAGGAGTGTACTTATCAGTTTTTTCCCCCATATATTTGTCCAACATTGAAAGTGTTGGAGGAAAATATGATCAGAGAAAGTATTATAAAAGGGGGTGAAGGTGGACCTTGGTTCATACATTTATCCCACATCAAAAGTGTTGGAGGAAAATGTGAGAGGAAGTATTATACAAGGGGTGAAGGTGGACCTTGATTCATATATTTATCTCACCTCATACATTTATCCCACATCGAAAGTGTTGGAGGAAAATGTGAGAGAAAATATTTTAAAAGGGGTGAAGGTGACCTTGATACATATAATTAAAAGTTTTTTTTTCAAAAAAAAAGAGATAATTTTTTAAAGGATAGAACTGGTTCGACTGGTTTTAGTCCGGTTTTGACCGGTCCAATCGCAAAACCGATTTTTAGGGGGTCTCTAGATCGGTTTCGGGACCGATTCCCGATTGAACCGGCCGGTCCGGTCCGGTTCTAAAAACACTGTCTTTATATTACTTTATCTCACATTTTCCTCCAATACTTACTCAATGTGAGACAAAAATATAAGGTTCACCTTCCCCCTTTTATATTATTTCTCACATTATTGTGTTATTTTTTATTATGACTATGACTCTATTGTGTTTTCTTAAATGTGAAAAATTGTAAGATATATGTTTAATTTTTGTAGGTGTATACTTATTTTAATTTTTTTTAAACTAAACATAGGAAATATTGAAAAAAATTAGGCAGAAATCATTTCAACGGTTGAACCGGTCTGTCCGGTTGATCCGCTGACTGGTGGTGTGGGCGGTTTAATCACCGATTCGATTATGAAAACACTAGGTTAAAATGTGTGTTTTTTTTCTTTTCATAATTTTTATAAGACAATAATTATGAGAGTCCTCACCCACAAGTGCAAAATGTACATAAATATTACTATTAAGTGCCAAAAAAATATACATTACTATTAGATGCAAAATAACTAGTTGAAATACAAAAATACCCTTACTTTTTCACATCTTCTTTACACCAAATCACTTCGCACCCTACACGGGCTACATCACTTCTCACCCCACCTTATTACCACCTCATCTCCTATTTCATGTTGTAGATAGCTCCCTTATGGATTTGATGAGAACTAATAACAGGAAGATATACATTCACCTCTTATTAATCTTTGTTTCATTTATTGTTGGAATTATACTGGAAAGTATGTTTTTACTTTGTATAATCAAAAACTGAATTTCGGACTTATTTACTGATATAAATTGTTTATCACTGATGCTTTAAATATCATCGAATGTTACATATATTTACTGCATAACTGTTCAATAAATCGTACGTGTTACATTGTAGTTAATTTAGTGATACCAGATCACATAAGATTAAATTAACAGTCCCTTGTAACTAAAAGTAGGCCATTCACGGCCTAGATGGAAATGAACAATCCATCGTGAAAGGTTGAAGTGTAAGGCTCAGATTGGCTTGTCTTGACCAAGAGATTACACTAGTGCATGACTGATGCACTGAATAGGACCTACAGGAGGATAAATTCTTCAGAATTGAACAAGGAAGAATTAGACCTCAGTGGTTCGTTATTTTTTAATCTTCGTTCCTTAAATAGGATCACGTGGGATTGGTAATTATTGCTTTGACTTATCATGGGTAGAGAATCAACGAGATTCAATACTTTTTATCTTGGGCAATATTATTGGTCACATGTGATTGCTAAGATTTAATACGGAGAATCGTGTGCAAGTACGCTTGTTCGATTTGCCCCCTTGGGAGGTTCATAAGCTTTATCATACCAAATCTTGCAAGTGGAATTAGTTTCCGGTATGGATAATAATGTTGAACCGTTCCTTGACCAAGGACAAAAGGTATTAATTAACGGAAAGTTATTTCAGTGGCTTGAATTAATTAATGGGCTAGATAATCTTAAACACAGGAAATAATAACCGGGAGCCATATTGACTGTAATATGGGTTAAGATGGATAGTGCAATATTAATTATGTAGTGGGATTAATTAATATTTATGGGCTTGAATAATATTGTGGCTCAATATTGTTAATTAAAGGTCCATTGGAAGGTCCAATCTTAATTTTTCTAAAGGCCCCCTGAGTATCCCAACATATAGTCCAATAACTGAAAAGGTGTTTAAAATAAAATAAATATTGTTGCTTATTTTTCCTCATTTATTTCGAAATTTATGGATAAAAGGGGAGAAAGATTTTCTTTGAATTTTGTTATGGAATGAAGATATGTATTCTTGGAATACAAGATTATCTCATTAAATTCAAGAAATCTCCCACTTGGTTATCTATATAGATGTTTCGAAAATTTTGAAATTAAAGGGGAAAGAAAGATTTTCTTGATTTTCTTGAAAAGATATTATGGAAGATATGTATTTCTTGAAATACAAGAATATCTCATAAATTCAAGAAGATCCAAATCTTGGAATCTTTTCCTAAAATCTCGAAAATCACCATAACTTGGTGAGGTGGGATTTTTTGTGGAATATTATAATTATGGGAAAAAGAATATAAGAGATATATTCAAGATTTCTTGGAGATCAAGAAAAGTTTTTTCCCACATTGTTTTTCTACCAAAAAAATCGCCCATCACCTAGCTATAAATAGGGGATGACTCTTTCATTCCCAAGAAAAATTCCATGTGCTGGAAAAATTAGTAAATCCACAAAGGTGGTGCAATATAATTTATTTTCCTTTTGTTAATTGTTCACAAGTGTCCTACCACCGGATAGTCGAACAAGGATTGAGGGAATACTTGGGAGTCTAATCAGTCAGATCACTACCATCCCAAGAGGTACGTTCACGTAAACTCGTAGAATTCCACATGCGTAGGTTTTACGTGAATTAATTATATGCATGATATGTTGTTGGATTATTATTTGAATTAATATAGGATTAATTCATGCTAGTAATAATTATAAGAATTAAATTTGTATTTAAATATTCACCCCGAATAGATCTGTGCAACTTATTTCCCAACAATTGGTATCAGAGCCACGGTTTCGGGCTCTGAATTTTTTAAATTGTAATTTAATTCGCTGACATTAAATTTGAAATTGGATAGTAGAATTGCTAGATCTGTTTTGCAGGTATCCAATTGTCATAGAATTTAATGTGTTTATTTATGCATGCATATAAATTGTGGTTTTTAATTCGATTCATTCGGATTCGTTTTGCCTCGTGAGAAAATCCACGAGTAGATTAGGATTTGTTTGATTTGATCAATGTAATAGACTAGTCTAGATCTAGATTTATTTATTTTTTGTAAATAAATTGTAACCGGATAGAAAACGAGGATGGAGATGAAGAATTAAAGGATAAAATCCAGAACCGGGAGGGCCAAGCGTCGTCGCAAAAAACGCGTGCCAAGGGAGGCAAGCACGCTGATGTGGGCCAAGCAGCACGCACGCAGGCGTCGGGCGAGACCGAGGGGCGAGCATGACGCGAGATAGGCCGCTAAGACGGCTGGGGCGCTAGGCACACGCGCACCGTCTTGAGCGGGGCTGGGCGGATGGAGGCAAATGTCTTGCGGGCGCTGGGGAGGGCGCAAGGCGAGACTTGGCGGATCGCCGAGGTTTCGGGCGAGGTAGGGTTGGCGAATCTTGCGATTCGATTCTTCGTACGCATCTCCCTCGGGGAGTTGCCGGACTCGCGCAGGAAGCGTCGAGGCGCTGGGGCGGGGAGACGTCGTCCGAGCCGTGCCAAGGTTGAACTTGGCAGTAATTGGCCGGATCTTTGGCGTGCAACCCATTGCGAGCTACTTGGCGTGGCGTTCGAGATCGAGTATTTTCCGAGACGATCGAGTGGGAGAAATTCAAGACGGTGTTTCTTCAAGATCAAGCCAAGAAAAATCAAACCATGACAATTGGATAATTTGTGCCCAATATGTTTTATTTTTTACGGTTTGCTTGATTTATTATTGTCTTTATCTTATGCTTTATTTAATTTGTTTAAATGTGTTTGCATGAGAGTTGCCCAATGAAAAATCTCACCTTCAAAATTACTAAGTATGTTTAAATAATTAATTGACAATTTTATTAGGATAATAAAATTGAATTAATTTTGACCTCCATGATTTATTTATTTGTGAATTCTTTTGGAGAAATTCCCTACCTGGGACGGTCAAAAGATAGCTTTCACATGAATGAATTCCAAATGGATGATTGTGGGTTATTATTAGTGGCGACGATAACCCTCCCCACGAGGCTCGTTCAATACTGAAATAATAATCTGTATTTAATCATGATTATTACTTAGGTATAAAATTGATATGCATATTCCCGAAGTCCTGTCGAATTTATATTGGTCAAGTGGGAGCCAACTATTAATCTGGATATTAAATGTTTGTAATCGTTCTTGTTTGTAACTCGCTTAAATGTGTTTAAATAATGACCCACCCCACGCGTGGCTTATTTAAACTGTTTTTGAGATGTTGGTGATGCATGTTCATATTTTTTTTGAGATTTTAATATGATGCATGTGATCGAACCTTGTGATATATTTGTGCTTATGCATATTATTGTTTATTCGAGTTCATCATGTCGCAACCTTCTAATCCCTTTGTCCAATATACTTAAAGATAATTTGCTTCTTGGTGAAAACTATTTTGATTGGAAATACAAATTAAAACCTGTCCTAACCGCATCACCTTTAAAATGGGTACTTGATACACCAAAACCGAAAAAAAAACCAACTAAGGACGCCGGAATATGGGATGAGATGATTTATGGTGAATGGGAGCTGGCAAATGAATTGATGAAGGATACTGATTGCGCACATCCGTCGAGATCGTTGAGACACCTTCATCAAGAATATGAGTCAGCTGTAGACATCTTACAGAATCTCGAAGCGATGTTCGCACATCAGACCCATATGGCAATCCAAAGTGTGAAGCAAGAAATTGCTGAATTAAAAATGGAAAAAGGGGACGATCAGAAGCGCAAAGACGTCCTTAGGGTTATGGTGCTGTTTGAGGAACTTGAGATCCTCGGTGAAAAATGTGATTTCAAGACTAAGATTGATTTCATTCTCCAATCCTTACCAAAGAGCTATAATCACCAATATTTTGAGTATCTAATGGAAGATCTAGATTTTACAGTGGATGATCTTGTAAATGCTCTTACTTTGGTTGAAAGGGAAAGGGAGCGCGAGGAAAAGAACTTGGGAAAACATAAATCTTCTTTTCATCCTAGGTCAAGTGGTGATAAGGATGATGAAAAGAGAAGAAAGTTGAACCAAGCTGACTCAACATCAAATAACAGCATGGAATCAAGCATGAGGAAAGTTTTGGAAAGCGGGAGAGTAGGATAATCGAGGTCAGCCTGTTCCAATCCCAAAAGGAATGAAAAGAAAGGTAATTCTCATGCACTAGTTGTTGAAACTTGTTTAGCGGCGTATGCCTCCCATTTATGGGTGGTGGATACGGGATCCACTGATCATGTTTATTTCACATTACAGGGATTCAAGCGGACCCAGCAACTTAGTGGGAGTGAGATCCTCATCACACTGGGCGATGCTACGAGAGTGGCAGCTGAAGCAATGGGGAAGTGCACCTGTCTTTCGAAGACAGAGTTTTAATTTTAAGAGATGTTCTTTACGTTCCAAGTTTAAGAAAGAATTTGATTTCAGTTTCTAAACTTTTTCATGATGGATATTCGGTTACTTTTAATAAAGTTATTACCATTTCTCTTTTTGATAAATTTATCTGTCATGGAACGTTGTCGAATAATCTCTATACAATTAACTGTGCACACCACTCACGAAATGCATCCTATAACACATCAACTGTTTCCGAGAAAAGAAAACGTTCATCAGACGTGAACGAGACACTTCTTTGGCATCTAAGATTGGGTCATATAAATCCAAAGAGGATCCAAAGGTTGGTGAAAGACGGTTCACTGGAGTTTCTCCAAAGTGAACCAATTCCAACCTACGAATCATGTTTGGAGGGTAAAATGACCAAGAGGGCATTTGGAGCCAAGGGGAATAGAGCCAAAGAAGTGTTAGAGATCGTTCACACAGATGTATGTGGTCCAATGTCAAACAAAGCAAGAGGAGGTTATGAGTATTTTGTCACTTTTATTGATGATTACTCAAGGTACGGTTATATTTTCCTTATGAAGCATAAATCTGAGACCTTTGAGAAATTCAAAGAATTTAAGGCTCAAGCAGAGAATCATAGGGAAAAACGTATCAAGTCTCTGCGATCCGATCGTTGAGGCGAATACCTCAGCGATGAGTTTTTGAACTACTTATCTGATGAAGGGATTGCATCCCAGCTCACCGCACCGGAACCCCTCAACTAAACGGGGTTGCAGAGCGAAGAAACATAACTCTTTTGAAAATGGTTAGATCTATGATGAGTTGTGCGGATCTTCCCAAGTCGTTCTGGGGTCATGCCTTGGAAACAACAGCTTACATTCTGAACTTGGTGCCATCCAAATCGGTTCCCAAAACTCCCAAAAAATTGTGGACCGGGCGCAAGCCTAGTATGAGACACATGAGAATTTGGGGGTGTCCGGTCTACGTGTTGGACAAGGAAGCCGGAAAATTGGATCCTCGATCAGAATTAAGGTTGTTTGTAGGATACCCCGAGGGAACAAAAGGGTGTATGTTCTATGGTCCCGAAGATCAAAAGGTGGTCATAAGCACCCACTTTAGATTTTTGGAAGAAGACTATATGAACGAAAGAAGACCCAGAAGTGAGATTACCTTAAATGAGCTAAGAGGGCTAACCTCAATGCCAACTGTAGAAGATGACATACCAAACGACACACTTACACAAACGGAGCCTCGTCGTAGTGGGAGGGTTGTGAAATAGCCCGAGAGATTCATGGGAATAGGAGAGTCCTCGGACTTGATTCCCGGACAAGACGAATCAGACCCATGTACATATGACGAGGAAATCCAAGACAAGGATGCAGATTCTTGGCAAACAGCAATGAAAGCCGAAATGGGTTCTATGTTTCATAACAAAGTGTGGGAGCTAGTCGAACCACTTAATGGGGTCAAACTCATTGGTTGCAAGTGGGTGTACAACAGAAAAAGAGGACCGGACGGGAAGGTGGAAACCTTCAAAGCAAGACTAGTGGCGAAAGGTTATACTCAGAAAGAAGGGATCGATTATGAGGAAACTTTTTCGCCCGTAGCCATGCTTAAGTCCATCCGTATTCTCTTATCGATTGCTGCGCATCTTGACTTTGAAATCTGGCAAATGGATGTCAAGACAGCTTTCCTTAACGGAAGTCTTGATGAAGAGATCTATATGCAACAACCCCAAGGCTTCATTAAAAAGGGCCAAGAACACCCGGTTTGTAAGCTCATGAAGTCCATTTACGGACTCAAACAGGCATCCAGAGCTTGGAACCAATGTTTTGATCATGTTATAAAGTCTTATGGGTTCGATCAAAACGAGTTCGAAAGTTGTGTGTACAAAAAGCGTGTCGGAACTGCATTGGTATTCTTAGTACTATATGTAGACGACATTCTGATCATCGGGAACAATGTGAAGGTGTTATCAGACGTAAGGGCATGGCTTTCAAAACAGTTTGATATGAAGGACTTAGGGGAAGCCGGACACATCCTTGGGATCAAGATCACTCGAAATCGCAAGAAAGGGATGATAGGCTTATCGCAAGCTTCATATATAGACACTGTCTTGAAACTATTCAGCATGCAAGATTCCAAGAAAGGCTTCGTACCTTTCAGACATGGAATCCATCTATCCAAGAAAATGTGCCCTAAGACGCAAAAGGAGATAGATGACATGAAAGGCATTCCTTATGCTTCGGCTGTCGGAAGCCTTATGTATGCAATGTTGTGTACGAGACCGGATATCTGCTTTGCCGTTGGCATGGTGGCAAGATATCAAAGTAACCCGGGGAAAAAAACATTGGACGGCAGTTAAAAACATTCTGAAGTATCTGAAAAGAACTCGGGATAGAATGTTGGTTTATCAGTCAGATAGTCCAATCCCCATCGGCTACACAGACTCGGATTTCCAATCAGACATAGACTCCAGAAAATCTACCTCCGGTAGTGTGTTTTGCATGGGGGGAGGAGTCGTGACATGGAGAAGCGTCAAGCAGAAATGTGTCGCAGATTCTACCATGGAAGCCGAATATGTAGCTGCTTGCGAGGCAGCGAAAGAAGTGGTTTGACTCAAGAACTTCCTAGTGGACTTGGATGTGGTTTCCGAATTTGCCCAGCAGAATCACTGTTTATTGTGACAATGCCGGAGCAGTTGCAAATTCAAGGGAACCACGAGCCCACAAAGCCAGCAAACACATTGAAAGGAAATACCATCTTATACGAGATATCGTTAAGAGATGAGATATAGATGTGGCAAAGATAGCGTCTGAAGACAACCTAGCAGATCCATTCACAAAGGGTCTGCCTCTGAATACATTCGAGAGACATGTGGAAGGAATGAGTGTCAAGACCGTTGCCAATCTGCTTTGAGTATAAGTGGGAGAAATTATTAGGTTCGTGTAGGTGACATTAGATGTCACGGACCACACGAGACATGTTGTAGTATACTTAAAAGCAAACTTTGAGTATAAGTGGGAGATTGTTGGGATTATATTGGAAAGTATGCTTTTACTTTGTATAATCAAAAACTGAATTTCGGACTTATTTACTGAAATAAATTGTTTATCACTGATGCTTTAAATATCATCGAATGTTACATATATTTACTGCATAACTGTTCAATAAATCGTACGTGTTACATTGTAGTTAATTTAGTGATACCAGATCACAGAAGATTAAATTAACAGTCCCTTGTAACTAAAAGTATGACATTCACGACCTAGATGGAAATGAACAATCCATCGTGAAAGGTTGAAGTGTAAGGCTCAGATTGACTTGTCTTGACCAAGAGATTACACTAGTGCATGACTGATGCACTGAATAGGACCTACGGGAGGATAAATTCTTCAGAACTGAACAAGGAAGAATTAGACCTCAGTGGTTCGTTATTTCTTAATCTTCGTTCCTTAAATAGGATCACGTGGGATTGATAACTATTGCTTTGACTTATCATGGGTAGAGAATCAACGAGATTCAATACTTTTTATCTTGGGCAATATTATTGGTCACATGTGATTGGTAAGATTTAATACGGAGAATCGTGTGCAAGTACGCTTGTTCGATTTGCCCCCTTGGGAGGTTCATAAGCTTTATCATACCAAATCTTGCAAGTAGAATTAGTTTCCGGTATGGATAATAATGTTGAACCGTTCTTTGACCAATTACAAAAGATATTAATTAACGGAAAGCTATTTCAGTGGCTTGAATTAATTAATGGGCTAGATAATCTTAAACACGGGAAATAATAACCGGGAGCCATATTGACTGTAATATGGGTTAAGATGGATAGTGCAATATTAATTATGTAGTGGGATTAATTAATATTTATGGGCTTGAATAATATTGTGGCTCAATATTGTTAATTCAAGGTCCATTTGAAGGTCCACTCTTAATTTTCCTAAAGGCCCTCTGAGTAGCCCAACATATAGTCAAATAACTGAAAAGGTGTTTAAAATAAAATAAATATTGTTGCTTATTTTTCCTCATTTATTTCGAAATTTATGGATAAAAGGGGAGAAAGACTTTCTTTGAATTTTGTTATGGAATGAAGATATGTATTCTTGGAATACAAGATTATCTCATTAAATTCAAGAAATCTCCCACTTGGTTATCTATATAGATGTTTCGAAAATTTTGAAATTAAAGGGGAAAGAAAGATTTTCTTGATTTTCTTGAAAATATATTATGGAAGATATGTATTTCTTGAAATACAAGAATATCTCATAAATTCAAGAATATCCAAATCTTGGAATCTTTTCCTAAAATTTCGAAAATCACCATAACTTGGTGAGGTGGGATTTTTTGTGGAATATTATAATTATGGAAAAAAGAATATAAGAGATATATTCAAGATTTCTTGGAGATCAAGAAAAGTTTTTTCCCACATTGTTTTTCTACCAAAAAAATCACCCATCACCTAGCTATAAATAGGGGATGACTCTTTCATT
Source organism: Stenogyne calaminthoides (assembly GCA_037126765.1). Classification (NCBI taxonomy): domain Eukaryota; kingdom Viridiplantae; phylum Streptophyta; class Magnoliopsida; order Lamiales; family Lamiaceae; genus Stenogyne; species Stenogyne calaminthoides. Next base: position 28,819,022 of record JBBCBC010000004.1, on the reverse strand, counting down.
CCTAAGAAAAATTCCATGTGCTGAAAAAATTAGTAAATCCACAAAGGTGGTGCAACATAATTTATTTTTCTTTTGTTAATTGTTCACAAGTGTCCTACCACCGGATAGTCGAACAAGGATTAAGGGAATACTTGGGAAGTTCTTTTGATTAGTCTAATCAGCCGGATCGCCATCCAAGAAGAGCAGACGTTCACGTAAACTCGTAGAATTCGCATCGTGTAGGTTTTACGTGAATTAATTATATGCATGATATGTTGTTGGATTATTATTTGAATTAATATAGGATTAATTCATGCTAGTAATAATTATAAGAATTAAATTTATATTTAAATATTCACCCCGAATAGATCTGTGCAACTTATTCCCCAACATTTATAATTTAAAATTTTCATATCTAAATCGAAAAATTACCAAAATTTACATATCTAAATCAAAATATTTACATTCATCCTCCTCTTCATTTCAAAAGAAAAATTGCAGGTGCAAAAATTGTGTACCGGTGCAAAAAATTGTGCACGTATTTAGAAAAGAAGATAGAAAACTACACTCAAAAAATTGAGCTTTCACCGTAGAGTTCATGGAGATCATATTGAACGATAAAATTCTCAAATGTTATGCTCTGCAACCAACCACATCACAAACTCATATCACGAATTGAAGAAGAACCCAGAACATGAGTATCAACTTGATCTTTAAAGATGCAAATCCTATCTAAATTACAATCGAACTAAAAACTACTCTTCAATTAAAATGTCATCATTACCAAAACAAAGCACTATCAAATCTTTTTCCCCTACGAAATTCAAATCTCCCCAAAGTTCTACATCCCATAAATCAAATTGTGAAAATTTTCTCTATAAGCAACCAAACAATCTCTTCCTTCGATATAAGCAACCAAATAATAGTGGGTCCCATCCTTACACGTTGTGTACCATAGCGATCGGGGTGGAGCAAATTTAGTTTTTTAGAGAAACAACTTTGGGCTTAGTACTGTTGGCCTTCGATTTCTTGTCGAAGGTTGGGGATTTGGGCCGCTGCTGGCCGGCGGGTTTTTTCTGTTTGGCGATGCCTGCACTACTATTGCCGTAGCGTTCGAATTTTGGGATTTTTAGGAGAAAGATAATGGGAGGAGATAAAGGGATACAAGGGGAGGGGGAGAGATGATAAATAAATTAGGTATTTTGAGTTTTTTTTTTTTAATCGGGCAAAGTTAGATGTTAGTTGTTCGTAGTTAGTACACCAAGCATCCAAATACTCCACGAAATATCGTCAATCCACCTTATAACTCCCATAACTCCAAATTCGTTTTCTAGATGGAATCGAACCTGGGAGAGAGTCTCTCACTCAAATGAGGAGTCCAGTGGTCAGGTGGGCTAAGCCACCTGGTTTGAGTTATTTGAGGATCATTTTGCATCATTGAATAATGTTGAAATAATTTTGAACTTGAGTAATAATAGTGGAATTTTTGCACCTATTAGAAGAATGTTTTGCGACGAAAAATTTAAATGTTTGTATATGTGTGAATTTTGTTGGATAATATGTTATAATCATAAAATTAAGATTATACTTTATTGTAGGATTTCTTATTATTTTACGTGTACGCCCCAATAACAAGAAAACAAATTCTCATGTGAAACTTGATCATAGTATGAAATTGATATTACTACACTTATAAATTGATATCATTACTCTCATAAATTAATACCCATTGCATATTAATATTATGATATCAGTTTATAAATGTAATGGTATCAGTTGATAAGTGTTGTAATATTAGTTTATAAATGTAACGGTATAAATTTCATATTGTGAACAAATTTTATTAGAAATTTACTCAAATAAGAATTTTTTTTAATAATTAAACATTACTTAATCTAGTGCAGTTGATGTACTGTATCGTATTCAACTTCACGTTTATATTTAGTCGATTTTTTTAAATAAATTAATAAGGGACAGTAATACAAAATAATAAGATTTAATAATAAAATAATATAGTTAAGTATGACGCATCTCGATAGTATTCACTAAAATAAAAATCGCCGGTGAGGAGAATCCCTCGCTAAATAGTTTGGCGGCGAGGGTATAAAGTCTTATTGAAAAATGTTCTCGCCATTTATTGACGGCGGTTTTTTTGTGCCCCTCGCGGGCCGCGGCTAATGTAGCCCTTTCCAAATTTGAAAAATGAGCTTTAGCCCTCGCCAATTTGTTTATTTTTTAGAAAATTATACTCCATCCGTCCCAATATTAGTGTATTGTATTATATTCAATTATATAAGTTTATTTTTTTTATGGGTGTCCAAAATATATAGATTTGTTTCCACATAAAGTAATTTTTTTAAATCAATTTATTAATATAACCCTAGAATTAATTATGTTATAAATTATAACAATTATTAAATAGGGCTATAATAGAATTTTTACTTGTATAATTTATTTTTTCAAGACAATTTTTTAATCTATGTGTAAAATAAAATCAGCCAATATAATTAGAATGGATGGAGTAATTTTCTAAGGATCAAACTAGCATCTCTCGCGCATCACCCTAAAATGAGCATTTTTAACCACTTTATGCTTCCTCCCTTTTGCAATAAATATTCTTTTAGTTTTTTTTAATGAAATTAAGAGGAAAATGTATTGATAAATTTACTCTTATTTAACAAATGCTCTTTTTACTAACTTTCATGATTTTTGCTTACTATAAAAGATTTTCTTTCACACATATCAATAATTAAGACTATTTTCTAAATTTAAAACAAGGGAAAACTTGGGAGAAATAATGCAAAATAGGCTAAAAGGATATTTAATATTGGACAAGCAAGAATAGTTAAAATGACACTTATTGCAAAACGGAGGGAGTATAAATTATACAAAGCCTTATATGCATTAGATGCACCGTGCAATTTATGTGTATTTTTTAAATGTCCAACTTGTTATTCTGAAACATTCAACTTATTCACACTTAAACGTTTAACTTTTCTTATTTAACAAGTTAAACGTTTAACAAAAATAAATTGTACGTTTCAAAAATTATACTTGAGTTGCACGCCGCACCTAAAGACCCACTTTATAAATTTTCTTTTCTATTAAAAAATATTTTCGAAAACAAATCAAACATCTAGAACAAAATTAACCTTATGACCAAACATGAAGTTGAGGCCGGTGCTAGTGCAAATGACAATTTCAATTTTCAGGGGCAACAGGTCTATCTTCAAACACTAGTTAATAAATGCAACTCGTTAAAGACATTCAACTGAGACTAATACTAGTGAAATTATGTCTAATCAAGTAATTGATAGCTGTTCAAGTTTGAATATGTATGCCGCCATAAACAAGATAATTGAGGCAAAGTATACGGCGAACAAGTTTCACGGTGAAATTGGTTAAGGAGTGTGACTTAATTGAGGCAAAGTATAGGGTGGACAAGTTTCACGATAAAACTGTTTAAGGAGTGTGACTTATATTATTAAAGAGTGACTTTTTATTATAAACGGTGTGATTTTTTACTATAAAGAGTATTATCCATAATAGTGAAGGGTGTGACTTATATTATAGCAGGGGGTATCGTAGTGATAACTAAAGGGTGTGACTTATATAACCAAAGAGTGAAACTTATATTACTAAAGAGTATGCCTGTAAAAAAAAAAAAACTAATTTCACGGTAAACAACTTTCACACCATACCAACTCGATAATTGATGGATTTTTTAGATTAAATGATAAGTAGGTCTCCCCACTGGAAGAAAATAGTGCATTGTTTACGAAATTTTTTTAACATTTTTTCAATAAGCCTATGAAATTTTCAATGAAAAATAATTCCGTCTTTAAATAGTAAGACTTGCCTACGATTTGCCTACAAATTTTCTAATTATATAGGCTATTTTTAAATTACAAATATAATTGCATACAGAAATGTAAATTGTCTAGGAAATTATTTGTGTTGGTATGTTTGTCTACAAAAATTACAAATATGTTGATGTATAGCTCGTAGGTAATTTATTTGTTTAGGAAATTACTTTTTTGTAGGCATTTTTCAAAGATTATTCTAAAAATTGGTTGTCAATCGTAGACAATCCTCACTTTTTAAGGATCAAATTAATTTTGTAGGAAAATTTCGTAGCCATTTGAAATTTTTCGTAGGCAATTCTTCATTTTCTTGTAGTGTCTGTGCACCTAGTGTACCCTGTAATTCAAGTGTATTTTTGAGATGTGCAACTTATTTTTTTGAAACATTTAATTTGTACAGTACGTCTCAATGAAAAAAAAATTGATCGTTTTGAAAAAATAAGTTGTCCGTTTGAAAAATAATTGAAATTGACAAATTTAAAATTAAAATTGAAAAAAATATTATATGACTAAAAATTGTCCGAAGTTAGGTGATTATAGACAGCGACGGACCTACCTTGGGGTCAGGGGGGTCACTGGGCCCCCCTGACCCCACTTGAATTTCTTATATATATATACACTTATAATTAAGATACATCTGTATGAGACAGTCTCATAGTAAGGCGAAGCATAAATTGTGTATTAACGCTCTAATATTTTGGAAGGATGAGTATTATTTGTGTTATAGATTATACCATATATCATGTATAAAACCATCTCATACGAATGTCTGTCTCCTTTAAACAAAGTATTATGTGCATCATGTTCAATGTACACCACTATTACTAATCCTTGTAAAAATCAACACTCTATAAATAAAATGTTGATTTTTAGGTGAGAAAATGGTAACAAAATAGAGAAAGAATATGTATAATTCACATTTTCAATATACATATAAATGTATTCGACTCTGTTAATATAAAGATGTTTAGTCCAAATAATTTTCGAAAATATATAAAAATTCTAAAGTGCATTTAGCTACACTATGTTATAAATTGGGCCCCCCTCGGTAAAATTTTTGGGTCCGTCACTGATTATAGATGATATTTTTTCAATCTTACCCATATATTCATCAGCTAGTACTATCTTAGCAGTGCGACGTTACATGACTAAGTTGATACGACTTCAAGAAGGCATAATGCCTAAATAGTGTACACACATCCCCGGGCCTCATGCATCACGAGATACCATTTATTAATAATTTAGGCCATACAATAATTGTACCACACCCAACAATTAAAAAACGTTGCACCACATGATAAGTGCATATATATACCAACCCAAATTTGTATATACCACAAAAAAATCTACCCACTTCTCCCATTTTCTCCTATATAAATTTTAGTTGCCTTTTGTCTTTCCGATTCAAATCACTCTCCTAGTACATAGAAATATCAAATACCACAAAATTTTTCACCACATAAACTCAATAACAATGGCCACCGGCATCTCCCATTTCTATGCCAAAAGCAATTTCTCCATCAAAACAAAACCAAGATTAGTACGTCCATCCTCATGTTACATGCCTAAAATTATAGCCGTGGCACAAGACCAGTCTTATAGGGCTTCGATTGAGGCGGAGATCGAGACGTATCTAAAAAAAGTCATCCCGATAAGACAGCCCGAGTCCGTTTTTGAGCCCATGCACCACCTCACCTTTGCCGCCCCAAGAACCACCGCGTCGGCTCTATGCGTGGCGGCATGTGAGCTCGTGGGCGGTGACCGGGGGCAGGCCTTGGTGGCGGCGTCGGCTATACATCTCATGCATGCAACTGCCTACACGCATGAGAATCTCCCATTAACGGATAGATCCATCACGCCCAGGCCCAAGTCCAAGCCCACAGTTGAACATAAATACAACCCTAATATTGAGCTTTTAACGGGAGATGGGATCATCCCGTTTGGGTTCGAGTTGTTGGCTCGGTCCAAGGACCAGACCCAAAGCGACCCGAACCGGATCCTCCGAGTGATCATAGAGATCACTAGGGTTGGTGGGTCCCAGGGCCTGGTTGATGGGCAATATAAAGAAGCGGGAATTGATGAATATTCAAATGACATGGATATGGAGGTTATTGAGTATGTGTGTAAGAAAAAAGAAGGTGAAGTGCATGGTTGTGGCGCGGCTTGCGGAGCCATATTGGGAGGGGGAGCCGAAGAGGAAATTGAGAAGCTGAGGAATTTCGGGCTTTATGCGGGCACAATACAAGGAATGATAGCACAGGAGAATCCTATGATGGAAGCAAGAATTGAAAAATTGAGAGAATTGGCTCTCAAGGAGTTGGGAAGCTTCAAAGGAGATAAAGCTCGGCTTGAGCTGATCTTGAGCCTTATTGAGCCGAGTCTTTGTGTTGCCTGAATTTCTGACAGGTTAAATAAGAGACTATAAAAGTGATTTACATTTCTTTTATTTAAATATCTTGTAAATTTCGAAGAGAAATAAACACGTAATAAAATAATAAGTAAATATAAAAAAAAAGAAGTGGGACACATGTATTATGTCTCTCTCTCGGAATTTACACAAAAAAATAAGGTTAAATCTTGTATGCATCTAGGTACAGTGCATTTTAAAAACATAAAATTTTTCATACTAAAATATGCAATATGGAAAAATAGTTGCACGTTCAGTGAAAACAAGTTACATCATTCAGCATCACAAATTGCATATTTATAAAATGAACTATGAGTGCATGGTGCTCGTGGGTGCACATGGGACCCACCCAAAAAATAAAATAAAGAGAATCCGTATCCGGAGATGTGTGTGGATATGAGATGTCAGCTAAGGGGCAATGTTGAACATGTGATTCTTGTCGTTAATAATTTTATATTATAAAAGTAGAAACCTTTTTAAATTACTAGGAGGTGCAAAACCCCTACTTAAAAGACACCAATACCCTTATTTTCCCTTCCCCTCCTACTCACCTACTCTCCAATTTTCAAAAAACCCGTCAGACCCCTACCACCCCACTGCTGCTGTGGCTTTTACCATCTGATTTTTTTTTTTTTTTTTTTGGTGGTATTATGGTTGTTTTTGTTTCGGTGGAATTTTCACATTTTAACAAAAAAACTGCTGCTAGCTTGCGGTGGTGGCGTCAAGGCGGCTGCCGATAATCGAAGGATTTTTGAAAGAGAGAGGAGTGAGAGAGAGAAGATAATTGTGATGAGTGAGAGAGATGATGAGTGAAATAATAATTATTGGGGGTGGGGGCGGCTGACACTTTGAGGGAGAGAGTGGAGAGTGTGGGGGGTAATATGGGTTTTTCTACTACACTTTTGGACTCAAGAGTCTTTTAAAAAACATATGGGACCTAATAGTATTTCTATGGGATATTTTGGACCTATAGTCTTTATCTCTTATTTTTCTTCAATGCAATTCGTTTCATTTGCTACAGACCGTCTCTCTTCACTTCCCTTTTCCCTTCAGAATTTATTTGCATTTAACTTGCGTTTCCAAAATCTTTTGTCTTCTTAGAGAAATAAAATTCGTACACTAAATTATTATTGCATATTAAGATCATTTGTCTAATAGGTTTTGATTTATGTACTGAGACTGCCTCTTCACTTCCATCTTAAGAATTTATTTGCATTTAACCTGCATTTTCAAAATATATCCTTCGTCTTCTTAGAGAAACAAAATTCGTACACTAAATTATTATTGTTGCATATTAGGATCATTTGTTTAATATGTTCTGATTTATGTACGGTTTCGACAATGGACACTTACGGGATTTTGAATTATTTTCGGGATTCCATTCAACATCTTGTCATAATTCACTTTTGAAAAACTCATTTGATTCAATATTACAGTGTTTTTAATAGATTGGTTCTGAAGTGGTGGCTTCAAATATTTGATTTAATTCTTGGGAGATTTTGTTTTCAGGATTTGGATTCACTTAAGCCCGCAAACGGAAATCGGTGAAAAAGGGCTCGATGAATAAATGGACGGAAGCGCGAAGTTCGGGGAGGTTTGCCGTATCCGGGGAAAGTATATGCTGGACAGTTCTTCTGAGGAGACTTTTTTTAAGCTTTCTCTGCATCTGTGATTTTTTGGGCTCCAGATTTGTTTGGAGTTTGATTCACAACTTATAATTGTTATTTTTTTAACCAAATAATACTTTAAAATGAAGAATCTTTTTTCGCTTAGGGCAATTGCTATGGATGTGATAGTATGAGTGTCATATTATTTTGTTTGTTATTATTAATTGAGATTGATTATCTGATTTGAGTATTGATTATATAGGTTCTAATTATTTGTAATGTATGCGAAAGAAAACAGCAAGTCATCGATGCATGCCTTTACAATTTTTAAGCATCTGTGCCTTTTCATTTACTTAATTAAACCCTATTATATTATGAATCTTTAGAAAGTTGTTTAGGCATTGTCAGTGCAGTTTCTCGAGTATGATAAAAGATTTGAGCAATATGGGACCGAGTTCACTTTCTAAGATTATAATTAACCTGAGGATCTTCAAACATCATTGAAGTACTCATCGCCAATTGTAGTTGTAGATCCTCCTTATCTGGTAAAAGCATTTGATCATTTTCACTAAAGATGATTATGATTTGGCTATTTGAATTCTATTAGTGGATATGTTTAAGGATGCCCTTATTTTATTGAATTTATACAAGGCGATATATCAGTTACTTCTTTGATTAATTGGTTGTGTGGAAACAAGCATGTTAGGTTGAATTCATGAGTAGTGCATGTGAAGAAAGAGATAGTTAGAAGCAGAGGTACAGAACTTTAAGGTTTAGTTGATGAAATGTGCCTCCGATTTTAATTAAGGTTGTGTTTGGATTGAAGGTTTTGTGGGTAGATCAGTAGGTGTGAAATTCATAATGGCAAATGCATTTGTGGCTTCTTTAGCAATGAATTTGAAATCCGAATTTTGAGTGATTTGGGTGGATGTGAAGTATAATCTAATTTAGGTGCATTTGAAATCCCTCAATCTAAACACAACTGTGTATATGTTATTTATTGTGTCATTATGTGAGTAGACTGTTTGAGGGCGTAGAGTATTTGCGCGAAGAGGGTCTCAATATCTTGCATATGGGTCATGCTAAACGTTTGTTTTTTCGTGAATTGACTGCTTATTTTTCCTTTCTACAACAGTATGAACTATGAAATTATGAATTGATCAGTTTCACCTACTTATATATATGCTTTAACCAAAAACTGTTTACTGATTTTAGGGAAAATAATTTTGATTCTGGTACATTTTTATTTTAGAATGTGATTTTCTGGTTGAAAACATGAGTTTGATTCCTGTCCTAAGAAATTGATCAAGAGTTTCAAGGATTGGCAGTGGTCTCTTGAAAAAGAAGAAGAAGATAGCGAAGATGACGACAAAGAGGGTAAGAAAGGAAGACCGCATCGGACAAGGAAGAGGAAGAAAGGAGCATAGAATGATGATAATGAATGGGCGGGGAAGAGTGAAGATAATAAGGTTTTAATGGACAAATCTATGAAGGGTCCACTACCTAAATATAAAACAAGGTTCAAGGATCATGATAAGGATACAAGCAAGAGAAAGAAAAGAAGCCATACCAAAGTGAAAAACAGAGAAGTGGATGATGAAGACGAGGAAGACAAGGATGAAAAGGATGAAACATTATGTGGTTTCTTTGTCGATGATGAGAACTCTAATAATGCAAATGAAGAGGTGGAGGAGGAGGAGGAGGAGGAATGACAATGGTTGGATTTTGCTATATACTTATGCTTTGTAGGGGTGTGTATATATCAAGGGTGCAGAAGTCGGAAATCGCCAGTCGAGCGGATTACGGTCGCCTAGCGCCTAGGCCGCCTAGGTGGTGGTTGTTTTTTTTGTTTTTAAATACTGATATAAATTAATAAAATTTTAATTAAATAAATATTAAATAGAATGTAGATATTACGCAACTTTGTCGGTCAAAAACTCAAAAATAGATCTTGAACAAAACCAGTAATCCCCCAACCCCCAAATCAGCAAATCCACTTCATTCCATCCTTAGAAACCAAATATTCCATATGTATATTACCTCTTTTCTCAAAAGACAAAGGGTGGGCGGCAACAAGAGGAGGCGGCGTAAGCTTGGGCATGGGCATGGCATTTGAGTGAGGAGGGGAGGAGGTGAGGAGGCGAGTGTCTTGTAAAGGCAGGCTGCGTGAGGGAGGTGGTGCGACAATGGGGGTGGGCGGCGGGATGTGCAGCGGTGAGGGTGTGATTTTAGGGTTTGGAAAATCTCTATTTTCTTTCTCTCAAGTCGCGACGCGTTTTCTTTTTTTTGTTCCTCTTTTGAGTTTATTCAGTGCCCGGTGTTTTACTGTTTTTATTTTTAATTGTTTTAATTAAAAAAAAACCAACCCTAATTACCTTGGAACCTCCTAGATCGATTTGGCCGCCTAGGCGGCGCCCGGGCCCAAAAACGCCTATGGTGACCGATTTGGGGTAAATCGGGGCGGCCGACGGCTGCCTAGAGCGATTTTTGCACCCATGGTATATATATATATATACATTGCTAAAAAATGCCTATGTTTTGAAGTTCCTATTCTTCTTAAAATGTACTCTGTTTTGTTACATGGTCTATTGCAATTTAAAATTTTAGTTTGGTAAGTATAGTTTTGAGTCAATTACTTTATTATTATTGAGATAAATTTGTACCCGTTAGCATGAAAACGAATGTATACATTACCCAAAATCCTTGCATATTAATGCACCTTGCAAGTGTAATAAAGATTTGTGATTGCTTTTATATATATATATATATATATATATATATATATATATATATATATATATAATATTGTCAAAACCTAGCTTTTCAAAAGCTCCTAATTTGTAAACCATTTTAGGTTCGAATAGTCCATTTATTTAATAAATCAAGATTTTCAGGAATATCTTATTCTCGAAAGTAATCTCATTTTTTGACAAGATCTTTCAAAACGGAATGGATTCATAAGAATCTAAGATGTATTGAATCATTAACCATATAACCTAAATATACCTTACCTCTCATGGCTTTGATACCATATTAACATAAGGATCGTGCAAAGATCTATATCAATAGTATCCTATGGATCTTCTACAAACACAGATAGGAAATTACTGAGAAATTCCATAGTCCATGAGTTAACCTGAAATAACTTTTACACCCAGGAATGCCTGCGCCTATTCATTGGCAAAACGGCAAAAAGGGCTAGCCCACATGGTTAACTCATGAATATCACTGGAAAACTCAAACCTACCGGTTAAACCAACTATACCTTTGATATATCAAATTACAGATCAATATAGGAATATAATTCCAAATGCACATGATAGTAGAGTATAGTTAAGTCAAGTCATGATTCAATACAAGTAATTTAGCTGACCATTGAGGCGGCGATCATCAGAAATAAAAATTTAAAATATATAATTTAAATAACAATATACCTTTTAAAAATTTAAAATACAGAAATATATATAGAAATAAAAATTTAAAATACAGAAATATATATATATATATATTAATTTTTTTGTAGTTCAGTAACTTTGCTTCGTTTTGAAAATGGTCCCGATTGTTTTGACTTTTTGATTTCGGTCCTGTAAGTTATCAAAATTTTTGGAATTGGTCATTTAACCAGCTGTAGCAAGTCATCAATGTGGAGGAATATGCATATACCATGTGAAAAATGATCGGGAATAATACTATATTGATTTTCCAGTACAGGATTATGAGTTTACAACCCTACAATCCAAACACATATATTATTAAAATAATTCAGTCAAATTAATCCAATCTTACCCAACCCTACTCAATCATATCATACATAATCAATCAAGTCCTATTAACCAAATAGGGCATCAAAGGGCAGAGATATCCTAGCGTATCAATCATATCATACATGATCAATCAAGTCCTATTAACCAAATAGGGCCTCAAAGGACATAGATATCCTAGCGTATGGTTGACTAGCTGGAAGAAACTTACTGATTTCCTAACATATGGTTAATTCGCATAGAACATGAAATAAAGAGAGAATCAAGATCTTTTCAAACTTTCTCATATATTAAAAGTTACAATATTTCAAGTGATCCATAATTAATTTAAAAGGCTAAAACATAACAAGATTCAGGTTTTCCTAAAAAAAATATTTACAATGCACGGGCAAATAACTAATATATACAGTGCGCTGAATTTGTAAAATATTTTACCTATATGTAGTAAATAATAAGAAATAATTTTAATCTTTTTATATACATCTTAAATAGTTATTTAGTAATTTACAAACAATAAGTATCCTCCTCAACGTAGTCACTTCTATTATTTGTAGGACAGAAGCATGCAAACAATTAATTTTATGGTATTTGTCATAAAGTTAGGTCGACATGATAGTAAATTAAATGTGATGAAACAAATGTTGAACTAGTATACGTCCGCACGAATGAGGCATGCTATATTTACGGTGTTCAAATTAGTATACGTCCACAATAACGTGATATGCTAAAATTACGATTTTTGTAATTTTTGTTTTATATTTTACATATTATTTGAGGGAAACAATATTTAAGATCATAACATAAGCGTTTGACCTTTAGATTTTTTATGTGATTTTCTAATTTTCAAAATATAACAATATTCCTAAGGATGAGTTTATAAATAGCCTAACATAAAAATAAAAGTTCTTTTTTTCCATAAAATTTATAATCATTCTTTTTTAGCCAAGATAATATATTTTTTCCAACTTTACCCTTTTTTTATGCTTTTATTATTTTAGTTCGTACTACCATATACACACCTCGTACCAACATTATTTCAGTCTGTACCACCCTTCAATTAACCCCGTACCACTATCACTTCAGTCTGTAAATATCGTTTCAGTCCGTACCACCATTTTATCAACCCCGTACCACTATCACTACCGTACCACACTTATTTCAATCTCGTACCACATTATTTTAACATCGTACCACCATCATTTCAACTCGTACCATAATTTAATTCAACTTGTACCATTATTTTTAAATTTATACCACAATTTAATTAATTTCGTACTACACTATATTAATCCCGTACCACCATTTTTTTTTTTTTAAATTTTTTGTTAACTTCTTTAAGGGTATAATTGCCCAAAAATTAATTCTCTTGGCTAACAAATAAAGAAATAAATAACCTTGATAAAAAAGAACTTTTTAAATGAGAAGAGACTAAAAATGGAGGTTTTCTCTATTGCTAATATGACAAAACCACGTTACAACCAAGCTCTATGATTTTGGATTTATTTTTCAAACCCAAGTTTTCGTTTCTGATAGATTACGTAAATCACGTCACTCATCTTTAAAATGTAAATATTTTAGTGCATAATTCGAGGCTTTGTTATCTTAATTGTATCTTCAATTGTAGCCTAATTGTATTCTCAATTGCTTAATTGACTCCTGTATCTCATGTATGAGAATACTCAAGGAACAATTTCCTTTAGGGCTCCATTTGGATGTAAAGATTTGAAAATCCATGAATTTCACACACAAATCACTACTCTCTAATGGATTTACAAATACTTAGGAGAAAGAAGGGAAGAGAGTGAAGGGGGGAGAGGGAGGGAAGGGGTGGAGATGATGGATTTCACAAATGACATGGTTTTGATGAGGATTTGAAATCCTTCCATTTTAAACTAGACTATCAAATCTAAATATTTGTAACCATTGGAGAGTGATGATTTGTATGTAAAATTCATGGATTTCAAATCCATCCATCCAAATGGAGCCTTAGTTTCTTCTTTGTCCAGAAATGTAATTGGTCCATTCCGATACAGTGAATTTAAAAATTACAAATCGACAATTTTTTGGTAATACCCATGTAACTCTTCTCGAATCGAATTTGGAAATTGCAATCCCAAAAGGATGAATTAATTCGAAGGCAAGTTATTTAGAAATGCTGATCAGTATTAACGGCTCGGATCCCCTGTTCCAACATTGTGTTTCATCTACTATTCCACATCACGGATGTATGACAAGTGTCACAAATCAGATTTCATAAATACAGCGTTAGTCTTCCCGTTAACGTGAGTTTCCTAAAAAAATTTCCCTAAAATTCGCAAGGAAATATATTCCATAGTCAACTCTCAGAGAAAATTGGAGTAAATCTTCACAAAACTTTGAAGATTCAACGGAAAAATTGGATAATCACAACACTGTAATTCGAGAAATCACATATAATAAAAATCAGAAATTGTTTTCCTCGCGTGCACGAAGAGCTCGGGCGGTATTTCTGGCACCGATGGTTCCATTACATATATTAAATATGAAAAATACTAGAATGATGTTTACATGAATAATTTTATTTTTTTTCTCATTATTTGAATATTGATATGCAGAAGAATAACTTTGTTAATTTCATTAATTGGCTAAGGCCCAAGACAGAGAAAGTAATTGTTTGTGCACGGTATTTGTATTTGGATGTTCAACCAGCAACCATGAAGAAAGAAATTTTCAATGGCGTTTTCTTTTCTAGATACTTTCGACTGAATATTTCTCGAAAAAGAAAGGGCAAAAGGACGGAACTTGCTTGCTTCTGTGATCTCTCTTCCTCCTCTACTTGCTTGATGCTGCCCATCAAAATGATGAACAATACATATACATTTTTCCCAACCATCAAAATAACCATGCACATGTTTTTCTTGTATTGATTACCTACATACTGTTGATTATGCTAGAAACAACATAAATCTCATTTAGGAATCGAACAACTAGTGCACATATACTTCTCTTACCACCAAATCTGACATAATCACGTTACAAGCTAATTTCATAAAAAAAAAAAGACTAATTTAATGAGAAATCACTAGAAAAGTGGTAATTGTCACTTGAAAACATCGCCGTCGCCAATGCCAGAAATATCGCCCGAGAATTTATGCGATTATCCAATTTTTCCAGCGAATCTTCAAAGTTATGGTAACTTTGCTACAAATCTTCTCTGAGCGTTCATTATGGAATACATTTCCTTGCAAATTTTAATGAAAATATGTTGGGAAACTCACGTTAACGGGGAAGACTAATGTCGTTTCTATGAAATCTGATCTGTGACACTTGTCTTGTATCCGTGATGTGGAATAGTAGATGAAACACAATATTAGAACTGGGGATCTGAGCCGCAATATTAAAGGCTATATTAAAATAAAGAGACACACTCACATGATACGTCTCACGGTGAGACGGATAATAATTTGGACATATGACGTTTTAATATTTTAAAAATGGTGAATGTTGATTTATGCCAGTTTATTCCCCGTCTCATGTATCAGAATGTCTCATGCGAGTTTTTGTCTAAAATAAATCATATGTGCTGATATCTCTTGGGCCTTTTTCGTTAGATTATTGGGGCAATTAAAATAGTTGGGAATTCCAAATTCATGGGCTTGCTAATGGAATAACTCATTATAATTATTTTTTATGCTGCTAATTGAAATTTTGGGCGTGTTTGAATTTTTTGGACTTTATCATTAATTTTACGGGATGAGCCACATTGTGGTAATTATTATGGGTTGGGGCATTTAATATTATTTGGGACGGATGCTTGAATAGTTGGGCTGTGAATGCCACATGGAATATGTTAAATTGGGATAGTTGAATTTTGGGCAATTTAATAAGGCAAAGTATAGGGTGAACAAGCTTCACAAAAGAATTTATGAAATTGATTAAGGAGTGTGACTTATATAGTTCAATATCAAAAAATCATCTCTTTAAAATTAGGTAGGAACATCAACGCTATCCGGATAAGTGAACGATCTTGTGATGTCTTGGGCGCCTATCGATTTTTGAGTTGTTTGATGTTTTGCTTGAGTGTTGGTGAGCGAGCGTAAACACTACCATCTAATTATGAACCCTAGCCTCTACCCTAAACCTACGAGCGCAAACGTGAGGAAAAACCCAAAACCCGTGAGAGATGGTACGTATGGTAATGCAAATCGATTCAATAGAGGAATTCAACCAAGAAGGGACAACTATAACCCGAAACACCGCGGCAACCAAGTCGGTCTCGATCCAAGAAGGAAGAAAGAAGAGAAGGGTGGCTGTAACTTTTATATAACAAATTTTCCAGAAAACTGGAAATCAAAGGACTTAATGGAGATCTTCTCAAGATATGGCAAAATGAAAGATGTTATGATTCCAGAAAAAAGGAACCGAATGGGCTGGAAATATGCCTTTGCCAGGTTCTATGAGTGCGACTCTGTGAGTAACCTTGAGAAAAATCTGGATAGCATGTGGATTGGAAGTTTTAAACTTAGGGCTAACGTCGCCAAATTCCAAGAGCAGATCACAAGAATTGCAGGAAAACTATATAAGAAGAATGTAGTTATGAATCCAGCACTCGTAAAGGAGAATATCAGTTTTGCAGATGCTATTCGAAATAAAGAGTGGAAAAGGGTGACTGAACCAATGGAGCCAAAAAAGAATTCGCTTTTGCTAGAAGAAGGAAACTTGAGTAAAGCGGAAAGCCCACAAGTGATTATCGAAGGCTCTCAGCGACAATAAACTGTCGGGAAAAACAAAGGCGATTGGTTTCGTGGTGCTATTGTAGGGAAATCAAGAAGTCCTTATAATTGGAGGGCGACAATAATGGAACTTGAAGAAATGGGATACAAGGATATTCTTATAAGCCCACTGAATGGAGAATACTGGGTATTGGCTAGCAAAGTCGAGCAAACCATGGTAAAGCTATTAATGGACGACGAACTATGGATCCGAGAATGGTTGGAGGAATGGCATCCGTGGGTTTTCAACGATGGAATCTCAGAAAGGTGTGCTTGGAATTCCTCTGAAATTTTGGAATGAGTGTTTGATTCAATGGGTGATAGCAGAAGAAGGTATTCTGGTTGAGATTGAAGAAAATACAAAGAATAAATGGCGTTTGGATTTGGCGCGAGTAAGAATCCGAATGTCCAAGTTCAAATTGATCCAAAACCAGTTTTCCTGCCAGTTTGGGTCGCATAAGTTTTCTATGATAGTATCAGAGGAACTCGGTGGTTCGTCGATGTGGGACGATCAGAAGCAAAGGAAAAATCCGATAATCGGCGAATTCAAAATCAGATCGGAGAGTTCATGGTCTCCGGCGAGACTCACGTCACAGACTCGTTTGTCAACGTTCCAAATTCCGAAAAAATTGAAGAAAGTAGCAAAGTTAATGCTTTCAAAGAATGTTGCTTCTGATTTGTCCATGCGTTAGAAGATTCACATAGCCCAAATACAGATTTCAGTTTCTACGGCCTGTTCGTCCAGATGTTTCGCTGTCGTTAACGGCGAACCGAAATGTGGCAGAGTTCTCCACGGTTTCAGCAGGCAACGTGAGTAATTCTCTATCTAACCCACCTATAGAGTTCAGCTCCTACCACATTGATAGCCCGGTCCGTACAGAAGCTTCACGGTCATGGGCGACGAACCAATGTCAGGGGTTGAGCAAGGAGTCAACACCAGTAAAACTCACTGGAGATTTAGCCAAGTTCAAATACTCTCCAGGCGGAATCACGATGGAGAAAGATAACAGTGACTACCACAAAACCGTTAAATCGGTGGCAACGCCAGAAGCGCCGTTCGTCATTCCTCCCGGGGCGGCGCCGACATCAAATGTGAAAATGATTTTCTGAAAATTGAGGGAGGATCTCAACCCTGTGGATCTACAGTTTCAGCCCGAGTACAATCAAAATCATCCGAGCCCAGTTACTTCATCAGAAACCAGTAATCAACTGTCGATTCAAGAAGACCCAATTCAAAAGAAAGATAAGTTAAAAAAACCAAGAAAGAGGAGAATGAGGAAAATTCAGAAGAAGAGGATTCTAAAAAAGAAAGAGAAAGAATGGGCAGCTTTTGCAGATGGCATGCGAGATTCAGTGGATAGGAAAAAATCAAAAAGTATGAGTTTGAATGGAACAACCAATACGGCAGAGACTCTGTGTTGCAGCTGAATTCAACAATGGGGAGGTGATAAAAGCAATGAGCCCAGCTGAAATTTGCGAAATGGGGAAGAAACTGGGGGTGATTACAAAGGAAAATGAAAGCATGGTCCTCAGCAGGATAAAAAGATTTTCGAAGGGCTGGCCAAGTCAGGGAAGAAAGCTCACCAAGAACAAGTTTATCAATGAAGGTACTGTCTTATAATATCCGTGGCCTAGGAGGGAGGATAAAAAAACAAGAGGTTAGAGAGTTAATTAGCAAATTTCATCCAGATTTTGTCTGTTTACAAGAATCGAAATACTGTGATCATACTCTGTTCAGCCCAAACTCTATGTGGGGTGGTAGTGTTGAGGTGGGTTGGGTTGCAAAAAAATGCAGTAGGTCAATCAGGTGGGGTTTGGAGTTCGTGGGACAGTGAGAGGTTCTAATATATTGAGGGGTGGGTAATAGAGGGTGCAGTGGGAGTTAAGGGGAAATGGGTAGAGAATGGGAAGGTGGTGGTAATTGTGAACATTTACGGACCTAGTGAATCGAGGGAAAAGATTGAGCTTTGGAAAGGGATTTTAGAGAAGATGGAGAATTGCGATACTAAAAATTGGTGCATTATATGGGATTTTAATGAAGTTTGGGGGGTTGGTGAGAGAAAAGGAAGAGCAGTTTATCAGGTAAGTTCAAACTCTAAGAGATTCGAGGAATTTATTGAGGATGCAGGCTTGTCTGATGTGCCGATAGTTGGGAGAAAATTTACCTGGTCAAGGTTGGATGGTAGATGTTGTAGTAGGATAGATCGTGCACTTGTGTCTGATGAGTGGATAGCAAACTGGGGAGAGGGCATGCTTAGGGGATTGCCGAAGGGGAGTTCCGATCACTGCCCCATTTTTATGCATTATTGCAACCAAAACTGGGGTCCCAAACCATTTCGGTTCTTCAATGCATGGCTAAATCATCCGAATCTCAAAGATTTCGTAGAAGAGAAGTGGACAGGTTGTGTAATTGAAGGTTGGAGCAGTTTCGTCCTCAAGAAAAATTGAAAGTGCTGAAAAATAAAATAAAGGTGTGGAGTTCAGAACATTTTGGGCAGATTGAGCAGTCGATTAAAGAGCTGAGTGAATTTTTTGATGCGTTAGACAAAGCACAAGAAGAGAGAAACCTGTCAGAGTCAGAGTGCTTGCATTTGAAAGCTACAAAAGCCCAAATTTGGCAGCTTAAAAAGGTAAAAGACAGCTACTCATTTCAAAAATCGCGTCTTCAGTGGATTAGAGAGGGAGATGTTAATTCCTCGTTCTTTCATAGAAGCATTAACAACAGAAGAAAATCAAACAGGATCGATGGGTTACTTATTGAAAACAACTGGGTAGAAGATGTGGGAAAAGTGAAAAAGGAAATTTTTGAACACTTCAAAAGTCACTTCAGCTATTCCCGTAAGAGCAAGTTCTCTATTGGTAGATTGGTATAAAAAAAACTGGGGGTCGAAGAGAATCGTGAGCTAATCCGTCCTTTTGAAGAGGATGAGGTCAAGAGGGCTGTATGGAGTTGTGGGAGCAATAAAAGCCCTGGTCCGGATGGCTTCTCGTTCAAATTCATTAGGCAAATGTGGGACATCTTGAAGACGGATATTATGAGTTTTGTGTCAGAATTCCACCAACATGGCAAAATTGTGAAGGGGGGCAACCCGTGTTTTGTGACATTAATCCCCAAAAAAATTGATGCAGCTCATGTCAAGGATTATCGCCCTATCTCATTGATTGGTTGCATGTACAAGATATTGGCTAAGCTTTTGGCAAACAAATTGGCAAGTGTGATTGAGTCGGTTATCTCGGAGAACCAGAGTGCTTTTGTGGGCAACAATCAAATTTTGGACAGCATCCTAATCCTGAATGAAACTGTTGATTTCTTGAAGAAGGAGAAGCAAAAAGGGCTTTTGTTCAAAGTTGACTTTGAGAAAACATACGACTCCATATTGTGGGAGTATCTTGAGGAAATGATGACGTGTATGAATTTCCATTGGAAGTGGAGGAAGTGGATTCGGGGGTGTTTATCATCTGCCTCCATGGCAATCCTAGTGAATGGCAGTCCTATGAGTGAGTTCCATCTCGAGAAAGGCCTCAGACAAGGAGATCCATTGTCTCCATTTCTCTTTCTCATAGCGGCTGAAGGATTGAGTTGCTTGATGAAGAAAGCGGTAGAATCTGAGATTTTTGAAGGGGCTGAAATTGGTAATGATCGAATCTTGGTAAGCCACCTCCAGTTCGCGGACGATACAGTTTTGGTGGGTAAGACTTCAGTAAAAAATGCGAAAGCGATGAAAGGCATTCTCAGATTGTTCGAAATATCCTCTGGTTTGAAGGTGAATTTTCAGAAAAGCTCCCTCCATGGCATCAATATGTCTGAGGAAAGTATGGCAGTTTTTGCATGGCTTGTGGGGTGTAATGTTGGTAAGGTCCCGTTCTCTTACCTCGGTCTTCCAATTGGAGCTAATTTTCTAAAGCTGAAGTTTGGAAACCACTTGTGGATCATTTTCGGCGAAAATTATCGGGGTGGGAAAGAAAAAATTTGTCTCTTGGAGGAAGAATAATTCTATTGAACTCGGTTCTCTCAGCATTACCAGTTTACTATCTCTCGTTCTTTAAAGCCCCATAGTGTGTTATTGAAACCCTATTGAAAATGCAACATAACTTCCTTTGGGGGGGAAGGGTTCTGTTCGTAAAATTGCTTGGGTCAAGTGGGAGTCAGTGTGTCTGGGTAAGGGGGGGGGTGTGGGTGTCAGGGATGTGAAGTTATTTAACTTGGCCCTCTTGTGTAAGTGGTTTTGGAGATGGGTGTCTGGGGAGAGGTCGTTGTGGGTGAGAATTGTTAAGTCCAGATATGGGTCGTTTATGAAGGAGTCAGTCAGTACATATGAGTCGTCAAAATGGTCGGTTTGGTTCAGAGATCTCTATGGATTGTGGTGGGGAAAGGTAGGGTGTCTGTTCCGTAATAAATTGTGTTTTGTCTTGGGGAATGGGTGGTTAGTCAAGTTTTGGTCGGATCCGTGGGTAGAGGGTAGAGTGGTTTTAAAAATCGTTTTCCTAGGTTGTTTAGTCTGTCGTCTCAAAAAGATAAGTGTGTTCGAGACATATTCTCAGGTGTTGGAGAGTTGTGGTTTTTTAAGTGGGATAAGTTTTTCACATGGTTTGAAATTCTTGAATTCTTGGAAATGTGGAACTGTATTTGCAGGTACAACACTAATACTTTGGCGGAGGACTCATGGCGGTGGATAGGTATTAAGAGTGACAATTTCGTTACGAAGGATATGTACGAGGTCCTTGCAGATGAGGCGCTGACGGGAGACAATGTTACTTTCCCGTGGAAGAAACTTTGGTGGAAGGCGGTGCCCACTAAAGTTAGTGCTTTCTCTTGGAAAGCTATACGAGAGCGGATTCCTTCTTAGGAGAATCTCTTGAAGCGTGGTGTGCATGACGACATTGGCTCTCATAAACCCATAAACAATAGAAAACAAAAACTTGACACGTGATTTCTCACACTAACCTCTCAAGTATAAGAGGGTCGTGAAGTGCCCGGTTTAATATCAATCCACGGGACTAGGTGTGGAATATAGCCCAATTACTATGTGTTGGCGCATGATTATAATTTGAAACATGTGTTGATTTTCCGATTAAAACTAAATAACAACAAGATAATAAAATAACAACTAGAGAATTCAACAAGCAAGAAGAAAGCAATTAAGTAGCAAATGATTTTGTTTCCAAGTGAGAGAGAGGTGTTCGGGTGTTTTTCCTTGTGAGATGATTGTCAAAAGATTATTATGGTGTTTGCCTCTATTTACGGTTATTCCATAAGAACGATCACTACACATGTACAATTCCCGTACTTGATAAGCCTAGGGTCCGATATCATTTGAAATCCTAGGATCGGGAGGAGAATCTCCCCTTTCTAGCCCGGGTAATTGCATGGATAAGGTCATCTAATTAACTAACTACTCCGTCCCCATGTTTTCCCACTTGTATACTAAGTTCAATTCTCCTATGTGCTCTTCACTTTCCACTCTAGGTATTAACTAAAGTAGTCAATGTAAATTAGGGGGGTTCTTATGTTTCTATCCAACTCTCGTTGCAATAGAGCATAATTAACTCAAATCCGGTGAATTAAACTAATACTCATATGCCTAATCCCGTCTACCCAACTCTCGTTGTGATAAACTAGCATAAACACACAAGCACATAGCAAAACCCAACCAAATTGAACAAGCAAAATCCCCTAATCTAAAGGATCACCATCAATAGAGATAAACAACCATAATCAAAACAATTAACCAATTATCGTCACAATTCCAAACACCCAAACACTAAGAGTCTTAGCCCATGGTGCACAAGGCAAAATCCATGGCTAAACAATAAGAATTCAAAGAACTCATGCTAAAAATAACAAGTAAATTGCAATAAAAAGTAAGAAGCACCTCTTTGATGAAATTGTAGCACAAAAGCATAACAAAACCCACAAATCCTTCTTGAATCTTGTTTTAGCACTTGAAATCCAAAGAAATCTACACTAGAAAGCAATAAACTCTACCTATTGGAGTGTTGGTGTGTGTGGATGAGGAGAAAACCTTAAACCCTATCGAAAACCCTCTCTTCTAAAAACTCCTCTGCTTTTTTTTTTCTACTGGTGCCCTCCTTTTTTAGTTGCGCTATTGGTGCTTTCCTTTTTAAAATCGCTGCCATGCAAAGACGCCTTTCTATCAATAAAATGTTTCTTTTTAGTAACGTGGGGTCCGGGACTTGCTTGCTTCCCTAATTAAAGGTGGTGATGCTGCTTGGTTCCAATATTTGGTCAAACGTTGCGGCAGATGCAATATATTTGCAAATGTGCTGTGATAATTAACCAATCCATGGGCTCCAACTTTCTTTTCATTTAAATTGCTCTTGGGCCTCCTTTTCTGCATTTTTCGTATTGGGCCGACAGATTATTTCAATTTCATGCATCATTTTTTTTTTCTTTCATAACTTCGAAACTCCCGAACTCCGATTGACTTGATTCTTTTTGCGTTGCAATCCTCATTTCAAGTTCTTTCACATGGTTCTATCTTTCACTTGACTCCAAATAATATTGAGCTCGTGTTTTGCTTCCAAAATCCTCAATTTTCCTACAAAGATAGCAAAACAAAAATATTTCTCATTTCAAGTGCAATTAGTCCAAATTGAGCAATAAAAATATGAAATTGGGTCAAGAGTGAGCAAAAAAAGCACATAAATCTCAAGCAAAATCACCACTAATCAACCCCCCCAAACTTAAAGATTTGCTTGTCCCCAAGCAAAGAAAAAAAAAACCAAAAGGGGTGATTGCTTGAGATAAAACATGGTCCAAGTCAAAGTTCAAGACAAGACAAGTCAACTTCCATCTTAAAGAACCACATTGCCAATCGAACTCTTCACCACTTCATGCCAAACGTGATCAAAATGTAACTCGGTCAAATACACTCATTCATCATTCTCACGGGTAGTGTTTCTCTCATCCCTCAAGTGTATAGGATGATGCATCTCTCCATTGTCAATCCACACAAATGAACGACCATAAGCTTGCCCTTGATCTCAATTTTATACCATCTACCATCATCATCTAATCAAAGAGGTCTTTGCAAGGTTGTAATGTCGGGCTCTTTGGACGGGTAGGGTTAGTATGGGATAAGTGACTTCATTCAACTTGTGGAGCTCAAGAGTTGATACTAAAGATTCACAATTGTTCCACACTCTCATCTTCAACTTCATGTTTTCTTAAGAGTCTTTCAATGAATTCTTACCCACACCCAACACCTATCCTCCCCAAGTTTACTACCTCACACTTTTATTTTCCAAGGGTTTTGGGAAACTTTGTTCCTTTTTTTTTTAATTTTATTTTTTATTATTAAACCCTTGGAAAGAACTCTTTTTTTTTCTTGATTTTTTTTTATTTTCTTAACATTTTATATTTCATATTCTATCCTTCCCAACTAGGCCACTTTTCTTTTTACCTCTTCCCCCCTCTCCCAATTTAGAGAGTGTACATCATTTTCTTACTTTTAATTCACAATCATTGCTCCCTAGATACCTCACTTAAGCTCCCCAAGTTGACCAAGGATCAAATGGGTTTACGAAACAATGACACTTTGGTTACATGATGTAGCTTATCAAGAAAAAGGATTACATGGCTCAAACGGGCTAACTAGGGAAATTCTCGTCTTTTGGTAGGGATCATATTTGGCCAAGTGACTTCATAGAACAACAAAATGCCTCTTATCCTCTTAGATGATTCATCCTAAGTCAAGTTTCAAACAAGTTCGAAGGGCAAGTTCTAGCACTCACAAGTATGGACGACATGCTCAAAGAACAAACATGCAATCACAATCGAAAGATCACTTCACTTAAGCTCAAAACCTCACAAGCTTGGTAACAATGAATGAGCATACTCTTCCAAATTCCACTCAATCAAATTCAACAAATGAATGAATCCTTCTCACAACAACATAACACAATTCAAGGAAAGGAGAATCATCCATCACAAACTCAAACAAGTACCACATTTAATCACAAACAATCAATCTCCATACAATCAACCAAGCACAAATCTCAACATCAAACACAAAAGCATCCACCACAATCCAATCAATACCCAAGGAGCAAATATACCACAAAATCATCAAGAATATAGAACAATGCTAACCACCAATAAGTAATGACCTCATCCAAGTAGAACAAGTGGGTGCGCCGATGCAAATGAAACGTAAAGTAATGACTCCTCTCCCCCCAAACTTAGACATTGCTAAGCAATTTTAAGTTTGGAAAAAAAATAGTTTACCATGAAATTGCACCAAGCACCATACTCGTAAGCACACACTTTTGCACCATCAAATATAAACAAGTAAATCAACCTCAACTCCACACTTAAACACCAATACAAAACTCATGTACAAGTATATATCACCAATTAAGCCCAAAAAAATTTCCAAAAGGTGAACACCACCAAAATCCTCAAAAATGAGGGTGCTCCGGTGCAATTGTAAAATGCATAAAAGATGAAAACACCCCCCAAACTTAGACTTTGCTAAGCAAATCTAAGTTTGGGAAAGAGTGTTTGTACCTAAAGTTTCCTTCAAGCACGTATCTTTTCTTTACGCTCGATATCTTCACCAAGCCTCGTCACACGACCCCGACAACCTACAAAAAATGACACTAAAAAAAACAAGATCAAACGAACAATACAAACACATAAAAGCAAGTAAAGATGGGTTGCCTCCCATTAAGCACTAGTTTTAACGTCCTATGCCGGATGAAATTTGAGTCATTCAACTCATCGGAAAGACCATGGATATCGATCCTCCTTGCCTTTGTATATCAATCTTTTGGTCTCAAAATCAAGAAGGCTCTCATGAAAAATCGACCAAAACCCTCCATCTCTCTTGCATAACTTATGGATGATGAAATTCCCCAAATTATATCCATTTTCTTTCACCATCAACTCTTGCCTTTCTTTCTCTCTTATCTCAAGGATGCCCAAACTTTTCTCAACTTCTTTCTTTTGATTGTAAGTATCAATAGGCAAAACAAAATCAATAGAAGCATCTATGTCCAATAAAGTGAAAATTGTAGAGTCTAAGGGATAAAAAATGTTCATTTCACTCTCCAAAATCTTTTTGGATGCTTCTTGATTTTCTTGTTCATTGTTGCTTACATTCATCAATGGACACTCCTCTTCATCTTTTTCGACAATAAGATTGTCATCTTTATTCTTCTCATCGCTTGGGACCTCTTCCTCTTCTTCATCATCCTCTCTTTCTTCTTTTTCTTCAAATAAAGGATTAGTGTAACAATCAAATGAAGAATTGATATAAGCACGAGGAAAGTAAGGATCAAGAGATTTCTCAATTTCTTCTTGGACACAAGGCTCCACCATATCCAAAGCTTTACACTCATCATCCTCCGAGGGATCCTTCTCCACTTTCATCGACCATTGGATAGTCCTTTTCATTCTCCTCCTCAGATGGGTCCCCATCGTCTTCAATAATACACCAAGCAATGTCATGGTCAAGCTCATTCGTGATAATGTGTGTATCGAGAGAAAAATCCTCTTTGGAGGGAACTTGTTGCGTTTGATGATCGCAGTGACAAGTCTCCATGAATGTTGCAAGTGCATCTTGAACGGCGAACGAGGCTTCCTTGTGGCAATCATCTTGATAATACGAGGGAACTTGTTGCGTTTGATAATCGTAGTAGACATTCCCCAATTATCGTTCCAACACTCTTCATGTTGTGGAGGATAAACCATACGGTTATGATCAAATCCTTGATTCCACTCGTAATGGTTATATCCTTCCATTTGTTAAAATATATGCACACCTAGCAAATTAACAAAGACCACAATCTCCAATCCAACTATTAGCAAGGTTAGTTACTAAAAAGATAAAAAGAACACAAGTAATCACGTTCAACGAACAACTAGTTATACTCAACACCACTAGTCCCCGGCAACGGCGCCAAAAACTTGACACGTGATTTCTCACACTAACCTCTCAAGTATAAGAGGGTCGTTGAAGTGCCCGATTTAATATCAATCCACGGACTAGGTGTGGAATATAACCCAATTACTATGTGTTGACGCATGATTATAGTGTGAAATATGTGTTGATTTTCCGATTAAAACTAAATAACAACAAGATAATAAAATAACAACTAGAGAATTCAACAAGCAAGAAGAAAGCAATTAAGTAGCAAATGATTTTGTTTCCAAGTGAGAGAGAGGTGTTGGTGGTGTTTTTCATTGTGAGATGATTGTCAAAAGATTAATTATGGTGTTTGCCTCTATTTACGGTTATTCCATAAGAACGATCACTACACATGTACCATTCCCGTACTTGGTAAGCCTAGGGTCCGATATCATTTGAAATCCTAAGATCGGGAGGAGAATCTCCCCTTTCTAGCCCGGGTAATTGCACGGATAAGGTCCTCTAATTAACTAACTACTCCGTCCCCGTGTTTTTCCACTTGTATACTAAGTTCAATTCTCCTATGTGCTCTTCACTTTCCACTCTAGGTATTAACTAAAGTAGTCAATGTAAATTAGGGGGGTTCTTATGTTTCTATCCAACTCTCGTTGCAATAGAGCATAATTAACTCAAATCCGGTGAATTAAACCAATACCCATAGGCCTAATCCCGTCTACCCAACTCTCGTTGTGATAAACTAGCATAAACACACAAGCTCATAGCAAAACCCAATCAAATTGAACAAGCAAAATCCCATAATCTAAAGGATCACCATCAATAGAGATAAACAATCATAATCAAAGCAATTAACCAATCATCGTCACAATTCCAAACACCCAAACACTAAGAGTCTTAGCCCATGGTGCACAAGGCAAAATCTATGGCTAAACAATAAGAATTCAAAGAACCCATGCTAAAAATAACAAGTAAATTGCAATAAAAAGTAAGAAGCACCTCTTGGATGAAATTGTAGCACAAAAACATAACAAAACCCACAAATCCTTCTTGAATCTTGTTTTAGCACTTGAAATCCAAAGAAATCTACACTAGAAAGCAATAAAATCTACCTATTGGAGTGTTGGTGTGTGTGGAGGAGGAGAAAACCTTAAACCCCATCTAAAACCCTCTCTTTTTTTTTCTTTTTTTTTTGAGAGAAAGAACTGCTCAAGGAAGGGTAACACAATCTAAGACTGAGCAGTATAAAGGATCCATGGAGGAATGTTGTCCCCAACCAAATCTTGAGGGTGGGAAGAACGTATCGCCTGTTTAGCCAGAAGATGTGCCGTTCGGTTCTTTTGACGCGGGATATGCCAAACACCTTCCACTTTAAGGTCACGCATGAGAATAATCGTTTCTTCGAGGATATCCTTTTCAAAGCCCAGATAGTCGTCTTCCTTTTTCAAAGCCTTAACCGCATCTATGGAATCCGAGAGAACGATAATGCTATCCATTTGTTGTTCTTTCCAGAAATTAAGGCCAACATTGATCGCTGTAATCTCAGCCGCCAAAACCAAACCCGGGGGGTTGATGGGTTGACTTCCAGCAGCATAAATGGCGCCACCCGAATCGAAAATTGCAAAGCCGATCCCCAAAATCCATGGTCTCATCTTTAAAGGCTACATCAACATATAAAATAGAGTGATTTGAAAGATCTGGTCGAGAGAAAAGTGAGAACTTTGAGGCGGGGGGAGTGATGTGTGAGTTCAGTTTGATCTTGGCTTTGTTAAAATTGTCAAGAAAGATGGACGTCCAATCGGCAGAAATATGCTTAAAGCTGGTATCATGACAACTACTGTTATTTTTATTGTGGGTGAGATTGCATCTTTCCTTCCAGACTCCCCACATCTTTGTGATGAATTCTTCCAAGTTGTTGTTACGGGGAGAGAGGTGAACCGCCTGAATAAGATCTTGAATTGGGATGTGTTCGGCCTTCTTGATGAGCGACCACCAGACCGAGAGTTTCCACGCCCTTTTAGAGGCCTGACAAAAGAAAATGACATGTTTAGTATCGGCCCAATTATAACCACAGAGAACGCACCTGGGGTATTTAGAGACGTGGTGAGATTTGAGATTGGCTTCGGTGGGTAGGATATCATGCATCACTTTCCAAAGAAAGATCTTGATTTTAGGGAGTGTGTTGAGCTTCCAAACTTTGTTCCACCAGGGGGCGAGATGGTTGCCCGAAGACTGGGCAATGGATTCCTCATGAGTGATAGATTGGTCCTCAACGTTCCAGTAGCCCGTCTTAACCGAAAAATGGCCCTTAGTATCAAATTTCCAGAAACGAGAGTCGGGCGAGCTATTACGAGCAATGGGGGTTCTTTTGATAGCATCGACCTCGTAGGGGAGGAAGTAATTATTCAGTTTGTTCATATCCCAAGTTCTAGAAGGCATAATAAGGTCTTTCACTATGACGTTGCTGTCATAAGTGACATTGGAAGAGATCTTGCTACTAGCTAACCCTGGAATCCAGGCCTCCTTGCGTGCTCTGATGATCTCTCCATTACCCACACGCCAACGAATGCTAGTGTTGAGAAGTGATTTTCTCCAACAGAGGGATCTACATACATAAGAGGGATTGGAACCAATGTTCGCGTCCATGATATCCATGTGTTTGAAGTATCTAGCCTTGAAGATTTTTGTAACAAGAGAGTCAGGATTTTCGATCATTCTCCAAACTTGTTTAGCAAGGAGAGCTTTGTTGAATTTGACCATGTCCCTGAACCCAAGACCTCCTTTGCATTTAGGGTAGGTGAGGGCTTTCCAATCCTTCCAATAGATCTTTTTATCTGTCGAACTAGCACCCCACCAAAATCTGGCCCAAATTTTTTCAATGTCTCCACATATAGTCGTTGGGATTCTGAAGCAAGACATGGCGTAGGTGGGTATGGCCTGGATGACTGCTTTGATGAGAACCTCTTTGCCGCCATCAGAGAAGAATTTGTTTTTCCACCCGTCGATTTTTTTGGCAACTCTGTCCCGAATGTAGCCGAATTGAATTCTTTTGCCCTTGGTGGTGAAAGTGGGGAGGCCCAGGTAAATTTCATGTCCCTGACTCGCTTGGATATGGAGAATGTCTTTGGTGAGTTGGGAATTGCTCGGTGGAGTCGAAGGATGGCCGATTTATCATAGTTGATGAGTTGACCAGAAGCTCTTTCATAAGAATTGAGGCAGTGTTTGAAATTGGTGATCTTTCTCTTGGTTTGGTTTCAAGAAGACTTTGAAGAAGACCTGCAAAGAAGAGGTGGGAGATAGTCGGGCTGCCCCTTGCAATTTTGATCCCCTGGATTTTGTTACTGGCAGTGTAGGTGGAAAGCATGGAGGACATGCCTTGGGCACAGAGAACAAAGAGATAAGGTGAAAGGGGGTCGCTTTGACGGAGTCCTCTAGAAGGGCGAATCTGACCGACGATATTGTCGTTTACCTTGAAAGAGTAGGACACTGAGGTCACACAACGCATGATAAGATTAACCTATTTGTGGATCAAGCCCAACTTCAACATGGAGGAGTTCGTGTATTTCCATTCGATTTCGGTCATAGGCTTTGCTCATGTCGAGTTTGAGGGCAGCAAAGCCAGATTTGTTCTTGGAGTGGCGGAGCCAATGCATGCATTCGAAGCCAATGAGGACATTGTCGGTGATAAGGCAACCCGGGATAAAGGCACTTTGATTAGGGTCGATGATATTGCCTAAGACCTTGCGGAAGCGATTTGTGATAACTCTGGCAGTGATTTTGTAAGAAACGTTGCATAGGCTGATGGGCCGGAAATCCTTCATGGTGCAAGGATCTTTAGTTTTGGGGATGAGGGTGAATAGAGTAGAATTCCAATTGTCAAGACTTTCCCCATCGTTGAGGACTTTTAGAATGTGATGGGAGACTTCATCACCCATTGTATCCCAAGCATTTTGAAAAAATAAGGCGGTGAAACCATCCGACCCAGTAGCTTTAGATGGACTCATATCAAACAAAGTTTTCCGAACGTCTTCTTTGTCGAAAGGGGCGCTAAGAATGTCGGTCATCTCAGGAGTGATAAGAGGTTCGATATGATCAGTAATCAGGTTAATATCCGAGGTGGGAGGGTTTTGGGAGTTGAAAAGGTCAGTGTAGAAGCTGATGATGTAGTTTTCGATATCCTTAGAGTCATGGCAAACCCCATGTTTTTTTGACATATCGAGGAGGAAGAAGAAGGCTCGCCGAATTGAAGCGGATTTGTGGTTTAATTTTTATTTTTTCGTATTTAGATTCTTTGCCTTTTATTTCTCGGCGTTGGTGCCAATGGATCTCTTCTTGGAGAAGGAAAAACCCTCTCTTCTAAACACTCCTCTGCTTTTTTTTTTCTACTGGTGCCCTCCTTTTTTAGTTGCGCTATTGGTGCTTTTCTTTTTAAAATCGCTGCCATGCAACAACGCATTTCTATCAATAAAATGTTTCTTTTTAGTAACGTGGGGTCCGGGACTTGCTTGCTTCCCTAATTAAAGGTGGTGATGCTGCTTGGTTCCAATATTTGGTCAAACGTTGCGGCAGATGCAATATATTTGCAAATGTGCTGTGATAATTAACCAATCCATGGGCTCCAACTTTCTTTTCATTTAAATTGCTCTTGGGCCTCCTTTTCTGCATTTTTCGTATTGGGCCGACAGATTATTTCCAGCTGCGCATCATTTTTATTTTGCACATAACTCGAAGACAGGAGGACAACCTGCTTTGGGAACAAACCGAGGATTTTTCAACTCCGGTTCAAAAGAAAAGGAGGAGAACGAGGACGCGTTGCAATCCTCATTTCAAGCTCTTTCATATGGTTCTATCTTTCACTTGACTCCAAATAATATTGAGCTCGTATTTTGCTTTCAAAATCCTCAATTTTCCTACAAAGATAGCAAAACAAAAACCTTTTTCATTTCAAGGATGAGGAAGGATGTCCAAATTGAGCAATAAAAACATGAAATTGGGTCAAATGAGCAACAAAAGCACATAAATCTCAAGCAAAATCACCACTAATCAGTGCATGACGGCATTGGCTCGGGTATGTGTTCTTCTTGTCTTAGGGCCTCGGAATCTTCAAACCACCTCCTTTTTACTTGTTCGTCGATCATTTTGGTGTGGAGTGACATTATCGCAAGCTCGGTAAATCAGTCTTATACTCATCTTGTGCTTCGGATCCCTCGAATCCATGGGTTTGGAACGAAGTGCGGATTTTGGGTCTTTTTGGGTTTTTAAGAATTTTTGGCGAGCTTTTTGGGTCTTGTTTGGAATTGATTCCATTTTTCGACGGAGATCATTTTCGTTGTTTGGAGCAATTCACTTGAAGATTTAATTGATGGAATTAAATTTTGTTCTTGGAAATGGGCGGAATATTATCCGTTATCTTTCTTTGTTCCGCTTTCATGCTTGGAACACTCAACCATTAGAGGCAAGATAGGATACCCGTAATTGAATTTCTTTCCACGAGGTGGGGCTTGCATATTGTAATTGATGGGATTTGAGTACCCCTTGTACTAAAATATATATTTCATTTTTATCTTTCAAAAAAAAAAAAGAAAGTGTGACTTATATTATTAAAGTGTATTAATTGTGAGGATTCGAAGGGTATATCTTTTTAATCGCAACCATAATCGGTGTGACTTATATTACAACATAGGTATTAGTAGCGATAGATGAAAGATATTACTTACATTACAAAAGGGCATTGGGAGTGATAATATCGTTTGGAGTTATGCCGGATAAATATGAAATCGGTTTTCCATGTGTGAACAAATTTTAAGCTTGGAGAAAGACCTACTTATTTAACCTGAGGTCTTATTATTATCATTAGCCCTTGTTTGAGCCATTGGAGTTATTGGAGTATCGATGGAAGAAATAAATATATTGGGGGTACGCGTGAAGCTTTTGGTTCGTTGGAAGTCAATGGAAGTTGATTAAACGCGAATTGGGATTAATTGGATGAGCTTATACTTCCTTCCTTCTCTTAACCTTGAGGACAAGGTCCGATTTGATTGGGGAATGATGATGAGACCATCGGCAATTTAATCAAAAAAATTTTTGCGGACGTACGAGAGGAGGAAGAAAATTATTTGAAGCATTGAAGTTTAATTTTTATTATTTCCAGATTTAGATTGAATTTTGCCTTTCTATTTCCGTTATTAATTTCTCGGATTAGGAACACCGCCCATGGGCCCGAGTAGCTATATTAGGAGTAGGTTTTTGAGGCGGGATTAAAACATTTATGAACAAAAAAAACTTCAAAGCGCTTTGTGTTTTGCTAAAATTGCATTCATTCGAATATTGATTAATACAGGGTATAGAGGATCCATCATTTTCGATATCCTTAGAGTCATGCAGGCGAACGCCCATGTTGTTTTTAAGCATATCGATTATGTTCTTAGCTCTACGTTCCGAGGCGGATTTGTGGAAGAAAGTAGTATTTTTATCGCCGTGGACAAGCCAATTGTTTCTCGAGCGTTGGTGCCAATGGATCTCTTCTTGGAGAAGGAAAAACCCTCTCTTCTAAAAACTCCTCTGTTTTTTTTTTCTACTGGTGCCCTCCTTTTTTAGTTGCGTTATTGGTGCTTTTCTTTTTAAAATCGCTGCCATGCAACAACGCCTTTCTATCAATGATGTTTCTTTTTAGTAACGTGGGGTCCGGGACTTTCTTGCTTCTCTAATTAAAGGTGGTGATGCTGCTTGGTTCCAATATTTGGTCAAAGGTTGCGGCAGATGCAATATATTTGCAAATGGGCTGTGATAATTAACCAATCCATGGGCTCCAACTTTCTTTTCATTTAAATTGCTCTTGGGCCTGAGGCTTGGGCCTCCTTTTCTGCATTTTTTGTATTGGGCCGACAGATTATTTCCAGCTGATCATTTTTATTTTTTTAGCATAAAGAATTCCTAATTAAATTTGATTAGATTTTAGCGGGATAATCCTCATTTCAAGCTCTTTCATATGTTTCTATCTTTCACTTGACTCCAAATAATATTGAGCTCGTGTTTTGCTTTCAAAATCCTCAATTTTCCTACAAAGATAGCAAAACAAAAACCTTTCTCATTTCAAGTGCAATTAGTCCAAATTGAGCAATAAAAACATGAAATTGGGTCAAGAGTGAGCAACAAAAGCACATAAATCTCAAGCAAAATCACCACTAATCAGTGCATGACGGCATTGGCTCGGGTATGTGTTCTTCTTGTCTTAGTGCCGTGGAATATTCAAACCACCTCCTTTTTACTTGTTCGTCGGTCATTTTGGTGTGGAGTGACATTATGCGTTGGCTCGGTAAATCAGTCTTATACTCATCTTGTGCTTCGGATCACTTTCTGGAATTTGTGGGTTTGGAACGAAGTGCTTTAAGAAGAAGATTTTGGGTCTTGTTTGGCAAAGTACTGGTTGGAAGATTTAGAAGAATAGGAACGAGATCATTTTCAAGGAGAACAGGTATTCACTTGAAGATTTAATTGATGGAATTAAATTTTGTTCTTGGAAATGGATTCGGGCGCATTATCCGTTATCTTTCTTTGTTCCGTTTCATGCTTGGAACACTCAACCATTAGAGTGTCTTCCGGATAAACTGTAATTGAATTTCTTTGGCTTGCATATTGTAATTGATGGGATTTGAGTACCCCTTGTACTAAAATATATATTTCATTTTTATCTTTCAAAAAAAAAAAGGAGTGTGACTTATATTATTAAAGTGTATTAATTGTGATAATTGAAGGGTATATCTTTTTAATACATAAGGGTATTACTCATAACACTGAAGGGTGTGACTTATATTACAACATAGGTATTAGTAGCGATAGATGAAAGATATTACTTACATTACAAAAGGGCATTAATCGTGATAACTGAAGGCACATGCCAATAAATATGAAATCAGTTTCATGGTGAACAAGTTTCACAAAAGACCTACTTATTTAATAATGCCTGAGGTATTATAAATATCATTATATAATTTTGATCACTTGATTGCCAATATTAAATTAAAAATTGATTTGAGATTAAATATATTGTGCTTGAGAGCGCAAAGTGCATTTTGGATTAAATCAAATAATTAAACTCAATAATAATTAATTGGAGACTTATACAAGAGTCGACGGTGGCGATTAAGGTCCTATTTGAAATTGTGTTTGAGAGCACACACATAGTGTCATCGATTTAATCCAAATGGATTTTTGATTTGTATATTTAAGTGGAAAATTATTTGAGAGTTAAAGATGACAATTACGGTCCCACTTGAAATTGAATTTAATCTTGGTATTTGACCATTATTAATCAAAGTTTCAAACTTGAATATGATGAGAATAATAAAATTTCAGAGTTTGAGGCCAAATAAAACATAAATTGAGTGTGAATTCAAAACGTTTGTGTCAAAATTAATATCAGGTGAATATTGATAAATGGACAAACAAGTTGAATATGAAGATCTCTCTCTCTCTCTCTCCATAGATACATTCAAATGTGGATGGGGGAGGGGGAGGTCTCTCCATGGATAAATTCAAATATGAGGTGGTTAGCAAAGACGTTGAGTTAAAGAAAAATGGAAAACTTGAGGTAATCGATGTCTAGTGGAATATTTTCTACAAGTTATACGAATTTGTTCAATCACATTATTGTAAAATCACCACAACTGTGGAGGTGACTAGTAAAGATTGAAGTTTTGTAGTTCTTATATATCAATTCTTAGTGAATAAATCAAAAGTTCTTTTCATGGAATTCTTGTATAAAAATATATATCCAACACTGTTACAACGATATAAAAAAAAACACGATATTTGGACACCGAAACTCCAAACATATCATTAAAAATGTGTGTGTATGTGTGGTTGGGGGGAGGGGGGTTTAAATCCCCTAAAAAGTTATGCAATGAATTGAAAATTATTACATTTTAGCAAAGACTAACTAATTAAACATTAGATGCTTAGTGGGATAATGGGTAATGGTAATAAGTCATTCATAGCGGTAACTCATTCATGATGAGTGGAGGATCCCAATAATTTACTTAAAAATTAAAATGAAACAATTAAGCTATGAAACACTCATGCGACACTTGAAAATATATTCCAACTGATTCTCGAATCCCTTCAAGTGCACCTTCAAGTGAAAAAAATTTACGTGGTAACAAAGAAGCTTTGGAGGCAACTATGTTACACTTTTTGGTAAAATTTAAAAAAACCCATTTTCTTTTATAAAAAAACGCGTTTTTAGTTCTCTTGTTATATAAAAAATACCAAGGGCAGATGATTCAATTTTTTTTTCTTTTTAAGCTTTTTTGTGTTATGCTTTTATAAACGAATGCATATGACAAGTAATAACATAAAGAAAAATAAACACAAAATATTTATAGTGGAATGATAACTAAACCACATCCAATATTTTTCCCCTAAAAATAAACCAAAAACTTAAACAATAAAATAAGAGGAATCAACCCTCATATGGAACAATTAATCTCCCTTTAACAGATTCCTAATACAGTTCACTTTAAAAAGGGATTTATAAACCCTCAAAATTAGACCCTCCCTTTCGGGAGATGTTAATCAAATGACTCAACCTACAAACTTAACCTAAAACCGGTTTGGGTATAAGGTTGTTTTGGTTTGCAACCAGGTCAATTTTCCTTACATTTGTTTATTTCAATGCTAAGGTTGGGAAAAATCTAACAAGGATATGACATTTATGCTTAGAAATTGAGGGTAGAACACTTTGAATATATTAAATTTATTTCTTGATACGAGGTTCTATGGTGGAGACGCTTAAATCCATCATGCTTGCAGATATTTTGATGGATCAAATTTTCACCACCATTATAATGAGGGAAATCTTGTATTGAAGTGTGGAATGAATTATTGGATTAAAAAAACATTAAAGTACGAATGGAATCTAAAAGGATTTAAATCCAGTTGGTTGTCTTCCTTTCATTTTCCATTCGTTGAATTCTCATATTGTATTGTCTGGAATTCTCATTTCGGAAAATTACTTCCATATTCACAATCATCATCGTATAACCCAGATTCAGATTTCGATATTTATATTTTGGACCAATAAATTCTGCGGTGCTGAATTTAACAAATATTATTAGAATCTTCTCATCTCAATTGGTCACTATTTTGGTATCATTTTGGGAAGAGTCGTCATAGAAACGACGACGTTCGAGGGCTGTTTGATGGATAAAGTTAATAACGTTGAACTTTTGATCATCTTCTCATCTTCAAATTCTTCATTCTCCATCTGATCTATGTATGTTGGTAAATTTAATTTTTTGTGATTCACTGACTTACGGTCAAAATTGGGAATATACTATGTATTTAATTCTCTAATAATTTTTGTACTCATTTCATTTTGCCATCCGACTGTCATTTCAATTCATCCGATCTCGACATGTATAAATAAATTTGTCTAATCTCGATCATCTTCGATTTTTTTCGTGAGTTCCCCCTCAATTTGTTCTTCCGTTCCCTCAACTTGTTAATATGAAGATTAGCTTCAAAAAATATTTGATAATGTTTAAGCATAATTCATAAAAACTAAAAATAGAAATAATCTTTTTGATAATGAATAAAAAACATTAAAATATATGCAATCTTTTAAAAGAGATCGGTTTTTGTATTTTAAAAAAACTGAAAAGAGTGGTCACTTCCTAAAAAATTGTCAACGTTTGAATGTATATCATTTACCAATTGATGGTATCATTAATCCACATTGAAAATTAAATGATTTTGAACAACCCCTCTTTCGATAATAATTTGTTGGTCCCAAATTTAGTAAAAACCCATTTTTGGAAAAAAACGTTTTAGTTCTTGTGCATATAAAAACGAGGGGTCTTTATTTTAATTTGATTCAATTTTTTTTTGCTTTTAAGCTCATGTGTGTTATGCTTTTATAAACGAATGCTTTTGACAAGTATTAACATAAAGCAAAGAAAGAACACACAATATTTATAGTCTTATATTTTTGACAACTCGCCCTACATCCACTTCTTCCTTTTAGGGGCACCAACTTAATGGTGATTAACAAACGGATTTATTCAATAAACCCGACGCCCTCTTTACGAAACTAGATAAATTAAAAACCGAGTTCACATCAAACGGGACTTATCACCCTCACGGGATTGCAAAATTTTATAGGTTGATTATCTAGATGTTTATCAAAGTTTATTCTCAACATTTACAAACTTAACCTACCAACCGGGTTTGGGTATAAGGTTGTTTGGTTAAAACAAAGGTTGAGTATTTTCCCTTTACATTTTTTTAATTTTCAATCTAAAAAATAGGTTCAAAAATCTTCAAAATGTTTAGGATATGACATTTATGCTTAGATCATTAGAACACTTTGAATATATCGTGTATTTCTTAAAACACATTAAATTTAGCTTTGATAGCTTGATGGATCATCATGAATGCAGATATAATGAGGAAGATTCTTGTATTTATAGTGTTAACTAAAAAAATTCAATTTGGAGAGAATCACATTAAATCCATTCAAGAAAGGTTCGAGGCAGACTTTTTCAGTTGTCGCCTCATCGTCCCTCCCTTTCAAACGAATCTAGACGGCTATATTGGTGATTCTTTTTGGAATCGGATTTCACATATATTAATCATTACTTTATTATTTCATCATCGTCCACCCACGATTCAGATCTCTTGATTAATCGACCCTAATATATTTTTGGATCATTAATTCACATTTATTCTGCGGTTGATAATAAAACTTCTTGATCGGAATTTTTCGATAAATCATATATCGTTTTGAAACATATCGTAAACCAATCGGTTTATTGATGGAATAAAACCATAAAGCATTTAGGTTATATACCATCTTCTTCTTCGATCTCAATAAACATTCTCCATCTTGATCATAAACATCATCTTATTTGTGAAAAAACATGAAATCATATATCATCACAAATATATAATTTCTTTACATGCTACCAACCTTTCAAACGGTCATCGGTCATCCGATCTTACGATCATGAATATTTTTTTTCTTCGAACGATTTTAATGATTTCATCAATTAACTTTTTTCTCATCTTACTCATATCGATTATTACTAAGACAAATTCTCTTCTAATCTCGATCATCAAACAACGAATTAATGAGTATCAATTTAAATTTAATTAAAATCAACTTGTTATAATTTAAAAAATCAATAAGTTGATAATGTTTTGGCATAATTCATAAAAAACTAAAATATCCTAACATTATATCTTTTTGATAAACGCCAAAACATTAAAATATATGCACAATGGTCAGATCGGGTTTTTGTTTTAAAAGAATGCATTTTCATGGTCAATTTAAAATTGTCATAATTTGAATTTCTTTCGATATTAATTGATTTGATAATTAAATCCACATTGAAAAATTTGACCTTTTTGAACAACCCGCTTCGATTTGTCATCTTGTTGGTCCCAAATTTAGTAAAAACCCATTTTGATGCATTTAGGCAAAACTATTTTAGTTATGCATATAAAAAATAAAATTAAGCAAGTGATTCAATTTTTTTTTTTTTAAGCTTGTGTGTGTTATGCTTTATAAACAAATGCATATGACAAGTAATAACATAAAAAATGAAAGAACACACAATATTTATATATGGTTCGGACAACTTATTCTAAACATCCAATTTCCCTTCAATGGGGCATAAACTTAACCAACTTAATGTAAAGGATTTATCACCCTCACGGGATTGCCGACCCTTTTATATTATATTGATTGCTAGATAAAAATGCAGTTATTTCAAACGGGATATTATCAATATTACGGGAACATGAATACAAAACTTCGGGATTGCTAGATGTTTATCGAGTTCACACTCAACCTAAAAAACTTAACCTTGGTTTGGGTATAAGGTTGTTTGGTTTGTCAGGGTGAGATTTTCCTTACATTTGTTTAAATTTCAATGCTAAGGTTGGGAAAATCTCTAACTTAGGATATGGCATTTATGCTTAGATCTAGGGGTAGAACACTTTGAATATATATATATTTTTGCTTGTGTTCTATGGTGGAGATGCTAACTGATTTGGCTTTTTTAGCTTGATGGATATTGCATTTCTCAATTTAATGAGGGAAAATCTTGTATTTATAACTATGTGGATTTGAATATTGAGAATGGAGAGAATCACATTCAAATAAAACCTATTCTCATATGGTTGTACTTTCAAAAATATGGTTGTCTTCATCATTGGTCCACGCGCAAATTTGAAAAACATGAAATATTGGTCATCACAAATTCTTGATTAACGGACTTCTCTTGATTTCAAACAATCATTCTCATCGACATTGAGCGATGAATTCGATTCTTCGTCTTGCGATAAGATCGATCGTTTTTCGATTCATCGATGGCGTTAAATTCTCGGAGTAATGACTTGAGATGACTTCTCTTCGATGACTTCTTATTGATCTGGTTTTCGATGTCGAATCGATCGATCATCTCATATGATCGATTTTTATTCATCAATATCGGTTTTAAATTAGTAATGAATTCAATATTATGTGAAGACGGTTAGCAATCATTTAATTTAAATCCGATCTCAATCATCGATCTTGATCATGCTCATCTTCATATCCGATCTCGATTATATCGATCTCGATCGATCTCATCTTTCTTCTTCCGACCGCAACAATTTTCTTCGATCTTACGGTCATCGGTCATCTTTGATTAACAACCGGCTTAGCTTTTTCTTCTTCCGATTTTGCATACTCAAGTTAACTCGGAACTCATCTTACTCATCCGATCTCGATGTTAATCCGTCATGAATCCTTTATCCTAATCTCGATCATCTTCGACCGATTTCGTGAGTTCCCCCCTCAATTTGTTCTTTCCGGTTTCTCAACTTGTTATTATAGATTAAAGCTTAAAAAGATTAAGTTGATAATGTTTTGGCATAATTCATCAAAACTAAAATATCCTAACACAAACTAACTCTTGTTAAGACCAGAGCCCCTCTAAATCATACTTGATCTATGTCCGACATTGGTATTTAAAAATTCCTCTTGGGATAATATTTAGCTTTGAGTATTCTACAAACTAAACCATCATGTTTGGAAACAAGCTTCTAACTAATCTTCCCAAGCATTGCCAAATTAAAAGAGTGAAGATTTTGAAAACCTAATCACCATCCTCCTTCGTACACAAATCTTTTCCATTTAATATCATTATAAATCTCTTAAACAATACCCACCAAAAAAACAATCATCATATGTTGCAACTCATCAATAAGATTCGAATGAAAAATGTTGTGGACATTTGGGCTGCAACTTTAATAAGAATTTCCTTCGACCTTCAAAATCCTTTTCCCTTTCCACCCTCTCTCCTTTCTCCAAAGCTTGCCTCTTAGAGAATTGAAAATATCATATTGACCCCCAATTTTAAGATAATAAGACTTGGTTCAAAACGAAAATTTGGAGTAATTTGTCGGGATTTTAATGCGGTTTAGGATTAAATTGAATCAAATTGAATACACGTGAGATTCAATTGAAAAAATTGATAATTAAGGAATCATTTGAATAAATGTACAAAATTATAAAACGATTTTGATTTAAATCCCTCGTTAATACAATTTTATGTTACCCTTGTAAAAGAACATATTTTAAATGCAAAATATGAACACATTATTATTGGTATCCAAAAGAAACAATAAAGTACGAATGGAATCTAAAAGAAACAATAACAGTATGCAGTTGGTGGAACATCATTTTCCATTTCTCGATTCTCATGTTGTATTGTCTGCAATCCCACTTGCTTCTAAAAATTAATTTATATTCACAATCATGATTATTATAAACAGACCCCTTTCTTATTTAAGCAGATCTACATAAATGCGTAATATATATTAAATTAACAAATATGCCTCTAGAAAACGCCAGATCAGTTCATTATTTGAGAGCACTATTTGCAACTATTACATCATAGTAATATACAGTATAACATCTCTAAATTAATACTCGATAAATTAATAACATCTTTAAAATAATATTTTTCTCCGGTCCCGACTTGAGCCCCAAACGTAAATTAATAATTTTGATAAATTAATAAGATAATAATTTTTTAAGACCCCTATATAATACAAGGGTCGCATCAACATCATAAATTAATAATCTCATAAAATTACAAAGATAACTAAGACAATTTAGTAAAATATGACTCTAGTGTTGATTGTTTTCTATTGAAATTAGATGATTAAATAATATGAATCTTAAACATTAAATAATTAGATGACTCAAGTTCTTATTGAACATACGTATGAATTTTAAACATTAATATGAATCTTATTTAATAATATGAATCTTAAACATTAAATAATTAGATGATTCAAGTTCTTATTGAACATACGTATGAATTTTAAACATTAAATAAGATGATTCAAGTTCCTAACATTTAATATTCATTAATATCTCTATATAATTGAATTTAAATTCATGAATTCTGATGTAATTAATTTAAATTAAATGAATATAGAACACCTCTTTAAATTAATAAATTATTAATTTATCGATTAATTAATACCTCTCTAAAATTAATATTTTTTTCGGTTCCAACTGTATTAATTTATAGAGGTTATACTGTAGTCTTTTTGCTTCATAAAATTTGACGCTTTAGACTTTTGTATAAAATTTAAAGAAATATATTCTTTTTATAAATTTTCTCTTTTTAATGACAGTTAAATATAAAATACCAATTAATTTTTATTATATTTACTCTTCTTATATTTTTGGAAAGAGGAAAGAGTGCAAAATCAAAAAGAAATTTTAGGGTGTACAAAATTAAGTAAATATTAATGGAATGATATGTAAACCACGAATATTTTGCAATAAAAAATAAATTTAAAAGCGATAAACTTTATAAAATAAGAGGAATAATGTTTAATGTAACAATTAATACTAACACTTTCCTAATACAGCTAAAATAAAACTGATTTACATAAAACCTTGCAAAATTAGAATATGACTTTCAGGAATTAATCAAATGATTGTAATATATATCCAAAAGTTATATTATTTGCATTAACTCAATTTTTTCATTTTCTTGAGTCTTGAGAATGAAATCTTCCAATGTTCTCCCAACTCCTTCACACACCGAAAACGAACTCGTTGCTTCCTAGCTACCCACTCGTGGGGTGGAATCGTCATTTCACATCCTTCCCAATCATTACTTCCATCATCATCGTCCACCCACGATTCAGATCTCTTGCTGCCATATATTTTGGACCAATCACGAATATTCTGCGGTGCTCAATTTTGCTGAATATTATTTATCTTCTCTTCGGAATTGGTAGTGAATTTTGGTATCATTTTGGGAAGAGTCGTTTTGAAACGACGACGTTCGAGGGCTGTTTGATGGATATTGAGTTGCTTTGGTTGAACTTTCCCCATACATCTTCTTCTTCAAATTCTTCATTCTCCATCTGATAGTATGTATGTTGGTAAACTTGTAATATTTTGTGATTCACTGACTACCAAATATGGGGTGGGAATATACTATGTATTCTCCTCTCTCATTTTATGTACTCATTCCGTTTTGCCATTACTGTCATTTCAATTTTTTAACAAGACATGTATAGATAAATTTGTTTTTATTTAATGAATATTTTTTTACCAACTTCCATAATTTTTTATTACTATAACAAATTCTCTTTCACACATTTTAATAATTAAGAGTATTTTCTAAATTTAAAATAAAAGTAAACTTGGGAGAAATAATTGAAAAAAACTAAAAGAACATTTAATATTGAACAAATAAAAAAAGTAAAAAGGACATGTATTGCAAAACTGAAAGGAGTAATATTTAGGAGAGTGAGTTTTATGTACATCATTTGCATTGTGCATTTTCACTGTATATTTTAAAAGTATATAATTTGTTGACCTCGGATATCACAATGGTGGCACAAATAACGATTATTCTTGGCAATTTTGTGAGAGTATATTGGGCAACACTCTTTTCTTTTGTCATCTTTGGTGGGGTAATAAGGAGATTACTTTTGATGCATTTAGTGGCAAATTGAGAAAACAATGTAGTCTTGGTGCATGCAATTGGGAAGCAAGGACCGATGGTATTTATTTATCTGGTGGCAAACCCCCGACGGGCTTTACGAAGATGTATGATTGGAAAAATAGAGCAATATAGCTAACTATTGGAAGAACAAAATTTTATAGGTTGATATCTAATCTAAATATATATCAACTTATTCTAAACATTTAATTGTTCAAAGAAATAAAGATAAAAACAAAGGTTGGGTAATATTGCTCACGTTTTTTATATCAATCTAAAAAAATATTCAATGCATGTGTATTTAAGTTTAGGGTTATATTGTAAAGTTGTTAGAGCATAGGAGACCACAAACTATCAAAATATGATACCCTAAATACAAATAATTTATATTGAAATCGACCAGAAGAAACCAATTAAATATT
The DNA here is from genome assembly GCA_037126765.1 of Stenogyne calaminthoides. Classification (NCBI taxonomy): domain Eukaryota; kingdom Viridiplantae; phylum Streptophyta; class Magnoliopsida; order Lamiales; family Lamiaceae; genus Stenogyne; species Stenogyne calaminthoides. The sequence continues at coordinate 28,775,324 of JBBCBC010000004.1, read as the reverse complement.
TCTCTTATCTACTAAAGATGAACCATCCCCAGTTCGTATGATGACTTTATTTCAAATTTTTTAGTTTATGTGAGAAGTTATTTATAGTATCAGTTGATGTTGTCTTGCAAAACCGGTTTATAATGATTGTCCATTTATAGTATCAAAATGTTGATGTTGTCTTTAAATGGTTATTAATCATAAATAAAGAATAAATTTATCTCTACTAACAAATGTGACTTTATTTCAAATTTTTTAGTTTATGTGAGAAGTTATTTATAGTATCTGTTGATGTTGTCTTAGACAGCGGTTATAACAGTTGTCCATTTATAGTATCTGTTGATGTTGTCTTAGACAACGGTTATAACAGTTGTCCAAGTAACAGCTGTCTAAGCTTAGACAACTGTTATAAAACCGCTGTGCAAAAGTGGAGCTAAGACAACAATTTTTTGCCCCGGACCCACAAATCTCATATATAAGCCACCAAGCCTCCCAATTAATTGAGACAATTATTCGCTCCCATGGGGGACCAAACACGGGACCTTGGGCGCTGGCGAGATCAATTCATTTCAAGACTTGCTTTTCTTGCGTTTACTTAATGAAATTAATTCTATATGTTCTAAAAATAATTTTTTCTTATTTTTTTTTTAGATTCTTTATTTCAATTATCTTATTTATTAATTCAATCACATTTTTATATAATAATTTTTTTTATATAAATTTAAATTAAAATTATATTTTTTACTTGTTTTTTTTTAAAAAAAGTACTACCTTTCTTTTAAACTTGTAATACTTTTCCTTCTAAACAAGTAATATTTTTCTATCTAAATAAGTAATATTTTTCTTTAAAGAAGTAATACTTTTTCATCTAAACAAGTAATACTTTTCTTTAAACAAGTTATACCTTTCTTATCTAAACAAGTAATACTTTTCTATTTAAACAAGTAATACTTTTCTATCTATATAAGTAATATTTTTCTTTAAACAAGTAATATTTTTTCATCTAAACAAGTAATACTTTTCTTTAAACAAGTAATACTTTTCTATTTAAACAAGTAATAATTTTCTATCTAAACAAAAGTAATACTTTTCTATCTAAATAAGTAATACTTAGACAAAATTGAATTAATTTATAAGAATATTAAATATTAAATATTATAGGTATTACTCCCTCCGTCCCTTAGCAACTTGCACACTTTCATTTTTTAAAATCCCTTACCAACTTGCACACCTTAAAATGACGAAGAATCTCACAATCTCCACCCTCACAATCTCCACCTTTCATCCCTTTTGAAAAGTCAACAAAACACTAAAAAATTATTTTTTCTTAATATGTGTGTCAAATCAAATGTGCAAGTTCTTGGGGACGGAGGAAGTAATTTATAAGAATAGTGATACAAGTTCATAAGTGTAATAGTATGAATTTAATATTATGAACAAGTTTTACATAAGAGTTTGTGTTAATCTCATTATATAAGACGAATATTAAAAAGAAATAAAACAAGAATTTAAAGAATAAAATATTTAAACTGTACTTAAAAATTTTTTACAAAAACAAAAAAATAAAACAAAAAATACAACAAATATTTGTAATTTTGAAAATTAATTAAGGACACATGCAGACGCATGGAACAAATTGCAAACTTGTGCGTGGAACAAATTAATTAAGGAGACATAGCAGACATGCAGACGCATGGAACTGTACCTAGTTGAAATGTATTAATTCACTTGCATAGAGGTTCATAACCGCTGTCCAAGTTTTACTTGGATAGCGGTTCAAAACCGCTCTCCAATTACCCTTGCACAGCGGTTATGAATCGCTGTCTAAGTTTTGTTCTTGGATTTTATTTTTTTTTTTAATAAAACCGCTCTCCAAGGGACATTTTGGAGAGTTGTTTGAAAAAAAGGATGTCCAAGTGGAGTTATTCAAGCTTAAATGTGTAGTACTGTTGTCTTTTCTCCTAACACTGACTCCGTTTTAACAGATGTGTTTTTCTATGTTTCCTACACTGCAGGTTGAAGATAATTCGGTTTTATTGTCAAGCGGTTGCATTGTGGTGGAGTGAGAATAGAAAGATCATGGGTGGTTACACCAAGATCATGGAGATAGTGGAGGAGATGTTCAAGGCTATTCAAGCCTAGTGGATAGGACAATGCAGTTGATTCTCAAGTCTATAAATTGTTGGGAATTAAATTAGGGGTGCCCGGATCTATTCGAGGTGAATTTAAATACATATTTAAATTAATTAATTAATTACTAACATGAATTAATCCTAAATCAATTCAACATTATAATTAATAAGCAAATAAACAACATGCGTGCACATAATCCACGTAAATCCTAAGCATGCGGAATCTAGGAGTTACGAGATTACATACCTCTTGTAGAGATAACTGTTGAGACGATGGATCAACCCAAAGTGCCTTCTCAAATATGTCCTAAGTCCACGAACGTAATCCTGTGGGAGGATTCTCAACGAATGATTTTAATTTAAAGGAAAAAATAAAAATATTTACCACCACCTTTGTGGATTTCTAATTTTTCCAACACATGAAATTGCATTGGGGATGAAAAATTCATCCCCTATTTATAGGACTAGGGGGGACGAAAATTTGGTCATGTTGGGCAATGGAAAATTTTCTTGCTTCTTCCTCAAGATACAATCTAGAATATATCAAATATATTCTATTTCCCAAAATATCTCCCAACAAAATCTTCTCCTCCCTTCTTATCCATTATTTTCGAAAATATAAAATAAAATAGGGAAGGAATAAGATCTTTTTCCTTTCTTGAATTTATGGGATAAACTTGTATCTCAAGAATACTTATTCCATAAGATCTTTCCAAGAAAATCAAGAAAAAATCTTTTCTCTCTTCTACCTATTTTTTTCGAAAATAATTAGGAAAAATAGGCAATAATATTTTCTTCTCCTTTTCATTAATTGGACTTTAATTTGGGCTATTTGATGGGCCTTTAGAAGAATTAAGATTGGACCTTCAATGGGCTATGAAACTTTAATATTTAGCCAAAATATTATTCAAGCCCATTAATATTAATTTACTCCACTATAAAATTAATATTGAACTATCCATCTTAACCCATATTACGACTTCAAAATAATATGGCTCCCGGTCATTATTTCCCGCGTTTAAGATTATCTTAGTCCATTAATTAATTAAGTCATTGAACAGACTTTATATTAATTAATATATTTATCCTTGGAGTAAAGACAACTCAACATTATTATTCATACCGGAAATAAATTTCCACTTGCAAGATTTGGTATGATAAAGATTCTGAGTCCACCAAGGAGACAAATCAAGCAAGCCGTACTTGCACGCGGTTCTCCGTATTAAATCTTAGCAATCGTCATGTAATCAATAATATTGCCCAAGATACAAGATATCGAATCGCATTGATTTTCTTCCCATCATAAGTCAAAACAATAGTTATTAATTTCACACGATCCTATTTAAGGGACGAAGATTAAGAAATAACGAACCACTGAGGTCTAATTCTTGTATATTCAGTACCAAAGAATTTATCCTCCTATAGGTCCTATTCAGCACATTATAATGCACTAGTGTAATCTCTTGGTCAAGACAAGCCAATTTGAGCCTTACACTTCATGTTAGTGTTAGTGTCCTAGAGACAATCTATTGTAAGGACATAATACTCGATGATATTCAGTTTGATTTAATATTATAGTTCAATTAATATTAATGTATGACAATATACTTGTTTGAATATTATGTTTGATTGTTAGCATTTATTCATACAAGTGTTCCCATGAGTCATTGTTGTCATTGAGGTTATGAGAACTCAGATGACTTAAGCATGATTCTCAAATAACCCCGATCAAGGATCATCAAGAATGAGATATTGATGATACAATGGAGATTGGTGTGCGATCTGCATCATACTCTTAGAGAGTGTAATAAGATCTCACTTACTACGAGATACTAGGTATCTCATGATGGATGCACAGATACCTTGGAGGGTATTGGTATACCCATCCGAGAAACCGTTTGATGTATTTCCACTATATGTGTCTACGGGTGTCTCGGTTAGTGGGAGCGATGCGATACTCCTTTGACTTGAGGTCAATACGCATGACATGTGTGGGATGATGAATTTTGACCATGACCGACGCTTGCACCCTAACCATGGGTAGATATGGCTTGGATTAGGTTCATCACGAAGTACATGTACGTGGTAGTTGAGCCAAGAATATGATTCATTCCTCAAAGTGGATTTAGAGAGAATACTCATCTTCTCATCATAATTGGATCAAAGTTGTTGGTCCCCGTGCAAACGAGTCTTACACGTGTATGGGGGGGAATACACGTGTTCAGTGTTTTTAAAACTTTTATTTACTGAGGTCAGCTTGGGTCAGGTTGTCCTGATGATTTGGTCCTGAGAAGCACAAATCGCTCTGAGTCAAAGTCTATCTGAGACAGTGATCCTGAACTGCTTTCAGATACCTCAGATAATCCCAACTGAGTCCTGAGTTTCAGAGATCCTGAGTTGCTTGGATCAGATAACTAACTTACTGAACCCTCAGAAGAGTAAGTTCAGTTTGGTAACTATCTGTTCTAGCTACTCAGATGTGCGGAATGGTTGGCCCTTAGTTTATACTCGTTTTAAGCTTTTGCTGAAAACCTTCCTTTAATGAAATAGTGATTAGGTTGTGATTCAATTATATGCAACCTTCAGTGGATTGATTCCAACTGAAATATCAGTGAAAAGTATGCTTTCAGATTTAAGTCAATGCAACAGTTAAGCACAAATAAAGAAAGCAATAAACAACACAACAATTTATAGTGGTTCAGAGACTCAAACTCCTACGTCCACTCTCCCTGATCCTCAGAGAAATTTACTAATCACTTCCTGAGCTTTCTAACTACCTCACGTAGTTTACTTACTCAACTCGGCCCTGAGCTTTCTGACTACTCCACGTAGTTTACTTACTCAACCCGACCTTGAGCTTTCTGACTACCGCCGTAGTTTACTTACTCAAACACAAACAAGCTTTCAGACTACCTCTGTAGCTTACTAACTTCACCTCTAGAGCTTTCTGACTACTCCGCGTAGTTTACTTACTCTTTACAACTCTTCTCACCAACAATCACACTCAAACTACCTTCTAAAGGGTTTGGGGTTTCTTGGTTGGTTTCCAACTAGGATGAGATATCCTTTACAATAAAGAACAATGCAAAGGCTAGAATATCTCGACTAAGCTTTGGATATATCTTATCAAGCTAGGCTTAGTAGAATGAGCTCTCTTCGATTTAAAGCACTTGGGAAATTCTTGGGTTTTCGAGTGCTTCAACTTGCAATAATAAGTTTGAGCTCTTGAGTTGCTTACAAATTTCCCGTAACCATACAATGTAGAAGGTCACAAGTATTTATAGGCATACACCAAGGTTACTCTTGAAAAACTATCCGTTGGAGAGATAGCTCCGAGAGTTTCCTCTTATGGTGTGTGAGAAACGACTATATTTAGGGTTTGAGACTCCCTAACACGTTTTAGGCAATAGCCTTTCATGTAGCCGGTCTTCACTTTTTGCAGTCTGGAAGTTAGTACTTCTGACATATTTTTCAGCGACCTGTCACTGTCAGTGTCAGTATGGTACAGTGATGTCTTCCTCTTTTTGACTTTTGTCTCCAGTTAAAGGTAAACACCTTCAACGGCTCTTTTGGTTACAATCTCTGAGTTGATATAACCTTAACAACACTTTGTTTTAGTTCCATTTGTCTGCATTGAATGTCTCGGCAAATATCTATTTTTCTAAGGAATCGCGATCTTCTCAGTATTGCATCCTTCAGATAGATATGTTCAGTGCCTCGGAACATTCAGGTTTATACTGAGCATTTAGTACATTACTGAGTCTTCAGTAATTACTGTGCCTTCAGTATTCTTGATCTTGATTCTTGATCTTGATCTTACGTGTCTTCGAGTCTTCGAGTCTTGGGTCTTACAGGTTGTCTTTACGGATGTCTCGACCGATATCGCGAGTCTTCATCTTCGAAGTCTTGATTCCTCGATTTCATCTCGAGTCTTGATATCTCGATTTCATCGAAGTCTTGATATCTCGATTTCATCGACACGATTTCTTCGTTTATATCGAAACTTGAAACTTCAGTTTCATACTGAAACTTCGGTTTCTTCAGAAACCATCGAAGTTCTTCATAATCTTGAGATCCTAACTCGATCTATATCGCACGACTATACATTTTGCGTGATATCATCCGAATACTCTAATCTTAAATCGACTCAACTATCAAGATTATTCTGAACATGTCATACTCAGGGGTTTTGGGATCTATTCAAAATCATATCTTTATTAAATTCATCTCCCAACAATTTACCCTTTTTTGATGATGCCAAAACCTATCTTGTTACAAACATACTTAACCTATACTCAGGTTTCAGTTTATTCTAATACAAGATTGATTTTATTTTTTCAACAATTTCGCAATGTAGAATCTCCCAACAATTTCCTAAGTAGAGAATCTCCTAACAATTAGTCTCCCCAAAGAATTTCTTCAAGAATGAATTTCTTTAAATGATTCATCACCAAATACTTAATTTTCAAACAATTTCCCCCTTAAACACACAATTTAATTCAGAGACATCATTCAGGCATATCAAAAGTAAAAGACATGTAAATAAGATAATGAGATATTATCTTTTGAGCATAAATGATAAAGCTTCATTGATGATGATTTTTGAGTTTTACTGACTTACAATGAGTTTATCAAAAGCAAAAATAAAAGACAAAAGATAGAAAAAAAATACAAGTGTCTTGTGTAAGTCTTAGGTCTTGGTCTTGATTTGGCTCTTGATCTTCGTTTTTTTAGTTTCATCTTCTTCAACTTCATCACGGGCACTTCGGGTTGAACATTTCGAAATACCTCTTCTTCAAATTGCATCTCTTTCCTTAATGATATCCGGATTGTTTCTGTCAAACCCAATGAACAAAGATATTGAGCAATTTCTTGAGTAATGACTTTTCATTCACCAAGCCATTATCAAGTCTTGGAGGAGGGTAGGTATATGGACCGGGGCTACTATCTGCGACCTTTCCTTCATCCGCAAGGTTCATCCCAGCTTTGGAGATATTTAGGATAGAAGGTTAGGAGATATTCAATGAATGCTTCATTTGGATCTGAGCTTTCCCCTCTCCATTCCCTGAGCACATCATAGTAGAACCAGAAGGTTCTCTTGACCTCTTCCCAACTATAGTTGAATTTGATGGGCATCAATTTGTCAACGTGTGGCCATTTCTGTGCTTTTGATGTCCCTCTCCTTTTGCTCGCAAACTTTTTGAATCCACTCCTTCTCTTCTGCTCTTCTTCTAATTTCTTCCTGATCACAGGCACGCCTGAGACCGAAGCAACAATTTTCTTTGCTTGTTCTATCTGGAGTGTCTTCAGGGCATTCTTTGTGTTGAAGACTTTTCTCGATCTTCGACTGCGAGAATCTTCTAATTCTTCAATCAACTTTTTTTTGTCTTGGCTTAGAAGCCTTTGAAGACGCTTGCTCTCGGGTTAAACAATGCCCAAGGCTTTCCTCTTCATAGCAATTCAAAGACGGCCGGCGCTTGTTCCAACCTTAGCTCTATCACTCAGTTTCTCTCTCGCAACTTCAAGCATGGTTTCCTCAGAAACCTGAGTGTATATCGGCTTCTCCACCTTACTGAACTTCAGCTTTTTAGTAGCTTCGACTTCCTTCAAGGCTTCAGATAGGATATTCATTTCAGCTTCCTTTTGCGCCTTTTTCTCCAAAGTACGTGCTAATAACTTCCCGAGGTCTTCACCGCCTTTCCCTTCGCACCAGTATTTTGGAAGAAGTCTGGAGAATCTTTGTGTCCATATGGTATTGCTCTTTGCTTACATAGCGCACCTCTCCTGCTAACTGATCCTGTTCATCTTCTAGTCTCCTGAGGTGGTTTTTTGCCACAGAGAATTCTTCAGAAAGATGGGCAAACTGACCAGAGAGAGCATCTTTAAACATCTCTGTCATCTTGGTCATGAGCATTGAGCTCATTTCTCAACAAGACTTGATCAATACTTCGTTCTTTTTACGCTAATTTCACCTCTAGAAACTTCGGTTCTCTCCTCGGTGCTTCGCATTAAGTTCAAAGACTCACCAACCTTGACACCCTCTCCACTTCTCATTCAAATTTTGTCTTCCATGGAGGTCATCTTTGAGGTTAGAGTGTCTTGAAGTTGCACCCATTCTAAAGATGAATTTCGATTCTCCATCTTCCGAGCTTCAGGCGGCCAATGTCTCTTCTATATCGAAAGTGATTTTGTTCAAAGATTGGCTCAACCTTCTCAAGCTTCTCCACTAAGGGAGTGAGGTCGATCTCGGGAACATTTTACACCTTTTGTGCTGATTGATCAATCTGAGGTCAGACACAACCTGAGGGTTGGTCAAGACCTGAGCATCGGAAACTTTCATCCCGAGCTCAGTCTCTATCTCGAGCCTCGATCTGTACATCAGACAATTCAGAGTTAAAGATAGAAACTTGAAGAATTTTGGCATAATTGTTAATAGTGTCAAAAGGCACCAAGAGTGCTTTTTCAATCCCGAGGTTGAATGATTTCAAAGTTGATCTGACAAGAAGTTTCCTTCTCCATCTGAAACTGATCCTCAACATCTCCCTGTTGGTCCCCATCTTGAGATTTGTCTCTGCTGCTAGGGGCACCAACTTCAGTAGCTCTCCTCTCAGCGATCTTCTTCTGAACTAGCTCATCAAAATCGGAAATTTTCATCCCGAGCTTTGTCTTTACGAATCCACGAGACTTCAGTGAGAAAAAAGTTGTCTCCTCGTCCCCACCGATCTTCCCCTCACGAATGAAGCAATGTTTAGCATCTCCAGGAAGAGTACGGTTGAGGATGTAGACCGATTGACCTCAATCAAGAAGAAGATATCTTGGAGGTCGGGGAATGAGCTCAACTCAAGGTAGCGGTCAAGAATGAACCGTTCCCCCCTTGCTTCGCTTATTCGGTCTCTTGACTTCTCCTTTCTTGAGCATCGGGCTCTCGGAGGTTGATGGAAGGGTCAATCAACAGCTCACTCGGGGAGCTCTTCAAAGTTCATCGGCTCCGAGGTTCAAGAAAGGCTCGAGGTTTGGGGCGGCGGCTCCTCGGCCCGGATATGACTTGGTTACGAGGTCCGGTGGCGCCTCCTCCGGGAATATCTGCACTCGAGAACCGAGCTGGGCACTTCCCTCAGCAGGATCTCGAACTTTCTCTGAGGTTTGAGGTCCTTGGAATATTTCCTGAGAAAATTTGTCTGAGCTCAGTGAAGTCTCAAGAACCTCAGAGAAGACTTGCTCCTCAGTTTGATCCTGTGCCTTTGAGATAGCCTGAGCCAAAACATGTAATGGCGATTTCTGAGCAGTTTGACTCTCAGGCTGAATCTCCTCAGTCTCACTTTCCTAATCTTCATCAGTGAGAACCACCATCCTTTTGAGTTTTGGAGCAAGGGTTTTCTGCTTCTTCAACTTCTCACCCTGCTCCTTCTTGGCTTCCAACAACACCTTTCCCCTGGCTTGTTGGGTTTCCTTTTCAGCAACCGCAACCGGTGATTCCACTTTCTTCTCTTTCTTTCCCTTAATAGTCCTCTTCGCAGCAATCGGCTTGAACATAATTTTGGACTTAGGGAATGGGGTAGAGTTGGCAAAAATATCCTCCTCCTCTCGGCACATCTCCAGGATGAATGCAATTTTGGTGGCGTGGAGGATTCTGCCTTTGATAGATATTGCCCCATCATCCTCCCTTTTTATGACCTTAGCTTGCTCAGTCACCACCTTGATCAGATATTTCAGTCAGTTGAAATCCTTGGTGGGTGAGTCCTCAATCACCGCCATCAGTCGGAGTTTGGGAGTGCTGATCTACTCGAAGCTTCCAGATCGACTCATTATGCACTTTCCCACAATATCCATCAATACTCTGTATTTCGGCTGTAGATGCCGTTTGTGCAGAGTTGCCTCAAACTTAACAGGTTTCTCGGCAACCTTGTCAAGATACTCCTGCTCCCGTCCCAACATATACAATGAGGGATCATCTCCCCTATCGCACAACTTAAATACGTTGTTCAAATGCTTAGGGACTATATAGAGCTCTCGAACAAAATTTACATATTTCATCGATTGTTTGAGATGCAAAATGGAAATTTTAGATTCTATACAATCTTCATCATCGATTTCCATATTTGCAATAAACTCTATTACCTCACGAGCATACTCCTGCTCTGGTCGATTCGCGACGAGGTTCGTCAGTTTCGCCAATCTGATTAAATGGAGCGCTTCTTCTTCGTGCTTGGCATTTGACGTGCTCTCCAGAGACACCACGTATTCGTACCATGGCTTATTTGTCTCAGCTAATTTTTCGAACATGGTAGGGGCCATTTTAGATATGAAGATTCGAAGATTTTGGATTTGGGTTTTCTGGGCAAAGGGATTTATTTGCAGAGGATTTTGGGAACGAAGGGTTTGATAAAATTTGGCTTGAATGGCTTTCAAAGGATTAAATAGCTTGAGATCGTGGGAAGTCGTACCGGTTAGGTGAAAAGCAACGGTTAAGATTAATCCACGATTAATCGGGTATATGAAAGGTCGATCCCCAAAAAGTAAGCCACCATTTTAACTTCATTGGTGATTAAATGTAATGAAAGCATTTAATGATTTGACCTTCTTCGAATTTCAAAGATCCCGCCTAAAAACATTCCTCGGTGTTTTGTATTTATCATAATGATTACCGAAGTTTCACTTAAGCAATAAATGAGTCGCATGAGTCATTACATCTTCGGACTAATTTCCCTCTATCAGTCTTACTGAGTATTGACCTTGATAAAATGTTAGTATGATAATCGAGTAGTCTTGAATGGGTTCAAGATGCTCTTGAGTATTGACCTTCAAGAACTCGAGTTTCTCGAGACTCGATTCAAGATTTTTATTTTATCCCGAGTTTTCGGTAGAATTTCGAGAAAACTTCATGCATCCTAAAAATCTTCAATTTTTGATTTTACTCTATACACCGATCCAACATCCCTAATTCAATCGATAGTTCCCGAAATCTTGATTCACCAAAGGTTTAGTCAAGATATCGGCTCTCGCTAATCAAGATGAATTTTCTCCATCCTTATGTCCTTTTTCTCGACATGATCTCGATGAAGTGATGTCCGATATCCACATGCTTGCATCCGGTGTGTAATAACGGATTTTTGTGAAATAGCAATGGCACTATTATTGTCACAAAATATTGGTACTTCATTGGCTACAACTTTATAATCCCTTAATTGTTGTGCGAGCAAAAGAATGCGTGCCAAACAGACTTCCCGCGACCATGTATTCAAACTCTTCAGAGTAATCGGGTTGGTTACCGAGGTGCATTTCTTCGAAAAACCAAGATATCAACTTACTTCCAAGAAATTGACAAGTTCCTCAGTAGTGGACTTCTGTCAATTTGCAACCTCCATAATCGAGATCCGAAAGTAACAAGTTAATTCAAGGTTATCATCGGTTGGATACCATAATCCTCTATTCATTGTGCCCTTTAAGATACTTCAAGATTTTTTGGCGTACCCTCCATGTGACTAAATTTTAGGATTAGCTTGGTATCTTGCACATATCCCAATAGCAAATGTTATATCCGCCTACTTTGTCGTGAGATAGAGCAATGATCCAATAATTCCTCTATAATCAAAAGATGACTCATCGATTTGCCTTGTAATCGGGATCCATCTTGTAGTTAGTATTCATGGGAATTCTAACCGCATTGCAATTTCAGACACACCATACTTGGCAACCGGATCTCGTGTACTTTTGTCCGGTTGATGAAGATTCCTTCATTTGATTGTTTCACTTGAAGACCTAGAAAGAAATTCATCTCCCCATCATAGACATCTCAAATTTGCCTTTCATCGATTGTAGAAAACTTTTCACACAACCGATGATTTGGAGATCCAAAATGATATCATCAACATATATCCGAACCCAAGAAGATATCTTCCCCATCTTCTATCCCGAGCGAGTTCTATCAACAGTTCCTTTGACAAAACCATGGTCAAGAAGAAACTGAGAAAGAGTATCATACCATGCTCTGGGTGCTTGCTTGAGACCATACAAACTTTTCTGAGCCTGTAAACTTGGTCATTCTGTTTTTGAAACCGGGAGGTTGTTCTACATAAACCTCTTCTTTAAGCACACCGCTTGAAATGCACTTTTCACATCCATTTGATAGATCGTGAACTTTCATGTGGGCAACATATGCAAGAAACAATCTGATGGCTTTAGTCTTCTGCAAGGTGCAAAGGTTTCATCATAATCCAAGACTTCTTCGGGAATAACCTTGTGCAACTAAATTTTGCCTTATTTCTTACAATGTTGTTGTTTTCATCTCTTTTATTCTTAAATACCCACTTGGTTCCAATGACATTGTGCCTTTCGTGTCTATCCACTAGCTCCCATACTTCATTTCTTGAGAATTGATTCAAATTTCATCTTGCATAGCAAGAATCCAATGAGAATCTTGTAGAGCTTCATCAATCTCGGTGAGGCTCTTTCTCCCGATAGGAAGAAGCAGAGAATAGTGCACTCTCACCATGGAACCTTCTTGTTTTGACACCTTCGGTTAGATCACCCACAATCTGACTTGTAGGAAGACTATCTAACCATCTTCTTCTAGATGTTCCCCCTTCAATAGTATCCTCAACATTTAAAATGTTAGGTTCAGTTAATTCAGTAAACTCAGGGAACAACAGAAAAGGAGAAAGGGAATCATCTTCCTTAGGGGAAATTCTATTCAGAACATTTGTTCCCCTTTGGTTGATAGATTCAGAATTTGCCTCAGCTGTGACCACATCTTCATTGGCATCACATACCTGAGTCTGAACTGGTGTCTGTTCAGATTGGTCACCTTTGGTGTGTTGGCTTTCCTGAGTCTCACCATCCTGAGTTCCATCCTGAACTTCTTTATCTGAGTCTGAGTCACTCTAATTATAGGATGTGACTGACTTCTTCTTTTCAATCTTTTTTAGGCTTAATCTGGTGATCCTCTTGGTCAGTTCTTCTGCATCATGTTCCTGTTTCTTCTGAACACAAGTAGATTCATCAAAAACAACATGAGGTGTTTCCTCTACAATAAGAGTCCTCTGGGTTGTAAACTCGAAAGCTTTTATTGACTTTAATATCCTAAGAATATTCCTTCATCGACTTTTTACTATCAAATGTTTTCAATTGATCTTTACCATTATTGTGTATGAAACACTTGCAACCAAACACATGAAAGAAAGAAACAAGAGGCTTCCTTTCATTCCAAAACTCATAGGGTGATTTGTCTTGACTCTTGGTCAGCATGGATCTGTTATGAGAATAACACCAAAGGTTGATGCTTCACCCAAAATCTTTTAGGAATATCGACTTCAAATTTATCATTGTCCTTGCAGCCTTCTTTTGAGTCCCTGTTCCTTCTTTTCAAGAACACCATTTTGTTGAGGGGTCCTTGCAGCTGATGTTTCATGAGAAATTCCATTTGCTGCACAATAATCAGATATAATATGATTTATAAATTAAGCTCCCTTGTCAGATCTGATTTTGACCACACTCAGATTTTTCTCAATACTGAGCCTTTTCAGTAATTCTGGCAACTTTATCTGAGTCTCTTTCTTACTGAGTAAGAATATGACCCAAGTATATCTTGAGTAGTCATCAACTACTACTAGTGTGTATTTCCTGCCATTGGTGCTTACTGGTGTTATTGGACCAAAAAGATCCATATGCAACAACTGAAGTATTCTTTCAGTAGAAACATCTACTTTGCTTTTAAATGATGCTCTAATTTGTTTTCCTTTTTGGCACGCATCACAAATATGTTCCTTACTGAACACTTCATTAGGAAACCCTCTCACAAGAGCTAATCTTGCAAGCTTATTCAGGGTTTTGAAAATTAGGTGATTCATCCTTTTATGCCATAACCAACTGGTATCTGTGAAACTTTTAGCAACCAAACATGTATCTCTAGGAGTTGAACTCCAATCAGCAAGATACACATTTCCTTTTCTAGTACCACCAAGAATACTTTACGTGAGATATCATCTTTCACATAACAAAAGTTCTTAGAGAACTCAACATTAAAACCTTTATCACAGAATTGGCTTATAGAAAGCAAGTTATGCTTCAATCCAGATACATATGAAACACCATGGATATGAACTGAGTCGATTTCCAAAGTTCCATATCCTTCAGTCTGTCCCTTGGAGTTATCTCCAAAAGTGATCTGAGGGCCTCTTTGTTCAACATAGTCACTGAGTATCTTCTTGAATCCTGTCATATGTCTTGAGCATCCACTGCCAAGATACCATACATCAGGGGCCTTTTTCATCTCTACTCATCGTCTTTATGTGATCTTCAATCACCAAAGTGCCCTTGTTTTCCTCCTGAAAACAGATCAATTCTTAGGTACCCAATTTGTGTAGGGTCCTACAAGGTTAGTTGTACCGTTCGGAATCCAAATCTGCCTGACAACTCTAATCACTTTAGAGTGACGGATCTGTCTTCCATAAGCATCTACATATACATTTACTACTCTGGGTGCCTTAGCAGTTTCCTGTGTATGAGTGCTAGCTTTAGCATGAACATGGGCTTTTGAATTTTTCTTTGGTTCAAGCCTTTTGTTCATTTGCTTTGGCTTTTGTGCAGACTGTCTGAATCTTTGTTGACTCGGGTTGTGTAACCTTTACCCTTAGGCAAGTGGGGTTCAGTTGCTCATCTTCGAATTTTTGGTCTTTCAAGATCTTCGAGGACTTGGTCTCTTTAGTTGAGAATGTCTCTGCTGAGTGTTTCTCCTCTGAAGATTCCTCTGATGGTTCAGTGTAGATCCTTTCAGGTTTGCATTCTTACCGAGGCTTCAAGTACTTGGCTTAAAATTTTCCAACTGAGTGCTTAGGTTTTCTAGCCTTCACCGAGGTTTGGGCTTTCCTACCTACGATCATTGGTTTTTTTTGAAACCATGGGTCCTTTTCCCTTGTCTACAACCTTGGGCATTTCTTCATTTTGAAGTGTGGGTGCCTAATCGGTTTTACAAAGATTGTCTCTTGCTACTTGATGCAAAGATTCGGATGACCTTGTGAGGTTCCCCCCGAATGTATCCCAATCCGCATTTTATAGTGATGGATCTCTGGTAACTCAATTTCATCTATTACATTAGATGCGCAGATTCAATAGAGTTAACTTCTTATGTGCACTATCCTCACAATTCAGTAGAGTTTCATGCTTCTCGGAGAGGTCATTGAACTTAGTTACGATCATTTGAATCTCTTGATGGATTTTCTAGCTTTTCGTTAGGGTCACTATCAACTTCTCTTTCTCACGAGAGTTGTACTTCGTAACATCCAGTTCATCAAGAGCTCCCATTAATTGAGAAGTGATTTGAGTTTTGCTAGAGTCTTTCCACTTAAGATTATCGACCTTGATTCCTTATTCGCTCTTGAGTTTCATTTAATAGTTCTTGTAAAACAAAGATAGTCCTTCATTAGACTCTCAAAAGAATCCATCAGTCAAAATGATCACATGATTGAACTTGACAACTCTTGTGCTAATGTAGGAGCAACAACAGAGAAAGAAGAGTTTACCTCCTCAATGGCCATCGGACATATGTCATCACTTTCTTTGTTCGAGAATATTTCATCCAAGAGCTAGATCCTCCTCGAGAATGTTCTTCTTTCGCAACCATGACCTTTTTTGCTAGAGAACTTCTTGTCTCTTTTTAGCTTGCCTTTCTTCTTCTCCTTAGCTTTTCGGATCCGGATAATCATCTTTGGAAGTGACATTTCTTTTGGCAATTATAGCATCTGTTGGCATCATCATCCTGATCACTTTCTTCTTTGGACTTGGAGTCCTTCTTTCTGGATGAAGATCCCTCAGCTTTCAAGTCCTTCTTCTTCTCAGTTGATCTGTCCTCAGGTTTCTTCTGGTACCTGTGATTCTGTAATAGTTTTGTATTTTCCATATCGATTATTAAGTCTTTTTCAAACCTCCTTGCCATCGATCTGCTAGCTTATCCTCAAGCTCATCCCGATTTTTTAGCAAGGGAGTTCTCGAACTCTCTAGTTTTATTGTGTTTTATCTTTGGCTTTTAAAAGCCACATTCTTACTAGATGATGAATCATCTTTCTTTGTCGACTTTTTTGGATTTCTTATCAATTACTTAACTCATAGGCCTCAAATTTCGAGAGAAGACTTGTTGATATGGCATTGAATTAGTGTTTTGGTGTTTTCAATCACCATTGCATGTATATCCCATTTCTTAGAAAGACCTCTAAGAATTTTCAATGCAACTTCTCTCGTGGATATTTCTTACCAAGTGCATTTAGATCATTCATAATGCTAGTGAATCTGACTTCCAATTTGTCAATAGATTCACCTTCTTCCATTTCAAAACTATCAAACTTTCCAATTGCAACTGAAAGTTTGTTTTCCTTGATATGATCTGTGCCTTGGCACATTACAGTTAGTGTATCCCAGATTTCTTTTGCAGTATTGGCAAAGGAGAAATCATTCCCATCACACCATCATCAATGGTCTTTGTATAGTGTGTCTTTAGCAATATAGTCTAGATTGACTAACTTCCTCTCCTCTCGAGTCGGGTTGGTCATCGACTTAGGGAAATTTCTGCTCTAGGATCATTTCTCTCATTTTCTGTTCCTCTGGGATTCACCACAGTAAATTGGAATGGTCCTTCAGAGACCACTCTCCACATTCGTTCATGTTTAGAATACAGGTGAGCCTGCATTCTCAATCTCCATAGATCATAGTTCTCCACTAAGAACATGGGAAGTTTCTTAGAAGACATTTTTATCTGAGTCTTTTAAGAATTCAGCAAATATGATCAGTTCAGATAGACCACAAGTATTTTTAGAAAATAAAACTTTGGTCAACAAAGCAGTGGTCAAGTTGAACCATCGCTCCGATACCACTTGTTGGTCGGTGCAAACAAGTCTTTACGTGTATGGGGGAATACACGTGTTCAGTGTTTTTAAAACTTTTCTTTACTGAGGTCAGCTTGGGTCAGGTTTTCCTGATGATTTGGTCCTGAGAAACACAAATCGCTCTGAGTCAAAGTCTATTCGAGATGGTGATCCCGAAGCCGCTTTCAGATACCTCAGATAATCCCAACTGAGTCCTGAGTTTCAGAGATCCTGAGTTGCTTGGATCAGATAACTAACTTACTGAACCCTCAGAAGAGTAAGTTCAGTTTTGGTAACTATTTGTTCTAGTTACTCAGATGTGCGGAATGGTTGGCCCTTAGTTTATACTTTCGTTTTAAGCTTTTTTTTAAAAACCTTCCTTTAATGAAATAGTGATTAGGCTGTGATTCAATTATATGCAACCGGTGGATTGATTCCAATGAAATATCGATGAAAAGTATGCTTTTCAGATTTAAGTCAATGCAAATTAAGCATACGGATAAAGAAAGCAATAAACAACACAACAATTTATAGTGGTTCGAGACTCAAGCTCCTACGTCCACTCTCGATCGATCCTCGAGAAATTTACTAATCACTTTCGAGCTTTCGACTACCTCGCGTAGTTTACTTACTAAACTTCGTACGAGCTTTCGATTACTCCACGTAGTTTACTTACTCAACCCGACCTTGAGCTTTCGACTACCTCCGTAATTTACTTACTCAAACACAAACAAGCTTTTCGGACTATCTGCAGAGCTTACTAACTTCACCTCTAGAGCTTTCGACTACTCCGCGTAGTTTTTTTACTCTTTACAACTCTTTCTCACCAACAATCACACTCAAACTACCTTCTAAAGGGTTTGGGGTTTCTTGGTTGGTTTCAATTAGGATGAGATATCTTTACAAGAAAGAACAATGCAAAGGCTAGGATATCTCGACTAAGCTTTGGATATATCTTATCAAGCTAGGCTTAGTAGAATGAGCTCTCTTCGATTTAAAGCACTTGGGAAATTCTTGGTTTTCGAAAGTGCTTCAACTTCAAATAATAAGTTTGAGCTCTTGAGTTGCTTACAAATTTCCCATAACCTTACAATGTAGAAGGTCACAAGTATTTATAGGCATACACCAAGGTTACTCTTGAAAAACTATCCGTTGGAGAGATAGCTCCGAGAGTTTCCTCTTATGGTGTGTGAGAAACGACTATATTTAGGGTTTGAGACTCCCTAACACGTTTTAGGCAATAACCTTTCATGTAGCCCGGTCTTCACTTTTTTTTTGATCTGGAACTTAGTAGCCGACATCTTTTTTCAAATGACACATCCTTCGTCAAATTGTCGATGTATGGTCGAAAGGTCTTCCTCTTTTGACTTTTGTCTCGGGTAAAAGGTAGACACCTTCAACGGCTCTTTTTGGTTACAATCTCGAGTTGAAATAACCTTAACAAACACTTTGTTTTAGTTCCATTTGTCTGCATTGAATGTCTCGGCAAATATCTATTTTTCTAAGGAATCGCGATCTTCTCGATGTGCATCCTTGAGATAGATATGTTTCGGTGCCTCGGAACATTGAGTTTATATCGAGCATTCAAGATACATTCCGAAGTCTTGATAATTCATCGTACGCCAGTATTCTTGATCTTGATTCTTTAGTCTTACGTGTCTTGAGTCTTGAGTCTCACGAGTCTTGGGGTCTTGAGTCTTCTGAGATGTCTTGGCCGATATCTTTGAGTCTTCATCTTTGAGTCTTGATTCCTCGATTTCATCTGAGTCTTGATATCTCGATTTCATCTTGAGTCTTGATATCTCGATTTCATCTTGAGTCTTGATATCTCGATTTCATCTTGAGTCTTGATATCTCGATTTCTCCTTGACACTTGGTTTCTTCGTTTCATCTTGAAACTTGAAACTTGATTTCATACTAAAACCGGTTTCTTGAAACTTCTTGAGTTCTTGAGAATCTTGAGATCTAACGATCTATATCTGCTGACTATACATTTTGCAGATATCATCACGAATACTCTCTATCTTGAATCACGACTAATTATCAAGATTATTACGAGCATGTAAATACTTCGGGGTTTTGGGATCTAATCAAAATCATATCTTTATTAAATTCATCTCCCAACAAAAGTTATCGACCGATGCACGTCAACTTAGACTTTGTGGCTAAGTGTGACATACATGATCAATTAGTGATTAGAGATAATATGATTAAGTTATTTGAATAGATAACTTCATCATGTTCAAGACTTAATCGAAAGTATTCGCGAATGAAAGGATGAAATCGTAATAGCCCATGTTTTGATTCTACGGTAGTTGCAGACGTTTCTACTTAACGCACCTCATATATTGAGAATGTTTGATTTATTGTGCAGGGTTCAATTAAGACCGTTAGTTTATTAATCGCCGATATATGAGGGCCTATGGGTCACACAACAAGTAGTTCCCTTTTACGGATTATAGTTGGTTGATTAAATGTTAAATTGGATTTAATATTTAATTTATGGAGAATTAATTAATAATAGATTAATTTGGAATTAATTATTATTAATATTTAATTAAATTGAATTTAATTAAATAAGAATTCACAATAATAATATATGGAATATTATCGTAGAGATTTGATATACATGAGAATTAAATCCGTAGAGATTTTATATGTGGGAAATAAATCTTAGAGATTTATTTAAATAAAGATTAGGGATTTTATTTCCTAATCAGGTTAACTTAAGATTTAAGCTGGATCTTCCCTATATATCTGAGCTCTTGGGAATTAACAAACAACGTTAATTCATATTTCTCCATAAATTCTAGAATATGAATTTTCCTAGCAAATTTCATCTCAGATTCAACGCTGACAATTTTGTGCAATCCGTGAACGGGGATTACGTGGATACCATAGTAGAGAAATATGCGCACGATTTACTGTAAGATTTCTCTTTATATTTATACGTATTCAATTATGCAATTACGTGTTCGCTGTTGGTGAACTTTAATTTCCGTTGTGCATGTATTACGTGTTTACGTGCCTCTAAATTCTAACAGTGGTATCAGAGCTCAGACTTTTGTTTAATTGCATAATTGAATTGGATAAAATTGATTGCATAATATATTATATGTTTTCGTGGGTAAAATTGTTACTCAAAATCCAATTTAATATTGACCAGACCCATTGTTTTGATGTATTGAAATTGCTATTTAATAATTGATAAATGAGTTAATTGACACCGTTTCGGTCGATGTCGCTCTAAATGTCTACTTCGGTGGGTCGGCTTCGTGTCGCTGCAAGTCGGGCTGGGCGGCGGTGATTGCTGCAAATCGGCCCGAACGCAGTCGACGGCGAACCGAGTCGCGATCGAGCATTGCCAAAATCTTGGCTGAGCAGCGTCGATTTGTCACCATCGGCTGACTGAATCGACAGCATCATAAGGCTGAGATCGGCAGCGATGGAGGCGATTTGGCTGCAATTCGCGATGGCGGCAATCTGTTGCGCGTCGCGATGGAGCCGACCTGCTGGACTTCGCTCGAGATGGCGATTCGCTGGTTCTCACCCGATGCGGCGCTGATTTTCGATCGGTTTTTGGAACCACACTCGAGTTCGGGTGGGCTACGGCGGCTATGCGTAACAGGAGCAGATGGCAAGTGTGCCGAGCTTCTGGGCGACGCCGTTCCAGCCTTGAGTCAATGGAGGGACCTCGTTTGAGAATTAGATTCTCACCAGGCCCTTATTTGCAAACTGTTAAAATATTGTTTATAAGCCCCTGCAATTTTTTTTTGTTAAAGATATTTTTCATCTTATATGTATGGTTCCAGAATTAAGGCCATTGTTCAAATGGGCCGACTGTGGAAGTTAATAACCCGTGTTTGAGTTTGGAACCAATGGGTCAATTCTTAATATCAATAATTCCCTAATTAAAGCCATGTTTAACTGAAATTGTTTAAAATCTGATAATTTAGTAAAAGATTTTAAAAGGTCAATTTTGGTTGGACCAAAAGTTTTATGGAATTTGTTGAAATTTCATTATGGGCAAAATATTTTGAAAAGGTATTTAGGAACAACCGAAATTTTGGAACTTTTTGGTATTTCTAATTTCACCTTTGTTTTTCTACGAATAATTAATCTACACGTTTATTTGATTTACGTGCTTATTTAAAATAAATTTTGCATGTGCTAAATATTTTGAATTTTGACACGTGCTAATTATTTTAATACATGATTAGTTGTTCCCATTTGTATAATTGTTTATGTGAATTAATATTTACATTATTAGTTATAGTCCGCATTATAATTGTTTGGGTAGGCGGCGCCCAATAATTGTCGGACCGTATTATTGTTTGGGTAGACGGCGCCCATATAAGTGTTAGTCCGTATAAAATCATGTTTGGGTAGGCGGCGCCCAATAATTGCTCAAATATGATGTACATTAACATGTTGGATCTCGATTAAGCAATTAATATCCCGCCTTTAAAACGTTCCTCACTAAAATATGGTTTTTCATTAAATTGAAACGATGTCTTCCATCGAAATTAAAAGTAAACCGGTGATTTCGTTCTAATGGGTATTTAAGACCAAAGTCTTTTGCTCGGATCTACATTCAACGAGACTTTTATAGGGACACGTAGTGTCGGCGCTTGATGGTTGTAAACCAACTTAACTTTGTTTTACCAGCCAAAGCAGGGAAACGAAAGTTAAGGGACATCCGATTGAACTAGGTTCAATCAACTAGGAATTGCAAATTTTGTAATTGGTTTGGAGACCTACCAGTTATGTTATTGTGATATTTAGTCAAAGCAGGGATCATGATAGTAGGAATGTGGATCCTAGTCCATTACAATTTATATTTGATACAAATTCGTACTCTTCCGATGAGGTCGCTGAGTATGTGAAAATAATGGAGACAAAATAAACACAAAAGAAAGGCCATGTTTATTTTGATTGCTGATTATTGATCATAGGAATTATGTGTTTAATTCCCATTTTATTTTATTTCTCTTGGTTAGTTGAAATATATAACTGTTATTGAGATGTGTTTTGGAAACAAACAAATTGGTTAGGCCAAATTTCCTGGACTGACACCTAAACGTGTGTTTGGTGCTAAGGCAAGAAAAGATTGAGTACGTGTTGGACACGTCAATCCCTGTTATCCCTGCAGCTGGTTTCTTGAGACATCTACGTTTGACGTAGCATCTCAGAATAAGCATCAAAAGGATGCTTCCCAGACGCAGTGTGTGATGTTGCTCGGCATGACTCCCGAATTGCTTAAGGCAACATGAGAAAATGGGTCCCTTCTAAATGCTCAAGCATCTGAAGGATCTCTTTGATTCTGAATCTCGTTTTGAGATTTATGAAATGATGAGAGATCTGTTCAAATGTCGGTTAGCTAAAGGAGAGAAGATTTCACCTCATGTGATTAAGATGATAGGCCTAATTGATAAACTTGGTAATTTAGACTTTGAGCTAAAATACCAACATTTTTCATTTATGCTATCCTCCAGTCGCTCTCGGATTCATATTTTAGCTTCATTGTGAACTACAATATGAATAAGATGGATGCGACCATGCCTGAACTTCACAACCTGCTCAGGACTTTTGAGTTCACTGTCACTAAGATGGTGTTCAAAAGAAGGAGCGGGTAGACAAAGATGTGTGCCTCTACTGTAAGTAGAAGAGGGCGCCGGAAAAAGGACTATAAGATTCTAGTTGCAAAAGGGAAGACACTGGGTGCTTCTGGCACTAGAACATGTATGTTTATTATTAAGATTAGCATGTCCACTAATAAAACTAACTGCTTGGTATTAGATACCAGACGTGGCTCACACATTTGTATGAATGTGAAGAGCCTCATGTGTCTAAGGGCAGTTAGGCTGGGTAAAATCTTCTTACACGTGGAAACGGAGCAAGAATGCTGCTGAACGTATAGGGACTATGTGTTAGACTTACCCCTTTTGGTTTTAGATGAGAACTTGATGATTGCCATTTCGTTTTCTCTATTACTCGCAACATTATTTCCGTTCCAATGTTAGACATTGAGGTTTTTCCTTCCATTTTAGTGACAATAATTGTTATTTCACGTTAAATGGTGTATGGGAATGCCCTTTTGGTGAATGGTTTATATTTGTTGCATTGTGGATATAATGTTCTTAATATACAAAATAAAAGACTCAAACTTAGTAATCATGAAAACCCGACTTACTTATGGCATTGTAGACCTGATCATGTAAACGAGAAAGAAATTGCAAGGTTAAGAAAGTTAGACTACTTAACCTCATTCGACTGTGAGTCTTATGGAAATTGTGAATCTTATCTCATGGGCAAGATGATCAACATACCCTTTTCTGGGAAAGGGGTGCATGCCAAAGAAGTTCTAGAGTTGATCTACAACGATGTTTGTGGACCATAGCCCACTCTATCTAGGGGTCACTTCGGATACTTCATCGTTTTTACTGATGATTTCTCAAGATACAGATACATGTATCTTATGAAACACAAATTCGAATCTTTTGAGAAATTCAAAGAGTTTAAGGCTGAAGTAGAGAAGCAATTTGGTAAGAGTATCAAGACTCCTTGATCAGATCGAAGAGGTGAATACCTTAGCCATGAATTCACTGATTACTTGAAGTTACATGGAATCCAATCACAATGGACTCCTCCCGGAATACCTCAGATGAACGGTATGTCCGAGAGGAGAAACCGAACCATGTTAGATATGGTGAGGTCCATGATGAGCTTTTTCATGTCTTCCAACATTTTTATGGGATACGCGTTACAAACCTCAATTTACATTCTGAATAGGATTCCATCTAAATCGGTTGAGCATACACCATATGAACTATGGTGTAGCAAGAAGCCAACTTTAACACATATCAAACATGGGGTTGCCCAGTGATTGTGAAAAAGATGCTTACTGATAAGTTGGAATCCAAAGGTGAAAAGAGTTACTTTGTGGGATATCCTAAGAAAACTAAAGGATATTACTTCTATCTACCTGAGAAATAATCAGTGATTGTTTCTAGGCAGACCAAGTTCCTCGAAGAAGACTATGTCTTTAAGGAACAAGGTCGTAAGCTGATAGAACTTGAAGAAATTCAAGAACCACAAATTAACAAAGAGACTGATATCTTGTCAAAGCAACATGACAAGGAATCAGTGGGAGCATTCAACAACTTTCATGGTGGTAGTCTTTCACTGGGTGATCGTCTTTCAGCCAGTGGGAGCGTAATTGGAGTATGCTTGTCATTGCAAGAACCTCTGATAGGCCCCGGTGGAAAACCCATGAAATGCGGAATAATCATGAAATGCATATAAAAACAGGGGTGAAGGAATGGTGATTCCAGATTTTTCTCTTTTAAGCTCATGTGTTGTGTTTTGCTTATGATCGAATGCATATGACAAGATAAGAACATAAAGCAGTAAAAAACACAACAATGTATAGTGGTTCGGAGACTCAAGCTCCTATATCCACTCTCCCTGTTCCTAGGGAAATTCCTTCAAACGGGACTTATCACCCTCCACGGGATTGCCTATAAGCTTTTTGACTATCCAAGATAGTTTACTCACTTCTTCTACTTTGAGCTTTCTGACTACCTCTGTAGTTTACTTACTCAAATTGGACTTATCACCCTCTCGGGCTTACCTCTAGATGTTTAACGAGTTCACACTCCAACGGGACTTATCACCCTCTCTCGGGATTGCCTAACAACTACCTCACTTCACCACTAGTTATCTCTTACGAGAATGGGGTTTGGGTTTGGTGTTGTCTCCAACTATGGTGAGATTTTCCCTTACATTTGTTTAGCCTCAATGCTAAGGTTGGGAAAATCTCTCTAAGCTTAGGATACATCGTGGGTTGCTTAGATTGAGTTCTAGAACACTCTTTGAATATATTTGTATATCTATAGACTTGTGTTCTATGGTGGGAAAGCTTGAGTATATGTTCTCTTAGCTCTGTAACATCGTTGCTATCTTCTCCGCACTTCCACACGTAATAATGAAGGAAGAACTTGTATTTATATTGTGGATTTGAATGTTACCGTTGGAGAGAATCACATTCAAATCCATACTATTCTTTGTAAGTTCTGCAGCTTTTTCAGGCTGGTTGTCTTCCTCTCATTGTCCACGTCATTTGGATTCAGCGGCTATATTCCTCGGTTTTTCTTGGCGGAATATTCAGGTTATCTTGAGCATTGATAATTGCGAGTCTTGATAATTCTTGTGCCTTCGATATCCTTTGTCTTCGAGATATCTTGGGTCTTCGAGTCTTGATTGTCTTACGAGTCTTGAGAGATATCTTGATTGATATTCTTTGAGTCTTCAAGTCTTGGGTTTCATCTTGAGTCTTGATTCTCGATTTCATCTTGAGTCTTGATTCTCGATTTCATCTTGAGTCTTGATTCTCGATTTCAAAGTCTTGAAAACCGGTTTCTTGAAACTCTTGAGGAATCTTTAGAATCTAGATCTATAGACTATACATTGTGAGGATAACATCTGAACACTCTAAAAGCGAATCTGACTCGACTATCAAGATTATCTGAACATGTCATACTTAGGGGTTTTGGGATCTAATCAAAATCTTCTTTATTAAATTCATTTCCCAACAACCTCCAAGTGGGCTGAATGAGAACAACATAATTCAAACTCCCGCCCAAGAGGCATTTGAAAGTGTAGCTCTTGAGGACTCTCCTGACATTGATGAAATCAATGCACCACAAAATTTTCACGATCAGAATGTACAGCCTGCACAACCACAACTCCGTAAGTCAATTAGGAATTGTAATCCGACCATTAGATACGGTTACCTCTTGGAGGAACTCGATAATATGGACATACCGGATAAAGAAGATGTTGGGATAACATATGCCAGGATCTATCGGGATGACCTCATAAACACAAATTTAAATTAACAATTATTACTAGCATGAATTTACCTAAGTGAATTCAAAATAATAATTAATCCAACAACGACATGCAAATAAAATTTCACGTAAAAGATCCTAGCATGCGGAATTTCTAAGAGTTTACGTAAACGTACCCGTTGGAGAGACGATCTGAGACAGACAGGATCAATTATCTGGATACCCACCAAAAGTCCTTCTCAAGTATTCCCAAGTCCTCGTCCAATAACCCTGGTGGAAGGTTCTTCGATGAACGATTTATAAAACAAGGAAAATAAAAATATTGTTGCACCACCTTTGTGGATTTCTAATATTTCCAACGCATGGAACACTAGTTGGGAATGAAAAATTCATCCCCTATATATAAGAGGAGGGGTGGTCGAAAATTTCAAGCAATTTAGAGCTAGGAAAGATATTTTCTTGATCTCCAAGAAATCTTGAATATCCAATATATTCTTCTTTCCATGTATATTTTTCCACAAAAATCTCACACCCTTATATGGCCTTTATTTTCAAAAATAACAAGAAAGAATTTCAAGATTGGATCTTTCTTGAATTTATGAGATATTCTTGTATTCCAAAAATACATATCTTCCATAAAATCTTTCCAAGAAAATCAAGAAAAATCTTTCTTCCCTTTCTTATACATGATTTTCGAAAATCAACAATCAAAGAAGCCAAGTGGGAGTTTTCTTGAATTTATGGGATAATCTTGCATTCCAAGAATACATTATCTCCTTTCCATAAAATCTTTTCAAGAAAATCCTTCTCCATCTTTTCAGTAATATTTTCGAAAGAAAAGGAAATATTGCAACAATAAATTTATTTTATTTTAAGCACCTTTTATTTATTGGACTATAATTTGGGCTACTTGAGGGGCCTTTAGGAGAATTAAGATGGACCTTCCAATGGGCTTTTGAATTCCAATATTGAGCCACAATATAATTCAGCCCATTAATATTAATTAATACCACTATATAATTAATATTGCACTATCCAATCTTAACCCATATTACGGTAATATGGCTCCCGATTATTTTTTTCCCGGGTTTAAGATTATTTAGTCCATTAATTAATTAAGCCACTGAAAAACTTTATATTAATTAATATCTTTATCCTTGGAGTAAGGACAGCCCAACTTTATTATCCATACCGGAAAATTAATTCCACTTGCAAGATTTTGTATGATAAAGGTTAGGACCCACCAAGGGACCAATCAAGCAAGACTTTTTGCAAGCACACGATTCTCTCAGATTAATTTAGCAACTGTCGTGCAATTAATATTATTGACCAAGATATAGGGTATCGAAGTCGCAATGATTCTCTTCCCATTTATAAGTCAAAGCAATAACTACTAATCACACACATCCTTATTAAGTGGCGAGAGATTAAGAAATCAACAACCATCGAGGTCTAACTCTTCATCCCTTAAGTCGGTCTTGAATGAGTTTATCCTCTCAGTAGGTAAAACTTCGGTAAGATCGAATGCACTAAAGTGTAATCTCTTGGTCAAGACAAGCCAATCCCGAGCCTTACACATCAACTTCTACCAATAGATTATTCGATCTATCTAAGTTGTGAAACACACACTCGTTTACAAGGAACCTATTGCGTGATCTTTTCGTGATCTGGTATCACCACGTTAACTACAATGTAACGCGTGCTATGAACGGTTTGCAATAAATATATATAACATTCAATCATATTTAAAGCAACAGTGTTAAACAATTTATTTAAGTAAATAAGTGTTTAATACATAGGTTATACAAAGTAAAAGCATACTTTCACATATAACCCCAACAGAAGATCCTAATACTTATTCTGAACCAATATCAGATATTGATTCAGGGAAGTGGCATGATGCCATGAAATCCGAGATGGACTCGATGTACACCAATCAAGTCTGGGACTTGGTTGAGTTACTGAAAAATTTGAACCCATATATTTGCGATTGGGTCTTCAAGAACAAGACCAATGCAAATGGCAAAGTACAAACCTACAAAGCTAGGTTGGTGGCGAAGGGTTATAGTCAACGAGAAGGCATTGACTATGACGAGACCTTCTCACCAGTTGTAAAGATCAAGTCCATTCAAATTTTACTTGTGATAGCAGCACACTATGATTATGAGATTTGGCAGATGGATGTCAAAAACAACTTTTCTCAATGGAAACATTGATAAGGAAGTGTTTATGACTCGACCGGAAGGTTTTGTATCTAAGTCAATTTCTAATCTAGTATGCAAGCTAAAGATATCTATTTATGAATTGAAGCAAGCTTCTAGGAGTTGGAATATCCGATTGATGAAGCTATCAAGTCCCTTTTAACTTCATCAGAAATTCGGAAGATCCTTGCGTTTATTGTAAACACAGCGAGAAGAATATTATTTTCATAATCGTGTATGTCAATGACATAGTGATTTTGGGAAACAATATCCCGTTAATGCAGTCCGTTAAAGATTTGTTGTTAAAAACCTTCATGATGAAGGGTCTTGGTGAAGCCTGCTAAATCCTAGGGATCAAGATCCACAGGGATAGATCCAAGAGGATGTTGAGGCTGTCACAGTTCACCTATGTAGACAATGTGTTGAAGCATTTTACGATGGACAACTCTAAGAGAGGGTCTCTACCGGCAAATCATGGGATAAAACTATCAAAGAAGGATTGTTCTTCTGTTGAAGCTGATGTCAAACACATGAAAGATGTCCCATATGCATATGCAATTGGGTCAATCATGTACGCCATGACTTGCACTAGGCCAAACGTGGCCTACGCTATCAACATCACTAGTAGATGCCAACAGAATCTGGGTGAGTCTCAATGGATTGCTGTCAAGACCATTCTGAAGTATCTTTGATGAACTAAAGAATGTTTCCTTGTCTATGGTGGACAATCAGAACTAGTAGTGATTGGTTAAGCTGACACAAGTTTACAATCTGACTATGATGATTACAAATCACAGTCAGGTTATGTTTGTTGGTCCCGGTGGAAAACCCATTTTGCGCTTGCGGAAGCAAAACATTTTAAAAGCGATGCATATAAAACAGGGGTGAGGGCAGAGTGTTTCCAATTTTTGCGTTTTTAAGCTCATGTGTTGTGTTTTGCTTATAACCAGATGCATATGACAAGTAAACATAAAGCAGTAAACAACACAGCAATATATAGTGGTTCGGACAACCAGTCCTACATCCACTCTCCCTCTCTAGGGAAATTCCTTCAACGGGACTTATCACCCTCCACGGGATTGCCAATAGATGTTTAACGAGTTCACACTCGAACTGGACTTATAACCCTCTCTCGGGTTCGCCTCGGGACTTATCACCCTCCACGGGATTGCCTACAGATGTTTAATGAGTTCACACTCCAACGGGATTTATCACCCTCACTCGTGATTGCCTAACAACTACCTCACTTCACCATGGGGTTTGGATTTGGTGTTGTCTCCAACTATGGTGAGATTTTTCCTTACATTTGTTTAGCCTCAATGCTAAGGTTGGGAAAATCTCTCTAAGCTTAGGATACATCGTGGGTTGCTTAGATTGGGTTCTAGAACACTCTTTGAATATATTTGTATATCTACAGACTTGTGTTCTAGGGTGGGAATGCTTTTACTATAACGCTCTTGGCTCTGTAGCATTTTGTACATAATCTCCACGCATCCACACATTAGAATGATGAAAGACCTTGAATTTATAGTGTGGATTTGAATGTTACCGTTGGAGAGAATTACATTCAAATCCATACTATTCTTGTAATCTGACTTCTTCGTTTGGTTGTCTTCCTCTCATTGGTCCACGTCGGTGATTCATTTATATTCCTCGGATTTCTTGCCTTGGAATCATTCAGATTCTCTCGAGTCTCGGTGTCTTGGAGACATTATCGAGTCTTGATTCTATCTGAGTCTTGAGTTTATCGAGTCTCGGATTTCTCATCCGAGCCTCGGTTTTATCGAGCCTCGGGATACTTGATTCAGCAGACTTCTCTTCGGACCTTTGTCGATGATCTCGACACTCGGTGGACCGAGTTCGATTCTCTCAATTCAGACATCCCCGACCTTCATATCGATTTTTCTTCTTTGATCGATCGATCAAATTTCGACCGATCGGATCAACACATCTTGAGATCAACATCTCGAGGATAACATCAGTCAAGACATTAGGTTTAACATATCGGTTTAGCATATCGATCTCAATCACGCGTCGATCTTGATCATCCGCTCATCTTCATATCGATCTTGATCACGTCGATCTCGTCGATCTCATCGCTCCTCTTACGATCACAACCTTCTCTTACGATCTTGACGGTTTCTTTTGATCGACATGCGCTCTCCGATCACCATATCGGTTATTTGTTCTTCCGATCATCGTCGGGTCATTACCAGTCATCCGATCTTACGATCGGTAGCTTTTCTTCTCTTACGATTTTGCCGCGGCTCATGTTAACTTTGGAATCATCTAACTTGTCGATCTCTGTAGTAGCCTCGTCGATCTCGATACTTACGATTCCGTGAGTTTCAACTTGTTCTTCGTTCCCCCTTTCGATCCACGTCGATCTATTCGGTCTCATCTGCTCTTCTTCGATGCAGCCTTCTTCCGATCTGTCATCACGGTCACGATCGGGTCTACGTGGTTCGTTTTCGGTCATCGATCATTTGAACGTTCGGTGGCTTAGCTTTTCTTCTCCGAAGCTCATCGATTAACTCTGGAACTCATCTTTACTCATCGATCTCGTCGGTCTAAATGCTGCGACCTAAATCGATCTCGATCATCTTTGACTGATTTCGTGAGTTCCCCCTCAACTTGTTCTTTCGTTCCCCCTCAACTTGTTATCTGTAAATTAGCTTTAACAACACAAGTTGATAATGTTTTGGCATAATTCATCAAAACTAAAATATCCCAACAATGTTTCACTCTCAATGATGGGGCGGTCAGTTGGAATAGTTCCAAGCAAGAGACAACCGCAGATTCAACAACCGAAGCTAAGTACATTGCAGTATCAGAAGCCTCAAGGAGGCTGTCTGGATTTTGTAGTTCTTAAGAGAACTAGGGGTAGTTCCGAGGGACAGTTGTCTAATAAACTTGTATTGAGACAACATTGGTGCGATTGCGCAAGCAAAGGAATCGAGATCGACAAGCAGTACCAAGCTTATCATTTGATCCGATAGATCATAACGATAGGAAAAATAGAATTAAAATGTATTCCCACATATTTAATTTGGCAGATCCTTTCACCATAACACTGAGTGTTCATGTACACACTAGACATTTGATGGTCTAGGGGTTAGACATGTAGGTGATTGACTCTAGTCCAAGTGGGAGATTGTTAGTGTTAGTGTCCTAGAGACAATCTATTATAAGGACATAATACTCGATGATATTCAGTTTGATTTAATATTATAGTTCAATTAATATTAATGTATGGCAATACACTTGTTTGAATATTATGTTTGATTGTTTGCATTTATTCATACAAGTGTTCCCATGAGTCATTGTTGTCATTGAGGTTGTGAGAACTCAGATGACTTAAGCATGATTCTCAAATAACCCCAATCAAGGATCATCAAGAATGGGATATTGATGATATAATTGAGATTGGTGTGCTATCTGCATCATACTCTTAGAGAGTGTAGTAAGATCTCACTTACTACGAGATACTAGGTATCTCATGATGGATGCACAGATACCTTAGAGGGTATTGGTATACCCATCCGAGAAACCGTTTGATGTATTTCCACTACATGTGTCTACGGGTGTCTCGGTTAATGGGAGCGATGCGATACTTCTTTGACTTGAGGTCAATACGCACGACATGTGTGGGATGATTAACTTTAACCATGACCGACGCTTGCACCCTAACCATGGGTAGATATGGATTGGATTGAGTTCATCACGAAGTACATGTGCGTGGTAGTTGAGCCAAGAATAGGATTCATTCCTCAAAGTGGATTTAGAGAGAATACTCATCTTCTCATCATAATTGGATCAAAGTCATCGGCCGATGCACGTCAACTTAAAATTTGTGGCTATGTGTGACATACATGATCAATTAGTGATTAGATATAATATGATTAAGTTATTTGAATAGACACTTCATCATGTTCAAGGCTTAATCGAGTATTCGCGAATGAAAGGAGGAAATCGTAATAGCCCATGTTTCAGTTACAGATAGTTGCACGTTTCTCGCAACATACCTCATATATTGAGAATGTCTGATTTATTGTCTAGGGTTCAATTAAGACCGTTAGTTTGACTAATCACTCGATATATGAGGGCATATGGGTCACACAACAAGTAGTTCCCTTTTACGGATTATAGTTGGTTGATTAAATGTTAAATTGGATTTAATATTTAATTTATGGAGAATTAATTAATAATAGATTAATTTGGAATTAATTATTATTAATATTTAATTAAATTGGATTTAATTAAATAAGAATTCCCAATAATAATAATATATGGAATATTATCGTAGAGATTTGGTATACATGTGAATTAAATCCGTAGAGATTTTATATGTGGGAAATAAATCTTAGAGATTTATTTAAATAAAGATTATGGATTTTATTTCCTAATCAGGTTAGCTTAAGATTTAAGCTGGACCTTCCCTATATATATGAGCTCTTGGGAATTCAAAAACGTTAATTCATATTTCTCCATAAAATCTAGAATAGGAATTTTCCTAGCAAATTCCATCTCAGATCTACACTGGCAATTTCGTGTAATCCGTGAACGGGGATTACGTGGATACCATAGTAGAGAAATATGCGTACGATTTACTGTAAGATTTCTCTTTATGTTTATACGTATTCAATTATGCAATTACGTGTTCGTTGTTGGTGAACTTTAATTTCCGCTGAGCATGTATTATGTGTTTACGTGCCTCTAAATTCCAACACTTCAACCTTTCATGATGGATTGTTCATTTCCATCTGGGTTGTGAATTTATACTTAGTCACGAGGAACTGTTAATTTGATCTTCTGTGATCTGGTATCACCAAATTAACTTCAACGTAACACGTACTTACTTATTGAACAGGTATGCAGTAAATATATATAACATTCATTCATATTTAATGCAACATGTGATTAATAATTTATTTCAGTAAATAAATAAGAAATTCAGTTTGGTTATACAAAGTAAAAAGCATACTTTTCAGTATAACCCCAACATAAATACCTTGCATTGGGACATTCAAGTTTGAGAAAAAGTGAAATACCATTTGCTCTACTCCAAACTTTAGAGAGTAACATCCGAGACACAACCGAAAGTACAACCTAGAGTGTTTGTATCTTGTAGGAGTGTGGGGGTCGATGTTATTCTATTTGTACTGGTCGAGGGAATACAATCTGTCCCATCAGTATTGATTTTATCTTATTAGATCAAGTTTTAGGTTGAATAAGATCACTAGTTACTTGATTGAATATATTGATTTTTGGTGTGTGGTTTTTCACTACACCTTTTAGAATCTTGTAATAGGTTCTTGTGTATCTCACTACTTGTTATAGTGACGTTTTTAACCATGAAGTTCGTATAGTATGAATTAAAACTATACAAAATTTTGAAATCCTTTACATTGTGTTTTTATACTTCCGCTGTCATATGTTGTTTTACATGTTGCACAACATTTTCAACAACACTCTAAAAATACACGCACGCACACTCTCAGTTGGCGCCAGAGCCATAAACTTGACACACTAAGTTGAAGGTCCTGTGTTTTTAAAGTGTGTTTTTGCAATGAATTATCCGTTGACTCCTTCTTTAAGACCTCCAATTTTCGATGGATCCAACTATCCCTACTGAAAACCTAAAATGTGCAAGTACATTAAGTCTATAGATGAGAGAGCATGGCGTAGTGTGTTATATGGTTGAAATTCATGAAAGACATTTGATGATAAAGATGGAGAATCGCAAGTCAAAAAGGAGATTGATTGGTCTAATGATGAATGCACATCGGCCAATTTCAATTCTAAAGCCCTTAATGAGATTTTTACTGCTACTGATGTTTCTATGTTTAAACTGATATCTAACTGTGTTTCTTCTAAGGATGCATGAGAAATATTGCAGGAACATTGTGAAGGATCAGAAAGTGTTAGAAGGACTAGACTTCGAATGTTGGAAACCAAGTTTGAGAACTTGAGAATGAAAGATGATGAAACCATTTCATCATACAATGAAAGGATAAGTGAGATTGCTAATGAGTCACACTCACTTGGTGATCCAATTTTCAACACTCGGTTAGTCAATAAGATACTTAGAGTTGTTCCTAAACGATTTGATGTTAAAGTATGTGCAATAGAAGAGGCTAAGAACACTGATTTATTGAGTCAAAATGAGTTGATCAATATTTTGAAAACCTATGATATTAACTCAAATATGTTAGATGATGATAAACATGAGAAAGATAAAGACAAGAAAGTACTTGCTTTTAGAGGTGAAACTTCTGAAAATGTTGGTAAACATCCTTATGTTACTGAAGTTAATTCTGATGATGATGTCTCTAATTTATGTGATGAAAATGTTTCTGAACAATTTGCTCTTATCATTAAGCAATTCAAATCTTTTCTAAAAGGAAAGTTCAAAAAATCAAATGGTACTTTTCAATCAAGAGATAGAAATAATCAGAATACATCACCCTCTGATAAAAAGCTTGTTCCAAGTCATTCTTCCAGTTTCAATCAACCTAGACAATTCACTAAGGATAACAAGTTCAAATATGATCCTGAGTACAGAAAAAAGGTTAAATGTGATGCATGTTCTAGATATGGTCATTATGTTAATAAATCTGCTAATATTATGCTTAGGAAAAAGATGAACTTTAATGCTACCTTAAGTGATGATTCTGATGATGAGACTGATGCTGGTAAATGTGAACTAAGTGATATGTCAGCTAGAATAGTTTATGATGATACATTTGATGATGATCTTGATTATTATTGGACTGAAGCAGATTCAGATGTTAACACAACATCTGAAACAACATTCAGTAAATATGATTCTGAGATTAACTGTTTTGCTGGAACTATTCTGAATACTGAAACTTCAAATTCTGCTGAATGTAACTCTGAATATCTGAAGTTTAAATCTGATTTAGAAACTCAAAACCAGGTGTTGAGTTCCTTATCTTTAGAAAATTCAGATTTAAAGAAAATCTTTTGAAACTTGAGGTTCTTTTAACTAGAAAAGATGTGGAAATTTCTTCTTTGAAAAATGAGCTTAAATGTACTACTCTGAGTTTTAAAAAGTTTTCTGCTAGAACTACTGATTTGAATGATGCTTTAATGATTGTAAGACCAAATAATGCTGGTCTTGGTTTTGAGAAAACTACTGAAGATACTCCAATCTCCAGTAAACCTATTTCTTTTGTAAAAGAAGGAACTTGTTTGACAAAACCTTTGAATCTTAAATAAAAGAAATCTGCTGGATTATTTAAAGAGTATGTCTGTTTTTATTGTGCTGGAGTAGGTCATATTCGTCCATACTGTTCAAAGTTAAGAAGAGATTTAAAAGCTGGAATTGTTTTACCTAATAAAATTGAACACCCTATAAAACAGGTTAACAACACTAAAAAGTGGATTCATAAGAACATGTTGTGTAATGTTGTAAATACTTCTTTGAAAGCACGTGTTCCTGGATCTTGGTACTTTGATAGTGGTTATTCTAGACACATGACTGATCAAGTTAATCATTTGTCTAATTATACATCTTGTGATGGTGGTCATGTTACCTATGGTGGTGGTTCAAAAGGTAAAGTTGTTAGTAAAGGAACCTTGAATGTTCCTGGATTTCCAAAGTTGACAAATGTTTTACATGTAAAAGGTTTACTTGCTAATCTGATTAGTATTAGTCAGTTATGTGATGATGATTTACATGTGAAATTTGACAAAAAATCATGTTATGTACTTGACAAAAATGATGATTGCTTAATGACTAGTGAAAGATCTGTTGATAATTGCTATTTGATTGGTTCAAACCATACTTGTAAAAGTGTTAAAACAGATGAAATTATTCTATGGCATCAAAAACTTGGTCATGCTAATTACAGAAGTATTCAGAAATTGCATAGACTATGTGCTGCTGTTGGTTTACCTGATCTTAACTTTGAAAAAGGAAAAATCTGTGGACCATGCCAGAAAGGTAAGCAAGTAAGGACAACACATCAAATGTTGTCAGAATGTGTTGGGATTATACTGAAAAGTATGCTTTTTACTTTGTATAATCGAAACTGAATTTTCTGACTTATTTACTGAAATAAATTGTTTATCACTGATGCTTTAAATATGATTGAATGTTAGATATATTTCTTTGATAAGCTGTTCAATAATTAAATGCGTGTTTAATCAGTAGTTAATTTAGTGATACCGGATCACGTAAGATTAAATTAACAAATCCTTTGTAACTAAAAAGTACGCCATTCACGACCTAGATGGAAATGAACAACCATCGCGAAAGGTTGAGGTGTAAGGCTGATTGGTTTGTCTTGACCAAGAGATTACACTAGTGCATGGTGATCGCTAAATAGGACCTCACAGGAGGATAAATTCTTCTTTAATCGAACAAGGAAGAATTAGACCTCGGTGGTTCGTTGTTTCTTAATCTTCGTCCCTTAAATAGAATCACGTGGGATTGGTAACTATTGCTTTGACTTATCATGGGTAGCGAATCAGAGAGATTCAATACTTTTTATCTTGGGCAATATTATTGGTCACATGTGATTGCTAAGATTTAATACGAAGAATCGTGTGCAAATACGCTTGCTTGATTTGCCCCTTGGGAGGTTCATAAGTTTTATCATACCAAATCTTGCAAGTGGAATTAGTTTCCCGGTATGGATAATAATGTTGAACCGTTCTCGACCAAGGACAAAAGATATTAATTAACGGAAAGCTATTTGGTGGCTTGAATTAATTAATGGGCTAGATAATCTTAAACACGGGAAATAATGATGGGAGCCATATTGATCGTAATATGGGTTAAGATGGATAGTGCAATATTAATTATGTAGTGGGATTAATTAATATTTATGGGCTTGAATTATATTGTGGCTCAATATTAGATATTCAAGATCCATTAGAAGGTCCAATCTTAATTCTCCTAAAGCCCCCCTGAGTAGCCCAACAAATAGTCCAATAACTGAAAATGTGATTAAAATAAAATAAATATTGTTGCTTAATTTTCCAACCAAAATTTTGAAATATATAGATATGTTGGGAGAAAGATTTTCTTTGAATTTTGTTATGGAATGAAGATATGTATTCTTGGAATACAAGATTATCTCATTAAATTCAAGAAATCTCCCACTAGCTTATTTATATAGTAAATTTTGAAAATTAGAAAATATAATGGGCAAGAAAGATTTTCTTGATTTTCTTGAAAAGATATTATGGAAGATATGTATTTCTTAATACAAGAATATCTCATAAATTCAAGAAGATCCAAATCTTGGATTCTTGCACATGGTATTTTCGGAAAATCCATATTATAGAGGAGGTGGGATTTTTTGTGGAATATTTTAATTATGGGAAAAAGAATATAAGGGATATATTCAAGATTTCTTGGTGACCAAGAAAAGTCTTTTCCCACATTGAAATATCACTAAAATTTCGACCAACCCCTCTCCTATAAATAGGGGATGATTAGTTCATTCCCAAGTACAATTCCATGTGCTGGAAATATTAGCAAATCCACATAAGTGGTGCAACAAAGTTTATTTTTTCCTTTTGTTAATTGTTTGCGAGTATCCTTCCACCGGATTGTCGAGCAAGGGCTAAGGGAATACTTGGGAAGTCCTTTTGGTTAGTCCGTCCGACCAAAAGCCACCGCCATCCCGGAGAGGTGCGTTTCACGTAAAACACGTGAGATTCCGCATGCGTGAGGTTTTACGTGGCTTTTTATATGCATGATATGTTGTTGCAATTATTATTTGAATTAATATAGGATTAATTCATGCTAGTAATAATTAATGAATTAAATTTGTATTTAAATATTCACCCCGAATAGATCTGTGTAAATCATTCCCCAACAATCGTATCGAGCCATTTGTTTAGACTCTCAATTTTTTAAATTGAAATTTAATTCGTGGAGATTAAATTTGAAATTGGATAGTAGAACCAAGTTAGATCTGTTTTGGTGTATCCAATTGTCATGAATTTTAATGTTTTATTTTGCATGCATATAAACCGTGGTTTTTTTAATTCGATTCGATTCGGATTTGTTTTGCCTCGTGAGAAAATCCACTTATAGACTAGACGGTTTGATTTGATCATCAGAATATCAGTCTAGATTCAGTTTATTTATTTTTGTAAATAAAATTGTAACCGGACGGAACGTAAGAGACGAAGAATTAAAGGACGAAATCCGTAACTGCCGAGGCGGCGCTGGCAAGGCTGCACGCTTTGGGCGCAGTTTAGGTCGGGCGGCCGAGCGCTGCCACAGGATGAGGTCGCCACAAGACGGGTGGTGCGCGCTTCCAAAGCCGAAGTGACGCAAGTGATGCCGAGGGCGCTAAGGCGGAGACGCTGCAATCGCCGAGACGCGGCGAGGCAGAGGCATGACGAAAGGCTGCTGCTGACGCTGCTGTCGCTTCGCCGAGAATCGGCTTAACCCCGGCCGATACCGCCGAGGCGCAAGCCGAGACATCAAGGCACGCCTAACCTAAGTGCAAGCGAGGTCACGAAGCTGCCCCAGTTATGGGTTTCACGGATATGGGCGGCATCCGCCGACAGCAATGGCCAAGGCGGTTCAAGATGAAGTATTTTTTTCGAGATTTAACGAGTGGTAGAAATTGAGACGTGTTTCTTCAAGATCAAGCCAAAAAAAAATCAAAACCATGGCAATTGGATAATTTGTGCCCAATATGTTTATTTTTCTGTTTTGCTTGATTTATTTGTGCTATCTTATGCTTTATTTAATTTGTTTAAATGTGTTTGCATGAGGGTTGCCAAATTGAAAAATCTCAACTTCAAAATTACTAAGTATGTTTTAAATAATTAATTGACAATTTTATTAGGATAATAAAATTGAATTAATTTTTGACCTCCATGATTTATTTATTTGTGAATTCTTTTGGAGAAATTCCCCAACGGGAAGGTCAAAAGATAGGTTTCACATGAATGAATTCCAAACGGATGATTGTGGGTTATTACTATGCATTTACGACCCCCCAACGAGGGCTCGATCAAAGCGAAATAGTAATCTTGTATTTAATCATGGTTATTACTTAGGTATAAAATTGATATGCATATACTTCTCAAAGTCCCCGTCAATTTTATATTGGTCAAGTGGGAGCCAACTATTAATCTGGATATTAAGGGTTTGTAACTGTTCTTGTTTGTAACCCGCTTGAATGTGTTTAAATAATGACCCACCCAACGTGGCTTATTTAAACTGTTTTGAGATGTTGGTTGATGCATGTTCATATTTTTTTGAGATTTTAATATGATGCATGTGAACAAACCTTGTGATAATTTTTGTGCTTATGCATATTATTGTTTATTTCAGTTCATCATGTCGCAACCTTTTAATCCACTATTCAATATACTGAAAGACAATTTGCTCACTGGAGAAAATTTTGTTGATTGGAATCGAAAACTCACTATTGTCCTCATCGCACAAAGCCATAATCGGGTTCTAACCACACCTAAACCGGATAAACCATCGATGAGTCCACTAAAAGCGGTTAAGAAAAGAGTATCTTCGGACCGGGAGCGGTCTAACGAAATGGCAAAGTGTACCATCTTGGCTTCTATGTCAGATGTGTTGCAACACCAACACCAGAACGTTGAGACCGCTGCGGGAATCATGACTAGTCTTAAAGTGATGTTTCAACATCAGAACCGTGTGGCTCGTCAGATCACCATGAGGGACTTGCTCTCTATGAAAATGGTGGAGGGAACGCCCGTAAGGGAGCATGTTCTCCGGATGATGGCTCACCTTAATAAACTTGAGGTACTTGGGTATTTGAATACGATATCGAGACCCAAATCGATTTAGTGCTCCATTCTCTGCCCGAAAAGCTTTGAACAATTCAAGGTTGAACTACCGGATGAATAATCGAAGTTCTCGATGCGATATGTTTCAAGCTTTAGTCTCGGCAGAGGCGATATTGGGGCAGAAAAGCCAAGCCTTGGTGGCAAACGGACCTTCTTCTTCTTCTAGACCAAGGGGTGGTAAGAACAAGAAAAGGAACAAAGGCCACAAGCAAGTGAACTCAAGTGTTGCCAATGGCAAAGATAAGGTGAAGAAGGGTGGTGGAGTGAACAAGCCAGCTAAGGGGAAGTGCTTCAACTGCGGTGAGCAAGGACATTGGAGGTCAGCCTGTTCCAGACCTAAGAGGGATGGAAGGAAAGGTAATTCTCACGCACTAGTTGTTGAAACTTGTTTAGCGGCGTATGCCTCCCATTTTGTGGGTGGTGGATACGGGATCCACTAATCATGTTTGTTTCACATTACAGGGGTTCAAGCGGACCCGACAACTTAGTGGGAGTGAGGTCCTCATCACACTGGGCGATGCTACGAGAGTGGCAGCTGAAGCAGTGGGAGAAGTGCACCTGTCTTCTGAAGACAGTGCTTTAATTTTTGAGATATTCTTTACGTTCCGGTTTTTTTTTTAGAAAGAATTCATTTTCAGTTTCTAAACTTTAATGATGGATATTTTGGTTACTTTTTAATAAAGTTGTTACCAATTTTATTTTGATAAATTTATCTGTCATGGAACGTTGTTGAATGATCTATATACAATTAAATGTGCACACCACTCACTAAATGTATCCTATAACACATCAACTGTTTTCGAGAAAAGAAAAACGTTCATCAGACGTGAACGAGACACTTCTTTGGCATCTAAGATTGGGTCATATAAATCCAAAGAGGATCCAAAGGTTGGTGAAAGATGGTTCACTAGAACTTCTCCAAGTTGAACCGTTTCCAACCTGCGAATCATGTTTGGAGGGTAAAATGACCAAGAGGGCATTTGGAGCCAAGGGGAATAGGGCTAAAGAAGTGTTAGAGATCGTTCACATAGATGTATGTAGTCCAATGTCAACCAAAGCAAGAGGAGGTTATGAGTAATTTTATTGATGATTACTCAAGGTACATTTTACTTATGAAGCATGAATCTGAGCTCTTTGAGAAATTCTAAGAATTTAAGGCTCAAACAGAGAATCATAAGGAAAAACGTATCAAGTCTCTACGATATGATCGTGGAGGCGAATACCTCAGCAATGAGTTTTTGAACTACTTATCTGATGAAGGGATTGTATCCCGGCTCACTGCACCCGGAACCCCTCAACAAAATGGGGTTGCAGAGCGAAGAAACTGAATTCTTTTGGAAATGGTTAGATCAATGATGAGTTATGCGGGTCTTCCCAAGTCGTTCTGGGGTTATGCCTTGGAAACAGCGGCTTACATTCTGGACTTGGTGCTATCCAAATCGATTCCCGAAACTCCTAAAGAATTGTGGACCGGGCGCAAGCCTAGTATGATACACATGAGAATTTGGGGGTGTCCGGCTTACGTGTTGGACAAGAAAGCCGGTAAATTGGATCCTCGATCAGAATTAAGGCTGTTTGTAGGATACCCCGAGGGAACAAAAGGGTGTATGTTCTATAGTCCCGAAGATCAAAAGGTGGTCATCCGCACCCACTTTAGATTCTTGGAAGAAGACTATATGAACCAAAGAAAACCCAGAAGTGAGATTACCTTAAATGAGCTTAGAGGGCAAACCTCAGTGCCAACTGCACTAGATGATATACAAAACGATACGCTTTCACAACCGGAGCCTCGTCATAGTGGGAGGGTTGTTAGACAGCCCGAGAGATTCATGGGAATAGGAGAGTCCTCGGACTTGATTCCAGGAATCAGACCCATGGACATATGACGAGGCACTCCAAGATAAGGATGCAGATTCTTGGCAAACAGCAATGAAAGCCGAAATGGGTTCTATGTTTCATAATAGAGTGTGGGAGCTAGTCGAACCACTTAATGGGGTCAAACCCATTAGATGTTAGTGGGTATATAAGAGGAAAAGAGGATCGAACGGGAAGGTTGAAACCTTTAAAGCAAGACTAATGGCGAAAGGTTATACTCAGAAAGAAAGGGATCGATTATGAGAAAACTTTTTCGCCCGTAGCCATGCTTAAGTCCATCCGTATTCTCTTATCAATTGCTGCGCATTTCGATTTTGAAATCTGGCAAATAGATGTCAAGAAAGCTTTCCTTAACGGAAGTCTTGATAAGGAGATCTATATGCAACAACCCCATGTTTTCATTGAAACAGGCCAAGAACACCTAGTTTGTAAAGCTCAAGAGGTCCATTTACGGACTAAAACAGGCATCCAGAGCTTGGAACCAAAGTTTTGATCATGTAATAAAGTCTTATGGGTTTGATCAAAACGAGCTTGAAAGTTGTGTGTATAAAAAGCCTGTCAGAACTGCATTGGTATTCTTAGTACTATACGTTGATGACATTGTGATCATCGGGAACGATGTGAAGGTGTGATCAGACGTAAGGGCATGGTTTCAAAATAGTTTGATATGAAAGACTTAGGGAAAGCCGGACATATCCTTGGGATCAAGATAACTCGAGATCGCCAGAAAATGATGATCGGGTTATCGCAAGTTTCATAAATAGACATTGGTTTTTGAAACGATTCAGCATGCAAGATTCCAAGAAAGGATTCGTACCTTTCAGACTTGGAATCTATCTATCCAAGAAAATGTCCCCTAAGACGCAAAAGGAGATAGATGACATGAAAGGCATTCGCTTTGCTTCTAGCTGTCGGAAACCTTATGTATGCAATCTTTCGTAGACGAGACCCGGATATCCGCTTTACCCGTAGGCATGGTGGCGAGATATCAGAGTAACCCAGGGAAAGCGCATTGGACGACAGTTAAAAAACATTCTGGAAGCGTCGAAAAGAACTCGGGATAGAATGTTGATTTATCAGTCGATACTCCAATTCCCCATCGGCTACACGGACTCGGATTTTCAATCAGATTTAGATTCCATAATTATCTTGCCTCCAGTTAGTGTGTTTCCATTTGGGAAGTGTAGCCATCAAATGGACGAAGTGTGAAGCGAAATGCATCAGCGACTCAACCATGGGACTCGGGTAAGTAGGCGCTTTGTGAAGCGTTGAAAGAACCGATTGGGCTCTAGATCTTCTTAGTGGACTTGGATGGTGTTTCAATTTGTCTAGCAATATCCGCTAGGGGCGTTTGCAAATTCAAGAGAACCAAGAGTCCACGAGTCAAACAAACACATTAAAGGAAAGATATCTTATACGAGAAATCGTTAAGAGAGGAGATATAGATGTGGCAAAGATAGCGCCCGAGGACGCCCTAGCAGATCCATTCACAAAGCGTGCGCCTCACGAATACATTAGAGAGACATGTGAGTGGAATGGGTGTCAAGACCGTTGCTAATCTGCTTTGAGTATAAGTGGGAGAAATTATTAGGTTCGTGTAGGTGACATTAGATGTCACGGACTACGCGAGCGTGTTGTAGTATACTTAAAAGTAGACTTTTTTAGTATAAGTGGGAGATTGTTGGGATTATCTTGAAAAGTATGCTTTTTACTTTGTATAATAAACCTAATTTTTCGACTTATTTCTTGAAATAAATTGTTTATCATCGATGCTTTAAATATGATTGAATGTTACATATATTTCTTTGCATAACTGTTTCAATAATTAAACGCGTGTTAATTTGTAGTTAATTTAGTGATACCGGATCATAGAAGGTTAAATTAACGGTCCTTGTAACTAAAAAGTACGCCATTCATTTACCTAGATGGAAATGAACAACCATCGCGAAAGGTTGAGGTGTAAGGCTCGAGATTGGTTTGTCTTGACCAAGAGATTACACTAGTGCATGATCGATCGCTTAAATAGGACCTCTGAGGAGGATAAATTCTTTAAATGAACAAGGAAGAATTAGACCTCGGTGGTTCGTTGTTTCTTAATCTTCGCCGCTTAAATAGAATCACGTGGGATTGGTAACTATTGCTTTGACTTATCATGGGTAGCGAATCGGAGAGATTCAATACTTTTTATCTTGGGCAATATTATTGGTCACATGTGATTGCTAAGATTTAATCTTAAGAATCGTATTGCAAGCACGCTTCCTCGATTTGCCCCCTTGGGAGGTTCATAAGCTTTATCATACCAAATCTTGCAAGTGGAATTAGTTTAGGTATGGATAATAATGTTGAACCGTTCCTCGACCAAGGACAAAAGATATTAATTAACGGAAAGCTATTTCGGTGGCTTGAATTAATTAATGGGCTAGATAATCTTAAACACG
Organism: Stenogyne calaminthoides; assembly: GCA_037126765.1. Lineage (NCBI taxonomy): Eukaryota > Viridiplantae > Streptophyta > Magnoliopsida > Lamiales > Lamiaceae > Stenogyne > Stenogyne calaminthoides. Next base: position 28,731,172 of record JBBCBC010000004.1, on the reverse strand, counting down.
GAAATAATGATCGGAGCCATATTGACCGTAATATGGGTTAAGATGGATAGTGCAATATTAATTATGTAGTGGGATTAATTAATATTTATGGGCTTGAATTATATTGTGGCTCAATATTAGATATTCAAGATCCATTAGAAGGTCCAATCTTAATTCTCCTAAAGGCCCCCTGAGTAGCCCAACAAATAGTCCAATAACTGAAAATGTGATTAAAATAAAATAAATATTGTTGCTTAATTTTCCAACCAAAATTTTGAAATATATAGATATGTTGGGAGAAAGATTTTCTTTGAATTTTGTTATGGAATGAAGATATGTATTCTTGGAATACAAGATTAGCTCATTAAATTCAAGAAATCTCCCACTAGCTTATTTATATAGTAAATTTCGAAAATTAGAAAATATAATGGGCAAGAAAGATTTTCTTGATTTTCTTGAAAAGATATTATGGAAGATATGTATTTCTTAATACAAGAATATCTCATAAATTCAAGAAGATATGTATTTCTTAATACAAGAATATCTTGGATTCTTGCACATGGTATTTTCGAAAAATCCATATTATAGAGGAGCTGGGATTTTTTGTGGAATATTTTAATTATGGGAAAAAGAATATAAGGGATATATTCAAGATTTCTTGGTGACCAAGAAAAGTCATTTCCCACATTGAAATATCACTAAAATTTCGACCAACCCCTCTCCTATAAATAGGGGATGATTAGTTCATTCCCAAGTACAATTCCATGTGCTGGAAATATTAGCAAATCCACATAAGTGGTGCAACAAAGTTTATTTTTTCCTTTTGTTAATTGTTCGCGAGTATCCTTCCACCGGATTGTCGAGCAAGGGCTAAGGGAATACTTGGGAAGTCCTTTTGGTTAGTTCGTCCGACTAAAGCCACTGCCATCCCGAGAGGTACGTTCAAGTAAACCCGTAGATTCCGCATGCGTAGGTTTTACATGGCTTTTTATATGCATGATATGTTGTTGCAATTATTATTTGAATTAATATAGGATTAATTCATGCTAGTAATAATTAATGAATTAAATTTGTATTTAAATATTCACCCCGAATAGATCTGTGTAAATCATTCCCCAACAGAATGTACAACAAACAAGTGTTGTGAGTTGATTCATATGGATCTAATGGGTCCTATGGAAACAAAAAGTTTAGATGAAAAGAGGTATTCCTATGTTCTTGTAGATGATTTTTCTAGATATATTTGGGTTATTTTTCTAAAAGAAAAATCAGATACCTTTTCTGAGTTCAAAATTCTTTACAAAAGTTTAAAAACGGTTTTATGTTTAAAGATCAGTAGGATAAGATCTGATCATGGAAGAGAATTTGAAAACAATTTGTTTACTAATTTTTGTGAAAAGAAAGGTATTTTGCAAGAGTTTTCTTCACCTAAAACTCCTCAACAAAATGGGATTGCTGAAAGAAATAATGGAACTTTGCAAGAAATGGCAAGAGTTATGCTAACCTCAAAAAGTTTGTCTAAGAAATTATAGGCAGAAGCTTTGAATACTGCTTGTCACATTGTGAATAGAGTCTATATTCGTTCTGGTAGTAATTGTACTCCCTATGAGATTCTGAATAACAAGAAACCAAATTTGAAATACTTTCATATTTTTTGTTGTGTTTGTTACATTTTAAGTGATAGAGATCAGTTGTATAAGTTTGATTCAAAGAGTGATAAAGGATTTTTCTTAGGATATTCTAAGAATAGCAAGGCATATAGAATCTATAACTTGAGAATTGATACAATGCAAGAATCTGTTAATGTGGTATTTGATGAACTTGCAAGTCTTGGTAAAAGTGTTGAAGATAATGTATCAGATTTGATAGAAGTATCCAAAGATACCGATGACACTGAAGATAGTAAGGATGTTGATCAGAATGTTCCTTCAACATCTGATACAACATTACCCAAAAGTTCAGATACTGAAAATATGTCACAAGAATCACAGTATCCAAAACATTTGGTTCCCTCAACAAAGATAATGAAAAGTCATCCATCAGATCAGATCATTGGAGAAGCTACCACTGGTGTACAAACTAGAAGAAGAATGAGTATTCACTGTAGGTCCCGAACGGGTTAAGTGAGGGCAGAAGTCTAGAGGGGAGGGGTGAATAGACTTCGAAAAACTTTTCGTCTGCAGTCGGTGAGAGCAGATAGCTTTGATCGAGTCGCGATGAATCGGTTTGGTCTGATAACCAACTTACTGAACGCCAGAAGGCAGATCAGTTCGGTAACTATCAGATTAACTGATGAGTGGCGGAAGCTTAAGTTTTACCCGTGAAAAACCGGTTTGTATAAATCGATTCCAAGTTTTATCTTTTTAATCAGATGACGTAAATATCGAGTCCGTCGGATCGAAGCTTGGTGTCATCGATCTTAACTTAGAATGTATGCGCTTTAAGATTATGCGATGTGAGAGCGATTAATCAAAGCAAAAAAAGGCACACAAGATTTATAGTGGTTCGGACAAACCCGGTCCCTACGTCCCACTCTTCCCTTTCACAAGGGGCACCAACTTAACCGACTTAACCGATTTGGACTTGGATTAGTGTGTTAGTCCAACACAGTACACCAACAGATGTTTTAAGAGTTCTCACTCAACCGATCCCAGAAATCAGTACTAGAAACCCTAGACTGAAATCTTGCTAAACAACTTATCCTAACTTGGGGGTTTGGGTAAGATTGTTGAGGTTCCAACTATGAAATCTTTCCTCTAGCGTATAAGCGATTTCGATAGCTAGATGAAAAGATTTCTTGCTAAGAACTTATGGGATGAACACAATATAAAATAAGCTTTGTAGTAGTGTTCTTCGATGAAATCGACTATAGTTTGAGCTTCTTGATTATGTTGTTTGTCCCAGCATTTCCGTATTTCACTCTGAAGTGTGATCCCATATTTATAGACCTTGAGATCAAAGAGCCGTTGGAGAGCAATTTGAATCTCAGGCTATTTTAGGTAGAGTTGGGCAGCTTGATGTGGCGTCTTGAGAAGCGGCATGGCTGAAAGTTTATAGCCGTTTGAGAGAGCAACATCGAATCCATGATATCGGCTCTGTTCATACGTGTTTCTTCCTTATTGGATGAAAGCCTTGCTGCGGTGTTGTTCCTCCAACTAAGGTTGGTATTCATCTTGTTCGGATCGCGCAGGCGTATGATAAGATGAAACATCGATTTTCATCTTATGAGATCGATCGATCTGACACCGAATCGATCCCACGATGAAGTCTTCTGGCGCTGTTGACTTAGCTTCAACTGGGTGACTCTACCGATGTAGGTCTTACGGTCTTATCTTGGAAGTCATCGATCTTCTAGTATAGAGGTTTGAGCTCCGTGACTTCCCGAGTTATCGACTAGATCGATTCGATCGATCTTTAGATTCGGTTTAGCGTTACGCTGCAATCGGATATCGGCTTTCTTCCGATTCTTCGGTCGACCTTTACATATTGAGTTCCCTCAATATGTGACCTATCTATTACATCGGTTTTTCTATACAATCATTATCAATCGGTCTCCTATAGCAAGTAATGTAAACATCAATACCTAATGTGTCCGTTGGTCCTATTACATGTGTTTTGGAACTTTCATCAAAACTATAAATTTCCCAACAATTTCCCCCTTTTTGATGAAACCAAAACACTTGAGAAACCAAACAGTTGATAAGTATAGAACAGTTAAAGAGCAAGTAGTCGAAGACAAAGAGATTTTGTCTTGGGATCAGAAAAATAAACTTTCCATTAGATATGATGATTACATGTTACATCAGAAAAGTTTTGAATTTAAAAGCTGCTGATCCCTAGACGTCTTCTGAATCTTCACTCCTTGGGCTTGTATCCTTCTGGCATTTCTCTTTGGTCTTGTGGAATGTTGAAAATCTGATAGAGTTTCCATTTGACATCAGTTGTCTGCACTTGATCAGTTATCTGTGATTTGCTCAAGATGTCAAAGTAGAATCTCTCAAATGCCAGTCTATCAAATGAGCCATCTGCCTTCTTTGGGTATATTAATGAGATCATACTCTTGGCGAGATATCTTTACATTTATAAGCTTGGCCTCATTTTCCGGATACTTTAGAAAGTGCGGATATTTATTACAGAACCGGTTGAGGAACTCATCATCTGGTGATTCTTCTTTTGGAACAAGATCAAGGACAAAGGCATCTAGAAGCCATTCACTTCTGATCTTATTCCATTCCTCAAACCTCTTAGCGTGTGCAGCATTTTTTGGTATGATCTCGTCGACTCTTGCTGGCAACTGAGGTTCTGGTGCAGATTTTCCAGTTAATCCTTTCTTAGCCCTTGATTTGAACTTCAGTTTCAACCCTTCTGCTTGTGCCCGTTTTTCTGTCCTTCTTTCTTCTTCAGTCATCTGCTCTTTGGACAATTTACAGCTAGCTCCTTATCACCAGATCATCGACTAGTGCGGCTTCGGTGACTTTCTGGTCCGAGTAATCGGGTCAGATTTTGATGTCCCGGCACCCGCAGTGAAACCTTTCTTGCAATTGAGCTTTGTCCATGGGCCTTGTCTTCTGATGTGTCGGTTGGTTTCTCGAGATCCTTCCCCTTTTTGGTTTGATCAAAAGTGCATTGAGGTGGGAAGTCGAGACCCAAAGTTGATCGACAATGCTCGATTTAGATCATTAGCGAGATAAACACGAAAGATTGAGTCTGTCGGATTACGACGCTTTATGTCATTCTTTCTTGGCGGTTTCCATTGTAGAAAGAGAGTGTCCAAATCATTTTGTCAAATTTCTCTTCCGATAACTCGAGCCTTTTTCTCGGTGGCGTCGAAAAAGAAGATTGATTTTGATCCAACTGTTTGACTTGTCATCAAGCGATTTTGTAAGCTCGGCGAGATATGGTGGTCATAGATTGGGAGAAGCGATCTCGATTGCTTCGATTTGTTTGAGGCTCGATTTGTCTCTACGATCGATTAGCACTCCCTCAATCTCTTCTTTTCGGAGATCTTTGAGACAAGATCGATCTCCGAAGTTGATCGGTGGTGATTTGAGATGTAGGAATTGGATCCATCACTTGATCAAGTTCGGTTGTTTGTGCCTCCGGTGGTTGGTCGTGAATCGCAAAGACCAGTTCCACTTTCATCGGCAGACTCCGGCATTCACCATTTCAGCGTGCATTCTGGAGCTTCTTGAGCGATCTCGGCTTCTCTTCTTCGGCAATTCCAACTTCGTGGATCGAGCTTTCCGCAGTTTATCGGATAAGAGCTCATTTGGTGATCCCACTTTGGCGGAGACTTCCTCATATCGAAGTCAAAATCTGCGAACTCATCCGCACCACCCATCTGTTCAACAAGTAAGATAAGATCCGAGAAGCTTTTTGTCTGTGATCTCTCCGGTGAGGATCTCCATGACTTCTTTCTCGATAGCGAGGATGGGCGACCCGGTTGTGGATACATCTCATCAATCTCGTTCAATTCTTAGTCGACCATTTTTCCATTGATGGTCTTTGTTGATCTGGATCGTGAATTATCTGGTCGGATTACGTTGGATGAGATGTGGAAGCTTTGGTTGTGCTTTGAGTCGGCGGAAGTTGTCCTCACGATTGGTTCGACTGCGAGTGGGTTCTGCTTTGTAGTGGCGATTATATCCGGTTCAGTTCATGGCAGTGAACTAGCAAGAGAGACATGCTCTGCGACCTTTAGTCGGCGGTGAATCGGCTTGAGGTTGAGGGAAGTAGATTTATCAGCTTGTGCTTCTACCTCGGATCGTTAGCGGCGAGCCCTCGGGTTGAGAAGCTTGCACTGTCGATTACGTTCTTTGTTGCTAAATGATCGTTGCGGGCGCTTTTTCTTCTTCGACTCATCTTCTAGTGCTAGAGTCGGGGTAGGTTCTTTTGCTTTCTTTGGCCTCTTCTCACGGGCCTTTACGATTTTCGTTTCTTTTTACGTGGAGCAACGGGTGTGGATGCGGCTTCTTTGCTCTTTCCTTTCTTGATTTTGTTGGAGTGGGCTCCTTGTCATCGTCTGGTGGCCCATATATAAGCGAAGTTGATGAGAAGGAAGGCATTGTAGGACTTGATCCATTTCGATTCCATTCGGCTTGGCGGTTTGTCTTTCAATATAAGCGCAACCTTGTTGAGATTCTTGACTCTCTTTTCGAAAAGACACACTGGATTCATTGACTCCAAATTTTTCGTGTTCTTGGAGCAAGATGGCTTTTCGAGGAAGCCGTGCCAATTGATGTTCTGAGCCCCATCAATTATTGCTGCCATGCTGTACATTTTGAGTGATGTGAGAGCATCTGGGCTAAATGAGATTCCCATGATCGTTCTTGATAGAATGTCAAACAGCAGTCTGTACTTTCTTTTGAGCATTGGCCTGATGAATCCGGCTGTCTGATGTTTGTCTGCCTCTCTTAAGAGCTCCTCTCTGATTTCTTCATCCTCATTCTCCCGTTGGTGTGCGGTGAGATTCGCCCTTTGGCAAGGTTTGCAACAGAGCAGTGATGTGCGCATTTGTCGATCGATTTCTTCTCCGTTGACCGTCGACATCGGTTCGTCTCTCGGTTTTTTCAGTATCCACACTCAAATTTCGCAAGAATTGAAGTGCTTCATCTTCGCATCTTTGGATTGCGGTGAGCGAAGCAATATGTTTTCGATCCGGCCTTCTTCTTCGAATTTGTTCCACCTCCATGGATTGAGAATCCTCGGTGGTTCCAAACCGAACGAACTTATCCTCAAAGATCTTCGTTTGCGATTCGCATAATTGCACATGATCTTTCCAAGTCCATGAGTGGCCATCTGGTGAGATAGACTCATTAAATTTTTGCATAATCAATATCAATATCATTCCGCGGAAAACAAAAGGCAATGAAGCAAAAATTCGAAAAACAACTTTTGAAAACAATGTTTTTAACGGAAAGAAAGATTCATCATTAAGCTTAAAAGAAAATATTATTACGATTCAAATTTTCGAGAGAAGATTTTGAAACGTAGAGTAAAATTTGAAGTTTTTCAATGAGAGTAATGCAAGTTTGTGAAGCGCAGAAAAACTCGTAAGGTTTGATGAATCTTATATAGAAAGCGGAGGGTACAATAAGACAAGATTTTGAAGATCAATCGTTTTGAAAAGATTATGCGCTCAGATTTAGCGGTTTTGATCGTAGGGTTGGGAAAATGCACGCGTACACAAAACTTTTGGATTTAAAAGCACGATCAAGTAGAAGTTAATACATGTACCCCACGTCGCATTAAATGATTTGCAGAGTACACGCCACAAGGATAGTGGGTACAAGTAAAGGCAAATAAAATCGATCACGATCCGATAAATAAGTAAAGAACAAGAGAAGAGCGTCAGATTCGGGTCGACCGATGTTGTTATCGGTCAATATTACTTGTCAATGTTGATTCCACTTGTTGATCTTAATCATTCGCTTTAAGCCTTAAGAAATTTCCCAACCGATCCTTTTAACCGATCTTCTCCGGTTAGATCCGATTTGTTGAAACTTCAGCTTAATGATCTTTCCTTGAATACGTCGATTTCCTTTTGATCCTCCTTGATCGGTTGAAGTTCCCCTTCAACCGATATTTCCGACATATAGACCGATATATCGATTTATTGGAGTTTCAAGCTCAACAGAGATCTCTATCATCGATCATGCTTTGTAAGTAATCGATTTTGGTTGACCTCATCGATTCTTTTTTTGATTAAGCCAATTCTTGGGATAAGTGTTACCGCCAAAACTTAGTCTAGAGTAGTAGCTTCTATTCCCTAAGTAGGCGTGATTGACATGCGTAAATATCGTCGAATCTCTCGATATGTCAATCAATCGTAAATTTATCCAATTATCGGTCGGCGTGATTTCTACATTTGTCCTTTTGATGCAAATTTCTCGGATAGGCTTCTTGAAATGAGAATTGCATTTGCATCCTTGCTTGGCCTTTATAAATTGGACCAATGTTTTACACAACATCACCCATTCACCATACTTATCTTCTTTGTAAGAATCATGTATCTTGGTGAACCCTTGTTTCGGTGAGACTTAGGCAAACACTTTTACACCCTTTTATATGGTTTCATCTTCTCAAATCAACCCTTTGCATCCCTTATTCTTTTTTTTCTTCATCATCTTCGATTTCACATACGATTCTTTTGAAAGCTTCTCTACCACCGGTGGCCGGATCTCATTTGCAACCGAGAAGACACTTCTCCTAACCGTATGCACCTTGTGTGTCTATCTGGATGGCGTAACGGAACCATCGGACTTAGTCGGTATAAAATATCTGACACATGTGCCCATGAGATCGATGACCAACTCTTTGGCACACGTGCTCCATTCAACAATTTGGAGAGCCCTACTACTCCTCCTTTTTAGGGCTCGGGCTTAAGAATCCTATCAAGGCCTCTGTCGCTCCGGTTTTCTTGATCTTGACTTTGCGACCGCCTTGGGATTACGTTCTTTAAAGCCTCTCTCACCCCCTTGTTAAGTGGGGGAAAATGAGAGTTTAAAATCTCTCTCTTTCCTTCACTTCTGGGGTTAGGATGAGGGTTTAGGGTTTTAGGTGTAGGATTTTGGTTAACATTTATGTACTGACCTCCGGGTCTTCTTGTACTTGTACTTTCGTAATGTAACCTCACCTTCGGGTTTTTATCAATGAAAAGTTCATTATTTCATTTTGTTGTGTAAGTTCCTTTCTTATGCGATTGATAGCTTTTTAATCTCTCGAATCTTGCTTGTTGAATATCGGCTAAAAGCGAATCACAAAGAAATACTAGAACCAAATTGATTTAATCGAGATAATCCTTTAAACCCGAGCATTTTCCTTAAATCGATAAACCTTGAATCGATCGGTTCCTTTAAACCGATAGACTTTAAATCGATAAACTAAAAATCGATCGGTTCCTTTGGATCTGGTAGCGTATATGTCTGATCGATTTTTGCTTATCAGTCTCTTGAGATCAGTTAAGATACCAAACTCAACTGATTTCTCTCGATCTGGTTAGTCTCTTAACCAGCTAGTTCTGGAGAGCATTCCATCAAACATTTTGGTGACATTTCTCCAAGATCTAGAAGTCCTAGCTCATTGCATAAATCTCGAATCGATCTCGGCTAGTGGCTTGGTTAGAATATCGGTATACGTATATCGGTATGAATCTTTTCCATTTCGATATTCTTCTTTTCAACGTGATCTCTTATGAAGTGGTGTCCGACATCTACATGCTTGCATCTTGTATGTAGAATCGGATTACGAGTGATTGCAATAGCACTATTCTTCATCGCGAGAATATAGGTACGTTCTTAGCTACAATGTTGTAATCCCTCGGTGGCGAGCGCAGAAAGCGATTGGGAACAATGACTTCCCAGCGACCATATATTACGCTTCGGTTGTTGATGTCGGCCCGATGTGCCTTCTTTGAAAACCACGAGATCGGTTTACTTCCTAAGAAGGCGACATGTTCCCGAGGTTGATTTTTTCGTCGATCTTGCAACCTCCATAATCGTAATCGAATACCCACTAAGCTCTAGATTATCATCGATGGGTAGAATAAACCAAGGTTTATTGTTCCTTGAGATACTTAAAATCGGCTTAGTCGCTTCTAGGTGGTGACCATTGGATTTGCACGAAATCCGCACATACACCCTCTCTGCGAAAGTGATATCTCGTCTCTTTGGCGGTCGGGTATAATAAAAGATCCAATGAGAGCCCTATATTCCTTCCGATTTGTTTTTCGACCGGCCTCATACGGATCCATCTTGAATCCGGTCATCATAGGAATTTTGGCTTCCTTGCTATTTTGAATTCCAAACTTAGCCAAAATATTCCTAAGTGTACTTTGCTTGGCGAGATGAATATCCTTCCGAACTTTGTTTAACTTGGAGACCTAGAAAGTAATTCATCGACCCATCATGGACATCTCGAATTTCCCTTGCATCGATTTCTTTGAATCTTTCACATAGGTTCTTGTTTGGAGATCCGAAGATGATGTCGATCACGTAAATCGAACCATCGAATATCTTCTCCATCTTCTATTACGAATAAGGTTCGTCACTTTGTTCCTTTAGTGAACCCACTTTCGATCAAGAAGCGAGAGAGTGTATCATACCGGCTCGCGGAACTGTTTGAACCATAAAGAGCTTTTCTTAAACGATACACTTGGTTGCCTTTTTCAAAGCACGGAGGTTGTTCGACATAAACTTCCTCCGCTAGTACCCGTTTAAGAAAGCACTCTTTCGTCCATCGATACCTGTGAACCCCTCGTGGGAAGCATAAGCGAAAGCTTGACCGAATGGCTTCAAAGGCGGCGGCTGGTGCAAAAGGTCTCATCGTAATCAATTCCTTCCGATTGTGAATACCCCTTAGCAACAAGTCTTGCCTTATTTAAGTGATAACATTTTTCTCATCTCTCTTGTTCTTGAAGATCCATTTTCGTGCCAATTACGTCTTGATGGCACGGTGCGTCTACTAGTTCCCATACTTCATTTCTCTCAAACTGTTCCGGCTCCTCCTGCATGGCTAGAATCCGGTTTCGTCTTGTAATGCTTCCTCGATTGTAGTTGGTTCCTTCATAGGCGGATACTTGACAATACATGGCACTTTCACCAATCGATGTCTAGTTTTGATTTTATCGACGGGTCTCCAATTATCGATCGGTTGGATGTTGGTTATCCGTGTCCTTCATTACGATTTGCGTCGGTTTTGAGAACATCGTCATTTACGATAAAATCTTATTACTAGTGATTGGGAGTGTCTTGAGGTTATGGTCCACTTGATAAGAACAAGTCTCGGTGATGTTGGAATCATCATGTCTTTGATGTCGTTCGTGAGAAGAACGAAGTTCCCCGAGGCCGGATGGTTCGATTCTTCTTATCTCTCAAATGAACTTTTTTTCATCGACAGTTGTTCGTACCTTAGGATCGATTGATCCGGTGAATCACTAGATCCGGAATGAAAATTGATACGGTTTCGATCCTTTATCCTTGATCGTTAGGTGATCCATTTTACGAATATCGAGGTTACGGTAGATCAGTACTTCTTGTTACGAGGCGATTTCTCTTGATCGTAAGATGCTTCATCAAAGGCTACATGGGGTGTTTCTTCCACAACAAGAGTTTCGTTTGTTGTAGACCACGAAGGCTTTGCTAGATGAGAATACCCTAGAAATATACCCTCATCGGACTTAGCCTCAAAAGGTCTTCACCCGACTTTTCCCATTGTTGTGTATGAAACACTTGCACCCAAAAAACATGGAAGTAAGAAAACACGAGGTTTTACGCCCTTCCCGGTTCATCATAGGGTGTTTTGTAGTGAGCCTTAGTCGGGAGACATCCATTCTGCGTATGGCGTCACGGTGTTGATTATACGCTTGAAAGCGGTTTGGTATCGCATGTTAAATTTAACATTGTTCGGCGAACTTCTTTGAGAGTTCTGTTTCTCCGATTCAGCTACTCCATTACATTGTAGGCGTCCTCGCGGTGATGTTTCATGTCAGATACCAAACTTAGAGCAAAAATCAGTAATAAAGGAGTTCAGAAATTCTGTACCTTTATCTGATCTGATTTTTACTACGCTGACACCCTTCTCATTTTGTAATCTTCTTAGTAGCTCGGGTATCTTGGTTGTCGTCTCATTCTTCTTATGTAAGAATATAACCCAGGTAAACTTGGAATAGTCATCCACGATTACCAGAGTGTATTTGCGTCCGTTGAGACTGACTGGTGTAACTGGTCCAAACAGATCCATATGAAGCAGCTGCAGTACTCTGCTGGATGCTGGTCCGGAAATTCCTTTGAATGAAGCTTTGACCTGTTTTCCCTTCTGACATGCAGTACATGTCTGATCCTTTGAGAACACTTCATTCGGAAGTCCTTCCACTAGAGACATCCTAGCTATCTTATTAAGAGTTTTAAAGTTCAGATGGCTCATTCTTTTGTGCCAGAGCCAACTGCTACTTTTGGAACTCTTAACAATCAGGCATGCATTTCTTGGACAACTGTTCCAATCAGCTGTGTAGATCGTCCCTTTTCTTGAACCAGTTAGCAATATCTGTTGAGTGACTCGATTCTTGATAGTGCATTGATCAGTCGAGAACTCAACTTTTGAATCCGTTGTCGCAGAATTGTGAAACCGATAATAGGTTATGCTTCGGAACCGACATACGAGACTCGGTTACTTGTACATCATCATTCTCTAAGGTTAGAACCCTTTGGTATAACCAAAGTTATCATCACCGAAAAGAGTACACGCTGGCCTTTACATTCTATGTAGGAACCGAGGAGATGTTTGCTTCGATCATGTGCCTTGAGCATCCACTATCGATGTACCGGATAGTTCTTGCACACACCTCCTTTGTTGGCGGACCACGCGAACACCGCAATCGGATCGGGTTTTAGGTACCCCTTTCGGATTGGGTCCCGAGGGGTTAGGTTTGATTTGGGGATCCATACAAGCGAGCACTTCTATGGTGATCGGTCGGATCGAAGGCTGATTTGTCTCCCATACCTGTCAACATAATCATACTTATCCTCATATGCTTTCTGATTTGTATGATTACTTGTGTGAACCTTGGATGACTTAGAAGACTTATGATTTACCTTTTCGGTTTGTCTTCTTTTTATCGAAGGTGGTTGGTGCGAGTCCCTAAATTTCGACTATAGGGGTAGGTCTGATTGCTACCATCAAAAGATTCATATCCTTTTCCCATAGATGGTTTTCGCGGTTTACGAAGCATGCTTATTAAGGCGGTGACCGTGGATGGGTCTCAGATTAGACTTCCTTTTGTAGGTTGTCTTTTTTCGATTCTCGATCCGTTGATCGAGGTTGAGGTTTCTTCAGAAGAAATCGGGTTCTTAGTTGATTCCTCGGTGATGCTTTACCAGTTGGGGTTCATTTACGTTCCTTTACGGTTAGGCACTTGCCTTACACCTTTCAACTGGTCTCTTACCCCTATTAGATACAAGTTTAGCTTTTGGTGTATCTTTTTTTAAATTAAATGCGATTACACCTTTCCGAGATGAATCGATCGGGGCTTTTTGAGGATGTGGAGGGTTTTCTCATAGCCAAGTCCCTCCTTATCAATCTTTACTCGAAAATAGGCGTTCATGTCTTTAACGGTTTGAGATGATTTTGAAAAAACATCTATTTTCTTACGCAGATTTTCCTCAGAGGATTTCAGACTTTTCATGCATTCGGAATAGCTCATCGAATTTTGCTTGCAAGATTTTGAAGTCATCGACTTCTTTGTCTGTTAATTTCCATCGTTCTTTGATCGCTTTTTCTTTGATCGAAGCTTTAACCGAGAATTTTAAATTCCTCGATTTACCTTACGGCGGTTTAATTTGATCTAAGTTCAGAGGTTTTTCTGAGATCATTTTCTTCAGCAAGCTGATTATTTATGATCCTCAGCTTATCATTCTCAGCTTCCACAATAGCATAAGTTTCTACTGCATTGGAGAGATCTTCAAGCAATTGCTTTCGAGCAGTAGAGGCTGCGGTCAATCTCCCGGCCGGGTGTCTAATGATGGCGGTGTAAAGCGAGCGAAGGGGTTTGGAGGTTACCTCGGTTGGTCCTCCACGGCCATCGAGGCGAGAGTTCATTATCGTCTGACGAGAATATCGGATCTTCACTTTCATAGAAGTCGGCTGACCTGGCGTCGAAAGAAGTCTTCTCTGAGGAGTATCCGAGTCCTCGGAGGGCAAATAGGAATCGTCAATTCGGCGTATCGGCAACCATAGCTCTTACGTCTATATCAGATTTGCTCTCTTTTGTTCCTCTTTTCTTCCCTCTCTCGCGTCCGTCAGTGCAGGCGATCGTGCTATAGTGACACTGGCTTCTCCGGTTGAAGACGCTCTGGATCCACCGTTCCTTTCCTTCGGTGAATCACTCATACGTATGACCCTATCGGTGATTTCCTTCGATGGTAGTGTCGAGTTTCTTCTATCGATTGGTTATCTCTTCCTTCGCCCGTCGACTATCTCTTTCCCTTTCATCTCTGTGATCCCTCCGATCATCGGACTGGTTCTTTCGGAGATCTATTGTGCGATCTCCTATCTCAAATCTCGGCTATGTTGATAGTCCTTATAAAATCTTCGATACTTACCAAGTTGTATATCGACTTCTCAAGCTTCCCGGTAAGCAACGCGATCTGTTTCGCCTGACTTAATATATTTCCAATGGGTTCATTGGCCTTTGTTCTACATGGTTGGTTGCCTTGAAAGCAACCGATTTTGAAGTCGAGGTTTCATTGAGGGCCTCGTCTTCATCAACTTTGACCTCTTTCAATCGGTCGAACTCGTGAGCTTTAAGACTCAAGAACAAGCTACTAGGTTTCATTCTTGAAATGTCCCGCAATCTTTGATTCCGTGACCTTCATGTCCCACTTCTTGGTGAGAGACCTTAGGATCTTATAGTTGATATCTTTATCATCATCTCTACCAAGTTCTCGAAGCTTGTTTATAGACATTGTAATTCTTCCATCGAGTTCGTTGATGGTTTCGTTTGAAAAGCATCTTGGTTTCTCGAACTTCGCTGATTTGAAGAAGGCATTTGTCTTTTATCTATTCATTTCCCTCGCAGATCTCAGCGAGTATCCCACATTGCTTTCTTGATTTGAGATACTTAATCTTCTCTTTGGTGACCTTATCCATTGTCTTCATGATGATATGTCTTGCAATGGTGTGTCAGAGTATGCGATTTTCTTTCTTACGTGTCCATCGAGTTTGGGCTTTTTCGTACAAGACTTCGCGTGGGAAAGTCTGGATCTCCTCCATCGCAGGATTGTCGTAGTAAATGATGATGGGTCCTCTCGATGACTTCCATCATTACGCCATCGATCGAGCCTAGATGGTTGGACATATATATGGCTCCAATGCATACTCATCAATAGAGAACTTAGGCGGATCATGATACATCTGGGGACGTGTTATCCATCCGAAAGTGATTTTGGAAAATGAATGAGTTTTTAAAGCGGTTTTCAAGATCGATTCGGATGACCACAATGACACGAGTCGATTGGTCGGAAGAACCAACCGCTCGATACCACTTGTAGGTCCCGAGCGGGTTAAGTGAGGGCGAAGTCTAGAGGGGTGCGGGTGAATAGACTTCGAAAAACTTTTCGTCTGCAGGTCGTGTGAGAGCAGATAGCCCGATCGAGTCGAAAGTGAATCGTTTGGTCGATAACCAACTTATCAACGCGGAAAAGCCCGATCGGTTCCGTAACTATCGATTAACGATGAGTCGCGAAGCTTAAGTTTTACCCGTGAAAAACCAGTTTTATAAATAAATCGATTCCAAGTTTTATCTTTTTAATCGATGACGTAAATATCAGGTCCGTCGGATCGAAGCTTGGTGTTGTCGATCTTAACTTAGAAATGTATGCGCTTTAAGATTGTGCGATGTGAGAGCGATTAATCAAAGCAAAAAAAGGCACACAAGATTTATAGTGGTTGGACAAACCAGTCCCCACGTCCACTCTTCCCTTTCACAAGGGCACCAACTTAACCGACTTAACCGATTTGGACTTAGATTAGTGTGTTAGTCCAACACAAGACACCAACAGATGTTTTAAGAGTTCTCACTCAACCGATCCTTAAGAAAAGATTAGAAACCCTAGATCGAATCTTGCTAAACAACTTATCCTAACTTGGGGTTTGGGTAAGATTGTTGAGGTTCCAACTATGAAATCTTTCCTCATGCGTATAAGCGACACGATAGCTAGATGAAAAGATTTCTTGCTAAGAACTTATGGGATGAACACAATATAAAATAAGCTTGTAGTAGTGTTCTTCGATGCGGAAATCGACTATAGTTTGAGCTTCTTTGATTATGTTGTTTGTCCAAGCATTTAGTGATTTCACTCAAGTGTGATCCCATATTTATAGACCTTGAGATCAAAGAGCCGTTGGAGAGCAATTTGAATCTCGTGCTATTTTAGGTAGAGTTCTTGAGCTTGATGTGACGTGCTTGAACGGCATGTTTGAAAGTTTATAGCCGTTTGAGAGAGCAACATCGAATCCCGCGAGTATCGCCTCTGTTCATACGTGTTTCTTCCTTATTGGATGAAAGCCTTGCTGCGGTGTTGTTCCTCCAACTAAGGTTGGTATTCATCTTGTTGGATCGCAGAGGCGTATGATAAGATGAAACATCGATTTTCATCTTATGAGTCGATCGATCGACTGAATCGATCCACGATGAAGTCTTCGCGCCTTTGTTGACTTAGCTTCAACCGGCCGACTCCTACCGATGTAGGTCTTCGGGTCTTATCTTCCCGAAGTCATCCGATCTTCTAGTATAGAGGTTTGAGCTCCATGACTTCCGCCGAAGTTATCCGACTAGATCGATTCGATCCGATCTTCCGCTCGGTTTAGCGTTACGCTGATGGGATATCGAACTTTCTTCGATTCTTCTTAGATCGACCTTTACATATTGAGTTCCCCCTCAATATGTGACCTATCTATTACATCGGTTTTTTCTATACAATCATTATCAATCGGGTCTCCTATAGCATGTAATGTAAACATCGATCCTAACAGTCCGATCGGGTCCTATTACATGTGTTTTTGGAACTTTCATCAAAACTATAAATTTCCCAACATTCACATCAATAACTTTGTAAGATCAGTTTGCATGTCATCCATATGCAATCAGGTAACTTTTAAGTGTTATCATTCTGCAATTGAGCCTAAGAATGTGAAAGAAGCTCTTAATGATGAAAACTGGATAAATGTTATGCATGAAGAGCTTAATCAGTTTGAAAGAAATGATGTTTGGACACTTGTACCTAGACCTAATTCTGATATTAATGTCATAGGAACAAAGTGGATTTTCAATAATAAAACTGATGAATCTGGTAACATTGTGAGAAATAAGGCTAGATTGGTTGCTCAAGCTTATACTCAGATTAAAGGAATAGACTTTGATGAAATATTTGCTCATGTTGCTAGAATAGAATCTATTAGATTACTTCTTGATATTGCATGTTTCATTAACATTAACTTGCATCAAATGGATGTTAAAGCTGCATTCTTGAATGGAATTTTGACTGATGAAGCTTATGTTGAACAACCTCAAGGATTTGAGAGTCTAGAATTTTCTGATCATGTTTACAAGTTAAAGAAAGCTTTGTATGGTCTTAAACAAGCACCTAGAGCTTGGTATGGTATACTTACTGATTTCTTACTTGAATTTGGATTTTTGAGAGGTGAAGCTAATAGAACCTTGTTCATTAAAATTTTTAAGAATGATATCATGGTTGCTCAAATATATGTTGATGATATTGTATTTGGTTCAACTTGTAATGATATGCTTGAAAGTTTTTTCAAAGAAATGACCTGTACTTTTGAAATGTCCATGGTTGGAGAACTGAATTTCTTTTTAGGTATCCAAATCAAACAAATGAAAGATGGTATTTTCTTTTCTCAAAACAAATATGCTAAGAATTTGATGAAAAGGTTTGGTCTTGAAAGTGCTAAAACTATGAAAACCCTTATGGGTTCAACTAAAAAGTTGAGTAAAGACTTGATTGGAAAAGATGTTGATCCTACTTTGTATAGATCAATGATTGTTAGTTTTTTGTACTTAACTTCTAGTAGGCCTGATATTATGTATAGTGTCTGTCTTTGTGCTAGATATCAAGCTAATCCTAAGGAATCACATCTTAATTTTGTAAAAAGAATTATAAGATATGTGGCTGGAACATGTGATCTAGGTATTTGGTACTCAAAAGATACTAATTGCTCTTTAGTTGGCTATAGTGATGCAGATTGGGCAGGTGATTGTGATGATAGGAAAAGTACCAGTGGAGGATGTTTCTACATGGGAAACAACATTATCTCCTGGCATAGTAAGAAACAGAACTGTGTTTCACAATCAACAGTTGAGTCTAAATATGTTGCTGCTGGAAGTTACTGCACTCAACTGCTATGACTTAAAAAGATGTTTGATGATTATGGGTTGGAAAGTGGTATTTTGACTGTTTATTGTGAAAATACTAGTGCTATCAATATTTCCAAGAATCATGTGCAACATGTTGGGGTTATACGTGAAAGTATGCTTTTACTTTGTATAACCTATGTATTAAACACTTATTTACTGAAATAAATTATTTATCATTGTTGCTTTAAATATGATTGAATGTTATATATATTTATTGCAAACCATTCGTAGCAAGCGTTACATTGTAGTTAATGAGGTGATACCAGATCACAAAAGATCACGTTAACAGTTCCTTGTATACGAGTGCGTGTTTCACAACTTAGATAGATCCAAACAATCTATTGGTAGAAGTTGATGTGTAAGGCTCAAATTGACTTGTCTTGACCAAGAGATTACACTAGTGCATTCGATGCGCTGAAGCGGACCTACAGAGAGGATAAACTCATTCGCACTGACTTAAGGGATGAAGAGTTAGACCTCAGTGGTTGTTGATTTCTTAATCTCTGTCACTTAATAAGGATTGTGTGTGATTAGTAGTTATTGCTTTGACTTATAAATGGGAAGAGAATCATTGCGACTTCGATACCCTATATCTTGGGCAATAATATTAATTGCACGACAGTTGCTAAATTAATACAGAGAATCGTGTGCTTGCAAAAGTCTTGCTTGATTGGTCCCCTTGGTGGGCCCGGAACCTTTATCATACCAAATCTTGCAAGTGGAATTAATTTTCCGGTATGGATAATAAAGTCGGGATGTCCTTACTCCAAGGATAAAGATATTAATTAACATAAAGTTTTTTTCAGTGGCTTAATTAATTAATGGACTAAATAATCTTAAACACGGGAAATAATAATCGGGAGCCATATTACCGTAATATGGGTTAAGATTGGATAGTGCAATATTAATTATATAGTGGCATTAATTAATATTAATGGGCTGAATTATATTGTGACTCAATATTGGAATTCAGAAGTCCATTGGAAGGTCCATCTTAATTCTCCTAAAGGCCCCTCAAGTAGCCCAAATTATAGTCCAATAAATAAAATGTGTTTAAAATAAAATAAATTTATTGTTGTAATATTTCCTATTATTTTTGAAAATATTAAAGAAAAGAGAGAGAAGGATTTTCTTGAAAAGGTTTTATGGAAAGGAGATAATGTATTCTTGGAATACAAGATTATCCCATAAATTCAAGAAAACTCCCACTTGGCTTCTTTAATAGGGAATTTTCGAAAATCTTGCTTAAGAAAGGGAAGAAAGATTTTCTTGGAAAGATTTTATGGAAGATATGTATTCTTGGAATACAAGAATATCTCATAAATTCAAGAAAGATCCAATCTTGAAATTCTTTTCTTAAAATTTTTGAAAAATTAGGCAAATAAAGGGTGTGAGATTTTTGTGGAAAAATACACATGGAAAGAAGAATATATTAGATATATTCAAGATTTCTTGGAGGTCAAGAAAAAGATATTTCCTAGCCCTAATTGCCTTGAAAATTTCAAACACTCCCTTACTTATAAATAGGGGATGAATTTTTCATTCCCAACTAGTGTTCCATGTGTTGGAAATATTAGAAATCCACAAAGGTGGTGCATCAATATTTTTATTTTCCTTGTTTTATAAATCGTTCATTGGAAGACCTTCCACCAGGGTTATTGGACGAGGACTTGGGAATACTTGAGAAAGACTTTTGGTGGGTATCCAAATACTTGATCCTGTCGGTCTCAGATCATCTCTTCAATGGGTACGTTTACGTAAACTCCTAGAAATTCCGCATGCTAGGATCTTTTACTTGAAATATTATTTGCATGTTGTTGTTGGATTGATTATTATTTGAATTCACTTAGGTAAATTCATGCTAGTAATAATTGTTAATTTAAATTTGTGTTTATGAGGTCATCCCGATAGATCCTGGCATATGTTATCCCAACAACTGGTATCAGAGCCTTGGTTCGGGCTCTGATCTTTTAAACTGTAATTTAAATTGTTGTTCATTAAAATTGAAATTGGATAGTAGAACTGTTAGATCTGTTTTGCAGGTATCCAATTGTCATGGTATTTTAATGTGCTTATTTACATGCAAATAAATTGTTGGTTTTTAATTCGATTCGTTCGGATTCGTTTTGCCTCGTGAGAAAATCCACGAGTAGATTAGGATTTGTTTGATTCGATCAATGTAATAGACTAGTCTAGATCTAGGTTTATTTATTTTTCATAAATAAATTGTAACCGGATCGTGAAAGAAGACGGAGATGATGAATTAAAGATGGATGTCCGAGTGCTCGGACGTATGCGAGCCAAGGCGGAGCACGCGGGCTAGGCGGAACGCCTAGCAACTGCACGCACCACCCGGGCGATCGCGGATGGGGCGAGCTGGTTGCGTGCTAGGCGCGCGAGGCTGGCGGGCGTCGGGCTACACGCGAGGTGTGCATGGGCTGCATGGGCGACGCGTGGGTGAGGGACCCCGGATGGGCGTGCGCATGGGCGCATGTGGACACGTTCGGGCGATGCCATTCGTGTGCTCAAGGCCGTGGGCGACGGGGCGGGATGGCCGATCCGACTGGAGCGTGCGCCTAAGCTCATGCGACTCAGCTCCGGGTCATGAGCTACTCGTTTTCTGGACATCATCCTAACCCAAAATGGAGGACGTTTTAAAGAATTGTTGCGGATTTAGTGGGAGCTTTTCGAGACGAACGATGAGAGCAAAAGATGGGACGATTTTTCAAGATCAAGATTTGGAATTTAAACCTTGACAGTTGGATTATGTGCCCAACGTGATTTATTTAGTCTTGATGCTTGTTTTTAATTCGTGCAATTTATTTATTTAATGTGTTTGCATGAATTTAGAATTGTCTAAAAGAAAATCTCACTTTCGAAAATTACTAAGTATGTTTTATTGACAAATTTTATTCCACATAATAAAATTACGTCAAATTGACCTCCATAATTTATTTATTTGTGAATTATTTTAAAGAAATTTCCCCAACGGAATGACCAAAAGATGGATTTCACATGAATAAATTCCCAAAAGGATGATTGTGAATTATTATTAGTGGCGACGATGACCCTCCCAACGAGGCTCGTACAAAGCGAAGTAATAATTATGTATTTAATCATGGTTATTACTTAGGTATAAAATTAATATGCATATACTTCTCCGAAGTCCCTGTCAATTTTATATTGGTCAAGTGGGAGCCGACTATTAATTTTGAATTAAAGGTTTGTAACTGTTCTTGTTTGTAACCTGCTTGAATGTGTTTAAATAGATAGTTCACCCAACGTGACCTATTTAAACTGTTTTGAGATGTCGGCTGATGCATGTTCATATTGTTTTGAGATTTTGATATGAACTATGTGATCGAATCAAGTGATAATTTTGTGCTTACACAAATTGTTATTTATTTCAGTTCAGCATGTCGCAACCTTTTAATCCACTGTTATATACACTCAAAGAACATCAATTAACTGGTGATAACTATGTTATTTGGAAACGAAATATGAGTTTTTACTTTAGTTTTGTGATGAGTGATCACATGTTCACTATGGATACTCTTCAAGAAGCTTTGGAGACGATAGAAAAACATCTGGGACAAGAAGATGAAGCCTTGGTGACCAAAAGTTTTTTCTCAAAATCTAAGCCAACGGAGGGCAAGGTTGATGAAAAAATGGATGGTGGAAACCAAAGAAACCTCACTGCCAAGAAAGGTAGAGAAAAGAAGGTCAAATGGATGGGTGTCAAAAGGAATCCAAAAGGGAAGTGTTTCAACTGTGGTGAAAAGGACATTGGAGGAATGCCTGTTCTAATCCCAAAAGGAGAGGAAAGAAAGGTAATTCTCACGCACTAGTTGTTGAAACTTGTTTAGCGGCATATGCTACCCACTCGTGGGTAATGGATTCGGGATCCACTGATCATGTTTGTTTCACGTTACAGGGGTTCGAACTAATCCGACAACTTAGTGGAAGTGAGATCCTCATCACACTGGGCGATGCTAGAAGAGTAGCAGCTGAAGCAGTGGGAGACGTGCACCTGTCTTTTGAAGACAAGTTTTTAGTTTTGAGAGATGTTCTTTATGTTCCAATTTTTCGCAAAAACATTATTTCAATTTCTAAACTTATTAATGATGAATATTCTGTTCGTTTTTCTAAGCAAGTTACTGTTTATCGTAACGATGTGTTTATCTGTCATGGAATTTTGCAGAACAATCTCTATACTATTAACAGTGCACACCACTCACAAAATGCATCTTATAACACATCGACTGTTTCATGTAATAAGAGAAAACGTTCAGAAAATGTGAACGAGACACTTCTATGGCATCTCTAAGACTGGGTCATATTAATCTAAATAGGATCCAAAGGTTGGTGAAAGATGGTTCGCTGTCGGACCTACAGTTAGAACCACTTCCAACATGCGAATCATGTTTGGAGGGTAAGATGACCAAGAGGGCATTTGGAGCCAAGGGGAGTAGAGCCACAGAAGTGTTGCAAATCGTTCATACTGACGTGTGTAGTCCAATGTCAACCAAAGCTAGAGGTGGCTATGAGTATTTCGTGACTTTCACGGATGATTGCTGAAGGTTCGGGTACATTTTCCTCATGAAACATAAATCGGAAACCTTTGATAAATTCAAGGAGTTCAAAGCCGAAATGGAGAATCATCAGGAAAATAGTATCAAGTTTCTACGATCTGATCGTGGAGGCGAATACCTCAGCGATGAGTTTTTGAACTACCTGTCAGACGAGGGCATTGTTTCCTAGTTGACTGCACCCGGAACCCCTCAACAAAACGGGGTTGCAGAATGAAGAAACAGAACACTCTTAGAAATGGTCAGATCCATGATGAGTTATTCAGATCTACCCAAGTCGTTTTGGGGTCATGCCTTGGAAACAACGGCTTACGTTCTGAATCTGGTGTCATCCAAATTGGTTCCCAAAACACCTAAAGAGTTGTGGACCGAGCGCAAGCCCAGTCTGAGACACCTCAGAATTTGGGGGTGTCCGACATACGTGCTAGACAAGGAAGCCGGTAAGTTGGATGCACGATCGGAACTAAGGCTGTTTATAGGATATCCCATGGGAACAAAAGGGTGCATGTTCTATGGTCCCGAAGATCAAAATGTGGTAATAAGTACGCACTTTAGATTTTTGGAAGAAGACTTTATGAAGAATCGAAAGCCCAAAAGTGAGATTACCTTAAACGAAATAACAGGGCAAACTCCTATACCAACTGTACAGGTAGATATACCAAGCATCACACCGACACAATCGGAACCTCGTCGTAGTGGGAGGGTTGTTCGACAACCTGAGAGATTCATGGGGATAGGAGAATCTTCGGATTTGGTCCCCGGGGATAGTGAATCAGACCCCTGGTCCTACAAGAAGGCGGTCCAAGATAAGGATTCAGAATCCTGGCAAACTGTGATGGAAGCCGAGATGGGCTCAATGGATCATAATCAGGTGTGGGAGCTAGCTGAACCACCCAATGGGGTAAAACCCATTGGATGCCAGTGGGTCTACAAGAGGAAAAGAGGACCGGAAGGGAAGGTGGAAACCTTTAAGGTTAGACTTGTGGCAAAGGGATACACTCAGAAAGAGGGTATCGATTATGAAGAAACTTTTCTCCTGTAGCCATGCTTAAGTCCATCCGTATTCTCTTGGCTATAGCTGCACATCTAGATTTTGAGATATGACAAATAGATGTTAAGACAGCTTTGTTGGGGTTATACTGGAAAGTATGCTTTTACTTTGTATAACCAAACTGAATTTTTATCTTATTTACTGAAATAAATTATTTATCACTGATGATTTAAATATCATTGAAAGTTACATATATTTACTGCATAATTGTTCAATAAACAGTACGTGTTACATTGTAGTTAATTTAGTGATACCAGATCACAGAAGATTAAATTAACAGTCCCTTGTAACTAAAAGTACGCTGTTCACGACCTAGATGGAAGTGAACAATCTATCGTGAAAGGTTGAAGTGTAAGGCTCAGATTGGCTTGTCTTGACCAAGAGATTACACTAGTGCATGACTGATGCACTGAATAGGACCTACAGGAGGATAAATTCTTCAGCACTGAATTAGGAAGAACTAGACCTTAGTTGTTCGTTATTTCTTAATCTTCGCCCCTTAAATAGGATCGTGTATAGCTAGTAATTATTGCTTTGACTTATGACGGGTAGAGAATCAATGAGATTCAATACTTTATATCTTGGGCAATATTATTGGTCACATGCGATTGCTAAGATTTAATACGAAGAATCGTGTGCGAGTACGCTTGTTTGATTTTCCCCCTTGGGAGATTCATAAGATTTATCATACCAAATCTTGCAAGTGGAATTAGTTTCCAGTATGGATAATAATGTTGAACCGTTCCTTGACCAAGGACAAAAGATATAATTAAAGGAAAGTTGTTTCAGTGTCTTCAATTAATTAATGGGCTGAATAATCTTAAACACGGGAAATAATGACCGGGAGCCATATTAACAGTAATATGGGTTAAGATGGATAGTGCAATATTAATTATGTAGTGGGATTAATTAATATTTATGGGCTTGGATAATATTGTGGCTCAATATTAAATATTCAAAGTCCATTAGAAGGTCCAATCTTAATTCTCCTAAAGGCCCCTCAAGTAGCCCAAAGATAAAGTCCAATAACTAAAAAAAGTATTTAAAATAAAATAAATTATTGTTGCCTAATTTTTACTAAATTTTTCGAAATTAATAAATAAAATGGGAGAAAGATTTTCTTTGAATTTTGTTATGGAATGAAGATAAGTATTCTTGGAATACAAGGTTATCTCATTAAATTCAAGAAATCTCCCACTTTGCTATTTATTAAGTGAATTTTGAAATTTTGATTAAATAAGGGAAGGAAAGATTTTCTTGATTTTCTTGAAAATATATTATGGAACATATGTATTCTTGGAATACAAGAATATCTCATAAATTCAAGAACATCCAAATCTTGGATCCCTACTCCTTATAATTTTCGAAATATACCATAATATTAGGAGGTGGGATTTTGTGGAAATATTTAATTATGGAGAAAATAATATATGGGATATATTCAAGATTTCTTGGAGATCAAGAAAAAGATTTTTCCATCTTATTTTCACACAAAAATTTCGACCACCCCTATATCTATAAATAGGGGATGAATGTTTCATCCCCAAGGCAAATTCCATGTGTTGAAAAAAATTAGAAATCCACAAAGGTCGTGCAACATAATTTTATTTTTTCCTTTTGTTAAATTGTTCGCGAGTTCCTACCACCGGATTGTTGAACAAGGATAAGGGAATACTTGAGAAGGTCTTTTGGTGTGTTCGTGTGAACGGGATCCATCTTCTCAGCGGTTGTTGTTACTCCGAGAGGTTAGTTCACGTAAACCCGTAGTAATTCCGCATGCGTAGGATTTATGTGAACTGTTTATATGCATGATTTGTTGTTGAATTATTATTTGAATTAATATAGGATTAATTCATGCTAGTAATAATTGTTAGAATTAAATTTGTATTTAAATATTCATCCCGAATAGATTCGGGCAATTAATTCCCCAACAACTGGTATCAGAGCCTCGGTTTTGGGCTCTGAATTTTAAATTGTAATTTAATTCATTTTCATTAAATTTGAAATTGGATAGTAGAATTGCTAGATCTTTTTTGCAGGTATCCAATTGTCATGGTATTTGATGAATGTTTATATTTATGCATGCATATAAATTGTGGTTTTTAATTCAATTCGTTCGAATTCATTTTGCCTCGTGAGAAAATCCACGAGTAGATTAGGATTTGTTTGATTCGTTCAATATAATAGACTAGTCTAGATCTAGGTTTATTTATTTTTTGCAAATAAATTGTAACCGGATCGAAAACTGAGGCGGAGACGAAGAATTAAAATACGAGATCCGGAACCGGGTGCAAGCGGCGTGCGTTGCGCAAAACGTGCCAAGGGAGGCACACGCATGATGCGACGCTGCAGCAGTAACACACGGGGGATCATGCCGGGCGACGACGAGCAAAGTGACCTCGTCTGGCGCTGGCGGTGGACGCGCCAAAGTAGCGGGCACTGGTACGCGGCGCGCTTGCCGAGATCTGCCGAGGTGGCTGGGCGCTGCTTGGCGACATGCGTCGGGCGCTTATGCATACGCACGGGCGCCGATCGACATGACCGGGGGAGTTCAAGGCGTGCACTCCGACCCGCGAGCTGGTCGATGACGTGGCTTGACGAGGCATTTTTTTAAGACGGTCAAGTGGGAGCTTTCGAGACGAACGATGAAGGTTATGAAGACGATTTCTCGAGATCAAGACATGAAAAAAATGAACCGTGACAGTTGGATATATGTGCCCAATGTGTTTAATTTTTTGTTTTGATGTTTTGCATTATTTTGTGCTTATTTAAATTGTGTTTAAATATGTGATGCATGAGAATATGTTTTGGAAAAATCTCACTTTCGAAAATTACTAAGTATGTTTAATCAATTAATTGACAATTTTATTCTGGATAATAAAATTGAATTAATTTTGACCTCCATGATTTATTTATTTGTGGATTCTTTTGGAGAAATTCCCCCCACGGGACGGCCAAAAGATAGATTTCACATGAATAAATTCCGAAAGGATGATTGTGGGTTATTATTAGTGGCGACGATGACCCTCCCCACGAGGATCGTTCTAAGCAAAGTAATAATTTTGTATTTAATCATGGTTGTTACTTAGGTATAAAATTGATATGCTTATACTTCCCCGAAGTCCCTGTCAATTTTATATTGGTCAAGTGGGAGCCAACTATTAATTTGGATATTAAAGGTTTGAAATTATCTTGTTTGCAACCTGCTTGAATGTGTTTAAATAATGACCCACCCCACGTGGCTTATTTAAACTGTTTTGAGATGTTGGCTGATGCATGTTCATATTTTTTTGAGATTTTAATATGATACATGTGATCGAACCTTGTGATATGTTTGTGCTTATACAAATTGTTATTTATATCAGTTCAGCATGTCGCAACCTTTTAATCCACTGTATTCTATACTTAAAGACCATCAATTAACTGGTGAAAATTACTTTGTTTGGAAACGAAAAATTATGATTGTCCTAACTGCACAAGAATCCAAATGGGTGCTTGACACACCAAAACCCGAAAAACCTTTTGAGGACACTGGCATATGGGACGAGATGGAACGTAGAAAATGGGAATTGACTAATGAATTGGTGAAGGAAACAATCTTGACAAACATGTCTGATATGTTGAAACGCCTTCATAAAGGATTTGAATTAGCTGCAGACATTATGCGAAATCTCGAAGAGATGTTTGCACGTTCGGCCCATATAGCTATCCAAAGCATAAGGCATGATATGTCAAAGATAAAAATGGAAGAAGGAACGACCGCAAGGGAGCACGTTCTTAGGGTTATGGTTCTCTTTGAGGAACTTGAGATTCTTGGCGAAAAATGTGATTTCAAAACCAAGGTTGATTTCATTCTCCACACTCTGCCAAAGAGCTATGATCATCCCTATCTAGAGTACCTAATGGAAGATCTAGACTTCACTGTGGATGATCTAGTAAATGTTCCTAAATTGGTCGAAGAGGAAGTGGAGCGCAAGAAAAAGTACTTGGTTACAAAAGGGTCTTCTTTTCTTTCTAGGCCAATTGGTGGTAAGAACGATGAGAAAGAAAGGTTAAACCGAGTGGGCTCAACGTCCTTCAGGAGTGAAGTTTCGAGCAAGAGGAAACATTTGGAGTGCGGAAGTTCAGAAAAATGGAGGTCAGCCTGTTCCAATCCTAAAGAAAATGGAAAGAAAGGTAATCCTCACGCACTAGTTGTTGAAACTTGTTTAGTGGCGTATGCCTGCCATTTATGGGTGGTGGATACGGGATCCATTGATCATGTTTGTTTCACTTTACAGGGGTTCAAGCGCACCCCCACAACTTAGTGGGAGTGAGATCCTCATCACACTGGGCGATGCTACGAGAGTGGCAGCTGTAGCAGTGGGAGAAGTGCACCTGTCTTTTGAAGATAGAGTTTTAATTTTAAGAGATGTTATTTACGTTCCTAGTTTTAGAAATAATTTAATTTCGGTTTCTAAACTCTACCTTGATGGATATTCGGTTACTTTTGATAAAGTTGTTACCATTTCTTTTTATGATAAATTTATCTGTCATGGAACGTTGTTGAACAATCTCTATACAATTAACTGTGCACACCACTCACGAAATGCATCCTATAACACATCGACTATTTCCAATAAAAGAAAACGTTCATCAGACGTAAACGAGACACTTCTATGGCATCTTAGATTGGGACATATAATCCAAAAAGGATTCAAAGGTTGGTAGAAGATGGTTCATTGGAGTCTCTCCAAGTTGAACCAATCCCAACTTGCGAATCATGTTTGAAGGGTAAAATGACCAAGAGGGCATTCGGAGCCAAGGGGAATAGAGTCAAAGAAGTGTTAGAAATCGTTCACACAGACGTATGTGGTCCAATGTCAATCAAAGCAAGAGGAGGTTATGAGTATTTCGTCACCTTCATTGATGATTACTCAAGGTACGGCCACATTTTCCTTATGAAGTATAAATCTGAGACCTTTGACAAATTCAAAGAATTTAAGGCTCAAGCTGGGAATCATAGGGAAAAACGTATCAAGTCTCTACGATCTGATCGTGGAGGCGAGTACCTCAGCGATGAGTTTTTGAACTACTTGTCAGATGAAGGGATTGTATCCCAGCTAACTGCACCCGGAACCCCTCAACAAAACGGGTTTGCAGAGCGAAGAAACATAACTCTTTTAGAAATGGTTAGATCAATGATGAGTTATGCGGATCTACCCAAGTCGTTCTGGGGTCATTCCTTGGAAACAACGGCTTATATTCTGAACTTGGTGCCATCCAAGTCGGTTCCCAAAACTCCAAAAGAATTGTGGATTGGGCGCAAGCCCAGTTTGAGACACATGAGAATTTGGGGGTGTCCGGCCTACGTGTTGGACAAGGAAGCCAGAAAATTGGATCCTCGATCAGAATTAAGGTTATTTATAGGGTACCCCGAGGGAACAAAAGGGTGTATGTTCTATGGTCCCGAGGATCAAAAGGTGGTAATAAGCACCCACTTTAGATTTTTGGAAGTAAACTATATGAACGAAAGAAAGCCCAGAAGTGAGATTACCTTAAATGAGCTTAGAGGGCTAATCTCAGTGCCAACTCTACAAAATGACATACCAAACAACACACTTACACAACCAGAACCTCGATGTAGTTGGAGGGTTGTGAGACAACCCGAGAGATTCATGGGGATAGGAGAGTCCTCGAACTTAGTCCCCGGTCAAGATGAATCAGACCCATGGACTTACGACGAGGCAATCCAAGACAAGGATGCGGTTTCTTGGCAAACAGCAATGGAAGCCGAAATGGGTTCTATGGATCATAACAGAGTGTGGGAGCTAGTTGAACCACTTAATGAGGTCAAACTCATTGGCTGCAAGTGGGTATACAAGAGGAAAAGAGGACCGGACGGGAAGGTGGAAACCTTCAACGAAAGGCTTGTGGCGAAAGGTTATACTCAGAAAGAGGGGATCGACTATGAGGAAACCTTTTCACCTATAGCAATGGTCAAGTCCATCTGAATTCTCTTGTCAATTTATGCGCATCTCGACTTTGAAATCTGGCAAATGGATGTCAAGACGACTTTCCTTAACGGAAGTCTTGAAGAGGAGATCTATATGCAACAACCCCAAGGCTTCATTGAAAAAGGCCAAGAACACCTAGTTTGAAAGCTCAAGAAGTCCATTTATGGACTCAAACAAGCATCCAGAGCTTGGAACCAATGTTTTGATCAAGTAATAAAGTCAGGGTTTGATCAAAATGAATACGAAAGTTGTGTGTACAAGAAACGTGTCGGAACTGCATTGGTATTCTTAGTAATATACGAAGATGACATTCTGCTCATCGGTGACGATGTAAAGGTGCTGTCAGACGTAAGGACATGGCTTTCAAAACAGTTTGATATGAAGGACTTAGGGGAAGCCGGGCACATCCTTGGGATCAATATCACTCGAGATCGCAAGAGAAGGATGATAGGCTTATCGCAAGTTTCATAAATAGACATTGTCTTGAAGCGTTTCAGCATGCAGGACTCCAAGAAAGGCTTCGTACCTTTTAGGCATGGAATCCATATATCCAAGAAAATGTGCCCTAAAACACAAAAAGAGATAGATAACATGAAATGCATTCCTTATGTTTTGGCTGTCGGAAGCCTTATGTATGCAATGTTGTGCACGAGACCGGATATTTGCTTTGTCGTTGGCATGGTGGCGAGATATCAAAGTAATCCGGGAAAAGAGCATTGGACGACAGTTAAAACCATTCTGAAGTATCTGAAAAGAACTCGGGATAGAATGTTAGTTTATCAGTCAGACAGTCTAATCCCCATCGGTTACACGGACTCGGATTTCCAATCAGACTTAGATTCCAGAAAATCTACCTCCGGTAGTGTGTTTTGCATGGGGGGAGGAGCCATGACATGGAGAAGCATTAAGCAGAAATGCATCGCCGACTCTACCATGGAAGCCGAATACGTAGCTACTTTCGAGGCAGCGAAAGAAGCGGTTTGGCTCAAGAACTTCCTAGTAGACTTGGATGTAGTTCCGAATTTGCCCAGCACAATTACTGTTTACTGTGATAATGTCGGAGCAGTTGCAAATTCAAGGGAACCAAGAGCCCACAAGGCCAGCAAACACATTGAAAGTAAATACCATCTTATACGAGAAATCGTTAAGAGAGGAGATATAGAGGTGGCCAAGATCGTGTCAGAAGACAACCTAGCAGATCCATTCACAAAGGGTCTGCGTCATAACACATTCGAGAGACATGTGAAAGGAATGGGTGTCAAGACCGTTGTCAATCTACTTTGAGTATAAGTGGGATATATTATTAGGTTCGTGTAGGTGACATTAGATGTCACGTATTAGGAACTACACGAGAAATATTGTAGTATACTTAAAAACAGACTTTGAGTATGAGTGGGAGATTGTTGGGGTTATACTGGAAAGTATGCTTTTACTTTGAATAACCAAACTGAATTTCTGTCTTATTTACTGAAATAAATTATTTATCACTGATGCTTTAAATATCATTGAATGTTACATATATTTACTGCATAATTGTTCAATAAACAGTATGTGTTACATTGTAGTTAATTTAGTGATACCAGATCACAGAAGATTAAATTAACAGTCTCTTGTAACTAAAAGTACGTTGTTCACGACCTAGATGGAAGTGAACAATCCATCGTGAAAGGTTGAAGTGTAAGGCTCATATTGGCTTGTCTTGACCATGAGATTACACTAGTGCATGACTGATGCACTGAATAGGACCTACAGGAGGATAAATTCTTCAGCACTGAATTAGGAAGAATTAGACCTCAGTGGTTCGTTATTTCTTAATCTTCGTCCCTTAAATAGGATCGTGTGTGGCTAGTAATTATTGCTTTGACTTATGACGGGTAGAGAATCAATGAGATTCAATACTTTATATCTTGGGCAATATTACTGGTCACATGCGATTGCTAAGATTTAATATGAAGAATCGTGTGCGAGTACGCTTGTTTGATTTTCCCCCTTGGGAGGTTCATAAGATATATCATACCAAATCTTGCAAGTGGAATTAGTTTCCGGTATGGATAATAATGTTGAACCGTTCCTTGACCAAGGACAAAAGATATTAATTAAAGGAAAGTTGTTTCAGTGGCTTCAATTAATTAATGGGCTGGATAATCTTAAACACGGGAAATAATGACCGGGAGCCATATTAACAGTAATATGGGTTAATATGGATAGTGCAATATTAATTATGTAGTGGGATTTATTAATATTTATGGGCTTGAATAATATTGTGGCTCAATATTAGATATTCAAAGTCCATTAGAAGGTCCAATCTTAATTCTCCTAAAGGCCTCTAAAGTAGCCCAAAGATAAAGTTCAATAACTGAAAAATGTATTTAAAATAAAATAAATTATTGTTGCCTAATTTTTACTAAATTTTTCGAAATTAATAAATAAAATGGGAGAAAGATTATCTTTGAATTTTTTTATGGAATGAAGATAAGTATTCTTGGAATACATGGTTATCTCATTAAATTCAAAAAATCTCCAACTTGGCTATTTATTAAGTGAATTTCGAAATTTTGATTAAATAAGGGAAGGAAAGATTTTCTTGATTTTCTTGAAAAGATATTATGGAAGATATGCATTCTTGGAATACAAGAATATCTCATAAATTCAAGAAGATCCAAATCTTGGATTTCTACTCCTTATTATTTTCGAAATATACCATAATATTAGGAGGTGGGATTTTGTGGAAATGTTTAATTATGGAGAAAAGAATATATGGGATATATTCAAGATTTCTTAGAGATCAAGAAAAAGATTTTCCCATCTTATTTTCACACAAAAATTTCGACCACCCCTATATCTATAAATAGGGGATGAATGTTTCATCCCCAAGGCAAATTCCACGTGTTGGAAAAATTAGAAATCCACAAAGGTGGTGCAACATAATTTTATTTTTTCCGTTTGGTAAATTGTTCGCGAGTTCCTACCACCGGATTGTTGAACAAGGATAAGGGAATACTTGAGAAGGTCTTTTGGTGTGTTCGTGTGAACGGGATCCATCTTCACAACGGTTTTCACTCCGAGAGGTTAGTTCACGTAAACCCGTAGTAATTCCACATGCGTAGGATTTATGTGAACTGTTTATATGCATGATTTGTTGTTGAATTATTATTTGAATTAATATAAGATTAATTCATGCTAGTAATAATTGTTAGAATTAAATTTGTATTTAAATATTCATCCCGAATAGATCCGGGCAATTAATTCCCCAACAACTGGTATCAGAGCCTCGGTTTCGGGCTCTGAATTTTAAATTGTAATTTAATTCGTTTTCATTAAATTTGAAATTGGATAGTAGAATTGCTAGATCTTTTTTGCAGGTATCCAATTGTCATGGTATTTGATGAATGTTTATATTTATGCATGCATATAAATTGTGATTTTTAATTCGATTCGTTCAAATTCGTTTTGCCTCGTGAGAAAATCCACGAGTAGATTAGGATTTGTTTGATTCGTTCGAATTCATTTTGCCTCGTGAGAAAATCCACGAGTAGATTTAGGTTTATTTATTTTTTGCAAATAAATTGTAACCGGATCGGAAACGGAGGCGGAGACGAAGAATTAAAAGATGAGATCCGTAATCGGTGCAAGTTAGCGCGAAATACGCTAAACGCAGTTAAGGAGGGCATCGGACAATGCGGACGCGCGCAAAGCACACACGCGCGATGATGGCCGACGGGTTGAGCGCGACGGATCATGACGGGCGACGAATACAGAAATTTCGCGGAGCGCGCGGGCCGATGCGCTAGGAGATATACGATGAGCGACTGAGACATGAGGCAAGATGGTGATGCGGCGCGAGGCGGAATTTCGCTTGGGGGCACGCACGGGTACGGCGCGCCACCGAGATCTACCGAGGTGGGGGCATTGGATGACGTATACGGGCGCTTATGTTCACAAGACGGGCGCCGACGACACGGCCGGGAGGCAAGATGCACTCCGACCCGCGAAATTGGTCGATGATGTGGCTTGACGAGGCATTTTTTAAGACGGTCAAGTGGGAGCTTTTCGAGATTTAACGATGAAAGGCTATGAAGACGATTTCTCGAGATCAAGACATGAAAAAAAAATTAACCGTGACCGTTGGATATATGTGTCCAATGTGTTTAATTTTTTGTTTTGATGTTTTGTATTATTTTGTGCTTATTTAAATTGTCTTTAAATATGCGATGCATGAAAATATGTTTTGAAAAAATCTCCCTTCGAAAATTACTAAGTATGTTTAATCAATTAATTGACAATTTTATTCCGGATAATAAAATTGAATTAATTTTGACCTCCATGATTTATTTATTTGTGGATTCTTTTGGAGAAATTCCCCCCACGGGACGGCCAAAAGATAGATTTCACATGAATAAATTCCGAAAGGATGATTGTGGGTTATTATTAGTGGCGGCGATGACCCTCCCCACGAGGCTCATTCAAAGCAAAGTAATAATTTTGTATTTAATCATGGTTGTTACTTAGGTATAAAATTGATATGCATATACTTCCCCGAAGTCCCTGTCAATTTTATATTGGTCAAGTGGGAGCCAACTATTAATTTGGATATTAAAGGTTTGAAATTGTCTTGTTTGCAACCTGCTTGAATGTGTTTAAATATTGACCCACCCACGTGGCTTATTTAAACTGTTTTGAGATGTTGGCTGATGCATGTTCATATTTTTTTGAGATTTTAATATGATACATGTGATCGAACCTTGTGATATGTTTGTGCTTATACAAATTGTTATTTATTTCAGTTCAGCATGTCGCAACCTTTTAATCCACTGTATTCTATACTTAAAGACCATCAATTAACTGGTGAAAACTACTTTGTTTGGAAACGAAAAATTAAGATTGTCCTAACTACACAAGAATCCAAATGGGTGTTTGACACACCAAAACCCGAAAAACCTGCTGAGGACACTGGCATTTGGGACGAGATGGAAAGTGAATGAGATTTGACTAATGAATTGGTGAAGGAAACAATCTTGACAAACATGTCTGATTTGTTGAAACGTCTTCATCAAGGATTTGAATCAGCTGCAGACATTATGCGAAATCTCGAAGAGATGTTTGCACGTTCGGCCCATATAGCTATCCAAAGCATAAGGCATGATATGTCAAAGATAAAAATGGAAGAAGGAACGACCGCAAGGGAGCACATTCTTAGGGTTATGGTTCTCTTTGAGGAACTTGAGATTCTTGGCGAAAAATGTGATTTCAAAACCAAGGTTGATTTCATTCTCCACACTCTGCCAAAGAGCTATGATCATCCCTATCTAGAGTACCTAATGGAAGATCTAGACTTCACTGTGGATGATCTAGTAAATGCTCTTAAATTGGTCGAAGAGGAAGTGGAGCGCAAGAAAAAGTACTTGGTTACAAAAGGGTCTTCTTTTCTTTTTAGGCCAATTGGTGGTAAGAACGATGAGAAAGAATGGCTAAACCGAGTGGGCTCAACGTCCCTCAGGAGTGAAGTTTCGAGCAAGAGGAAACATTTAGAGTGCGGAAGTTCAGGAAAATGGAGGTCAGCCTGTTCCAATCCTAAAGGAAATGGAAAGAAAGGTAATCCTCACGCACTAGTTGTTGAAACTTGTTTAGAGGTGTATGCCTCCCATTTATGGGTGGTGGATACTGGATCCACTGATCATGTTTGTTTCACTTTACAGGGGTTCAAGCGGTCCCGACAACTTACTGGGAGTGAGATCCTCATCACATTGGGCGATGCTACGAGAGTGGCAGCTGAAGCAGTGGGAGAAGTGCACCTTTCTTTTGAAGATAGAGTTTTAATTTTAAGAGATGTTCTTTACGTTCCTAGTTTTAGAATGAATTTAATTTCGTTTTCTAAACTCTACCTTTATGGATATTTGGTTACTTTTGATAAAGTTGTTACCATTTATTTTTATGATAAATTTATCTGTCATGGAACGTTGTTGAACAATCTCTATACAATTAACTGTGCACACCACTCACGAAATGCATCCTATAACACATCGACTATTTCCAATAAAAGAAAATGTTCATCAGACGTAAACGAGACACTTCTATGGCATCTTAGATTGGGACATATTAATCCAAAAAGGATTCAAAGGTTGGTAGAAGATGGTTCATTGGAGTCTCTCCGGGTTGAAACAATCCCAACTTGTGAATCATGTTTGGAGGGTAAAATGACCAAGAGGGCATTCAGAGCCAAGGGGAATAGAGCCAAAGAAGTGTTAGAAATCGTTCACACAGACGCATGTGGTCCAATGTCAATCAAAGCAAGAGGAGGTTATGAGTATTTCGTCACCTTCATTGATGATTACTCAAGGTACGGCCACATTTTCCTTATGAAGCATAAATCTGAGACCTTTGACAAATTCAAAGAATTTAAGGCTCAAGCAGAGAATCATAGGGAAAAACGTATCAAGACTCTACGATCTGATCGTGGAGGTGAGTACCTCAGCGATGAGTTTTTGAACTACTTGTCAGATGAAGGGATTATATCCCAGCTAACTGCACTTGGAACCCCTCAACAAAACGGGTTTGCAGAGCGAAGAAACATAAATCTTTTAGAAATGGTTAGATCAATGATGAGTTATGCGGATCTACCCAAGTCAATCTGGGGTCATGCCATGGAAACAACGGCTTATATTCTGAACTTGGTGCCATCCAAGTCGGTTCCCAAAACTCCCAAAGAATTGTGGACCGGGCGCAAGCCCAGTTTGAGACACATGAGAATTTGGGGGTGTCCGGCCTACGTGTTGGACAAGGAAGCCAGAAAATTGGATCCTCGATCAGAATTAAGGTTGTTTATAGGGTACCCCGAGGGAACAAAAGGGTGTATGTTCTATGGTCCTGAGGATCAAAAGGTGGTAATAAGCACCCACTTTAGATTTTTGGAAGAAGATTATATGAACGAAAGAAAGCCCAGAAGTGAGATTACTTAAATGAGCTTAGAGGGCTAACCTCAGTGCCAACTGTACAAGATGACATACCAAATGACACACTTACACAACCGAAACCTCGACGCAGTGGGAGGGTTGTGAGACAACCCGAGAGATTCATGGGGATAGGAGAGTCCTCGGACTTAGTCCCCGGTCAAGATGAATCAGACCCATGGACTTACGATGAGACAATCCAAGACAAGGATGCGGTTTCGTGGGAAACAGCAATGGAAGCCAAAATGGGTTCTATGGATCATAACAGAGTGTGGGAGCTAGTTGAACCACTTAATGAGGTCAAACTCATTGGCTGCAAGTGGGTATACAAGAGGAAAAGAGGACCGGACGGGAAGGTGGAAACCTTCAAGGCAAGGCTTGTGGCGAAAGATTATACTCAGAAAGAGGGGATCGACTATGAGGAAACCTTTTCACCTATAGTAATGGTCAAGTCCATCCGAATTCTCTTGTCGATTGCTACGCATCTCGACATTGAAATCTGGCAAATGGATGTCAAGACGGTTTTCCTTAACGGAAGTCTTGAAGAGGAGATCTATATGCAACAACCCCAAGGCTTCATTGAAAAAGGCCAAGAACACCTAGTTTGCAAGCTCAAGAAGTCCATTTATGGACTCAAACAAGCATCCGGAGCTTGGAACCAATGTTTTGATCAAGTAATAAAGTCTTATGGGTTTGATCAAAATGAATACGAAAGTTGTTTGTACAAGAAACGTGTCGGAACTGCATTGGTATTTTTAGTACTATACGTAGACGACATTCTGCTCATCGGTGACGATGTAAAGGTGCTGTCAGACGTAAGGGCATGGCTTTCAAAACAGTTTGATATGAAGGACTTAGGGGAAGCCGGGCATATCCTTGGGATCAAGATCACTCGAGATCGCAAGAGAAGGATGATAGACTTATCGCAAGTTTCATATATAGACACTGTCTTGAAGCATTTCAGCATGCAGGACTCCAAGAAAGACTTCGTACCTTTCAGGCATGGAATCCATATATCCAAGGAAATGTGCCCTAAAACACAAAAATAGATAGATGACATGAAAGGCATTCCTTATGCTTCAGCAGTCGGAAGCCTTATGTATGCAATGCTGTGCACGAGACTGGATATCTGCTTTACCTTTGGCATGGTGGCGAGATATCAAAGTAATCCGGGAAAAGAGCATTGGACGGCAGTTAAAAACATTCTGAAGTATCTGAAAGAACTCGGGATAGAATGTTAGTTTATCAGTCAGGCAGTCTAATCCCCATTGGTTACACGGACTCGGATTTCCAATCAGACTTAGATTCCAGAAAATCTACCTCCGGTAGTGTGTTTTGCATGGGGGGAGGAGCCATGACATGGAGAAGCGTTAAGCAGAAATGCATCGCCGACTCTACCATGGAAGCTGAATACGTAGCTGCTTGCGAGGCAGCGAAAGAAGCGGTTTGGCTCAAGAACTTCCTAGTGGACTTGGATGTAGTTCCGAATTTGCCCAACACAATTACTGTTTACTGTGATAATGCTGGAGCAGTTGCAAATTCAAGGGAACCAAGAGCCCACAAGGCCAACAAACACATTGAAAGTAAATACCATCTTATACGAGAAATCGTTAAGAGAGGAGATATAGAGGTGGCAAAGATCGCGTTAGAAGACAACCTAGCAGATCCATTCACAAAGGGTCTGCCTCAGAACACATTCGAGAGACATGTGGAAGGAATGGGTGTCAAGACCATTGTCAATCTTCTTTGAGTATAAGTGGGAGATATTATTAGGTTCGTGTAGGTGATATTAGATGTCACGTATTAGGAATTACACGAGAAATGATGTAGTATACTTAAAAGCAGACTTTGAGTATAAGTGGGAGATTGTTGGGTTTATACTGGAAAGTATGCTTTTACTTTGTATAACCAAACTGAATTTCTGTCTTATTTACTGAAATAAATTATTTATCACTGATGCTTTAAATATCATTGAATGTTACATATATTTACTGCATAATTATTCAATAAACAGTACGTGTTACATTGTAGTTAATTTAGTGATACCAGATCAAAGAAGATTAAATCAACAGTCTCTTGTAACTAAAAGTACGTTGTTCACGACCTAGATGGAAGTGAACAATCCATCGTGAAAGGTTGAAGTGTAAGTCTCATATTGGCTTGTCTTGACCAAGAGATTACACTAGTGCATGACTGATGCACTGAATAGGACCTACAGGAGGATAAATTCTTCAGCACTGAATTAGGAAGAATTAGACCTCAGTGGTTCGTTATTTCTTAATCTGCGTCCCTTAAATGGGATCGTGTGTGGCTAGTAATTATTGCTTTGACTTATGACGGGTAGAGAATCAATGAGATTCAA
The DNA here is from genome assembly GCA_037126765.1 of Stenogyne calaminthoides. Classification (NCBI taxonomy): domain Eukaryota; kingdom Viridiplantae; phylum Streptophyta; class Magnoliopsida; order Lamiales; family Lamiaceae; genus Stenogyne; species Stenogyne calaminthoides. Next base: position 28,692,319 of record JBBCBC010000004.1, on the reverse strand, counting down.
TACTTTATATCTTGGGCAATCTTACTGGTCACATGCGATTGCCAAGATTTAATACGAAGAATCGTGTGCGAGTACGCTTGTTTGATTTGCCCCCTGGGAGGTTCATAAGATATATCATACCAAATCTTGCAAGTGGAATTAGTTTCCGGTATGGATAAGAATGTTGAACCGTTCCTTGACCAAGGACAAAAGATATTAATTAAAGGAAAGTTGTTTCAGTGGCTTCAATTAATTAATGGGCTGGATAATCTTAAACACGGGAAATAATGACCGGGAGCCATATTAACAGTAATATGGGTTATGATGGATAGTGCAATATTAATTATGTAGTGGGATTAATTAATATTTATGGGCTTGAATAATATTGTGGCTCAATATTAGATATTCAAAGTCCATTAGAAGGTTCAATCTTAATTCTCCTAAAGGCCCCTCAAGTATATCCCAAAGATAAAGTCCAATAACTGAAAAAGGTATTTAAAATAAAATAAATTATTGTTGCCTAATTTTTACTAAATTTTTCGAAATTAATAAATAAAATGGGAGAAAGATTTTCTTTGAATTTTGTTATGGAATGGAGATAAGTATTCTTGGAATACAAGGTTATCTCATTAAATTCAAGAAATCTCCAACTTGACTATTTATTAAGTGAATTTCGAAATTTTGATTAAATAAGGGAAGGAAAGATTTTCTTGATTTTCTTGAAAAGATATTATGGAAGATATGTATTCTTGGAATACAAGAATATCTCATAAATTCAAGAAGATCCAAATCTTGGATTTCTACTCCTTATTATTTTCGAAATATACCATAATATTAGGAGGTGGGATTTTGTGGAAATGTTTAATTATGGAGAAAATAATATATGGGATATATTTAAGATTTCTTGGAGATCAAGAAAAAGATTTTCCCATCTTATTTTCACACAAAAATTTCGACCACCCCTATATCTATAAATAGGGGATGAATGTTTCATCCCCAAGGCAAATTCCACGTGTTGGAAAAATTAGAAATCCACAAAGGTGGTGCAACATAATTTTATTTTTTCCTTTTGTTAAATTATTCGTGAGTTCCTACCACCGGATTGTTGAACAAGGATAAGGGAATACTTGAGAAGGTCTTATGGTGTGTTCGTGTGAACGGGATCCATCTTCTCAACGGTTGTCACTCCGAGAGGTTAGTTCACGTAAACCCGTAGTGATTCAGCATGCTTAGGATTTATGTGAACTGTTTATATTCATAATTTGTTGTTGAATTATTAGTTGAATTAATATAGGATTAATTCATGCTAGTAATAATTGTTATAATTAAATTTGTATTTAAATATTCATCCCGAATAGATCCGGGCAATTAACTCCCCAACAAGCTTTCCTTAACGGGAGTCTTGACGAGGAAATCTATATGTAACAGCCTGAAGGTTTCATCGAAAAGGGCCAAGAACACCTTGTATGCAAGCTGAAGAAGTCCATTTATGGACTTAAGCAAGCATCTCGGGCTTGGAACCAATGTTTTGATCATGTAATCAAATCTTATGGGTTTGATCAAAACGATTTCGAGAGTTGTGTTTTTAGAAAGTGTGACGGGACTGCCTTGGTATTCCTAGTACTATACGTAGACGATATTCTGCTCATCGGAAATGATGTAAAGTGTTGGTCCCGGTGAAAAACCCATGAAATGCGGAAAAAATCATGTAATGCATATAAAACAGGGGTGAAGAAATGGTGATTCCAAATTTTTTGCTTTTAAATCTATGTGATGTGTTTTGCTTATAACCAAATGCATATGACAAGTAAGAAATAAAGCAATAAAGAACACATCAAAGTATAGTGGTTCGGAGACTCAAGCTCCTACATCCACTCTCCCTTATCCTAGGGAAATTCCTTCAAACGGGTCTTATCTCCCTCCTCGGGATTTCCTACAGATATTTAACGAGCTCTCACTCAACCGGGACTTATCACCCTCCACGGGATTGCCATACAAGCTTTCTCACTGTCTAAAACAGTTTACTCACTTCTTCTCTAGAGCTTTCTGGCTGACTCAACTGCAGCTTACTAACTCTTTACAACTCCAACAATCACACACAAATTACCTAACAAGAAGGTTTGGGTTTGGTTGGTGTCTCCAACTAGGTTGAGATTTTCCCTTACAATGGTTTAGCATTTATGCTAAGGTTGTTAAAATCTCTCTAAGCTTAAGATATATCGTGGGTTGCTTAGATTGGGTTTAAGAACACTCATGGATGTATTTGTAAGTCTACAGACTTGTGTTCTATGGTGGGAATGCTTGAGTATATGGCTCTTGGCTATGTAGCATCTTTTTCCACATTCTCCACACTTAATTTGATGGAAGATCTTGTATTTATAGTGTGGATTTGAATGTTACCGTTGGAGAGAATCGCATTCAAATCCATACTATTCTGTAAGTTCTGCAGCTTTTTCAGGCTGGTTGTCTTCCTCTCATTGGTCCACGTCAGTTGAATCTAACGACTATATTCTTCAGGATCTTCTGAGTCTTCAGGGTTCTCTGAGTCTTCAGGGTTCTCTGAGTCTTCAGGATTCTCTTAGTCTTCAGGATTCTTCTGAGTCTTCAGGATTCTTCCGAGTCTTCAGGATTCTTCTGAGTCTCAGGATACTTTTACTCAGGATTCTTGATTCAGTAGACTTCTCTTCAGCGGACCTTGTCTGATCAGGTATACTGACACTCAAGTTAATTGAGTTCAGCTCTTGTCTTGGACATCGACCCTCAGTCACTAGCTTTTCGAGTTATTCGATCATCGGCGGCGTTACGATTCTCAGTGAACATGACTTCAGATGACTTGTCTTCAGGTGACTTGTCTTCAGATTTCTTCTTGCCTGATCTAATCAGCTCACCTGATCAGATCAGTATAGCATCAGTTCAACATATCGAGTTTATCTTATCTGATCTTGATCACGTTTGATCTCGATCAGTCTCGTTTGTTCCTCTTCTGATCTGGTCATCTGGTCATCTGACTCTCCTTCTGATGATTTTCTGGCTTAGCTTTTCTTCTCTTCTGATTTTGCACAGCTCATCAGTTAATTTCAAAACTCATCTTACTCATCTGATCTCGATCAGCCTCATCTGCAACCTCGATCATCTTCTTCTGATTTCGTGAGTTCCCCCTTAACTTGTTCTCTCGTTCCCCCTCAACTTGTTATCTATAAATTAGCTTCAATAACACAAGTTGATAATGTTTTGGCATAATTCATCAAAACTAAAATATCCCAACAATTTCCCTCTTTTTGATAATGAGGCCAAAACATTTAAAATATATGCATTTTTAAAGAAACGGGTTTTAGTTTAAAAAGATCAGTTCAGGTGATCACATTAAAAGTGATCTTTTAAACTCCTGCTCTGATACCACTTGTTGGTCCCGGTGAAAAACTCATGAAATGCGGAAAAAATCATGTAATGCATATAAAACAGGGGTGAAGAAATGGTGATTCCAAATTTTTTGCTTTTAAATCTATGTGATGTGTTTTGCTTATAACCAAATGCATATGACAAGTAAGAAATAAACCAATAAAGAACACATCAAAGTATAGTGGTTCGGAGACTCAAACTCCTACATCCACTCTCCCTTATCCTAGGGAAATTCCTTCAAACGGGTCTTATCTCCCTCCTCGGGATTGCCTACAGATATTTAACGAGCTCTCACTCAACCGGGACTTATCACCCTCCAAGGGATTGCCATACAAGCTTTCTCACTGTCTAAAACAGTTTACTCACTTCTTCTCTAGAGCTTTCTGGCTGACTCAACTGCAGCTTACTAACTCTTTACAACTCCAACAATCACACACAAATTACCTAACAAGAAGGTTTGGGTTTGGTTGGTGTCTCCAACTAGGTTGAGATTTTCCCTTACAATGGTTTAGCCTTTATGCTAAGGTTGGGAAAATCTCTCTAAGCTTAGGATATATCGTGGGTTGCTTAGATTGGGTTTAAGAACACTCATGGATGTATTTGTAAGTCTACAGACTTGTGTTCTATGGTGGGAATGCTTGAGTATATGGCTCTTGGCTGTGTAGCATCTTTTTCCACATTCTCCACCCTTATATCCTTCTTTTCAACATGATCTCTGATGAAGTGATGTCTGATATCAACATGTTTACATCTGGTGTGCAATACCGGATTTTGTGTAATAGCAATTGCACTATTATTGTCACAAAATAGAGGTACTTCATTGGCTATAATCTTATAATCCCTCAATTGTTGTCTGATCCAAAGAATCTGTGCACAACAGCTTCCTGCAGTCATGTATTCAGCTTCAGTAGTACTGGTTGCTATTGAGGTTTGTTTCTTTGAAAACCATGATATCAGTTTACTTCCAAGAAATTGACAAGTTACTGTGGTAGACTTCCTGTCAATTCTACATCCTTCATAATCAGCTACATCCTCCATAATCAGCATCTGAATAACCAGTTAATTCAAGGTTATCATCAGCTGGATACCATAATCCTCTATTCACAGTGCCTTTAAGATATTTCAGGATCTTTTTGGCAGCCTCCATGTGACTAGTCTTAGGATTAGCTTGGTATCTTGCACATATCCCAACAGGAAATGTTATATCAGGCCTACTTGCTGTGAGATAGAGCAATGATCCAATGATCCCTCTATAATCAGTGTGATTTACTGATTTGCCTTCAGGATCAGGATTCATTTTGTAGTTAGTATTCATAGGAATTCTAACTGCATTGCAATTCTGTACACCATACTTAGCAATCAGATCTCTGGTGTACTTTGCTTGATTGATGAATATTCCTTCCTTGGTCTGTTTCACCTGAAGTCCAAGAAAGAAATTCATCTCCCCCATCATAGACATCTCAACCTTTCCTTTCATCAGGGTAGAAAACTTTTCACACAACTGATGATTTGGTGATCCAAATATGATGTCATCCACATAAATCTGAACTAGTAAGATATCCTTCCCATCTTCTATCCTGAACAAAGTCCTATCAACAGTTTCTTTGATAAAACCATGGTCAGTAAGAAACTGAGAAAGGGTATCATTCCATGCTCTGGGTGCTTGTTTAAGATCATACAAGGCTTTCTTGAGCCTGTACACTTGGTCATTCTGACAAAATCCTGGAGGTTGTTCCACATATACTTCCTCCTTAAGCACACCATTTAGAAATGCACTTTTCACATCCACTTGATAGACTGTGAATTTCAGGTGGGCAGCATATGCAAGAAACATTCTGATGGCTTCTAGTCTTGCAACAGGTGCAAAGGTTTCATCATAATCCAAGTCTTCTTCTTGGGAATAACCTTGTGCAACTAGCCTTGCCTTATTTCTCACAATGTTGTTGTTTTCATCTCTCTTATTCTTGAACACCCACTTAGTTACAATCACATTGTGCCTCTTAGGTCTGTCCACTAGCTCCCAAACTTCATTTCTTGTGAATTGATTCAGCTCTTCTTGCATAGCAGTAATCCAGAAAGAATCTTGAAGAGCTTCTTCAATCTCAGTCGGTTCTTTTTCAGATAGGAAGCAACAGAACAAAGCACTTTCTCCATGGAACCTTCTTGTTTTAACTCCTTCTGATAGATCACTCACAATCTGACTTGTAGGATGACTATCCAACCATTTTCTCCTGGATGTTCCCCCTTCAATAGTATCCTCAACATCAGAAATGTTAGGTTCTGGTAATTCATCAAATTCAGGGAACAACAGAAAATGAGAGAGTGAATCATCTTCCTCAGGGGAAATTCCATTCAGAACATTGTCAGAGACATTTGTTCCCCCTTGGTTGATAGATTCAGAGTTTGCCTCAGCTATGACCACATCTTCATTAACATTACATACCTGAGTCTGAACTGGTGTATGTTCAGATTGGTCAGCTTTAGTGTGTTGGCTTTCCTTTAGTGGAGAATTTCCATCCTGAGTATTTCCATCCTGAACTTCTTTGTATGAGTCTGATTCACTCCATTCATAGAAAGTGATTGACTTCTTCTTTTCAGGTTCAGAGGATGTTTTATCATTCTTTTTCGTGCTAAGTCCGGTGATTTTTCTTGGGGGTTCTCCCGAAGTCATGTTCTGTTTCTTCCGAACACAAGTAGATTCATCAAAAACAACATGAGGTGTTTCTTCCGCAATAAGAGTCCTACAGTTGTAAACTCTGAAGGCTTTGCTGATTTCAGAATATCCTAAGAATATCCCTTCATCAGCTTTGCTATCAAAGGTTTTCAACTGATCTTTACCATTATTGTGTATGAAACACTTGCAACCAAACACACGAAAGAAAGAAACAAGAGTCTTCCTTTCATTCCACAGCTCATAAGAAGTTTTTCCTTGATTCTTGGTCAAAGATGGATGTTTCGAGAGTAGCATGAAAGATTGATAGCTTCAGCCCAAAATCTCTTAGGAATATCACCAAAGAATCATTGTTCTTCCAGCTTCTTTTCGTAGTCATATTTCTTCTTTTCAAAGAACACCATTCATTGTGGGGTCCTTTCGGTGATGTTTCATGAGCTATTCCATTTCACGCACAATAATCAGATATAATATGGTTGATAAATTCAGTTCCTTTATCTGATCTGATTTTGACAACACTCAGATTATTTTCAGTACTGAGTCTTTTTAGTAGTTCAGACAGTTTTGTCTGAGTCTCTTTCTTACTGAGTAAGAATGTGACCCATGTGTATCTAGAGTATCATCAACTACCACAAGTGTATATTTCGTGCCATTAGTGCTTACAGGTGTCACTGGACCAAAAAGATCCATATGTAACAGTTGAAGTATTCTGTCAGTAGAAGCTTCTACTTTGCTTTTGAATGATGCTCTGATTTGTTTTCCTTTCTGGCAGGCATCACATACATGATCTTTACTGAACACTTCATTGGGTAACCCCCTGACAAGTGCTAATCTTGCAAGTTTGTTCAGGGTTTTGAAGTTTAAGTGATTCAGCCTTGTTGGGAGATGAATTTAATAAAGAAGTTTTGATTAGATCCCAAAAACCCTGAGTATGACATGTTCAGGATAATCTTGATAGACTGAGTCAGGTTTCAGTATAGATTGTTCAGGAAGTTATCTACACCATGTATAGTCAGCAGATATAGATCGTAAGTTCTTTCAAGACCTTTCAAGACTCAAGATGTCATCAAGACATCAAGACTCAAGAAGTCATCAAGACTCAAGATGTCATCAAGACATCAAGCCTCAAGAAGTAAATCAAGACATCAAGACTCAATATGTCACTAAAGACATCAAGACTCAAGATGTCATCAAGACTCAAAAGATGTCATCAAGACCAAGACTCAAGACATCAAGACATCAAGACTCAATAAGTAATCAAGACATCAAGACTCAAGATGTCATCAAGACATCAAGACTCAAGAAGTAATCAAGACATCAAGACTCAAAAGATGTCATCAAGACTTGGTAAGTTATCAAGACATCAAGACTCAAGAAGTCACTAAAGACATCAAGACTCAAAGATGTCATCAAGACATCAAGACTCAAGATGTCATCAAGACATCAAGACTCAGAAGTTTCAAGACATCAAGATATCAAGACTCCAAGAGTTATCAAGACTCAAGAAGATACTAAATACTCAAGATAACCCCAAATGTTCAGAGGCACTGAATAATATTTATCTGAAGACTACAAAACTAAAATTCAAAGAATCTGAGTGTGGTCAAAATCAGATCAGATAAAGGAACTGAAATTTAAAAATCACTGAACACGTGTATTCCCCCCCCATACATGTGTGAGACTCGTTAGCACCTGGACCAACAAGTGGTATCAGTAGAACTTTTTGCAACCAAACATATATCTTTAGGAGATAATTTCCAATCAGCAAGATGCACATTTCCTTTTCTAGTTCCAGTCAGTAATATTTGTTGTGAAGTATTGTCTTTCACATAACATAAGTTCTTTGAGAATTCAACACTGAATCCTTTGTCACAGAATTAGCTGATAGAAAGCAAATTATGCTTTAAACCAGACACATATGAAACACCATGGATATGAACAGAATCAACTTCAAGAGTTCCATATCCTTCAGTCTGTCCTTTGGAGTTGTCTCCAAATGTAATTTGAGGGCCTTTTTGTTCAACTTAGTCAGTGAGTAATTGCTTATATCCTTTCATATGTCTTGAACATCCACTGTCCAGATACCATGCAGTAGGAGCCAATTCATTTCCACTCATCAGGGTTATGTTTTCTTCATTCAGCTCAGTGCCCTTTTTCTTCACCTGAAAAACAGATCAGGTCTTAGGTACCCATTTGGTGTAGGGTCCTACCCAGTTAGTCAGTACCTTTTGGAACCCAAATCACCGATAACTCTAATTACTTTAGAGTGGCTGATTTGTCTCCCATAAAATCTATATACACATTCACCACCCTAGGTGCCTTGGCGATAAGACTTTGTATGAGTGCCAGCCTTAGCATGAACATGACCCTTAGAGTTCTTCTTGCGTTCAGGCCTCTTGTTCAAATGCTTTGGCCTTGGTGCAGCTGGTCTCTGTCTCTGCTGACTTGGGTTCAGGAAACCTTTACCCTTAGGCAAGTGGGGTTTAGGTTGCCTGTACTGAAATTGTGGTCTTTCAGTATTCTGAGGACTTGGTCTTTTCGGTTGAGAATATCTCATTTGAGTGTTTCTTTTTGAAAAATTCTCCGATGGTTCGGTCAAATTTCTTGAGTTGGTATTCTTAACTTTGAGGCTTTGAAATCTTGGTTTGAAAATTTCCTCTTGAGTGTTCGTGTTTTATAGCCTTTTCCCGAGGTTTGGGCTTTCTTCCCTGAACCTTCGGGTTTTTCTCGAAACCATAGGTCATTTACCCTTGTCTAAAACTCGGGTTGTTCTTGAAGAAGAAGATTAGTACAAGCCCTTTGGTTTAACAAAAGGCAGTCTTAGTGCTTACTAGATGATTCGAGAAGACCTTGTGAGGTTCCCCCGGATTATATCCCAATCCGGCCTTTATAGTTCTTGGTCTTTGATAACTCTGAATTTCATCTATTACTTTAGATGCGTAATTCAATAGAGCTAACTTTTTTCGTGCGCTTATCCTCACTTTTCTTTAGAGTTTCATGCTTCTCAAAGAGGTCATTGAACTCGGTTCGAAGTTTTGAATCTCCTCAGTGGATTTCTCTAATTTTCCATTCAGGATCTCTATCACTTTCTCATTTTCTGAGAGTTGTTCTTTCAGAACATCTAGTTCATCAATAGTTCCCAGCAATTGAGAAGTGATCTCAGTAGTTTTAGAGTCTTTCCACTTTGATTCTCAAAGAATCGGTTCCTTATTACGCTCTTGAGTTTACGTGAGCGCTTCTTGAATACGAATAGTCCTTCATAAGATTCTCAAAAGAATCCATCAGGTCAAAGTTACTGGTTACATTTGAACTTGATAACTCAGGTGCTTGTGTAGGAGCAACAACAGAGATAGAAGAATTTACCTCCTCCATAGCAACAAGGCAGACATCATCACTGTCACTATCTGAGAATATCTCATCTGAAGAACTGGATCCTTCTTCAGATTGTTCTTCTTCTTCTGCAATCATAGCCTTCTTGCTAGAGATCTTTCTGTCTCTCTTAGCTTGTCTCTCCTTTCTTTCTTTAGCTTTTCACTTTCAGACAATCATACCGAAGTGACCTTTCTTCTGACAGTTATAACATTTGTTGGTATCATCATCCTGATCACTTTCCTCCTTGGTCTTGGAATCCTTCTTCCTGGATGAGGAACCTTCAGCTTTGTGGTCCTTCCTTTTCTTAGTGGATCTGTCCTCAGCCTCTGAGTTATTCCTGTTTTTGTACCTGTGATTCCTGTAATATTTCTTATATTTTCCATATCTGCTATTGAGTCTTTCAAACCTCTTTGCCATCAAGATTAGCTTATCCTCTCTTTTTCATCCCGATTTTGGCAAGTGAGTTCTCGAACTCTCTAGATTTCTGAGATTTCTCTTTGGCTTTGAAAGCCACATTCTTGCTAGATGAAGAATCATCTTTGCTATCAGATTTCTTAGTTTTCTTGTCAATCACAAACTCATAAGCTTTCAGTTCAGAGGAAACTTGTTGGTATGGCATGGAATCAATATTTTTGGTGTTTTCAATCACCACAGCATGTACATCTCATTTCTTAGACAATCCTCTAAGAATTTTCAGTCCCACTTCTCTCTGTGGGTATCTTTTCCCAAGAGCATTCAGATCATTCATAATGCTAGTGAATCTGACTTCCAGTTTGTCAATGGATTCACCATCTTCCATTTCAAAGCTATCAAACTTTCCAATAACAACATAAAGTTTTTTTTCTTTAATATGATATGTGCCTTGACACATGATAGCAAGTGTGTCCCATATTTACTTTGCAGTTTCACAGTGAGAAATCATCCCCATAACACCATCATCAATAGTGCTATATAGAGTATCTTTAGCAATGTAGTCCAAATTGACTAACTTTCTCTCATCAGGAGTAAGTTGATCATCAGGTTTTGGAAATTCATCTCTAGGATCATTCCTCTCAGTATCAGTAATTCTGGAATTCACAACAGTGTATTTGAATGGTCCTTCAGAAACCACTCTCCACATTCTTTCATGCTTAGAATACAGGTGTGCCTGCATTCTCAATCTCCATAGGTCATAGCTCTCAATAGAGAACATGGGAAGTTTCTTAGAAGGCATGATGAATGAGCCTTATAAGATATCAGCAATAAGATCTATTCAGTAGACCACCAAAGTCTTTCAGCAAATAGACTATGGCTACCAAAGCAAGTGGTCAAAATGAACCACTGCTCTGATACCACTTGTTGGTCCCGGTGCAAACGAGTCTTTACATGTGTATGGGGGGGAATACACGTGTTCAGTGATTTTTTAAAACTTTTCTTCACTGAGATCAGGTGAGTCAGGTTGTCCTGAGAATTTTGCCCTGGGAAACACAAATCGCCCTGAGTCAAAGTTTACTGAGACAGTGATCCTGAGCAGTTTTCAGAAGCTTCAGATTAGCCCAACTGATCCTGAGTTTTATCAGAGATCCTGAGAAGCTTGGATCAGATAATTATCTTACTGAATACTTAGTAGAGTTAGTTCAGTTTGGTAACTATCTGTTCTAGCTTATCAAGAGTGCGGAATGGTTGCTAAGTTTATACTCGTTTTAGCTTGCTGAAAATCTCTTCCTTAGTAAAATAGTGGTTGAGGATGTGATCAATTTTGATGCAAGTTCAGTGGATTGCTTCCAACTGAATATCAGTAAAATGTGCTTTCAGTGAAAATCATTCAGCTGATATAATGCAGTACAGAAAGCAAATAACACAGCAATTATAGTGGTTCAGAGACTCAAGCTCCTACGTCCACTCTCTCTGATCTTCAGAGAAATTCCTTAACACACTTCTGCTAAAAATCAGGCTGACTCACTGCAGCTTACTAACTTTTCTACTTTGAGTTTTCTGGCTGACTCACTGCAGCTTACTAACTCAACACACACAAGCTTTCTGACTGTCTAAAACAGTTTACTCGCTTCTTCTCTAGAGTTTTCTGGCTGACTGAACTGTAGTTTACTCACTCTTTACAACTCTAACTCACCAACAAATCACACACACTCAAACTACCTTATCAAAAGGTTTGGGTTTGGGTTGGTTTCCAACTAGGGTGAGATATCCTTTACAATAAGAATAAATGCAAAGGATAGGATATCTCTACTAAGCTTTGAATACCTCTATCAAATCTAGGCTTAGTGAATGAGCTCTCTCCAATGTGAAACACTTGGGAAATTCTAGATTTTCCGGGTGCTTCAATTTGCAAGAATACGAATGAGCTCTTGAGTTGCTTTGATTTCCCGTAACCTTTCAATGGTGAAGGTCACTGGTATTTATAGGCAACTTCTCCAAGGTCACTCTTTGAAAAACTAATCGTTGGAAGAGATAGCATCAAGAATTTCCCCTTCTGGTTATTGATGAACGGTTATTTTGTGTTTTGAACACACCCTTGCATGTTTTAGGAAATATGCAGCTATGTAGCCAATCACCAATTTTTGTGAACTGGAAGATATCAGTCTGACATTTTCTCAGTGAGATGTCGCTTTCAGTGTCAGTAAAGTACGTTGTTGTTGCCTCCTCATTGGTCGAAGTCTTCCTTTGAGCAGAGACAAACAAAACGGCTCTTTTTAAGTTGACCTTTCTTATCTGATATGTTCCTTATTGTCCACAAATGTCTAACATTTTGTTTGTTTGTACTAGGAATGAACATAACACTATTCCATTAAGATAGTGGTTCAGGGTCCTTTTTGTTCAGTACACAAACAGTCTTCAGGATCTTTGGGTCTTCAGGATATTTCTGATCTTACTCAGTGTATTCTAAGTCTTCAGGATTCTTCTGAGTCTTCAAAGTCTTCTGAGTCTTCAGTATACTAAAAATTCCTTGATCTATATCTGTTGACTATACATTGTGCAGATAATCTTGAGTCCTAGTGTCTATTGAAACCTGATCCTGATCTTATACTATCAAGATGTCCTGATACATGTCATACTCAGGGGTTTTGGGATCTAATCAAAATCTTTTATTAAATTCATCTCCCAACATAAAGGTTTTGTCAGACGTAAGGGTATGGTGTCAAAAACAGTTTGATATGAAGGACATAGGGAAGCCGGTCATGTTCTTGGGATCAATATCATTCGAGATCGAAAGAGAAGAATGATTGGCTTATCGTAAGCTTCATACATAGATACCATTTTGAAGCATTTCAACATGCAAGATTCCAAGAAGGGTTTTGTACCTTTCAGGCACGGAATCCATCTATCGAAAGACATGTTCCCTAGGACACAAAGGGATATAGATGACATGAGAGGGATTCTTATCGTCAGGCAGTGGGAAGCCTCATGTATGCTATGTTGTGCACGAGACCGAATATCTGCTACGTCGTAGGCATGGTAGCGATATATCGAGCAATCATGGAAATCAACATTGGATCTGGTGTTAAGAACATTCTGAAGTATCTTAAAAGAACTCGAGATAGAATGATGGTTTATCAGTCAGACAGTTTATTTCCATGGGATACACGGACTCGATTTCCAATCAAACCTAGATTCCGTAAAAATCTACCTCGTGTAGTGTGTTTTTTGTCAGGGGGATGAGCTGTAACATGGAGAAGCGTAAAGTAGAAATGCATCGCCGATTCTACCATGGAAGCGAATATGTAGCCGCCAGAAGAAACGAAAAAAAGCGGTGTGGCTCAAGAACTTCTTAGTGGACTTGGACGTTGTTCGAATTTGCCCAAAGACAATCATGGTCTTTTGTGATAATGCCAAGCATTTGCAAATTCAAGGGAACCGAGAGCCCACAAGGCCAGCAAACACATTGAAAGGAAATACCATCTTATACGAGAAATCGTTAAGAGAGGAGAGATATAGATGTGGCAAAGATCGCGTCGAAGACAACCCTACCGATCCATTCACAAAGGGGTCCGCCTCAGTTAACATTCGAGAGACATGTGGAAGGAATGGGTGTCAAGAGCGTTGCCAATCTGCTTTGAGTATAAGTGGGAGAAATGTTATTAGGTTGATGTAGGTGACATTAGATGTCACCAGATAATACATCAGACATGTTGTGGTATACTTAAAAGCAGACTTTGAGTATAAGTGGGAGATTGTTGGGGTTATACGTGAAAATATGCTTTTACTTTGTATAACCTATGTATTAAACACTTATTTACTGAAATAAATTATTTATCATTGTTGCTTTAAATATGATTGAATGTTATATATGTTTATTGCAAATCGTTCGTAGCAAGCGTTACATTGTAGTTAACATGGTGATACCATATCACGGAAGATCACGTTAACAGTTCCTTGTATACGAGTGCGTGTTTCACAACTTAGATAGATCCGAACAATCTATTGGTAGAAGTTGATGTGTAAGGCTCAGATTGGCTTGTCTTGACCAAGAGATTACACTAATGCATTTGATGCGCTGAAGCGGACCTACAGAGAGGATAAACTCATTCGCACTGACTTAAGGTATGAACAGTTAGACCTCAGTGGTTGTTGATTTCTTAATCTCTGTCACTTAATAAGGACTGTGTGAGATTAGTAGATATTGCTTTGACTTATAAATGAGAAGAGAATCATTGCGACTTCGATACCCTATATCTTGGGCAATAATATTAATTGCACGACAGTTGCTAAATTAATACAGAGAATCATGTGCTTGCAAAAGTCTTGATTGATTGGTCCCCTTGGTGGGCCCGGAACCTTTATCATACCAAATCTTGCAAGTGGAATTAATTTTCCGGTATGGATAATAAAGTTGGGCTGTCCTTACTCCAAGGATAAAGATATTAATTAATATAAAGCTTTTCAGTGGCTTAATTAATTAATCGACTAAATAATCTTAAACACGGGAAATAATAACCGGGAGTCATATTACCATTATATGGGTTAAGATTGGATAGTGCAATATTAATTATATAGTGGCATTAATTAATATTAATGGGCTGAATTATATTATGGCTCAATATTGAAATTCATAAGTCCATTGGAAGGTCCATCTTAATTCTCCTAAAGGCCCCTCAAGTAGCCCAAATTATAGTCCAATAAATAAAAGGTGTTTAAAATAAAATAAATTTATTGTTGCAATATTTCCTATTATTTTCGAAAATATTAAAGAAAAGAGGGAGAAGGATTTTCTTGTAAAGATTTTATGGAAAGGAGATAATGTATTCTTGGAATACAAGATTATCCCATAAATTCAAGAAAACTCCCACTTGGCTTCTTTAATAGGGAATTTTCGAAAATCTTGCTTAAGAAAGGGAAGAAAGATTTTCTTGATTTTCTTGGAAAGATTTTATGGAAGATATGTATTCTTGGAATACAAGAATATCTCATAAATTCAAGAAAGATTCAATCTTGAAATTCTCTTCTTAAAATTTTCGAAAAATTAGGCAAATAAAGGGTATGAGATTTTTGTGGAAAAATACACATGGAAAGAAGAATATATTGGAAGTATTCAAGATTTCTTGGAGATCAAGAGAAAGATCTTTCGTAGCCCTAATTGCCTAGAAAATTTCGAACACTCCCTTACGTATAAATAGGGTATGAATTTTTCATTCCCAACTAGTGTTCCATGTGTTGGAAATATTAGAAATCCACAAAGGTGGTGCAACAATATTTTTATTTTCCTTGTTTTATAAATAGTTCATTGGAAGACCTTCCACCGGGGTTATTGGACGAGGACTTGGGAATACTTGAGAAGGACTTTTGGTGGGTATCCAGATACTTGATCATGTTTTGTCTCAGATCGTCTCTTCAACGAGTACGTTTACGTAAACTCCTAGAAATTCTGCATGCTAGGATCTTTTACGTGAAATATTATTTGCATGTTGTTGTTGGATTGATTATTATTTGAATTCACTTATGTAAATTCATGATAGTAATAATTGTTAATTTAAATTTGTGTTTATGAGGTCATCCCGATAGATCCTGGCATATGTTATCCCAACACAACATTCTTTGACTAAGCATATAAGTATAAGACATCACTTTATAAGAGATCTTGTAGAGAAAGAAGTTGTGAAGGTAGAGTACATTTCTACTGAAAAACAACTTGCTGATATTTTCATAAAATCCTTTGATAATGAGAGGTTTTCTTCACTTAGAAAATCTCTTGGTCTTTGCTATATCAGAAAATAAACACTAGATGTTGTGACAAATGATTCCAACATTTGAAGTAACATTGTGGTTTTGACAATGAGCCATTCAAATGGCCCAGTCCATCCCTATATTTCACTATAAAAATTCATTTCTGTGTTGTAATCTTTTATTTACTGCTCTTTACTTTATAAACTCTGTTAATGGACAACTAGATGATAAGTTTATGTTTCTGTCATTTACTTTATGTTGGATACTTTGTTGGCCTAAGTACACTGCCGATGTACTTAGTGCTTGTGTTTGTTGTCTGTTTTTAAATTATGATTTGGTTGAATAGTAGTTGTTCTCTGAATGACAATTATTTGTTTCTTTCCTTACACAAGTTCAGATGTTGTTTTTAACATCAGGTGTGTTCTAGTAGAAATGTCAAATCGGGGGAGTTTGTTGATGTTGCACGGATGTTGTTTCACATGTTGGACAATATTTTGCTCAACATCATAAATTTGCCCTTTCTCCTAACACTGCCTCCGTTTTAAAAGATGTATTTTTCTATGTTTCCTACACTACAGGTTGAAGACAATTCGATTTTATTGTCAAGCGGTTGCATTGTGGTGGAGTGAGAATAGAAAGATCATGGGTAGTTACACCAAGATACACCAGGATCATGGGAGATCCTGATCTTATACTATCAAGATGTCCTGATACATGTCATACTCAGGGGTTTTGGGATCTAATCAAAATCTTTTATTAAATTCATCTCCCAACATAAAGGTTTTGTCAGACGTAAGGGTATGGCTGTCAAAACAGTTTGATATGAAGGACATAGGGGAAGCCGGTCATGTTCTTGGGATCAATATCATTCGAGATCGAAAGAGAAGAATGATTGGCTTATCGTAAGCTTCATACATAGATACCATTTTGAAGCATTTCAACATGCAAGATTCCAAGAAGGGTTTTGTACCTTTCAGGCACGGAATCCATCTATCGAAAGACATGTTCCCTAGGACACAAAGGGATATAGATGACATGAGAGGGATTCCTTATGCGTCGGCAGTGGGAAGCCTCATGTATGCTATGTTGTGCACGAGACCGAATATCTGCTACGTCGTAGGCATGGTAGCGATATATCAGAGCAATCATGGAAATCAACATTGGACTGGTGTTAAGAACATTCTGAAGTATCTTAAAAGAACTCGAGATAGAATGATGGTTTATCAGTCAGACAGTTTATTTCCAGTGGGATACACGGACTCGGATTTCCAATCAAACCTAGATTCCAGAAAATCTACCTCGTGTAGTGTGTTTTGTCTGGGGGGATGAGCTGTAACATGGAGAAGCGTAAAGTAGAAATGCATCGCCGATTCTACCATGGAAGCCGAATATGTAGCTGCTTGTGAAGCAACGAAAGAAGCGGTGTGGCTCAAGAACTTCTTAGTGGACTTGGACGTTGTTCCGAATTTGCCCAGCACAATCATGGTCTTTTGTGATAATGCCGAAGCATTTGCAAATTCAAGGGAACCGAGAGCCCACAAGGCCAGCAAACACATTGAAAGGAAATACCATCTTATACGAGAAATCGTTAAGAGAGGAGATATAGATGTGGCAAAGATCGCGTCAGAAGACAACCTAGCTGATCCATTCACAAAGGGTCTGCCTCAGTTAACATTCGAGAGACATGTGGAAGGAATGGGTGTCAAGAGCGTTGTCAATCTGCTTTGAGTATAAGTGGGAGAAATGTTATTAGGTTGATGTAGGTGACATTAGATGTCACCAGATAATACATCAGACATGTTGTGGTATACTTAAAAGCAGACTTTGAGTATAAGTGGGAGATTGTTGGGGTTATACGTGAAAATATGCTTTTACTTTGTATAACCTATGTATTAAACACTTATTTACTGAAATAAATTATTTATCATTGTTGCTTTAAATATGATTGAATGTTATATATGTTTATTGCAAATCGTTCGTAGCAAGCGTTACATTGTAGTTAACATGGTGATACCAGATCACGGAAGATCACGTTAACAGTTCCTTGTATACGAGTGCGTGTTTCACAACTTAGATAGATCCGAACAATCTATTGGTAGAAGTTGATGTGTAAGGCTCAGATTGGCTTGTCTTGACCAAGAGATTACACTAGTGCATTCGATGCGCTGAAGCGGACCTACAGAGAGGATAAACTCATTCGCACTGACTTAAGGTATGAAGAGTTAGACCTCAGTGGTTGTTGATTTCTTAATCTTTGTCACTTAATAAGGACTGTGTGTGATTAGTAGTTATTGCTTTGACTTATAAATGAGAAGAGAATCATTGCGACTTCGATACCCTATATCTTGGGCAATAATATTAATTGCACGACAGTTGCTAAATTAATACAGAGAATCATGTGCTTGCAAAAGTCTTGCTTGATTGGTCCCCTTGGTGGGCCCGGAACCTTTATCATACCAAATCTTGCAAGTGGAATTAATTTTTCAGTATGGATAATAAAGTTGGGTTGTCCTTACTCCAAGGATAAAGATATTAATTAATATAAAACTTTTCAGTGGCTTAATTAATTAATTGACTAAATAATCTTAAACACGGGAAATAATAACCGGGAGTCATATTACCGTAATATGGGTTAAGATTGGATAGTGCAATATTAATTATATAGTGGCATTAATTAATATTAATGGGCTGAATTATATTGTGGCTCAATATTAAAATTCAGAAGTCCATTGGAAGGTCCATCTTAATTCTCCTAAAGGCCCCTCAAGTAGCCCAAATTATAGTCAAATAAATAAAAGGTATTTAAAATAAAATAAATTTATTGTTGCAATATTTCCTATTATTTTTTAAAATATTAAAGAAAATAGGGAGGAGGATTTTCTTGAAAAGATTTTATGGAAATGAGATAATGTATTCTTGGAATACAAGATTATCCCATAAATTCAAGAAAACTCCCACTTGGCTTCTTTAATAGGGAATTTTCGAAAATCTTGCTTAAGAAAGGAAGAAAGATTTTCTTGCTTTTCTTGGAAAGATTTTATGGAAGATATGTATTCTTGGAATACAAGAATATCTCATAAATTCAAGAAAGATCCAATCTTGAAATTCTTTTCTTAAAATTTTAGAAAAATTAGGCAAATAAAGGGTGTGAGATTTTTGTGGAAAAATACACATGGAAAGAAGAATATATTGGACATATTCAAGATTTCTTAGAGATCATGAAAAAGATCTTTCCTAGCCCTAATTGCCTAGAAAATTTCGAACACTCCCTTACTTATAAATAGGGGATGAATTTTTCATTCCCAACTAGTGTTCCATGTGTTGGAAATATTAGAAATCCACAAAGGTGGTGCAACAATATTTTTATTTTCCTTGTTTTATAAATAGTTCATTGGAAGACCTTCCACCGGGGTTATTGGACGAGGACTTGGGAATACTTGAGAAGGACTTTTGGTGGGTATCCAGATACTTGATCATGTTTTGTCTCAGATCGTCTCTTCAACGAGTACGTTTACGTAAACTCCTAGAAATTCTGCATGCTAGGATCTTTTACGTGAAATATTATTTGCATGTTGTTGTTGGATTGATTATTATTTGAATTCACTTAGGTAAATTCATGCTAGTAATAATTGTTAATTTAAATTTGTGTTTATGAGGTCATCCCGATAGATCCTGGCATATGTTATCCCAACACAACATTCTTTGACTAAGCATATTAGTATAAGACATCACTTTATAAGAGATCTTGTAGAGAAAGAAGTTGTGAAGTTAGAGTACATTTCTACTGAAAAATAACTTGCTGATATTTTCATAAAATCCTTTGATAATGAGAGGTTTTCTTCACTTAGAAAATCTCTTGGTCTTTGCTATATCAGAAAATAAACACTAGATGTTGTGACAAATGATTCCAAAATTTGAAGTAACATTGTGGTTTTGACAATGAGCCATTCAAATGGCCCAGTCCTTCCCTATATTTCACTATAAAAATTCCTTTCTGTGTTGTAATCTTTTATTTACTGCTCTTTACTTTATAAACTCTGTTAATGGACAACTAGATGATAAGTTTATGTTTCTGTCATTTACTTTATGTTGGATACTTTGTTGGCCTAAGTACATTGTTGATGTACTTAGTGCTTGTGTTTGTTGTCTGTTTTTAAATTATGATTTGGTTGAATAGTAGTTGTTCTCTGAATGACTATTATTTGTTTCTTTCCTGACACAAGTTCAGATGTTGTTTTTAACATCAGGTGTGTTCTAGTAGAAATGTCAAATCGGGGGAGTTTGTTGATGTTGCACGGATGTTGTTTCACATGTTGGACAATATTTTGCTCAACATCATAAATTTGCCCTTTCTCCTAACACTGCCTCCGTTTTAAAAGATGTATTTTTCTATGTTTCCTACACTACAGGTTGAAGACAATTCGATTTTATTGTCAAGCGGTTGCATTGTGGTGGAGTGAGAATAGAAAGATCATGGGTAGTTACACCAAGATACACCAGGATCATGGGAGATCCTCATCTTATTCTATCAAGATGTCCTGATACATGTCATACTCAGGGGTTTTGGGATCTAATCAAAATCTTTTATTAAATTCATCTCCCAACATAAAGGTTTTGTCAGACGTAAGGGTATGGCTGTCAAAACAGTTTGATATGAAGGACATAGGGGAAGCCGATCATGTTCTTGGGATCAATATCACTCGAGATCGAAATAGAAGAATGATTGGCTTATCGCAAGCTTCATACATAGATACCGTTTTGAAGCATTTCAACATGCAAGATTCCAAGAAAGGTTTTGTACCTTTCAGGCACGGAAACCATCTATCGAAAGACATGTGTCCTATGACACAAAGGAAGATAGATGACATGAGAGGGATTCCTTATGCGTCGGCAGTGGGAAGCCTCATGTATGTTATGTTGTGCACGAGACCGAATATCTGCTACGTCGTAGGCATGGTAGCAATATATCAGAGCAATCCTGGAAATCAACATTGGACTGGTGTTAAGAACATTCTGAAGTATCTTAAAATAACTCGAGATAGAATGATGGTTTATCAGTCAGACAGTTTATTTCCAGTGGGATACACGGACTCGGATTTCCAATCAGACCTAGATTCCAGAAAATCTACCTCAGGTAGTGTGTTTTGTCTGGGGGGATGAGCTGTAACATGGAGAAGCGTAAAGTAGAAATGCATCGCCGATTCTACCATGGAAGCCGAATATGTAGCTGCTTGTGAAGCAGCGAAAGAAGCGGTGTGGCTCAAGAACTTCTTAGTGGACTTGGACGTTGTTCCGAATTTACCCAGCACAATCATGGTCTTTAGTGATAATGCTGAAGCAGTTGCAAATTCAAGGGAACCGAGAGCCCACAAGGCCAGCAAACACATTGAAAGGAAATACCATCTTATACGAGAAATCGTTAAGAGAGGAGATATAGAGGTGGCAAAGATCGCGTCAGAAGACAACCTAGCTGATCCATTCACAAAGGGTCTGCCTCAGTTAACATTCGGGAGACATGTGGAAGGAATGGGTGTCAAGAGCGTTGCCAATCTGCTTTGAGTATAAGTGGGAGAAATGTTATTAGGTTGATGTAGGTGACATTAGATGTCACCAGATAATACATCAGACATGTTGTGGTATACTTAAAAGCAGACTTTGAGTATAAGTGGGAGATTGTTGGGGTTATACGTGAAAATATGCTTTTACTTTGTATAACTTATGTATTAAACACTTATTTACTGAAATAAATTATTTATCATTGTTGCTTTAAATATGATTGAATGTTATATATGTTTATTGCAAATCGTTCGTAGCAAGCGTTACATTGTAGTTAACATGGTGATACCAGATCACGGAAGATCACGTTAATAGTTCCTTGTATAAGAGTGTGTGTTTCACAACTTAGATAGATCCGAACAATCTATTGGTAGAAGTTGATGTGTAAGGCTCAGATTGGCTTGTCTTGACCAAGAGATTACACTAGTGCATTCGATACGCTGTAGCGGACCTACAGAGGGGATAAACTCATTCGCACTGACTTAAGGTATGAAGAGTTAGATCTCAGTGGTTGTTGATTTCTTAATCTTTGTCACTTAATAAGGACTGTGTGTGATTAGTAGTTATTGCTTTGACTTATAAATGAGAAGAGAATCATTGCGACTTCGATACCCTATATCTTGGGCAATAATATTAATTGCACGACAGTTGCTAAATTAATACAGAGAATCATGTGCTTGCAAAAGTCTTGCTTGATTGGTCCCCTTGGTGGGCCCGTAACCTTTATCATACCAAATCTTGCAAGTGGAAATAATTTTCCGGTATGGATAATAAAGTTGGGCTGTCCTTACTCCAAGGATAAATATATTAATTAATATAAAGCTTTTCAGTGGCTTAATTAATTAATCGACTAAATAATCTTAAACACGTGAAATAATAATCGGGAGTCATATTACCGTAATATTGGTTAAGATTGGATAGTGCAATATTAATTATATAGTGACATTAATTAATATTAATGGGCTGAATTATATTGTGGCTCAATATTGAAATTCAGAAGTCCATTGGAAGGTCCATCTTAATTCTCCTAAAGGCCCCTCAAGTAACCCAAATTATAGTTCAATAAATAAAAGGTGTTTAAAATAAAATAAATTTATTGTTGCAATATTTCCTATTATTTTCGAAAATATTAAAGAAAAGAGGGAGAAGGATTTTCTTGAAAAGTTTTTATGGAAAGGAGATAATGTATTCTTGGAATTCAAGATTATCCCATAAATTCAAGAAAACTCCCACTTGGCTTCTTTAATAGGGAATTTTCGAAAATCTTGCTTAAGAAGGGGAAGAAAGATTTTCTTGATTTTCTTGGAAAGATTTTATGGAAGATATGTATTCTTGGAATACAAGAATATCTCATAAATTCAAGAAAGATTCAATCTTGAAATTGTTTTCTTAAAATTTTCGAAAAAGTAGGCAAATAAAGGGTGTCAGATTTTTGTGGAAAAATACACATGGAAAGAAGAATATATTGGACATATTCAAGATTTCTTGGAGATCAAGAGAAAGATCTTTCCTAGCCCTAATTGCCTTGAAAATTTCGAACACTCCCTTACTTATAAATAGGGGATGAATTTTTCATTCCCAACTAGTGTTCCATGTGTTGGAAATATTAGAAATCCACAAAGGTGGTGCAATAATATTTTTATTTTCCTTGTTTTATAAATAGTTCATTGGAAGACCTTCCACCGGGGTTATTGGACGAGGACTTGGGAATACTTGAGAAGGACTTTTGGTGGGTATCCAGATACTTGATCATGTCTGTCTCAGATCGTCTCTTCAACGGGTACGTTTACGTAAACTCCTAAAAATTCTGCATGCTAGGATCTTTTACATGAAATATTATTTGCATGTTGTTGTTGGATTGATTATTATTTGAATTCACTTAGGTAAGTTCATGCTAGTAATAATTGTTAATTTAAATTTGTGTTTATAAGGTCATCCCGATAGATCCTGGCATATGTTATCCCAACACAACATTCTTTGACTAAGCATATAAGTATAAGACATCACTTTATAAGAGATCTTGTAGAGAAAGAAGTTGTGAAGTTAGAGTACATTTCTACTGAAAAACAACTTGCTGATATTTTCATAAAATCCTTTGATAATGAGAGGTTTTCTTCGCTTAGAAAATCTCTTGGTCTTTGCTATATCAGAAAATAAACACTAGATGTTGTGACAAATGATTCCAACATTTGAAGTAACGTTGTGGTTTTGACAATGAGCCATTCAAATGGCCCAGTCCTTCCCTATATTTCACTATAAAAATTCCTTTCTGTGTTGTAATCTTTTATTTACTGTTCTTTAATTTATAAACTCTGTTAATGGACAACTAGATGATAAGTTTATGTTTCTGTCATTTACTTTATGTTGGATACTTTGTTAGCCTAAGTACACTGCTGATGTACTTAGTGCTTGTGTTTGTTGTCTGTTTTTAAATTATGATTTGGTTGAATAGTAGTTGTTCTCTGAATGACTATTATTTGTTTCTTTCCTGACACAAGTTCAGATGTTGTTTTTAACATCAGGTGTGTTCTAGTAGAAATGTCAAATTGGGGGAGTTTGTTGATGTTGCACGGATGTTGTTTCACATGTTGGACAACATTTTGCACAACATCATAAATTTGCCCTTTCTCCTAACACTGCCTCCGTTTTAACAGATGTATTTTTTTATGTTTCCTACACTACAGGTTGAAGACAATTCGATTTTATTGTCAAGCGGTTGCATTGTGGTGGAGTGAGAATAGAAAGATCATGGGTGGTTACACCAAGATACACCAGGATCATGGGTGATCCTGATCTTATACTATCAAGATGTCTTGATACATGTCATACTCAAAGGTTTTGGGATCTAATCAAAATCTTTTATTAAATTCATCTCCCAACATAAAGGTTTTGTCAGACGTAAGGGTATGACTGTCAACACAGTTTGATATGAAGGACATAGGGGAAGCCGGTCATGTTCTTGGGATCAATATCACTCGAGATCGAAAGAGAAGAATGATTGGCTTATCGCAAGCTTCATACATAGATATCGTTTTGAAGCATTTCAACATGCAAGATTCCAAGAAGGGTTTTGTACCTTTCAAGCACGGAATCCATCTATCGAAAGACATGTGCCCTAAGACACAAAGGGAGATAGATGACATGACAGGGATTCCTTATGCGTCGGCAGTGGGAAGCCTCATGTATGCTATGTTGTGCACGAGACCGAATATCTGCTACGCCGTAGGCATGGTAGCGATATATCAGAGCAATCCTGGAAATCAACATTGGACTGGTGTTAAGAACATTCTGAAGTATCTTAAAAGAACTCGAGATAGAATGATGGTTTATCAGTCAGATAGTTTATTTCCAGTGGGATACACGGACTCGGATTTCCAATCAGACCTAGATTCCAGAAAATCTACCTCAGGTAGTGTGTTTTGTCCGGGGAGGAGGCAGAATATGGAGAAGCGTAAAGTAGAAATGCATCGCCGATTCTACCATGGAAGCCGAATATGTAGCTACTTGTGAAGCAGCGAAAGAAGCGGTGTGGCTCAAGAACTTCTTAGTGGACTTGGACGTTGTTCCGAATTTGCCCAAAGACAATCATGGTCTTTTTTTGTGATAATGCCAAGCGCTTGTAAATTCAAGGGAACCGAGAGCCCACAAGGCCAAAAACACATTGAAAGGAAATACCATCTTATACGAGAAATCGTTAAGAGAGGAGAGATATAGAGGTGGCAAAGATCGCGTCGTAAGACAACCTAGCCGATCCATTCACAAAGGGTCCGCCTCGATTAACATTCGAGAGACATGTGGAAGGAATGGGTGTCAAGCGTTGCCAATAACTGCTTTTGAGTATAAGTGGGAGAAATGTTATTAGGTTGATGTAGGTGACATTAGATGTCACCGGATAATACATCGACATGTTGTGGTATACTTAAAAGCGGACTTTGAGTATAAGTGGGAGATTGTTGGGGTTATACGTGAAAATATGCTTTTTACTTTTGTATAACCTATGTATTAAACACTTATTTCTTGAAATAAATTATTTATCATTGTTGCTTTAAATATGATTGAATGTTATATATGTTTATTGCAAATCGTTCGTAGCAAGCGTTACATTGTAGTTAACATGGTGATACCAGATCACGGAAGATCACGTTAACGGTTCCTTGTATACGAAAAGTCGTGTTTCACAACTTAGATAGATCCGAACAATCTATTGGTAGAAGTTGATGTGTAAGGCTCGGGATTGGCTTGTCTTGACCAAGAGATTACACTAGTGCATTCGATCTTGTTGCTATAAGCGGACCTCTGAGAGGATAAACTCATTCAAGACCGACTTAAGGTATGAAGAGTTAGACCTCAGTGGTTGTTGATTTCTTAATCTTTGTCACTTAATAAGGACTGTGTGTGATTAGTAGTTATTGCTTTGACTTATAAATGAGAAGAGAATCATTGCGACTTCGATACCCTATATCTTGGGCAATAATATTAATTGCACGACGGTTGCTAAATTAATACAGAGAATCGTTTGCTTGCAAAAGTCTTGATTGATTGGTCCCCTTGGTGGGCCCGGAACCTTTATCATATCAAATCTTGCAAGTGGAATTAATTTTCCGGTATTGATAATAAATTTGGGTTGTCCTTACTCCAAGGATAAAGATATTAATTAATATAATGCTTTTCAGTGGCTTAATTAATTAATCGACTA
This sequence comes from Stenogyne calaminthoides, assembly GCA_037126765.1. Taxonomy (NCBI): domain Eukaryota; kingdom Viridiplantae; phylum Streptophyta; class Magnoliopsida; order Lamiales; family Lamiaceae; genus Stenogyne; species Stenogyne calaminthoides. The sequence continues at coordinate 28,666,487 of JBBCBC010000004.1, read as the reverse complement.
AATAATCTTAAACACGGGAAATAATAATCGGGAGTCATATTACCGTAATATGGGTTAAGATTGGATAGAGCAATATTAATTATATAGTGGCATTAATTAATATTAATGGGCTGAATTATATTGTGGCTCAATATTGAAATTCAGAAGTCCATTGGAAGGTCCATCTTAATTCTCCTAAAGGTCTCTCAAGTAGCCCAAATTATAGTCCAATAAATAAAAGGTGTTTAAAATAAAATAAATTTATTGTTGCAATATTTCCTATTATTTTCGAAAATATTAAAGAAAAGAGGGAGAAGGATTTTCTTGAAAAGATTTTATGGAAAGGAGATAATGTATTCTTGGAATTCAAGATTATTCCATAAATTCAAGAAAACTCCCACTTGACTTCTTTAATAGGGAATTTTCGAAAATCTTGCTTAAGAAAGGAAAGAAAGATTTTCTTAATTTTCTTGGAAAGATTTTATGGAAGATATGTATTCAAGAAAGATTCAATCTTGAAATTCTTTTCTTAAAATTTTCGAAAAATTAGGCAAATAAAGGGTGTGAGATTTTTGTGGAAAAATACACATGGAAAGAAGAATATATTGGACATATTCAAAATTTCTTGGAGATCAAGAGAAAGATCTTTCCTAGCCCTAATTGCCTTGAAAATTTCGAACACTCCCTTACGTATAAATAGGGGATGAATTTTTCATTCCCAACTAGTGTTCCATGTGTTGGAAATATTAGAAATCCACAAAGGTGGTGCAACAATATTTTTATTTTCCTTGTTTTATAAATAGTTCATTGGAAGACTTTCCACCGGGGTTATTGGACGAGGACTTGGGAATACTTGAGAAGGACTTTTGGTGGGTATCCAGATACTTGATCATTTCTGTCTCAGATCGTCTCTTCAACGGGTACGTTTACGTAAACTCCTAGAAATTCTGCATGCTAGGATCTTTTACGTGAAATATTATTTGCATGTTGTTGTTGGATTGATTATTATTTGAATTCACTTAGGTAAATTCATGCTAGTAATAATTGTTAATTTAAATTTTTGTTTATGAGGTCATCCCGATAGATCCTGGCATATGTTATCCAAACACAACATTCTTTGACTAAGCATATAAGTATAAGACATCACTTTATAAGAGATCTTGTAGAGAAAGAAGTTGTGAAGTTAGAGTACATTTCTACTGAAAAACAACTTGCTGATATTTTCAAAAAATCCTTTGATAATGAGAGGTTTTCTTCGCTTAGAAAATCTCTTGGTCTTTGCTATATCAGAAAATAAACACTAGATGTTGTGACAAATGATTCCAACATTTGAAGTAACATTGTGGTTTTGACAATGAGCCATTCAAATGGCTCAGTCCTTCCCTATATTTCACTATAAAAATTCCTTTCTGTGTTGTAATATTTTATTTACTGCTCTTTACTTTATAAACTCTGTTAATGGACAACTAGATGATAAGTTTATGTTTCTGTCATTTACTTTATGTTGGATACTTTGTTGGCCTAAGTACACTGCTGATGTACTTAGTGCTTGTGTTTGTTGTCTGTTTTTAAATTATGATTTGGTTGAATAGTAGTTGTTCTCTGAATGACTATTATTTGTTTCTTTCCTGACACAAGTTCAGATGTTGTTTTTAACATCAGGTGTGTTCTAGTAGAAATGTCAAATTGGGGGAGTTTGTTGATGTTGCACGGATGTTGTTTCACATGTTGGACAACATTTTGCACAACATCATAAATTTGCCCTTTCTCCTAACACTGACTCCGTTTTAAAAGCTGTATTTTTCTATGTTTCCTACACTACAGGTTGAAAACAATTCGATTTTATTTTCAAGCGGTTGCATTGTGGTGGAGTGAGAATAGAAAGATCATGGGTGGTTACACCAAGATCATGGAGATAGTGGAGGAGATGTTCAAGGCTATCCAAGCCTAGTGGATAGGACAATGCAGTTGATTCTCAAGTCTATAAATACCCTGCATTGGTCAACATTCAAGTTTGAGGAAAAGTGAAATGTCATTTGCTCTACTCCAAACTTTAGAGAGTAACTGAAAGTACAACCTAGAGTGTTTATATCTTGTAGGAGTGTGAGGGTCGATGCTATTCTATTTGTACTGGTCGAGGGAATACAATCTCTCCCATCAGTATTGATTTTATCTTATTAGATCAAGTTTTAGGTTGAATAAGATCACTAGTTACTTGATTAATTATATTGATTTTTGGTGTGTGGTTTTTCACTACACCTTTTAGGATCTTGTAATGGGTTCTTGTGTATCTCACTACTTGTTATAGTGATATTTTTAACCATGAGGTTCGTATAGTCTGAATTAAGACTATACAAAATTTTGAAATCCTTTGCACTGCGTTTTTATACTTCCGCTGTCATATGTTGTTTTACATGTTGCACAACATTTTCAACAACACTCTGAAAATACACCCACACACACTCTCAGTATCTATTAATCTTTTAATATCAGTCACTAGTATTAGCCCCTCGAACTTCGCGGATTGAAATAATTTTTATATAAAATAATTAGTAATATTTTAAATTTTTTTTGTTTTTAATGTTTTTATGGTAAGATAAATTGTAATTCATAAAATATTAAAAATGAAAATGTAATTCAAATATGCAAAATATGATTTTATATGTTATTATACTTGATGATTCTATAAAAAATAAATGAATCTACAAAATTATATTTTAAAAAAATTATAAATTACAAATTTCAAAAAAATTATTTGTTAACAACGTCTATTGTAAGTGTAATGTCTCTCATCCGAACCTAGACATAGAATTTTCAATTCCCCATTGCTTCTTACTCTAGAAACTGTAACATATAATTGTCCGTGTGTGAAAATCGACTTGGGAAGGTACAAACCTATAGTCGAAAGAGATTGAACCTGATTGTTATTAATCGTCATCGCAAAACATATTAGGATTTGAAAATTGTCTCATCTTAAACTTTACATGCATTATTTGGTCCGAGTTACGCAATGTCATTCTTGGGATGATGAACACCTTATTCTCAATACTCCTTCCTGAAATTAGTTGTGCTTCAAAAACATGATTTTCAAGCTTTGTGACGACCAACCTTGTGTTGTTGCACAAACCTCCCAACTTTTGGTCAATATTTTTTAGAAGCATTATTGACACTTCCTTCAAAATTACATAGTGGTTCGGTAAACCTGAACATTTAATAGAGTTTAAAAGATCAACATAAAATAACTCTTCATTAGTTCCAGACCAAAACTCTGTTCTGAAGACACTATTAACTCAAATACCCTAGTATCACCAGGAATTATAGACCGAAGCTTCTCGTTTATAGAATTCACTTCAAGGTGTGCTTGTGCAAGTATTGCTCTATTCTCAAAGTATTTTTATCTACGTAAATTATTCGCTATGGACGGGTAAATACGCAGATTTAAAGAAAAAATCACATTGTTAAATTTTAATCAAAAACTTCAAAAATTTATTTAATTCAAATTAATTCAATTCAATAATAATTATATTTACTATTTAAAAAATATTAAGTTACTATTTAAATTAAAATATAATTTAAAAGAAAAAAGTAATTATTTGACACTGAATAAAGAATATTATTAAAATTAACACAATAAATTTAATTTTAAAATAAGTTAAAGTTTGAAATCACAAATTTCTAAACACTTTTTTTGCCAACAACATTGTTGTAATTCTTCATGATTTTCCATCATGGTCAAGAAATTGTTTTTATTTTTTTTTTTATCTTTTATTTTTCTTCACTCTTGAGACAACACTATGTAGTTGAATGGAGAAAAATGTACTTTAGGTCTGTAACCATAGAAATGAAAAATTAAGGACAATAAGTTTCAGTTTGGAAGAATTAAGTTAGGTAATTTCAGTTTGACAAAAGTAGGTCTGTAAGTTTTGAATTTATGCAAATTTAGGAAATTATGAGTTATCGCAAAAGTAGACCCGTAAATTTAAAATTTTATCGAATTTAGGCACGTCAATGTGGGAAAAATGGTCTATATTTGCCAAAAAAAAATATTAATGTCCTACTTTTGCTGGGGAAAAAAATTAACGTCCTACTTTTATAGTAAAAAAAAAAATTAATGTCCTATTTTTCAAAACTGAAACTTAATGTCCTTAAATTGTCACCTCCCCTAAATTACAGGCCCTAAAAAATATTTTTCCCATAGCTGACCCTATGAAAAAACTGGTTTGAAAAAGGTACACACCTATTGTCGATAGTGATTGACTGTAACTTTTATTTATCGTTATTTCAAAGTAGAAAAAGATTGAAAATTGTCTCATTTGAAACTTAATCGACGATGTTTGATATAAAGTGGCCTAGGTCAATCATGTGATCTTTCTTGAAATGGTTCTCACTACCATCATTATTTACTTTTATAATTCTTTAAAAAATAGAGTTAAGTCTATAGATAATACTTTACATAAGTATGTCTAATACCGTTCACATTAAATTATTTAAGGAACATAATATGTATAGCTAATAACCCACTTTTGATCAATGTTTCTTAAAAGCATTAACCGGGCACTCATATTTTTAATGTCAATTAGTGATTATTGGCATTATTGTATCTTAATTACTCAATGTAATTCGTAGGATGAACACTTTATAATCGATATTCCTTCCTAAAATATTTTCAGCTTCAACAATATGATTCCAAGCTTCATGACAATCAAAATGAATGCAATTGAACAAACCTTACTTTTGATCAATGTTTCTGATAAGCATTATCAGCACACCTTCCTTCAAAATGAAATGGTTCGAAAGTCCGACCACTTAATAGAGTTTAAGAAATATACAAAATACAACTCACAATTAGTTCCTAATTGAAACTCCTATCTGCAAATTCACATTGGGACAATTATTATTAGGTGTCATTTATAAAGCATCTTTACTCTAAAGTCCACTATTTTTTAGTCCTTACTCTAAGGTGCAAAAATTGGACCAAAATATCTAAATTGCCCTTATATATAAAATAATATGTAAGATTTGAATTTTTAAATTTTACTGAATTTTTTTATTTATGTCCTTTTATTTAATTATTTTTTTCAGAAATAAAATATTAATAAAAAAATTTGTATATTTCAAAATCTAAATTTTACTAATTTTTTTAATTAACTGTAATTTTATTTAATTAATTTTTTTTAAATATTAGCTAATTTTTTTTATTTAAAAAATCTGCACACACGTAAAAAAAAATCAGACAAGTAAAAAAAAAATTTGAACCCCATTTTTTTTAAAAATTCTGCACAGTAAAAAATTTTTTTATTTTTTTTAAAAAAAATTCTGCACAGCCGTAAAAATATCTACACACCCATAAAAAATTATTCACATCCCAATTTTTTTTGAAAAAAATTATGCACACCCATAACAAAATCTGCACATCCATAAAAAATTATGCACACCCGTAAAAAATCTGCACACCAATAAAAAATTTTTGCACCCGTAAAAAAATTATGCACACCCGTAATAAATTTTGCACACCCAAAAATTCTACACACCTGTAAAATATTATGTGTTGGGATATTTTTGTTTTGATGAATTATGTCAAAACATTATCAACTTGTGTTATTCAAGCTAACTTACAGATAACAAGTTGAGGGGGAAAGAGAGAACAAGTGAGGGGAAACTCATGGAATCAGAAGTAGATGATTGAGATCAGACAAGGCTGCAAACGAGACTGATCGAGATCAGATGAGTAAGATGACTTCCGGAGTTAACTGATGAGCTGGGCAAAATCAGAAGAAAAGAAAAGCTAAGCCAGCTAATCAGAAGAATCAGAAGTTACCTGATCAGATGACCAGAAAAGATAAGCTGATCAGATGATCAGAAGACCAGATCAGAAGAGAAGGGTGCAGATCAGAAGAGGAAGTTATTGATCGAAGAGGGAGCAAATGAGACCGGTCGAGATCGACGCGGATCGAGATCGATAAGATGACCTCGATGCAACTAACCCGGGATACTAACCTCGATGTGCTAATCTGACGCAGATAAACCGATATGCCGACACGATGCTATATGATCGATCAGGAGAGCCGACGATCAAAGGAGAAGAAATCGAAACCGTGGTCACCGATCGATGTCCTCAGAAGACAAGTCATATGAAGTCATGTTCATCGAGAATCGTGAACGCCATCGATGATCGATATCGAATCTTAAGTGACGCGAGGGTCGAGGATGTCGAAGTCAAGAAGACCGAACTTCGAGTTAACCGAGTGTCAAGATACCGATCGGACACAAGGTCAAGAGAAGTGTTCAATCAAGAATCTCGAGTAAAAGTATCCTGAGACTCAGAAGAATCCTGAAGACTCAGAGAATCCTGAAGACTCAGAGAACCCTGAAGACTCAGAAGATCCTAAAGAATGTAGCCGTTAGATTCAGCTGACGTGGACCAATGAGATGAAGACAAGTCCTTTAAAAAATTTCTGAGAACTTCTGAGAATAGTATGGATTTGAATGTGATTCTCTCCAACGGTAACATTCAAATCCACACTATAAATACAAGATCTTCCATCAAATTAAGTGTGGAGAATGTGGAAAAAGATGCTACAGAGTCAAGAGCCATATACTCAAGCATTCCCACCATAGAACACAAGTCTAGGGATGGCAATGGGGCGGGTTTTAACCCGAACACGGCACGAATCCGCCCCGGATGGGGCGGGTTAAACCCGATCAAACGGGTTACGGGGCGGGTTAAAACCCGGTCAAACGGAAACCCACCGGATGCGAGGCGGGTCATGGTATTAGGCAAATCCGCCCCATTTAAAACCCACCCCGGGTCATGGTATATATATAGTATATATTAAATGTATTAAGTAATCTATTCTAGGGTTTGTTACTTAATTCAATTGTTTCCAATTTCATTCAATTGCACATCATCATCTTTAATGTGTGATTGATTATGATATTATGTATTTTTTGTTTGTTTTAATTTGAATGATTCTAGTTTATGTTTTATTTTTAGGAACTATATGTATTTAAAAATGATACTCCATCCCAAAAAAAAAACGTTCTTTGTTTTCAAGTGTTTTTCTTGACGAAGTTTTTTAGTAGTATTTGAAATGATAAAATAATTTTTAAAGATGCATGCAATAAATGAGAGGTAGATCTATAATGATCTTTAAAAAATCACTTTATCATTTGAAATACTAATAAACAACACAAAAACTTGATAACTAGGTAAATACAAGATCGTATGAAATTCAAATTAAATTAAAAAATAAAAAAATGTGGAAAACAAAAAAATATGGGGCGGGTTAAACCCGCCGGGTTCATGGGCCAAGGGTTCAAAAAATATCTTGGTTTGGGTTTAGGAAAAAAAAATTCCCACCATAAACCCGCCTTTGCCATCCCTACACAAGTCTGTAGATATACAAATATATTCAAAGAGTGTTCTACCCTAGATCTAAGCACAAATGTAATATCCTAAGCTTAAAGAGATTTTTCCATCCTTAGCATTGAGGCTAAACAAATGTAAGGGAAAATCTCACCATAGTTGGAGACAACACCAAATCCAAACCCCATTCTCGTAAGAGATAACTAGTGGTGAAATGAGGTAGTTGTTAGGCAATCCCGAGAGGGTGATAAGTCCCGTTTGAAGGAATTTCCCTAGGAACAGTGTTGGACCCGGTGCAAACGAGTATTGCACGTGAAAAACTCATGAAATGCGGAAAAATCATGTAATGCATATAGAACGGGGGTGAAGGAATGGTGATTCCAAATTTTTTGCTTTTAAATTTATGTGATGTGTTTTGCTTATAATTGAATGCATATGACAAGTAAGAACATAAAGCAATAAAGAACACATCAAAGTATAGTGGTTCGGAGACTCAAGCTCCTACATCCACTCTCCCTGTTCCTAGGGAAATTCCTTCAAACGGGTCTTATCTCCCTCCACAGGATTGCCTACAGATATTTAACGAGCTCTCACTCAAACAGGACTTATCACCCTCCACGGGATTGCCATACAAGCTTTCTGACTGTCTAAAACAGTTTACTCACTTCTTCTCTAGAGCTTTCTGGCTGACTCAACTGCAGCTTACTAACTCTTTACAACTCCAACAATCACACACAAACTACCTAACAATAGGGTTTGGGGTTGGTTGGTGTCTCCAACTAGGTTGAGATTTTCCCGTACAATGGTTTAGCCTTTATGCTAAGGTTGGGAAAATCTCTCTAAGCTTAGGATATATCGTGGGTTGCTTAGATTGGGTTTTAGAACACTCATGGATGTATTTGTATATCTACAGACTTGTGTTCTATGGTGGGAATGCTTGAGTGTATGGCTCTTGGCTCTGTAGTATCTTTTCCACATTCTCCACACTTAATTTGATGGAAGATCTTATATTTATAGTGTGGATTTGAATGTTACCGTTGGAGAGAATCACATTCAAATCCATACTATTCTATAAGTTCTCGCAAATTTTTTCAAGTTTGGTTGTCTTTTCCTCTCATTGGTCCACGTCAGTTGAATCTAACGGCTATATTCTTCAGGATCTTCTGAGTCTTCAGGGTTCTCTGAGTCTTCAGGGTTCTCTGAGTCTTCAGGGTTCTTCTGAGTCTTCAGGATTCTTCTGAGTCTTCAGGATTCTTCTGAGTCTCAGGATTCTTCTACTCATGATTCTTTGATTGTGAGACTTCTCTTGATGGACCTTGTGCGATTAGACATCGACACTCGGCCTAGCTCGGCTCGCCTAACTTCGAACAGTTCACTTTTACTCCTTCGACCCTCAAGTCATATCTTAACCTCGATTTCTTCTTCACTTTTACTCACCCTCAAAGACATCTTCAGTCAACATATTAGGATAACATCGGTCATACGCATCGAGGTTAGCACATCCGATCTCAATCACGCCCCCGATCTCGATCAATCTCATCTGCTCCTCTCCGATCAAGAACCTTCTCTCTCGATCTTGGTCGGGGTTTCTTTTTGATCGGCTTATGCGGTCTTTTGATCACCGGGATCGGCTAAATGCATCTTACGGTCATCTGAACATGTCTGTTTTGGGTATCTGACCAGCTGACTATCTCCTTCTGATTTGTTGGCTTTAGTTTTTTCTTCAATTCTAATTTTGCTCAGCTCATCAGTTAACTCGGAACTCATCTTACTCATCTGATCTCGATCAATCTCGTCTGTAGCCTTGTCTGATCTTGATTATCTACTTCTGATTTCGTGAGTTCCCCCTTAACTTGTTCTCTCGTTCCCCCTCAACTTGTTATCTGTAAATTAGCTTGAATAACACAAGTTGATAATGTTTTGGCATAATTCATCAAAACTAAAATATCCCAACAAACAGGGAGAGTGGATGTAGGAGCTTGAGTCTTGAACCACTATACTTTGTTGTGTTCTTTATTGCTTTATGTTCTTACTTGTCATATGCATTCAATTATAAGCAAAACACATCATAGATTTAAAACAAAAATTGGTATAAATTTTCCCTCACCCTTGTTTTATATGCATTACATAATTTTCCGCATTTCATGGGTTTTTCACCAGGACCAATATTATGCATCTATAACTCCAGAATTATTCAAACTAGAAAGTGAAACTGCACACCTGAATTATTATTTTTTTGAATAGTCACAGTAAAACTCATTGTGTCCGTGAGCAATTGTTATAACTTATTTGATCCCGTAGAAGAAACAACTATTACAATATCACTTAAGCGTCAAATTCTTTTTGATCATATACTACACGAGTTAACCAAATGCAATGCCTATTACAATATCACTTAAGCTTCAAATCCAGATTGCCAGGTAAGGCGACTACTCTGTTCTCATCAGCATTGACAAGAATTTTCCAGGCACAGTTAGAGCAGCCCACATGCAATAAACCATTCCAGCTATCAACTCCTCGGTGATCTTGAGAAGAGACCTATCTGAAAATACACATCATTGCACACCCCGAAATTAGAAAAGTGAAAATTGCACTATATGACTGCAAAAATTACAAATAAAATACATCTACAACAACTAAAATTACATCTACAACACCCCACCATAGGACTACAAAAAATATCATGTGCAACAATCACAAAATCTAACTACAGCAAATTTAAAAATTCAATATAAAAAAATCACAAACCCTAACTGAAAATCTGCAATATCATATCGTCGTCGTTGTCAAGCCGCCGCCGCACTAGCAGAGGCGCCACCACCCTTCTCCATCTCCACCATCAAACCGCCGTCACACACCTAGATCGGACGGATCTGTTGCCACCACCCCCTAGATCGAACAAACCCACCCCAAGTGGCGGCGGACTCAAAACAGTCACCATCACCGCCGCGTTGGGCCCCCCTCCCCGCATCGGCCGCTCCAAGATCCAAAGATCCACCACCGCTACCGCCATAAAAATGGATCTGCATCCCCCGCCCAACGCAGATCCACATCTTCTTTTCATCTTCGTCTCAAGTCGGTGACCTGAGTGGGGGAGGGGCGATTCTTCTCATCTCCGTCGCCGGAGGTGTAGCCGCATTTTAGGCGGCCCGTGGTGGGGGGTGATGGCTCCTCTTCTCCGCCACTGTCCAGAGAAATCCCACAAACCACCATGAATTTCACAGGCAATATTTAAAGAAATTATGCACACCCATTGAAATTTGATTGCGGGCTGGGGTGGCGAAGAATGGTGGCTTGGATCGGGAGGCTTGGAGAGAGCGGAGAGGAATTTTGGGGTTGGGTGAAAGAGTTTCTGAAATGAATAAAATGGGGTGGGCGGCTGATAATGAAGAAAATGGAGTGAGAGGGTATAATAGTCCAATTTTGCACCTTAGAGTAATGCTAAAAAATGATAGCACCTAAGATTAATACCTCTTGTAAAATAGCACTTTTTAGTAATTTTTCCATTCACATTAATAATGTATTTTTTTTATCTTAAAAGGGCATGGGATTTGGACATGCAATATATCAACTAATCATTATCCACAAATTTCGAAATGATCTGAGAAATATATTTGACTTCATGTATGTATATTAATATTAAAATTCCGTGCAATTTTAAAACTTAGAACATAAATCAATTGAATTAGATTAACAAAATATATATATATATATATATTTTTTAAATTAACATATAAATTTTTTAATGTTTGCAAAAATATAATTACATTTACTGAGAGTCTGAATAACATTAATGTAAATTAGGTCTACACATGATATCTATCACTATTATGCATATCATTGTTATGCACAAAACTATAATTGTTTAAAAATTGTTATAATTTTTAAACAATGATAGTTTTTGTACATAACAATGATAATTTTTGTGCATAACGGTGATAGTTTTTATACATAATAATGATTTTAAAAAATAGAGTTCACCATGAACTTGAATTAAAACAGTTGTTATACATAACAGTAACATTAAAAAATAGAATCCACACACAATTTTTATACATAACAGTTTGCCCTGAAAATCTAATATCATATTTTGTTGGAATTTCGTAATTTATTAAGCATTTAAAAAATTATAAAATATCCTTATGCAAATAAGTAAAATAACATAACATATCCATGAATATAGTATTATCAACTTTTTTTTCCTTTTTCTTTTTCTTTTCGATTCATTAATTGTTTTTTTTTTTCTTAAAGGGCATCCAATCATAGTAAGTGCATATCAACTAAAACCTAATTTTTTTTCTCTCCCCAAAATTAAAACCTAGCCTGCGCTGCGCTGCCACCGCCTCCTCCTCCCCTGCAAGGCTGCAACAACACTCACCCCAACCCCCGCCGCCATACAGGTCACACCGCAACCTGCCGTTTTGAGCGTCGCTTAGAGGTCGTGGTTGGTTCGTCGGACCGATCTCCCCCACCGGAGTCACGGCAACCAGTGGGCGGTTTCGGTCCGTCGGATCTTTATTTTTTTTGTTAAATTTTGTACTTTCTTTATCTTTTGTTCTATTTTGTGCTTTTGGGTTTAGATTTATTTTTCTTCTCTGCTTTCTCCTTGTTAGGGGTTTTTTGTGAGATTTCTTCCCTATTTGGGTTTGTTGTTTGTTTTTTTTGTTGTTTTCTTTTGGTTCTGGGTCTTGTTGGTTTGTTGGTTTGTTGGTGGTGCTTTGTTTGATGCAATCCTGGTTATCTTTTCGGATATGGTTTAAGCCTTAGTGTGGGGCTTTCCTTTGTCTGTGGGCTTTTACCTGGATTGTGGTTCTTCCCTCCTCTGTTCCTCAAGATTGGTTCGAGGTAGGTGTTGTTCCAATCGGTGTTTCGATCCTTCGTCTGAAGGACTTGTGCTTCGTTTGAAGGATTTGTACTTTGTACTACTCTTCATCTGTAGGATTGTACTTTGTACTTCTCTTTACCTTTCCATTGTACGTCCTTTTCTAAAAAAAAAAAAAAAAAAAAAGTGCATATCAACTAATCATCCACAAATTCCGGAATGAACTGAGCAGTATAATTGATTTCATCTATATTCATATTGAAAATCGGTTCAATTTTAAAATTTAAAATATAAATTATTTAAATTAGATTAATAATATATATATTTTTATTTTTTTTTTATTATAAAAAAATTTATGTTTGCCAAAATATAATTACATCTAGATTGTCACGTGGATACTGAGAATCTGATTTGGTATTGGGCTGAAACTTTGTAATTTATTAAGCTTTTAAAAAATTATAAAATCCTTATGCAATAAGTTTAAAAAAAAATCATAACATATCCATGAATATGATATATTATATATTTTAATTTTTATATAAATCAAAGTTTCAAGTAACTTTTCCTTTTCCTTTTTTGCTAATTTGTTCAGCTGTATATTGATTAAGGTTCAGTTCATTTTCCATCCACACAAATATAAAAAATTATTGTAAAATCTAGCTAGATTAAAAAAAGAATGTGAATCACTGAATATCGTCTACTCTTAATTTTAGTAATATATTGACATGGACTAAATTTCAAAAGTTTAAAATTAATAATAAATGCATATCAAGGAAATATAATTAAAAAATTTAGGAGTGAATTGTTAAATATATTTGACTTAATTTGCATTCATATTAATTCCCATAATATTTATGAATGAATTAGACAGGTACATTTGACTTCATTTATATCCATATTTAAATAAGCATAGGATTAAATATTAACACAAAAACTTGTATAGATGAACTCGGTTATTTAAGTATCAATATTACATACAAAAACTTTCATTGTTATGTATAAAAAATATCATTGTTATGAACAAAAACAATCACTGTATAGAAAATGTTTTATATTTTTAAACAATAAAAGTTTTTGTGCATAACAGTGATAGTTTTTACACATAACAGTGATAGAGTTCATGTGTGAACCTGGTTCACATAAGTGTTACTCAAATATTAATTTAATGGCACTTATGTGACCTAAAATTACGCGTAGTTAGTTGATGTAATTTAAATTATGTTGAATTAACCATCTTATTTAATCAACATATATAGTATTAGTTTGGCTATTGAAAAGTATCATCGAATTTTAATTAAATAGACTTTGACTTGATTTTTTTGGCACAATAATATTGATATGAAAATATAAATTAATTACACAGTGTATTGGCACGTATATTTAACTCGAACGTATATTCATATTTAAATAAATATAAGGTAAAACATTAAGTTGGGCAATGCTCTTAAGGCAAATTTCTGGGGTGATATGTGGGTCGAGGGTAGGTGTCCATTGTCTGTGAGATATCCGTTGTTGTATGAGTTGTCTTTACAAAAGGATGAGTCGGTAGGGGGTGTGTGGGATAGTGTTGGTGAGTCTTGGGTGTTTCGGTGGGTCAGAGTTTTCAATTCTAACGAATTTTTAGAGTATGTGGATCTTTGACAATGTCTTTTGGTACAAAGTTAGAAGGATCGTGGAGAACTCTTGGCAGTGGCAAGGAACATCAAAAGGAAAGTTCTCTACCAAAGGGATGTACGACGTCATCATGGATGCGGCTTTTAGTGAGGTCGAAAACTTTTTTCCTTGGACGAATCTATGGTGGAAAGCGGTCCCTGCTAAGGTCTCTGCATTCTCGTGGAAGACCTTTCGTGAAAGACTTGTGACTAGGGATAACTTGCTCAAACGTGGTTTTCCTGACAACGTTGGGTCTGGGGCGTGTTAGTTGTGTTTGGGTCCGTTGGAGTCTTCAAATCACTTATTTTTCTCTTGTCCAGTGGCTCTCCTCGTCTGGCAAACGGTTGTGATTTGGCTTAACAAATCGATGATCTACTCTTCGTCCGCTCGTGAGCACTATTTAGAGTTTGTGGAAGCCGAGTATGGCAGTGTAAAGCGGAAGGTCGCCGGCTTAATCTGGCAAGCTACAATTTGGAAGATTTGGAAAGTTCGAAATGCTCTCATCTTCAAAGAAATCTCGTATACACTAGACGATCTCATTGATGGTATAAAACCAACATGTGGGAAAACCAACATTTTGATTGTCTTCCCTCTAAGTTGTAATCTATTAAAATAGCAGGTTCTCTGGCTCTTGTAAATCGTGGGATTTTAGTACCCATTGTACTCGTGATAATATACTTCATCTTTACCTTTTAAAAAAAAAAAGGTAAAACATTAAGTTAATAGCATTTATATGACCTAAAATTACATTGGTTAAAATTTTTAATTAATCAATATATATATATATATATCAAAAACCAACCTTTTGATTGTCTTCCCTCTAAGTATTAGTTTGGTTATTGAAAAGTATCAACAACTTTTAATTAAAAAAACTGGCTTGACATTTTTTGGGCACAATAATATTTGATATACAAATACAAGTTACACTATTATATTTAATTAAGGCAATAATATTAATATACAAATGAAAAACGTTGGTAAATAAATTAGAATCAATAATAATTGTCATTAATTAAAATGACTCCTTCCCGATCTCACTTTTCTTAAAATAAAAGTACCAATGTTTATTTGAAAAAAAAAAAAAATAACGAAATAGAATATAGAGAAGTGTTATTAAAAAGAAAATTGTGTTAAATTAATTTGAAAAAAAAATTAAAAGAAAAATACAGGAATACCAAATAAAAAAACTCCTTATTAATTAATAAATAATAAAACATATATAATTTACAAATTAAAATTTGGCAGCATTTCAATACTATGTTGTAATTAATTTTTAATGAAGCAAAAAAGACAACGATTTTGTTCCTAATTTTAGTTTTTTTTTTTTCGTAATTAATAAGGATTTTTTCCTTTTTTTTTTTTTTTCTTCTTCTTCTTTTTTCAAATAAATATAGCACAATTTTTTTATGTCCCATGTTTTCTATTTTTGTTACACTTAAATAGGAACCACACTTCTCCATAACCTATTTCTATTATTTCAAATAAACAACGCTTTTAAATTAATTTTCTATTTGTGTATATATGTATACATATAGGAATTAAAACTTGCCCGTGAATATAGGAATTAGAATGTTATAGGATTTTTTTTAAAGAAAGGTAGGATGTTATATGAATAGGCAAAAACATGTATAAAATATTGCATACAAGTCATATGTGCAATTATAGGTTAATTTGACTTTTTTTTTCTTTCTTTTTTCGCGGGCCTGGAACAAGCAGGTCGGGTAGGGCTTCTTCTTCCTCCTTGCGTCGCGCAGCCGCCAGATTTCTTCAGTTTTGATTTCCACGATCGCTGCTTTTTCAGGTTCTTCTTCTCTTCTCTTCTCTTCTCTTCTCTTTTCTTCTCTTCTCTTCTCTTGTTCTTCTTTTTCTTTTTTCTCTTCCATATTTTTCTCAATTTCTTCAATTTTCTTATCCTCACAAATTTACAGGTCCTTCTGTACTATTCTCACGCTGTTATTTAAATTTATAATCTTGGACTGAGGATTTTTTTTCGCGCTTGTACTGGTTTGTGTTCTTGTAGTAACCCTTATTTGTTCATAGGGTAACACTCGTTTGTTCATGTAGTAACACATCAAGTTGTTCTTTAAATCTGTAATTTTGGACTGAGGATTTCTTTTCACACTTGTACTGATTTTGTTCATGTGGTAACACGTTTTTCTTCATAGAGTAACATTTTTTGTTCATGTAGTAACACATAGTTTTTTTAGTAATATGTAACATTGTACACATGTCGTTGTGATACTAAATGAATATTCATGTGTTACCATATGAACAACAATGTGTTACAATATGGTAATGTATTTTTTTTAAATGATAATGTAATTTTTATTTCACGTAGTAACACATTTCTTTTCTATAACTATCACATTTTATTTATGTAGTAACACATAAAAAAAATATTTTAAAAATTATATGCTTAATAGGAATTGAACATGCGACCAAATACATTAACAACAGACATAAACCACTAAGCTACAACACATATCTATTAAAGATATCATTCTATAAATATACATGTGTTCGTCCAACCCACAATCCACAACCCTGCCCGCGTCCGTGCCCGTGCCCGACCCGACCCGACGCGAGGATGACCTGCGAATTTTAATTCAATTTGTCTTAATTGTGATGTATTGCTCATAACACTAGTGTGCAATATTTCACACAAGACCTTCTCATAGGAATATATGATACAATATATAAGAATTTATTTTAATTATGAAAGAATATAGTTTTATAATCTATAGATTATTTTCTATAATTCCCGAATCTTATTGCACGAAAATTTACATTGATTTTATTAATTTAATTTAAAATAATTATAATTTGCATTTGATTTTTTTCTGAATATTCTGTACTATGCACCAAATTTCAGGATTATATCTTTTAGTTACATCATTTAACTCTTTATTATAATTTTTTGTCATCTTGCATAATTTATGGAATTTACCAAATAATTAGAAAGATGTGATTAATTATCAAATCAATTTTTAATTCAAAGTTGACTAATCATGGTAGAATTGCGGATTTCATTACATGATTAATAAGAAAAATATTAGCATGCAATATACAAAAGTATTAGATTTTGAAAGTCATTATATAGAAATAATGAATTTCATTAGGAAAATATTCATGGCGAAATAATTAAAATGATTTATAAATATTTTATTAAATATTTTCTAATATACAATGGTTGAAGTATTAACATCCTTATAATAGAATAATTTACAATCTAACATTAGATGTAACAAAATGTAACAATAATTTATAAAACTATTACAATGATCTTTGCATCAGATCGATATAAATATAATTTTGTCCTCATCTTCTTAGTAGAAAAACACAATCTTCATATAATTTCATCCTTGTCGACATGTAATATTATCGATTTTAATCCAACCTGCAAAAAGTATATAAAAAAATTAAATAAGATTGGTAATCTAAGATAAATAAGAAATCATGAAATATTATAAGAAAAAAATCTATTGATCAAGAAATATTGTGAGAAGAAACTTGTAAATAACAACAATAAAAAAACATAATGAATAAAAAAAAAAATGAATGAAATAAGAACAACAACAAAACACATAATGAAACAAAACAATTACCTAAAATGATATAAGAATAATTTAATGATTAAAATAATAAAAGATCCGATCATTAAAAAAATAAGACCAGAGATTAGACAGGACATCGTATGGAGAGCAGATGAAGGAGAGGAAATGAAGAGAAATTGCATGCAAATGAGAATGAGAAAAAAATGAATGAGAGTGGGCACAATTTATACAAAATAGAAAACAAAATCAATTGCTTAAATCAAAACAACACTCTAAATGAATGAGATTAGGGGATTTGAAATAGAATAATATGGTTTTGCCACATCATTTTATGACTTGTCACATCATCTTATGGAAGTTTTGCATTATAGATAGTATAGATTCATCATTTAATATTTTATCTTTATCGTTTATTTATATTTTATTTATAGTATTTATTAATCTTTCAATCTCATTTATTCATGATTTAATATTTGATCTTTATCATTCATTTATATTATTTTATATTTACATATTTATATTACTTACGCTAGGTTATTTTAATTATATTTATAATTTTTCCTTCATCGTCCACTCAGTCGGTAGTATTTAATATTTGATCTTTATCATTCATTTATATTATATTTATATTTAATAAGTATATTATTTACACCATAATAAATTAATTATATTTATATTTCTTCTTCATTGTCCACTCAATCGGTAGTTTCTCATTTTTTATAATTAATATCTAATTTTGTATGTAAATTATAAAAAAGTTATTAAATATTATTAAATTATTAAATTGATACTAAATTTATATGTTACTCTATTTGTATAAGTGATGATTCATTCAATCATTGGTTTGGTGAATGAAGCAAATAAATGTATAAGAGTATATCTAGTGTGAAAATTTATATTTATGAAAAAATTATATTTTGCACTAATCATAACAATAAAAGCGGTGTAAAAGTTTTGTTAAATTTGGCTTGAGTAGTTTAGTGGTATGCAGCATCTCTGTCTAACTGATTGTTGTGGGTTCGACAAACTGTAATGATGATTTTTTTTTTTTATCTCTATTAACTAAAAAATTAAAAAACAATTTAAAAGTAAACTCACCATTATGACACATAAAACAATTTAAAATTAAAGTCACCATTATGACACACAAATATTCATTAAATTAATTTCTCACTAATTTATTTACCTAGATAATTTTACATTATTGTCTTTTTTTTATATTTTATCTATGTTAACTTTTTTTTTTTAATCAGCTCTTCTATAGAATTGAATTATGGTAACAAAAATAATTTAAAAGTAAACGCGCTACTATAACACATAAATATTCATTAAATTAATTTCTCACTAATTTATTTACCTAAATAATTTTACATTATTGTCTTTTTTTTTTAAGTTTGAACTATTTTTTTTTAACATTAAATTGAATTATGGTAACAAAAATAATTTAAAAGTAAACTCGCCACTATAACACATAAATATTCATTAAATTAATTTCTCACTAATTTATTTACCTAAATAATCTTACATTATTATCCAAATATAAGTTTGAAAATTTTAAAAAGTATTAAAACAAAATGTAATAAAGATAATGTAAAAAATATAAAAATTTATCCAAATATAAGAAAATTTTGAAATTTTGAAATGTATTAAATGCACAGTTGAAGCAGTATTAAATTTTATAATCAACAATTATTAATGTTTTTAACTTTAATTTCAAATAAGAAACTGAAGCAATATTATAAGCAAATTTATAACAGTATTACAAAAAAAACATAACAGTAATACAAGAAAAAACGTAACGAAATTACAATTTTAACATAAGAAAAATTAAGGTAAAACATAACAATATTACAATAAAAAAACACATTTTTAAATTTATTATAAGTACAATTTGCAAATAGAAGTAATAATAAATAATGTTTCTTCATATACTTGAATCCACTAGATAACAAGAGTTTATTATGTTTTTCATTCATTAATCGATTATGAATTGTAATATATTATTAATAAAATATACCTACCGTCTCAGAGAAGAACTGATTGATATTTTTTGACTTTTTTTCGAATTAGAATATAGATGATAAAGTTTTGTATTAGTAATATAGATGATAAAGTGTCTTTTATCATAGGGTGTGATAGAAAAGTCACTATATCATTTCAATTACTAATACAAAATCATTTATCATTCAAAAAATGCAAAAAGTCAATCAATAAGTTTTTTTTTAGGACGGATGGAGTACATATTTAATTAAAATAAATAAATATTATATATTCTGTATAAAACAACAATCTTAAACATTAAATTGTACTAGATTTATGCCCGTGCGATGCACGGACCTGCTATAAAAATTAGTTCATAAAAGAATAAGTGAATGCATATTGTGTCACGACCCAATTTTCATAAAACTATTAGATACCAAGTTAGATAGATATAAACCACATAATCACCAGGATAGATTAAACAGACTTCTCCCGGTTTGAACTAGCAACGAAAATAATTAACACAACTCAAGACTTTACGAATTATAAGTTTACTTACACCCCAAATTGACTAAATAGACCAATTATCGTCCTAAAATTGGCAGCGGCATACCTTAAACTCAAGATAAAATTCGCCCATTAGAAATTCACATAATTTGTCTCCATAAAAACTTTGACTCAACTTTATCTCAAAAGAACAACTCTCTTTCACTTTAACAACTTCACAAATCTCAAGTCCCATTATTAAGTGTACCAAGTATCATGCAATGAAAACCAATTGATGAGTAATAAAACTAGTTAAGCACTTGAGGCGATCCACCAGCCCTCCACCGCACTCCGTTCTTAATCTGCAAAATATTAAGTAGATTGGGGTGAGCAAACAACTAGCTCAGTGAGGTTCCCCTTTGCCACAGTTAAATATCACATGTAAATGAAATCATTAACTCACAAACATTCAAACTGAATTTTCATTGGCTTGTTGGCTATGCCAACCATAGGTACGGTGGAGTTGCCTCCAAGGAGCTTTGCCCTCCTGGACCGTAGTCCCCGCAAATAAACATAGGTTCGTCGACGAATAACATAGTGAAATCGTAGGCAGTAAGATGCAGCAAGCAACAAAATCTACACTTGAATATTTAAAAGTGAAAGCATTCCAATCAATTAGTAAGAAGAAAACCCCACCTTTTGTCTTGATACTCCTCGTAATTAAATACGTAGGTCGGGTTAAGGTGTATGTCTCTCGTCACCTAAAATAATAAAATAACAAGGCTTAGAATCCTATTAATGGATTAATAAGTACTCGTATTATTATTATCCTACCCTTTATTTGTAAAATCGGTGTGTAAATCAATTGAAAAAAAATGACGTGAAGTAGGACGAGACAGTAAAGTGCCCGTCGGGGCTTATTCAGTTGTCGTTTGGTTCGATTGTTGGGTGGAAAGGGCGACGGAGTCGCGGAGATTCTGGCGGTACCTTCGGTTTTCTAATTGGATGTGTGAAACAATGGCAGGGACGATTTGTACCAAAGCTTGAAACTGTTGGGGTAGAAAAACAGAATTAGATTGAGTCCAGGGGACTCCATGCAATTATAGTAGTTGCTGGTCGCTGTTGACCAGTCAACAGGTCAAAGTCCAAGATCAATATTTACAGTTTTGCCACTCAAGTTCAAACGTTTGTAAAATCTTCATTTCTTATCCGATTTGACCCAAACAAACGGCAAACTGTTCTACAAACAAAGACCTACACGTTAATACTAAATTCAGATGACGAAGTCCTCATAAAATGACTAATTTGCCCTTCAATCTCCAAACTCGAACCAATAATCTGAAACTCCTAGCGAACTCTTAATATATAGTTATTATAGGATGACTATTATATAACAATTCTTCTATCAAATTTCTTAGCATATGATATTCTTGTAGGATCCGAAGAGGACGCGGAGACCTAGAACGCAGTTTCACTCTCAGATAGAAAACTCCTAGCGAACTCTTAATATATAGTTATTATAGGATGACTATTATATAACAATTCTTCTATCAAATTTCTTAGCATATGATATTCTTGTAGGATCCGAAGAGGACACGGAGACCTAGAACGCAGTTTCACTCTCAGATAGAAAACGTCACTTCAGGTGGGATAACTTCCACTCTTAATCGAGTTTAATATTCAATGTTATGATTGTTATGTTAAAATGTCATATGTGATTGATATATGTTATGAGTATGTAACAATTGTGAAGATTGTATGTATATATGTCAAGCCGGGTGATGCCCGTGATTATGCCAAGCCGGGTGATGCCCGTTATGTCACTGATGCCGCATATATGTTAAGCCGGTGATGCCCGTGATTATGCCAAGCCGGGTGATGCCCCGTTATGTCGGCTGATGCTGCATATATGTCAAGTCGGGTGATGCCCGTGATTATGCCAAGCCGGGTGATGCCCGTTATGTCGGCTGATGCCGCATATATGTCAAGCCGGGTGATGCCCGTGGTTATGCCAAGTAGGGTGATGCCCATTATGTAAAGTCGGGTGATGCCCGTGATATAATAATACATTCAGTGTTCTCATGAGTTACGTTTTCATGTTATGTATTATTTACATATACATTTTATCAGTGCAATCATTGAGGTTGTTCCACTGAGTGTATCTTAAACACTCACATCTCATATATTGTTACAGATTCAGGAAATGGTGTGGAAGGACGACGGGGGATGCGACACATGGTTTTTAATGAGTTGTCTAGTAAAGTATAACATTACTTTTTACTACTCGAATGATAGCACTTTGGTGTTGCTGTTTAATTAGTACACGTATAAAAGTTTTGAAATACTTGTAACAAATTAGATTTAACTTTTACTGCTTTCAATGTATAATAATTAGTTGTGTGCGAAGTTTATTAGTTTACTCGTCGTCACGAGTTTTAGTTGCTTTGGGGTTACTATTTTCAAACTAGATAAATTTTCCGCTTGTAAAAAAAAAAATCTCATTTTGTTGACTCTCGAAGTGGGTCTTCTATATTTTATTTAGTAATGCCTCTGCCCTAAAGCAACATCATTGGAAAATTAGATTTTGGGGCGTTACATATTGTAAATTTTTTTTTAGGTGGTTTTTAATCCCATTTCACCTTTAATTTTTCAAACTTAATGTGAATTGCATGAAATGTCACTCCTTTATTTTTTTTTCAATTTTAATGTGAATCACATTAAATATTAAACTAATCATGAATATATGGCAGAGTTAAAAAAGACATTAATTCTATATTTTAATCTTATCGTGAATCGCATGAAATATTAAATGAATATATGACAAAGTTAAAAAATTCTTTAGTTCTTTTCACACAGATCGATAGTGGGTAACTTGGTAAGTTTGCACTTATATCACACCTGTAAACTTATTATCACAATACAATTAATTATTTATGTTTACATTTTAATATATTTAAATCATATTTCATATAGTTTAATAACTACAATCACTCAAGTGATAAAATAGTAGGAAGGAAGATGGTAAATTTAGCTATTTTTGTAATTATTAGTACTTAATTCGATAATAAATAAGGAAGATTTCAATATGAGTCTACTGCAAGTCTCCGACTTTTTCCGTAACATATAAATTAAAAAATTATCAAAATCAATATTAAAGATACATATCATAATAATCTTAAATCACTGTGAATCTTTCCAAAGGTTAACTCCACAGAAAATGAAGAAGATCATGTCTTATGATTCATTCAAAAATGAAATTAATTACCGTAGACCCTAGATCAGACGCTTGTCTCCTATTTCACAATGATCAATAAATGCATCAATTTTCTTTAAAGCACTAAATGAACTTCATTGCCTTCTTAGTCTTACTATGCAATCCTCTATGTACACAGAAAGTAAATAAAAGCGTGAAATAAATATAAATAAAAACTTAAAATTCAAAATGACACATAACATTTATATCAATATATGATAAATTAACGCACGCAAATTGAATTGGGAAAAGGAGATGCTGCAAATAACTCACATGTAAATTGAACTGGGAAAGAGCAACTACTACAGTTGATTGCCTAAGAGAAGACCTCTAAATGATTGCTCGGAACATTCTTCTTCTATTGTCAAAACAAAAATATATGGAACTAAAATTATCCACACACAAAATAAGCAACATAATGTGATCAAATGCATAGAGAAACATTACAATCTAAGTTCTTTTGTAATGTCATGTGATCAAAACCTAAAGAAAAATTATTCAGAGGAAACAAAATGAAAAGGCTTATCCGGCAAATTGTAGTGAAAGCAGTGGATTGCTGCTAGGTTCCTTTCCATTTTTGTTCTTCAATCACCATACATTAATAGTACAAATACATAAGTTCGATAACTTTTGGCCCATTTCGGGTATTGGCACGCATTGGGAGTGTCGCGTATCGTTTGGAGTTGCCACCGGACTCCCGAATTCACCCGGTTTTCCATGTGTCTTTGTTGCGACGGAAGCTTGGAGAAATTGAGGTGGCTCAACCTACACTTCCGCCTTATTCAACAGACGGTCAGCCTTTGTTTGAGCCATTGGAGATGTTGGAGTATCGATGGAAGAAATGCGGTCGAGGTTACGTGCGTGAAGCTTTGGTTCGTTGGAGGTCGATGGAAGTCGAGGACGCGACTTGGGAGGCCGTCGATGAGCTACGACTTCGCTTCCCTTCTCTTAACCTTGAGGACAAGGTTAGAATTTGAAGGGGGGAATGATGATGAGACCACGGCCGCGCCACCAGCGGACCGTTTTGGGCGAATATACGAGAGGAAGAAGAAGACGGCGGCAAATTGAAGTTTTTAAGTTTTAATTTTTATTATTTCCGTATTTAGATTCTTTGCCTTTTTATTTCAGTTCTTATTTCTGGATTTTTGGAACAATTCGGCCCATGGGCTTGAGTCGCCATGTTAGGCGTAGGGTTTCGGTTCTGAGGGATGATGCGTATTTTGTGAATTGAACAATTGCAGCGTTTTGCTGTTTTGCTAAGAATTCGTGCATTCATTCGAGTGATTAGCATACCTCGGTATAGAGGATTCATCAGTCGCAAACTCGTCATTAGAAGCTTCGAGAGGACCAATAGAATATCTAACCATTAACCATACTAATGCATCATAATCTACACACAATACCGTGTTGACAGTAAAAGAAGCTTTCATCACATTCCCAGTTTTAGAAACTATATAATAAATATTAAGATTATTCACATGATTGGTAGTGAACAATGCATTAAGAACCACAATCCAAAAGTGAAAAATAGATAAGACATAAATAATACTTCAACTTCACTTATCTCATACTGCTCATTCCATTAAACCTTGAATTCCCCCGTCTCAAGATCCGAAACTTCAGTTGGTTTCACAAACCAAAAAAAAGACTTATAAACAACTAATACTTTATATTTCTTCATCAACATTAAATCCAACAATACATAATTGAAATTCAAAATTACCAGATATCAATGCTTCATTTGTGCTCATATTGGCCTGAAGCAGATCTTAGTGTTGTGGTTTATCGTAAAAAATCAGTGTTACTGCGCCATCATCTGTGTAACATTCGTGGAATTTACAAATCGAGCACCGCCATTTATACCCATCGTGCGCGCTGTCATGTGCGTCGATCTGAGGCAGACTTTATTTTGTAAAATTAAATAGAACCAACATCAAACTCTGACGGGAAAATTCCCCGAAAATTTGAAAGCAAAAGATCTGGAATAAACACGACCTTATATTTCTCAAGAAACAGCAAATGGAAAAATATGAATAATTTAAGATCCCTATTGTTCTATATGAGAGTGTACTTAAAAATTGTAGATGGTTCAAGTATCAAATAAGAATACAACATTCCACTTAGAACTAAATAGTACCTTCATGTTCACCAACTCACACCATCCTGACATTCTTTTACCAGAACGTTTTCCACGGATGATCTGCACATTAAACTTAGTCCTTAACTACATAAAAAACAAAGGTAATGAATTTTTTTATGGAGCATCATAAACTTTCAACACAATTTTTTCCTATAAATTTCTAAATCACCTAAAAATTTCTCGAGCAGTGGGTGCTACAGGATCAACATGTGCAAGTGGATTCCTGTAAACGGGACCCACTGACTTTTGCCCGGTTGCCAATCTATATCTTCCTTTCCTTCTTCAACTTCCACAGCAAATTTCTCTATTTTCTTAAACATTGTTTAAAGAAAGAAAAGAAAAATATACGGAAGACAGTCAGATATTTTAAACATGAAATTTGAGGTAAGCAATTAAAAAAAAAAAAAAAATTAGCAACATCGTGAATCAGATGTGAGCAAAATTGAATTAAAGTCATTAGATGACCCATAAGTATAAATGTGGGAAATGCTATCAACCTTGTACTTTGATAGATGAATTGTTATTGGTTTTTAATTATATAGTTAGGGGAATGGGAATCAAGTGCCAACCATTAAATTCTTCCGCAATAAATTTTGACATTTGATTATCTGGTCAAACAAATGAAATCAATGCAAAAAACCAGCATTCAAAGATTCAAATTCGGGTGAACCAATTAATTTTTTTTAAAGGTTAAATGATGACTTGAACCATGACCTCATGGCATAGATAGTCTATACACATCAACTACTAATAATATTACTCTCTCATTTCTGAACAAAAGAAGTATGCCCTTATTGACAATCAATTAACAGGGAAAGATAGCAACAGATAATTCAGGCGTGATGCATTCAATCAATTATGCACAAAAAAATCTTACCTTGTGGAGGAATAGCCCTAAATCAAAGGTTGAGAAGAGAATCACTCGTCTTTTTCTTAAGAAAATCACGTATCTCTCCCCCTCCCCTAAAAAAACGGACGACCTCCCTCATCTTCTCTTCGAACTTCCAATCAATTACTTCCATGAAATTAGATTCAGAAAATACAGTACTTAAAAAAGAAGAAAAGAAGCAAATCTATCAATGGTTTATGCAAAGAAGAGAAACCAACAATACCTGTAAAATTTTATTGCTACTGATCATCCACACAGAAAGTAATCTGGGAAAAAAAAGAGATAAAAATACCTGTAAAATTCTATTGATATTGATCATCCATACATGAAGTAATCTGAAAAAAAAAATCGAAAATTAAAGGGTAAAGAACGGTAGACACTCCGTTCTAAATACCCCCAATAAAGATGACTTGCAAAAACGAAACAAAAAACTGATCCAAAGATTACGCATTAAAATCGTAAAATTAGAACACATAATCCAAATAAAATTGAATCCCGTTCACTCTGCGGATTAACATCGAACAAAAACTGTCGAATATTAACGGGTTACTCTGTTGAATATGAACCCATTACTGATTTTAACCTGATCATGAAATTAGAGAGACATACATAAACCTTCGTCTTTCTCTGCTTTAATGCCTGATCACCTTCGTCGCCCTCCTCCGCCTGAGTTGGGAAATAAGGGGGGGGTGTATTGGTTATGGAGTCTATATGATTTTTTTAGACTTTAATAGTCTGAGAGTATTTAATTCGGATTTTCAAGAGTCTTTAAAAATCCTGAGGTATTCAATACGAATTTTAAAAAGTCTTAAAAAATCTTTAGGTATTCAATAGTTTATGAATTTTAATACTCTTGGATTTTCATTGATTCTCTTCCAAATATATAAATAGATTTCACTCTCCAAAATCTTTTCTAACGACTAGAGATTTCTACGTATTCTCTCAAAGACTCTGAGGACGAAAGGTCAGAAGAAAAAAAACCTTGTAAGATGCCGTATTCTTTACCCACCACCACAAGCATACATGCTCTGAGACCGGATAATGGCAGAAGGATCGTTGCGTGGCAATTCGTCGAAGATGACGAATCAAACAAAGTGTTGGGAAATGAATTTAATAAAGAAGATTTTGATTAGATCCCAAAAACCCTGAGTATGACATGTTCAGGATAATCTTGATAGATGAGTCAGGATTCAGTTTTAGAGTGTTCAGGATGATATCTGCACCGTGTATAGTCGGCAGATATAGAACATGTTAGATTCTGAAGACTCAGTAAGTTTCTGAAGAAACTGGAGTTTTGATGATAAACGAAGTTTCAAGAACTCAAGATGAAACCGAGAATCTCAAGGCTCGAAAAAATCAAGGCTCGGAGAAACTCGAAGACTCGAGAGAATATCGAAGGCAAAGAATTATCAAGACTGAAAGAATGTAATCAATGCTCAAGATAATCTGAATGTTCCGAGGCAATCGTTCGAGGAATATAGCCCGTTGGAATCCGGTGGCGTGGACCAATGAGAGGAAGACAACCAGCCTGAAAAAGCTGCAGAACATACAAAGAATAGTATGGATTTGAATGTGATTCTCTCCAACGGTAACATTCAAATCCACACTATAAATACAAGATCTTTCATCAAATTAAGTGTGGAGAATATGCAAAAGATGCTACAGAGTCAAGAGCCTTATATTCAAGCATTCCCACCATAGAACACAAGTCTGTAGATATACAAATATATTCAAAGAGTGTTCTAGAACTCAATCTAAGCAACCCACTTATGTATCCTAAGAGAGATTTTCCCAACCCAAGATGAAAGCTAAACAAATGTAAGGGAAAATATCACCATAGTTGGAGACAACACCAAACCCAAACCCCATTCTCGTAAGAGATAACTAGTGGTGAAGTGAAGTAGTTGTTAGGCAATCCCGAGAGAGTGTGATAAGTTCCGTTGGAGTGTGAACTCGTTAAACATCTAGAGGCGAGCCCGAGAGGGTGATAAGTCCAGTTTGAGTAAGTAAACTACATAGGTAGTCAGAAAGCTCAAAGTAGAAGAAGTGAGTAAACTATCTTGGATAGTCAGAAAGCTTATAGGCAATCCCGTGGAGGGTGATAAGTCCCGTTTGAAGGAATTTCCCTAGGAACAGGGAGAGTGGATGTAGGAGCTTAAGTCTCCGAACCACTATACATTGTTGTGTTCTTTACTGCTTTTACGTTCTTATCTTGTCATATGCATTCGATCATAAGCAAAACACAACACATGAGCTTAAAAGAGAAAAATTTGGAATCATCATTCCTTCACCCCTATTTTTATATGCATTTCATGATTATTCCGCATTTCATGGGTTTTCCACCGGGGCCTATCACAAAGCCCCTCCGTAAGTTACTTTGCCTTTCTATGCGCACAATTATGTACCTACCCGGATTAGTCCATGTATGCTAGTTGATAGGCCCGGGTGGAAAACCCATTTTGCGCGTGCGGAAGCAAATATGTCGTGCGATGCATATAAAACAGGGGTGAAGGAATGGTGATTCCAGATTTTTGCGTTTTAAGCTCATGTGTGGTGTCTTCCTTATAATCGAATGCTTATGACAAGATAAGAACGTAAAGCAGTAAAGAACACAACAACGTATAGTGGTTCGGAGACTCAAGCTCCTACATCCACTCTCCCTGTTCCTAGGGAAATTCCTTCAAACACTTCCTAAGGTTTTTTCGACTACCTCGTAGTTTACTAACCTTTCTACTTTGAGCTTCTACTACCTCCGAGTTTACTAACTCAAACCGACTTATCACCCTCTCGGGCTCGCCTCGACTTATCACCCTCCTGCTCGCCTCGACTTATCACCCTCCTGCTCGCCCTAGATGTTTAACGAGTTCACACTCCACGGGACTTATCACCCCTCTCGTGGGATTGCCTAACAACTACCTCACTTCACCACTAGTTATCTCTTACGAGAATGGGGTTTGGGTTTGGTGTTGTCTCCAACTATGGTGAGATTTTCCCTTACATTTGTTTAAATTTCAATGCTAAGGTTGGAAAAAATCTCTGTTTTATGATACATCGTGGGTTGCTTAGATTGGGTTCTATAACACTCTTTGAATATATTTGTATATCTACAGACTTGTGTTCTAGGGTGGGAATACTTGACTATAACGCTCTTGGCCTCAGATCATCTTGTGCATATTCTCCACACTTAATTTGATGGAAGATCTTGTATTTATAGTGTGGATTTGAATGTTACTGTTGGAGAGAATCACATTCAAATCCATACTATTCTTTCAGATGTTCCGCAGCCTTTTTTCAGTGGTTGTCTTCCTCTCATTGGTCCACGTCTACTAGATTCCAACGGCTATATTCCGATTTCTTCGGCGGAACATTGAGTTTATCTTTGAGTATTGATGATCACCGAGTCTTGATAATTCTTTGTGCCTTGATTCTCTGTCTTGATCTTGATTCTTCTGCGTCTTGAGTCTTACGAGTCTTTTGTCTTACGAGTCTTCACGGATATCTTGGTGATATCTCGAGTCTTCATGTTGAGTCTTCAGTTTCTCAGTTTCATACTGAGTCTTCAGATTCTCAATTCCATATCGAGTCTTGATTCTGATTTCATCTTGAGTCTTGGTTTCTTTTCATTTGCTTTTGAGTCTTGAAACTTGATTTCTTGAAATAGTCTTGAATCTAATCACCGATCTATATCTGCCGACTATACACGGTGCAGATAACATCCTGAACACTCTAAAACTGAATCCTGACTCATCTATCAAGATTATCCTGAACATGTCATAACCAGGGGTTTTGGGATCTAATCAAAATCTTCTTTTATTAAATTCATTTCCCAACACTAGTTATTTACATTTTTTCGGAATTAGTTTTCCTAATACATCTTTCACTAGGGTTTATGCAATTGATATGTTTGTACACCTCTCTGAGTAAAATTAGTCTCATATATGCATTTACATGGCTTAATAGTTAGTTGATGTTATAATGGAACCAATATACAGCTCATTGGAGGGGATTTTGGAACTTGATTAATTGAGCAGCAGAGTGGAATTAGAAAAAAAAGGAAACATAGAATTAGAATCCGGTTATACCAGACCCTGTTTTTGGTACTTATTGGTGCATGGAGAACGAGTATTGCTAATGATATGTGGGAAATGAATATTTTTTGTATTTTTTCTAAACAATTTGAATAACTTTTTTTATATACAAGTGTGTTTCATATACATTTGCATCAATAGTTCTCGCGCCGAAATCTATGGAAATCCATGTAAATCAATAAAAAAAACAGATTCCACAATCCTCGTCTGTTTCTATGAAAATTCATGAATCAATAAAAAAGTTAATAAACTCGCATTTGTTTTTATGAATTTTCTAAATCAATAGACTTTTTAAAGTCCAAAAAATTCCAATAGAATGCGAATTAAATACACCCCCCTAAATTTGTTCTTCCATATTCCTTAACTTCTTCAATTAACAATTAAATATTCTTAATTCTAATAATAATAACTAAAGCGGGTTGAGCTCTAATGAAGCCCATGAAAAGGGATTTAATAAAGCCCAATATAACAGTTCATTGGGCTTGATTTTAACAGAACCACTCATTTGTCTAAAGTACACGTGGCAGAAGAATAGATATGACACATGTCAGATTGTGGTGATGACATCCTCCTATTACTCCCTCCGTCCCACAATGACTTAAACACTAGAATTGGACCGCAAACCAAAGAAAATGGGTTAAAGTGAGTTTAAGTGGAATAAAATAAGGGTGTTATGAGTATATTAATATTATATTTGTTTCCATTTTTTGGAGTGTTTAATTAATATTGGGACGTCCCAAAAAAGCAAGTGTTTAAGTAATGTTGGGACGGATGGTGTATAATATAAGATAAGATTAGTATTGTGTTTAATATTCTTGTATATTATGTCATGAATCTGGGTTCAATTCTCAATATTAACATTATTTTTTTTATAAATACCCTTACATATTGGTCACACTTGATCGGCCCAATAATTAATGAATTTCAGCCTACTGGTTAACAAGAATCCGGCTCATTAATCGCACTAAATCGCGGCCCACTAATGTAAATATTAATAGGAGCAGACTATATCTACATTGCTGTAGCATAACGGTGAGTGTTGCGGTTTCAAGTCCTGGTTGGTGCTACAAATTTTTCTTTCCAATTTTGACCAAGTCAAAATTAAAAATTTTCACAGTAGATTTTATCAATAATTTTTTTTAATCTTGCATGCACCATTCACTATTTTTTTTTGACAGACATTCACTATTTTTTAAACATACGGTTTATTTACATTTATAAATTATTTTCATAAAACATGTTGCACGTTTAAATTAAAAAGTGCTCCTTCCATCCCGATATAAATTTTTTGTTTCTTTTTGTTGTTTTGTTTAAAAAATAATAAAAAAATAATAAAAATAAAGGATAATTTTGGGTATTAGGAGAGAGAAAAAATGTATATGGAGTAATGAAATGGAGTAGTTGGTGATATTCTTTGTAATATTGTGTGAAAGTGAGGTTAAAAATTATGGGTAGTAGAGCTACTCTTTCCATTTATAGAAACATAAAATTTATTGTGGGACGAATGAAAAAAAAAATGGAGAAATTTATTGTAAGACGAAGGGGGTACAATTTATTTTAATAAAACATGTTGCATATAAGTTATACTCCCTCCGTCCCATTGTATTTATCTCATTTTCCTTTTATGAACGTCTCATTATAATTGTCTTGGTCCATAAAAGGAGAAAGTAACACTCCACCAACTATTATTTTAATATTATTTCTCTTATTTTTCATTCCAATTACCCCAAATACATTCACTTTTCATCCATTAAATATTATAAAGGCCCACTATCTATTATTTTAATATTATTTCTTAAACAATTTAATAAAAAAAATGAGACAAATACACCGAAATGGAGTGAAATGATCCACCTGATGCACGGGAGATCGATTAAAAAAAATAAGAATATATGTGGCCTTTTTAATTTTACCCGTGAAGACTTCACCCCAACGGTTAATTTTGAACTTTTTACCATCCCCCAATCCAACACTAAAAAACTCACTTGCTTCCATACATTTCCGTATCTATACATTCACCAACCTCACATAGTATTAGTATTATTATTTTTTATGTTTTTTCAGTAATTAAAACGGATTTTTAGGGTTTTGTGACACGGAAAAATATCTTTTTAATCGGTCATGTATATATCCACCTACTGCGCTTCATCGTCAAAGTCATCATCATCCATTTTCAGAGCTTGCGCTTCCTCTCTCTCTTCGCAATCCTTCTCTCCGCCTTTTCGACCCTTAGCAACGAACCCGGCGTGTGCGCCGCCGTCTAACGTCATCTACCGACCGCGGAGCTTCTCGTCGGTATCGTGTTCTGCCCGGCGGTGGAGTCACAGAGTTGACTGGAGGTCGCCGGTGAGTCTTAGAGCTCGGATCAGAAGTGCATCGCCTGTTCTCGAAAGCTTCGAACGCAAGATCGCTACCATGGGTATGAATGATCGGATTTGTTCAGTCTGATTTCGAGCTGAATTGTGATCTGTTGGACCATTGATATCTATACTCTGTGTCTTATCTTCATTTTGGATTCTGGATTTCTTTTTGTTCTCCTTTTCGATGGCTTGATAGAATTGCTCCATTTCTGTTTTCATTTTATTGGAACTCAAAATTCTCATTGCAGTTACGAATTGCTAAGTGTGTCTTCAGTGCTCGCAGATCGAGATTACGAGGGAAATATTATTTGTAAAAATGTAATTTTTTAAGTAGCAGACTCTCAATGATTGTTGTTCAAACGAACATTGTAATTTGATAGATTTATTCGAGAATCGTTGAATAGAATTATGCAGAATTTATTAAGGTTTGTGTTTGTGGATCTACGTTAGGTTTATTCATATCTCCATATCCGAATTGTGTATTTAAAATACACAAGAAAATTTATGATAGATTATAGTTCTTATTTCTTGTAACGTTTATCTATTGTAAACTAATAAATACGTAAATCATTTGAGATCATACTGTGTAGAAAATATTGGTAAATATCTATTGTTAATTTGTTTGGAATCACTTAAATGACATGGTGGCATAAACGTTGGATTTTTAGTTTTTAAAGGTTCAGTAATGTGTTATCCTAGTTGATTATGCACGAACTCTAGGATTCAGGTGCAAGTAATTCTAAAATTCAAATAATGAGGATGTTACATACAATTTCATTGTTAATTTTTCAATATTTAAATCAGTCTGTGAAAGTGACATAGATTTAGAGCCTTCAAGCTGAACTACTCCCTCTATAACTCAAATAAATTACATCCCTGTTTTTTATATCTTCTCCCTAAAATTTTGTTAATTATCGTGGATATGTGGAGTTTGATTGTGTGTGAAGATCAATATCTGCCTGGTCATTTCCATTCATTTAAATATCTTCAATTTGTAGATGATAATTTTCCAATCTCGTGGTAAAACAGTTTGCATAAATTGCTTCCTTTTCATGTTTCTTTGATCATTTTCCCATGAAGAGACTTGGGGTGTGTGTTTTTCCTGCTTCCATACACATGACATCATTTAACCAGTTTTTAGTCTAGTGTTCATTATTTTCTTGTTCAGATTTTTATATCATTTTAATGATGTCCATTCACCAATACATGCAGCTTCTGAACATCCTTACAATGGAATATTATCTGGTCTTCCCAAGTCTGGAGGGGGTGAATTTGGGAAATTCTATAGCCTTCCTGCTCTGAATGACCCTAGAATAGGTAAGTTTGTAGTTTTGGAAACCAGTTGATTTCAGTGTTTCTTTGTGGTTTTTTCTGGCATCTCAACTCTAAAGTATATATGAGACATAGGAAAGATTATTTGGTAATGTTTTTGGCATCATTTGTATGAACTGCATAATAATACACTCTTTTGTATTTATAATAGAACACTTACTTGATGGCATGCACTTTTGTTGTCTTACAATATCTTCAGTTTCATCTTTGATGTTTCCTGTTTAAAGTGTTCATGTCACCCTTTCTGAGATGAACTCGTCATTTTCCTTGAGTAAACTGTATCTTGTTGCAGACAAGCTTCCATATTCTATTAAGATTCTCTTAGAATCGGCAATAAGAAATTGCGACAATTTCCAAGTCACCAAGGACGATGTAGAAAAAATTATTGATTGGGAAAAATCTGCCCCGAAGCAAGTGGAGATCCCATTTAAGCCAGCCCGTGTTTTGCTACAGGTGAGATGAATAAGAGATAATCATGGTGATTGGGTAATGCTATTACAACAGCATTATCTAAAAGCTCTTTGAGTTTTATTGGTTACTTATTTTAACATTTTTTGTTCTGTCCTATAGGATTTTACTGGAGTTCCAGCTGTGGTTGACCTTGCTTCTATGCGGGAAGCTATCAAGGATCTTGATAGTAACCCAGACAAGATCAATCCTTTGGTAACTATCTTTTCCTTTGTGCAATTTTCTTCTAGCAATATGCTTGGTAACAGACCGATCAAAAAAATAAAATGCTTGGCAATAGATAGTTCTTTTAATCATATATTTGATTTATCTACAATTAGTATATATAATGTTAAAAGAAACAGGAAAGTATACAACTGTCTCTGTTCAAAACCATATTTGTGTGAACAAATGTGTATATAGGCACTTCACCGAGTGACATCCTGATGGTATTTTTCATTTGTTTTAAATGATTTTTCCAGGTTCCTGTAGACCTTGTCATCGACCATTCTGTTCAGGTTGATGTGGCCAGATCAGAAAATGCTGTGCAGGCCAACATGGACCTTGAATTTAAGAGAAACAAAGAGAGGTTTGCTTTTCTAAAATGGGGGTCCACAGCCTTCCGCAATATGCTGGTTGTTCCTCCTGGTTCTGGTATTGTCCACCAGGTATAGTTTAGCCCTCTTTTAATTTTAGTCTATGTTATAATAAATATTAGCTTGATATTCTAGATGTACCCGAATATCCTCTACTGATATATAGGATCCAGTAATATGTTCATCAACACTTGTATTTCATACCATTTGACATTAAATGCCTTGCAAATTTTCAGGTAAACCTCGAGTATCTTGGTCGTGTTGTTTTCAACACCGATGGCATTCTGTACCCTGATAGTGTGGTTGGTACTGATTCTCATACCACCATGATTGATGGACTGGGTGTTGCTGGATGGGGAGTTGGAGGAATTGAAGCTGAGGCTGCAATGCTTGGCCAGGTAACATTGTCCTTTGGTCTTCACAAAAAGTTTATTATTAGTTATCCTTTATTGATGTTATTAATTCTCCATGTTGCATATAAGCTTTACTCGTCAGTGAAAATAGTTTTCAAAATGTTTGTTTAGATATCTGAATAAGATGTATGTTGGATAGAAATGAGTCTATATTGTACCATGCTTTTGCTTGACCTCTCTCATTTTTATATGGAATTCTGGTTGCTTTCTGTGATGGTATTGTATAAACTATCAGTTCTTTATGTTGTGATTTCTTTGTCTCTTCTTATGGATGAATTTTTTGTGTTGTGATTTATTTGTCTATTTTTATGGATGGGTAGAGATAGTAGTCTATATTTATAATTGTTTATTTTGCTCTTTTCCGTTATGTATCATACTGTTTAATATCAGTGTTTTTTTATCCTTCTAATTGCTAGCCAATGAGCATGGTTCTGCCTGGTGTCGTTGGTTTTAATCTGTCTGGAAAACTGTGTGATGGGGTTACTGCAACTGATCTGGTTTTAACTGTAACCCAAATGTTGAGAAAACATGGTGTCGTTGGAAAGTTCGTTGAGTTTTATGGTAATTCTCCTCTTAACTGTCTACTTCTATATTTCTTTCACGGAGGACAAGTTATGTATTCATTCCACTTGTGTAGGTGAGGGTATGGGTAAGTTATCATTGGCCGATAGAGCTACTATTGCAAATATGTCTCCTGAGTATGGGGCAACCATGGGGTTCTTCCCAGTTGATCATGTAACACTAGAGTATCTGAAGTTGACTGGAAGAAGTGATGAAACGGTTTGTTGCAATTTCCCTATGTTTCTCATTAAAAAAAAAAAATTACCACATGTTTTTGACTTCAAGGATCGTGGTGTTTCTTTCTTTAACTTCACTAGGTAGCAATGATTGAGGCATACTTGAGGGCAAACAATATGTTCATCGACTACAATGAGGTACAAAATATACAACTTTTTGTTTGTCGTTCTTAGTTAGTGGGTAATGAGCACCATAGTTATGGTTTACTCTCTCGTACAGCCTCAACAAGAGAGGGTATACTCATCTTATCTGGAGTTGGATCTTGCTGATGTTGAGCCTTGCATTTCAGGACCTAAAAGGTATGCTTAATAAATTCTCTTTAGTTTGTGGACCGTGGTCTGATATTTTTTAACCTTCATTTGTAAAACAATGTTCTCCTTCTCCTCCTCCACCTCTTCCTCCCTCCCTCCTTCCCCCCCCCCAACCCCCAAATTCCCTTCCTCTAAATGATTTCACACGTGTAATACAGGCCTCACGATCGGGTTCCTCTGAAAGATATGAAGTCTGATTGGCATTCTTGTCTGGACAATAAAGTTGGGTTCAAGGTGAGACACACCCTTCCTTGATCTCCCCAATCTATTCATTTCAAAGCATGATTATGCATGACTATTATATTGCATGAGAAGTGCCAAAATAGGAGCACAGTGCTACTAGACTGTAGTAGTATAAACCATTATTTTTCACTTTTTTGTAGTCTTCTGTTTTAATTTTCTAGATTCATTGCAACCTACTTGTCTTTATTCATGCAGGGATTTGCTGTACCAAAGGAACAACAAGAGAAATTTGCAAAGTTTTCATTCCATGGGCAGCCTGCAGAACTCAAGCATGGAAGTGTTGTTATAGCTGCTATCACAAGTTGCACAAACACATCAAACCCAAGTGTCATGCTTGGAGCTGGTCTTGTTGCAAAGAAAGCATGTGAATTGGGGTTAGAGGTTAGTACCACAACAGTTGCTGTGCTTGTTTATTCTTATTTGTTCTTTTTAATTTAATTGTAGCTGATTGCGCTTTGATTGTAAGATTTTATGGACTACATTTTCTGATGTATAATTTGATGATTTCTGGACAGGTTAAACCATGGGTGAAAACAAGTCTTGCTCCAGGGTCTGGAGTTGTAACAAAATATTTGCTCCAGAGGTATAATGTATAATATTACTGGATATATCTTATAATCTTCTTTTCTCCTGCTTTGGGTCAGGGGATCCAATTACATTTTGGTTCATTACTAATTTTTCTCATTTGCTCTTGTAGTGGCTTGCAGAAATACTTGAATCAGCAAGGCTTTAATATCGTTGGTTATGGTTGCACAACTTGTATCGGGAATTCTGGAGATCTTGATGAATCAGTAGCATCTGTGATAACTGATAATGGTATATTTCATAAGTGTGCCCCTTTGTTTTATTGAACAAATTATTTCGTTATGCACATCACAACGTTTTTTCCTTAAATTGTGGGCCAGAATAAAAAATTATTTAATGAGTAAGTTGTTTAAAACTTTATAATAATGAATTTCTTTGAGTTCATGAGTTGATAACACACCGACAAGTTATTAACATCAACTAAGATAAACAATATGTTAAAGGTAAAAAATTATTTTGGTGGTATTCTAGGTAATTCTGCTTCTGAAAAGGTGGTATGAACATTTACCATCATACTTGGATGAAAGGAAATGATAATTCTTTTGATTAGTTGGGGTTATGGAAATTGCAGACTTCAGTGAAATAAATATTGTTTAGCAATGTGTGCGACATGACGTGCCATGACTTGTATACTTGTAGTTTTGTGTAGCCGCCTTAGACTGCTGAGAAATTTTAGTCGACAGAGATGTTGACTTTCAATTGTTCTAACCTCTATACTTGTAGTTTTGTGTAGCCGTCTTAGACTGCTGATAAATTTTAGTCGACAGAGATGTTGACTTTCAATTGTTCTAACTTCCACATCACTTTTATCGTTACACATTGCTGAATCACTTTCTTTTGATTGCCCAGACCTTGTTGCTGCTGCTGTCCTCTCTGGAAATAGGAACTTTGAGGGTCGTGTTCATCCTTTGACCAGAGCTAACTATCTCGCTTCACCTCCATTAGTTATGGCTTATGCACTTGCTGGAACGGTATTCCCCAGATTTCTAGAAGTACACTTTATATTCATGTAACCGATCATGGGCAGGCACCTGCCACATAGATTCAATTTTACATAAATTATAGTGTCTGGCCCAGATATAATTGAGTATTACTCCCTTCATTTCAAAATAAATGTTGTTTTAGAGGTTACATTTTGTTTCAAATTAAGTGTCGTTTTAGTTATTTGACCACATATTTTCCTAATTTACCCACATATATCTCTAAAAGATCTCTTAATTTTAATTTAGAATATCTTTAAGATCTATATAAGGTTGACTGAGGGTAAATATGTCAAAAATTTATAGTCCTTATTTGATACAAATTTTCTAAATATACACTTATTTTGAAACACAGAGCATTAATTAACTTTTAATATGCCGATTACCTGCAATTCTGCTATCAGATGTCAATCTCAGTTATGCTGGTATATGATATGTCACACCTCTGATGGAATATCATTTGATGCATTCTGAGGCAGATATCAAGATCTCAATTATGTTGGTTTATGATATATCACACCTCTGTTTAATTCATTTGATGCACTCTAAAGATTATGTTTAATTCTGCATTTTGGCATCTTAATTGGGTCATGGATGATGGACGACTTCATCTGAAGTATCTTCCTGAGGTTTCCTCCTGATGCTGTGTTTTCCAGGTTGACATTGATTTTGAGAAAGAGCCAATCGGAACTGGAAAAGATGGAAAAAGTGTTTATTTCAGGGATATCTGGCCTACCACTGAAGAAATTGCACAGGCAATTTTTGTTTTGCTTGTTTAGCATTTTTTATATTATATACAGATCTGACTAAATTCGAATTATACTTGCGTAGGTTGTTCAATCTAGTGTTCTTCCTGATATGTTCAAGAGTACTTATGAGGCCATTACAAAGGGAAATCAATTCTGGAATCAGCTCTCTGTTCCTTCATCAAGTCTTTATGGGTGGGACCCAAATTCAACATACATCCACAAGCCTCCATATTTCGATGGCATGACAATGGACCCACCTGGTCCCCGTGGGGCGAAGGACGCATATTGCTTGCTGTTGTTTGGAGACAGTATCACCACTGATCACATCTCTCCTGCTGGAAGTATCCACAAAGACAGTCCTGCAGCAAAGTATTTGATGGAGCGCGGTGTTGACAGAAAGGACTTCAACTCTTACGGTAGCCGTCGTGGCAATGATGAGATCATGGCTAGAGGTACCTTTGCCAATATACGAATAGTCAACAAACTGCTGAACGGAGAAGTGGGCCCGAAAACTCTTCACATTCCAACGGGGGAGAAACTATATGTTTATGATGCTGCAATGGTAAGATTCGGTGCCTCAAAATGCAACACACAACAAGGAATAAAATAGAAAAAAAAAAAGAAAAACTAAGGATATGTTTGGTTTGGGATATCAGAATCTAAATCCCATTCTACTTTGGGGTTCCAGAATCCCGTTTTTAAAAACCAAAAATGTCTTACCCTTTGCACATATCATTTTTTACTCAATCACACTCTCCACGCATTTTTTCACTTTTCAACTTCCAATGCAACACACTAATCATTGCACAGTCATTCAATCATAATAGTTACAATCAACAATAATATAATAATACAACATTACACATTTTTATACTCAATTTTTACATAAAGTTAAATCATACCCTACTTAAATCTTAGAACAAGCACATGCCATTACTATTTATCAGGACTTTGAAAACCACTAGATTTTTAAATCCAGATTTCAGAATTCACTAAATCCCCACTCAAACATACGGAATATTTTTTGGGTGGGGGTGGTAGATCTTGATAAGCTTATATTAATATTATGATTAAAGATGTCCACATAGTGAAATGCATATTTTCTCAGAGATACAAGACAGATGGGCAAGATACCATTGTTATAGCTGGAGCAGAGTATGGAAGTGGTAGTTCTCGAGACTGGGCTGCCAAGGGGCCAATGCTTCAGGTCAGTTGTGTTTGCCAATATTAGCTTGATATGTTTAAGTATGCATGTTTTATCTAGTGACATGTTTTTAAATGGACTCTTGGTGACCGACCTTGTTTAATCAAGGGTGTGAAAGCTGTGATTGCTAAAAGTTTTGAGAGGATTCACCGTAGCAACTTGGTTGGCATGGGCATTGTTCCACTCTGCTTCAAGTCTGGTGAGGACAGCGATTCACTCGGTTTGACGGGTCATGAGCGCTACACCATTGACCTTCCAGCGAAGACCAGTGATATTAGGCCTGGACAAGATATTACTGTCACAACTGATAATGGAAAATCTTTTACATGTACCCTGCGATTTGACACAGAGGTACACAGTTTTTTCTACAATTCTTTACCTCCATCATAAAAGTTAATTAGTTTCAAAGATTTAGTCTTGTGAGTAAAAATATTTTATGGTAAGTTAATTTTGGTTGATAACTAAGAGTAACACTTGGGCACACCAGGTGCAATGTGCAACTGGTGCACAATTAATAATGTTCGATATAACAACTAATACTGATTAACTAATACTCCCTCCGTCCCATTGTAATTGTCTCATTTCTTTTGGTTGTATGGTTTAAGGAATAGTATTAAAATATTAGTTGGTGGACCTTTTTGCATTTTTGTGGATGAAAAGTGAGGAGTGGTATATTAAATGGTGGGCTTTTTTGCTTTATTGGGGATAAAAATATAGGGTAGTGGAGTGTTACTTTTTTCATTTATGGAATGAGAAAGTTATAGTGGGACGTCCATAAAAGGAAAGCGAGACAATTCCAGTGGGGTAGAGGGAGTACCTTTTAGTAAAACAACTGATACAATTTTAAAATGCACTTGGGTGCACGGTGGTATTTGCCGGTAACTAAAATATATATTTCAATTTGTGGTTGAGATTGTGTACTAGATGATGACCCAAGATTAAAGATATTAATACATTGGATTTAGGTTGTGATTTGTTACATAATCAACTGTTTTTACAGGTTGAACTTGAGTACTTCAACCATGGAGGCATCCTTCAATATGTCATTCGAAATTTATCCAAGTCATGAGCAGCCAGTTACGTGGTGTATCAAATCTCCTCGTCCTGCACAACTCACCGTCTCAAAAGACGGTGAATAACGCGTTCATGAGATTCAGTGGAAGATGTGTATCAATCAATGCTTTTCTTTTCTTCATACAAGGGTTATAATTTGACTTTGATGATGGGAAACTGACCATGGTTTTAACTTCAGGACTTCCGCTGTTACATAAAAACGTCATTATCCCGTGTTTAAATTGGAGGATTTAGTTTCACTACACTGGTTTCATCTCAATATAGACGGTTTTGGCAAACTTTTATTTTATCTTGAATCCAAATTTGTTCCCCAATTTCAAATGAGATATACGAAGGGTTCACTTGGTTGGGGTAATGGAAATCTCTTTTATTGACATTGTTTGGTAGTTTTAATACACAAGTAATGAGAATAGAAGTAAGCAATTGATTACTCACTCATTCAATTCACCTCACAAGATACTCATTGTTCATTTTTTAATTAAGCAATAACAATATAATTAATAATGTTTAATGATTGATCCCTTAATGATTCTCATTGTTCATCACCATTCTCAAGTTTATACCAATACCAAGCGAAGCCTTAATTCTTTTTTTTTTTTTCCAATTCGTCTCAATTTTTATAACCAAAAGTCTATATTTTAAAATAGCCACTGTTGAGCTAAAACTCAGTCTAAAATCTACAATTTTGTTTTTAATTAAACCAGGATTCTAATTGGAATATCATTTATATTTTTTTTAATCGTGTCTTTATCTTTGCAAAGACGCATGGTCTTTAATAGTGATTCATACTTTACCGGTTAAAGCTCTGAATTTTTAGAATGAAATTTTACATGCTCCTAATGCATGATACTTCATTGTTAGAGGGCGTCTTTTGTGAGATGATGCTCCATTTTTACATTTATGTCATATTTTCTTTTAAAATATAATCATGATCATGAGTACTATAATAAATGAGATCCCTCTCATGTATTACTCTCTAATAGTACAAGTTTTTGTCATATGGTTAAGTTCTGAATTTTGAGGATGGATGTATTTTTTTAGCTGAGGAGAAATTGTAATACTAATTCAATTTTAGTATAACAGTTTATTTTTAGAACAAAAAATTGTGTGAAATAGAATTCACGATGAAATATATTTATTCAAATATCACTGTTATATATATACACCACTATCACTGTTGTGTATAAACACCACTATGTAAAAAATAAAATATTTTTTAAATAATAATAGTGTATAAATATAATAATAATAATAATATTTATACTTATACATTATAGTGGTTCACGGGTTCACAGAAGATCTACTCTAATTTTGAGATATTTGAGAATTGAGGGTGAAATTTGAGTGGAGTTGGATATTTTTTATGGTTATTTTACCGACCCCTCCCCATTTCTTCAGTGATTTATGCAGTGGTGTTTTTACTAATTTATTACAAGTTAAAGAGGTTAATTCATATATTTATCCATTTTACAGTAATAACTCAACATTAACTGTACATGATACATTTTGTGCAACTCAATTTGGTAGAACCGCATTAATCTGTTGATGCAGGAATGCTCTCAGTAAATTTGTGCTTGGAACACAATACTCTCAAGACGGTCGATGACTCTATATGCAACACACAGAATCCTCATTTAAAGACAAGTACAAACCTTCAGAAACTAAGGGTGTGTTTGCAAATTATAGTGGAGGGACAGAAGCAGTTATTTTTTAAATTACCTTATCACAATTTTAACTTCTTAGAAGTGTTTTAAACTGCGAGCAGAATTTGCAAATACACCTAAATAAATAGTACAAGAGCCCAAAATCTAAAAGACGAAAGATAAAATAATTAATTTATAGGGCAATACAGGCACATGCCGGAAGACGTCAGTTTTATTTGTAAAGTCTCGTATTTTCAAGTTCGTGTGGTAAATGTCATTTCGTCCGTTGTAATAGTTACATGAGGACAAGATATAAGCTAGGATATCTTCATGAATATGGTGACCAAGAAATTAGAGTAAGTCTTTGTACAGTTGCATGGAGAATTGCACACAATTAATATTTTTCAGTGAAAGCAACTAATATAATTTTAAAATGTACTTGAATTGCATAACACCGAGTTCTTTTTCAAGAAGCGAATCACAATAAATTCGGTATCAACTTATACATATATCTGTATGTAGTTTCAAAATGTACAACAAGAGAACCAACCAGTGACGGGGAAAATAATCTTCAAAATCTTCACTACTTCTATTTCAATTACACAAGAAAAAACATTTAAATAATGAAACTAGGCAAACTCTTGTATGTACCAGGTGCACCGTGTAACTTAAGCACATTTTTTAAACATGCAACTTGTTTTCACTGAAACGATGCACCTGCGCACAAGAGACCTACTCATGAAACTACTCAAATTCGATAAACCAAAGCACCTCCAACAAGCATACAAACCGAAGTGAGTATCAAGCAAAACATACACATAACATTTTTGTTACAAATTCCTGATGTTGACAGATTTGGTAGCAAGGGCCAATGCTTTTGCTCTTGCATCCATCATCACCCGGTCCCTCTCCGCACGCCTTTGATGTTGCCTCACATTTTTTGCTCTCTTTGGAGCTAACCGAGTATCCCTCTCTACAAACGCTAACCTAAATTTCTCAGCCACCGATAATTCATTGGCGGTTGTAACTGGTAGAAGTGAAGCCCTAGATGCATTAAACCCCGAAACAGCCCAAGTGTTTGGATCGATATCTTTGACAATTGCATCATCCAGTATAACTTGCATTAGAGCTTCTTGGGGAACTTCACTGCCCCGGAAACCCAAAAGAGACGGCTTTGGATTTACAACAATTCGTGGGCATTCAGTTGTTAACATCTCCAGTGAATCCTTGTCAACTGTTGGCTGCAACAAGATGAATCAAAGAATTAACCAAAATCCAATTTTGTGGTTCTGGGGGGTTGGGGGTTATGCAGTCCCATGCAAATCAATTTTCTCCAATATGTCCCATAACTTTAAAAAGAGTTTAACTGCATAAAAAATAACGAACTTTTCATGTTTTTTAATCCCAACATGTTTTTGTAATTCACAATTTGATACATGGATTTTTAAAATTTTGGAATTATATCATCATATGACTATTTTCTGGCAACTAAATTAATGCTGGTGTGGCAGCAGGAAGATCTTTGAAAAAATTGCAAATAAATTCACAAACT
Source organism: Stenogyne calaminthoides (assembly GCA_037126765.1). Classification (NCBI taxonomy): domain Eukaryota; kingdom Viridiplantae; phylum Streptophyta; class Magnoliopsida; order Lamiales; family Lamiaceae; genus Stenogyne; species Stenogyne calaminthoides. The sequence goes on along the minus strand of JBBCBC010000004.1, from coordinate 28,621,990 downwards.
CTTTTAATAGTTTCAATTTAGTCAAAACCTTATAATATTTTTGCAATTTCAAGCACTGTCAAGTAAACAGGACTTGTCAGAAAATAATCATGTGAATGGTGTGATAGAATTGCAACAATTTGAAAGGTCGTGTATCAATTGAGAATCTTAAAAGCATATATTGTAAAAGGTCATGCTTTATTTTTCAGTTAACCCTTTCAAAAATGCAGCAATTTTAGGCTACATTGACAATTTTTTGTTCTAGTGCGAAAATTAATAAATGATCTTTTTAATTGAAATTAATATGTTGATGTCTCATTATGTCATGTAAGCGACGTCAAGTCATTAATCTAGTTGCTACATGGAGTTCTGGCAGCTCAGTAAAAATAAACCGGGAACCTTTGTCAATTTAGTACTAAAATTGCATCATTTTAAAAGTCATCTGACTTAATTGAGAAGCCAACACTCAGTAGATATGAAACAAAATTTTGCAATTTACTCTGAGAAGCATGCATAAATAACAAGAGAAACACATACCCAAACAAGCCAGCGAAGTGATTGTGCACCGCCGGTCAACTCCACAGAATCGAGCTCCTCCCATGTATCCCCATCCACATCATTAAGGTCGGGCTTTAAGAGACCTAAGCATCTCCGAACAGTGTAGTCGCTCCTTGGGCAACCTCTGCAAGACTAACTTTGGTTCATTTCCTGTTATGAGGTTTATCCCCCATGTTAAAACCCAATAAACCGGGCCATTATGTATCATAAATATTGACAATATTATGCATTTTCAACAGACGGTGTACTAGTTTCTTTATTTAGTTACCAGCAACTATCAGAATTGTAATATATATTTCTATGCATCCAAAAGGAGAAAATGATAACAAGTTATGCAGGCCGTAGATTTCAGACAACATCAGAATATAATTCTGATTTTCATGTTCATGAAGCTTCAACATAAAAAGGGAAAACCAAGCATTTCACAGCGAAACAAAATGAGATTTCTAATGAGTTATGATTGAAGTTAGGTGCCCTTTTCTCAGGTTCCATTTTTTCTATAAAGTAGATCATTCTCCATTCCTAGTACCTGCTTTCTAAAACCTTTTCCACAAAGCAAATACTTATATGCACCAGTTGCAACTCAAGTGCATATTTAAACGTTTTTATTTGTTTTACTAAAAGGTATTAGTTGGTTTCAATGAACAATACTAGTTGTTTTCATTGAACAATATTAGTTGTGCACTAATTGCACGGTGCAACTGGTACACCCTAGAGTTACTCTTTCCACAATTCTACAACAGAAGCCCACCAAAAGTATCCCAATTAACATAAATTTGAGATGCGAAATACATTAGGTGACTCAACAACTTCTCAACACTTCCCTGTATTTGCTTCTATATGTGCCTTAACAATTCTTTACAAAATATAAAATGGAACACAGAGAACTGGAAAAACATATGCAAGAAACATTTATGATCCACTGTATACTTATTTTAACCTGCCTTATCTGTTCTTCCCCAAGTATGTAACAAACAAAAGCATCGAGATAACATAATGGGAATGAAGTATGCAAATTTAGGTGATTAGGATGAGTGTTACCCCCATCTCAATATCTCAAGTGAATGACAATGCTGAAGAAGCTTAGAGACTCCTGTCGGAGTAAGACTCATGCACCGTCTGAAATAAAAAAAAGTCCAATTAGAAAAAATAATCAAAACGAATATGATTATAACATGAAAGACACATACTAGGCCTATTCGCTCAACTGAAAGAGTGTTAACAGACATTTGTTCAATTGAAAGTCATGTGATATATACTCTTTTCCAATTGTTGACTCTGAACCCAAACTACATTACAGAGATTAACTTAAATCTACCTTATGTCCACTGCTCTAAGGTTCTTGCAGATGCTTACAAGGTGAAAAAGCCCGGAATCTGAAACATCTGAACCAGATAAATCTACTATATCCCACGAACTATCAGCTAAGGCAATTATAATTCCATCATTCAATAGCTTTCTTCTTCTGGCAATTGCAAACAATACCATCTGCATAATTGAAAATTGCACTAACATGTTAAAAACCGATTACAAGAGCTGATAGCTAGAAGCCTAGGATTGATAAGAAAAGGTGGAATTGTTGTTGAAATTCAGTTCTATTATTTTAAACAAAAAGACGAATCGAAACTAAAATACAAAAACAGATGCCTAAATCTACCTTAATATGAGGAGGGAAAGCGAGTGAAATCTCTGCCAATTCATCGATAATGTCTTCAAGATTGCTACCTACGATTCCTAAACACAAACTCAATAAGCTCGGCGTGATTTTTCCTTTCTTCGAATTCAATAATAATTCTGCAAAAACCCAAAATTTTCTTACAGCTTTTCAATTCGTAAAACCAAAACCATAAGCCCAGATCATTTTAGCATCAATTTCAACAAAACGAAGAAGATAAATAATAACATATCATGCTTACGGGATTGCAGAGGAAAAGCAATTGAATTTTGGGGCGATTTCGGATTGTTGGTGTTCTTGTTCAAGTGGAGACTGCGGAAAGATGTGGACACGATTTCAACGGAATCCCTGGCTTTTCCTTTTTCCATAAAATACGAAAAGAAAAGGTGGGAAAAACGAGATGGAAAAGCTGCTAATAAGATTTTCAGGCGAAAATTTTGGGATTTCGCCTGTTTTTCTTTCTGTTCTCGTGATTTGTTTGGCTCAGTAATTCTATTTCAGACGACTTACTTTTTGCCATTGTTTTTAAACCGGACCGGTTGTTGAATCGGATAATTAATTGGGTTATTTGGTCATTCGTTCAACCGGTTAATCGTTATGTAAAAATTGGATGACTCGGACATTGTATAATATATATAATGTATATACACATATATCATAAAATTCAACATCTTAATCAATATTGCACAAGATTATAAAATAAATGCATGTCCCATTAAATTCATTATTTTAAAATAATAAATTACTAGAATGTAGCACAGTGAAAAAAAAAATGGGTCTCTTGTGCACCGTGCATTCATGCAATTCAATGATCCATTTAAAAAAAATACTTGACTCATCGAATATATTAGACATATTCTGTGGATACATAAGTAGGAGGATTGAAGTGTTAAATCAACTGTCTGCAGTGGGTTAGACATGAGACTTTCAAAAAAAAAAAAAAAATTATTTCTAAATTAAATAAAAAAATATGAGCTTTATTCAACTTTAGTCATGTTTTATAACTTTTTAATATTTGTAAATACAATATGGAAGTTTTACAATTCAATATTTATAAATCATGTGATATCATAACTTGAAAAAGGGTATTATAATAACTGTATTAAAAATATATGTGGGTGGTAGTAATTCTATGCAAACCTAATATTATAAAGATAAAAATTTGTGTGAATTCGAATTTACCTTGAACTTGACTAGTGTGAAAATTGCTCGAAATTCTTGCTCTTTATTAGCTTAATTTGATAGGATTTCATGCATTTTTTTATATTAAATTGATTAATTGTGTTTAATTATCGAGAAATGTAGTGTTTTGTATATTTTGTAGGAAATTGAGGATTTTTTTGAGCAAAACATAAATCTATTATTTATTGAGGTCAATCGAAGAAATAAATCGAGAAATGAGTCGAAATTGAGGAGAAAAGAAGGCCCAAGTTTTCAGGCCCATTAGGCGCGGCCCATTGGCAATTAGAAAGGAGCCATAATGAATTGAAAATGGGTCCGGTTATTAACACCCCAACATTAGGAAATACGCCCACAAAAATTATGAACTAAATACTATTTCTTTCACTTTTTTCTTCAGTTTGTAGTTGGACGCCCACCGCCGTCTGCCACCAACTAGCCGCCACCGTGAAATTGATAAAAGAAAACTTTCACGTTTATGGCGAATTGCTCGCAGAAATCTGAATTTCGTACCAGCACAAACGAAATTTATGATATACACAAATAAGTCTCAGACTCTCATTAATTTTCAGGCGACCAAAAAAAATAGAGGAAAAATTAAAAGAAAGAATAATTTGGATTGGATTGGCTCCGGCTGTATATATCAATTCGCCCCACTTTCAGATTTAATGTATTATGTGGAAGAAGGCAAAGAAGTCTGTTATGGGTGGGAAGATGAGCGCGAAACTGTAAAATAAAAAACTACTTCCTACTGTACTGCGTGTGAGCTACGGGCGCGTGAGGACGGCATTGGGTGGCAGACGGCAAATGACGGTGAATGGGCGGCAGACTGCGGATGGACGGCGGCTGCTAACTCTTGAAGAAAAAAAAAGTAAGTAAGAAAAAATAGGATTTAAGATTTTTTTATTAAAGGATATAATGGGTAGTTCATATTTTTTGTAGGTGTATTACCTAATGTTGGGGGTGCTAATAACCGGACCCATTGAAAATGGTGGCCAATTGCTTATCACATCAGCCGCCAAAAACAATGGAAAAGCAATCAATGCCCCTCCTTTTTATGCATCAACGCCGAAACTGGGAAAGAAAAGCAATTGGGCCTTTATAATTTTATTATGCAGTCCATTACTTGTTAATTCAGTGGCCCAATTTGAGGAAAAAAAGGGGTAGCAGGCCGTGAGCTTAAAAAGAAAAACAGTGGGGCCAAGAGAGAATTTCTTACTTTCCAGAACACAGTTTCGACATTTTCCATTTTTTTAGAGTAACATTTTTTAACTAGAATTTGACTATTTGAGAGTCTCCATCTAAAATTCTCACATGCGGGAATTAGGAAAGAACACTAATACTAGTATTGTTAAACGGGTCGGCCCTAACCCATTAGGGCCAGCCCTACAGGGCTACGGGCCAAATGGTCTCGGGCCTTAAGCGGTTCATTTTAAACGGGCCTCTAATAGTTGAGACCTAACCCTAACCCTAGCGGGTTGCGGGCTAAACGGGCCACCTAACGGGCTCCGAAAAAAATTAAAAAAAAAATGTTCAAACATTAACATTACATAATGACAAAAATTTCGATCCAAACTGCCCCATCATCTTTAATAACAAATGTTCAAAATATAAAATTAGTTCTCATCATCTTTAATAACATAATTGAACAAAGTTCCCATGAAATTAGTTAATAATATAAAATTTGTATCATCACATTTATAAATTAATACCATAATATTAATTTATAATTATAATGATATCAGTTTCATATTATGAACAAATTTCATAATAGAATTTATAAAAATATTATATTATTATTTTATATTGGATTAACATTTTACTTATTTATTCAATTCAATAGAAATTCAAAACTGTTAAAAAATATTGAATTGGAGAGGATTAATTATTAATTGACTAAATCAAATAGAAATATTTAATTTGTAATTGATTGGCCATAATTGATTTTTGCCTTATTTAAATTTATGAAAAAACTTTAAAAAAAATTAATTAAAAAATTAGAAAATAAAAAAAAATAAAAAATTGAGTATATATAAATATAAACGGGCTAAACGGGTTGGCCCGGTTAACCCGCGGGCTAGCCCGTTTAGCCCGCGGGCTAATCGGTCCGGGCCAAAAAGGCCCGATTTTAAACGGGCCTCCCATTGCTCGGCCCTAACCCTGCTTATAATAGGTTTAAACGGGCCGGACCGTTTAGCCCGGCCCGGATTAACAATGCTAAATAATACACATTTGACCTTGGACAGCTGTTAAAATAGCCTTTAGAGAGCGGTTATAACAGTTGTCCAAGTAATAACTGTCCAAGCTCTGATAGCTGTTAAAAAACCGCTGTCCAAAAGGGTGGGCTTGGATTTTGGACAGCGGTTTTTAACCGCATTGCAAAGTTTGGCTTGGACAGCGATTTATAACCGCTGTCTAACTTTTTTTTTTTTAATAATTTCTTTTATTATGTTAGATAGACAGCGGTTATAAACAGCTGTCCAATATTTTTTTTTAATAATTAATTTATATTTTAAAAATCCTATAATAAAATCATAAACCAAAACTTATATATACATCCAATACCATAAACCATAAACCATAAACCAAAAATCAAAAATCGTACAATAAAACCATAAACCAAAATTTATACCACATATACGTCCAATACAAAAATATCAAATAAATAAACATACACATCATGAAATAAATAAACATACACATCATAAACATGTATATACGTCCAATACACCAAAAACATGAAATATATATCATCACAAATATATAATTTAATTACATGCTACCAAAAACTTCAAACAACGATCACTCAATATCGTATGAATATAAGAATCGATTGTAAAGGTACCCCGTCCAATCTTTTTTCCATTTCTCCAGTCTTTTCTTAGAGTAAGACTTGAGCTCACGTTCATAGACAAACTGCAAACAACGAATCAATCAATATAGTATGAATTTTTATTCAATCAATAATAATTTAAATAATCGATAAATTGACTTACATTGAGAGGAATGTTCATTAGAGAAGTGCGGATTATATCTTCAATAAAGCAACACACAAAATGTCCACAATGTTCATTATCTCGTTGCCTCAGAACCTGTTTGTTGGGAGATGAATTTAATAAATATATACGATTTTGATTAGATCCCAAAACCCCGAAAGTATTGATATGTTAGGGATAATCTTGATAGTTGAGTGATTCGCTTTTAGAGTATTCAGGATGATATCTGCAAAATGTATAGTCAGCAGATATAAATTAGGTTAGGATCTAAAGATTCTGAAGAACTCAAGATGTTTCAAGAAACCGGTTTCGAAGATGAAACTAAAAGTTTCAAGACTCAAGAAGAAATCGAGAATCAAGACTCAAAGCAGAAATCGAGATATCAAGACTCAAAGGTGAAATCGAGAATCAAGACTTCGCAGAAATCGAGATATCAAGACTCAAGATGAAATCGAGGAATCAAGACTCAAAGATGAAGATTCAAAGATATCGGTCAAGATATCTCGTGAAGACTCAAGACTCGAAGACGCCAAGACTCGAAGACTCAAGACTCGTAAGACTCAAGACGCAGAAGACGTAAGATCGGAGAATCAAGATCAAGAATATCAAGGAACAAGAATTATCAAGACTCAAGAACATCAATGCTCAAGATAAACCAATGTTCCGAGGCAATCAACATATCTATCCAAGGATGCAACATCGGAGAAGATCGCGATTCCTTAGAGAAATAGATATTTGCCAAGACATTCAAATGCGCATAAAAGGAACTAAGTCGAAAGTGTTGTTAAGGTTATATCAACTCGTAGTTTGTAACCAAAAAGAGTGTTGAAGGTGTCTACCTTTAACCGGAGATAAAAGTCAAAAAGAGGAGACAACATTGTACCATACCGACATCGACAAAGGATGTCGTCAAAAAATATGTCAAGTACAAAAGTTCCAGATCGCAAAAAGTGAAGACCGGCTACATGAAAGGTTATTACTAAAAAACGTGTTAGGGAGTTTAAAACCCTAAATATAGCTGTTCCTCACACACCATAAGAGGAAACTCACGGGTTATCTCCTCCAACGGATAGTTTTTCAAGAGTGACCTTGGTGTATGCCTATAAATACTTGTGACCTCTACATTGTAAGGTTACGGGAAATTTATAAGCAACTCAAGAGCTCAAACTTATTATCAAGAGAAAGTTAAAGCACTCGAAAAAACTTAGAATTTCCCAAGTGCTTTTAAATCAAGAGAGCTCATTCCACTAAACCTAGCTTGATAAGATATATCCAAAAGCTTAGTCGAGATATCCTAGCCTTTGCATTGTACTTTATTGTAAAGGATATCCCATCCTAGTTGAAACCAACCAAGAAAACCCCAAACCCTTTAGAAGGTAGTTTGAGTGTGATTGTTGGTGAGAAGAGTTGTAAAGAGTTAGTAAACTACGCGGAGTAGTCGTAAAAGCTCCAGAGGTGAAGTTAGTAAGCTACAAGAGGTAGTCCCAAAGCTTGTTTGTGTTTGAGTAAGTAAACCACGGAGGTAGTCGTAAAAACTCAAGGTCGGGTTGAGTAAGTAAACCACGTGGAGTAGTGTAAAGCTCAGGCCGAAGTTGAGTAAGTAAACTACACGAGGTAGTCGTAAAGCTCAAGGAAGTGATTAGTGAATTTCTCCAAGAGATCGAGAGAGAGTGGACGTAGGAGCTTGAGTCTCTCGAACCACTATAAATTGTTGTGTTGTTTATTGTTTTTTTATCCGCATTTTAATCGTTGATTGACTTAAATCTGAAAGCATATTTTCATTGACATTTCAATCGAATCAATCCAATCGAAGTTGCATATAATTGAATCACAACCTAATCACTATTCCATTCAAAGGAAGGTTTTCAAAGAAAGCTTAAAAACGAGTATAAACTAAAGGGCCAACCATTCCGCACATCTGAGTAGCTAGAACAGATAGTTACCAAATTGAACTTACTCTTCTGAGGGTTCCGTAAGTTAGTTATATGATCCAAGCAACTCAGGATCTCTGAAAACTCAGGACTCGGTTGGGATTATTCGAGGTTTCGAAAAGCAGCCAGATCACCTGCCTCAAGAGACTTTGACTCGAGTGATTTGTGCTTCTCAGACAAAATCTTCGTGACAACTGACCCAAGTTGACCTCAAGAAAGAAAAGTTTTAAAAACACCTAACACGCAGTATTCCCACCCATACACGTGTAAGACTCGTTTTCACCGGGACCAACAAGTGGTATCAGAGCAGTGGTTCAACTTGACCACCTACTTTTTTGACCAAAGTTTTATTTGCTAAAAATACTTGTGGTCTATCTGAACTGATCTTATTTGCTGAATTCTTAAAAGACTCAGATAAAATTGTCTTCTAAGAAACTTCTCATGTTCTCAGTGGAGAACTATGATTTGTGGAGACTGAGAATGCAGGCTCACCTGTATTCCAAACATGAACGTATGTGGAGAGTGGTCTCTGAAGGACCATTCCAATTTACTGTGGTGAATCCCAGGGGAACAGAAAATGAGAGAAACGATCCTAGAGCAGAATTTCCTAAGTCTGATGACCAACTGACTCCTGAGGAGAGAAAGTTAGTCAATCTAGACTATATAGCTAAAGACACACTATACAGTACAATTGATGATGGTGTGATGGGAATGATCTCTCACTGCAATACTGCAAAATAAATTTGGGATACACTAGCTGTAATGTGCCAAGGCGCATATCATATCAAAGAAAACAAACTTTCAGTTGCAATTGGAAAGTTTGATAGTTTTGAAATGGAAGAAGGTGAATCTATTGACAAATTGGAAGTCAGATCCACTAGTATTATGAATGATCTAAATGCACTTGGAAAGAAATATCCACAGAGAGAAGTTGCATTGAAAATTCTTAGAGGTCTTTCTAAGAAATGGGATATACATGCAGTGGTGATTGAAAACACCAAAAACATTCATTCAATGCCCTATCAACAAGTCTTCTCTCGAAATCAAGGCCTATGAGTTTGTAATTGATAAGAAATCCAAAAAGGTCGACAAAGCAAAGATGATTCATCATCTAGTAAAAATGTGGGCTTTTAAGGCCAAAGATAAAACTCAGAAAACTAGAGAGTCCGAGAACTCCCTTGCTAAGAATCAGGATGAGCTTGAGGATAAGCTAAAGATCGATGGAAAGGAGGTTTGAAAGACTTAATAGTCGATATGGAAAATACAAAAGCTATTACAGAATCACAGTACCGTAAGAAACCCCGAGGATGATCAAGTGAGAAGAAGAAGGACTCAAAAGTCGAGGGATCTTCATCCAAAAAGAAGGACTCCAAGTCCAAAGAAGAAAGTGATCAGGATGTTGATGCCAACAGATGCTACAATTGCTAAAAAGAAAGGTCACTTCCAAAGATGATTGTCCCAGATCCGAAAAGCTAAGGAGAGAAGAGAAAGGCAACCTAAAAGAGACAAGAAGTTTTCTATCAAAAAGGCCATGGTTGCGTAATAAGAACATTCTCGAGGAGGGATCTAGCTCTTCGGGATGAGATATTCCTGCACAAAGGAAAGTGATGACATTTGTCTGATGGCCATTGAGGAGGTAAACCCTTCTCTCTCTGTTGTTGCTCCTACACTAGCACAAGAGTTGTCAAGTTCAACTGTAAACAGTCAATTTGACCTGATTGATTCTTTTGAGAATCTAATGAAGGACTATGTTTTTTTACAAGAACTCGCTAAATGAAACTCAAGAAAGAATAAAGGAATCAAGGTCGAAAAATTTAAAATGGAAAGACTCTAGCAAAACCGAGATCACTTTCAATTAATGGGAGCTAACGATGAACCGGATGTTCTGAAAGTACAACTCTCAGAGAAAGATAAGTTGATAGTGACCCTAACTGAAAAGCTAGAGAAATCCACTAAAGAGATTCAGCTGATCAGAACTAAGTTCAATGACCTCTCTGAGAAGCATGAAACTCTACAATCAGGTAATCGTGGAGGATCTGCATCTAAAGTAATAGATGAAATTCAGAGTTACCAGAGAGATCCGCCACTATAAAAACTGGATTGGGATACATTCCAAGGGGAACCTCACAAGGTCATCGAATCTCGATCAAGTAGCAAGAAGATAATCTTTTGTAAAACCAAGGGCACCTACACTTCAAAATCAAGAAATGCCCAAGGTTGTAGACAAGGAAAAGGACTCATGGTTTCAAAGAAATGAATGATCGTAGGAAAGCCCAAACCTCGGTGAAGGCTAGAAAACCCGAGCACTCAATTGGAAAATTTCGTGCAAGTACTTCAAAGCCTCAGCTAAGAATGCAAACCCGAAAGGATCTCAGACCGAACCATCGGAGGAATCTCTCGAAGAGAAACACTCAACAGAGATATTCTCAATCGAAGAGACCAAGTCCTCAAGATAATCGAAGACCCAAATTTCAAAGATGCATAACCCGAACTCCACTTGCCTAAGGGTAAAGGTTATCCAACCCGAGTCAACAAAGATTTAGACCGATCAAGACAGAAGCCAAAGCAAATGAACAAAAGGCCCGAACCAAAGAAAAATTCAAAAGCCCATGTTCATGCTAAGGCTAGCACTCATATACAAAAGAAACCGCTAAGGCAATAAAAGAGTAGTGAATGTGTATGTTGATGTTTATGGAAGACAAATTAGCCACTCTAAAGTGATTAGAGTTGTCAGCGATTTGGATTCCGAAGGTACAAATTTAACCTTGTAGGACCCTATACAAATTGGGTACCTAAAAATTGATCTGCTTTTTTCGGTGAGGAAAACAAGGGCACTGAGCTGATTAAAGATCACATAGCACTGATGAGCAGAGATGAAAAAGCCCCTGATGTATGGTATCTTGACAGTGGATGTTCAAGACATATGACAGGATTCAAGAAGATACTCAGTGACTATGTTGAACAAAGAGGCCCTCATATCACTTTTGGAGATAACTCCAAGGGACAGACTGAAGGATATGGAACTTTGGAAATCGACTCTATTCATATCCATGGTGTTTCATATGTATTCAGATTGAAGCATAACTTGCTTTCAATAAGCCAATTCTGTGATAAAGGTTTTAATGTTGAGTTCTCTAAGAACTTATGTTATGTGAAAGATGATACAACACATAAAATATTACTGACTGGTACTAGAAAAGGAAATGTGTATCTTGCTGATTGGAGTTCAACTCCTAAAGATACATGTTTGGTTGCTAAAAGTTCCATAGATACCAGTTGGTTATGGCATAAAAGAATGAATCACCTGAATTTCAAAACCCTGAACAAGCTTGCAAGATTAGCTCTTGTGAGAGGGTTGCCTAATGAAGTGTTCAGTAAGGAACATATTTGTGATGCGTGCCAGAAAGGAAAACAAGTTAGAGCATCATTTAAAAGCAAAGTAGATGTTTCTACTGAAAGAATACTTCAGTTATTGCATATGGATCTCTTTGGTCCAATAACTCCAAAGAAGCACTAATGGCAGGAAATACACACTAGTAGTAGTTGATGACTACTCAAGATATATTTTGGGTCATATTCTTACTCAAGAAGAAAGAGACTCTGGATAAAGTCGCTGAATCATCGGAAAAGGCTCAAGATTGAGAAAAAAATCGAGTGTGGTCAAAATCGATCCCGATAAGGAACCAATTCATAAATCATATCATATCTGATTATTGTGCAGCAAATGGAATTACTCATGACACATCAGCTGGAAGGACCCCTCAACAAAATGGTGTTGCTGAAAGAAGGAACAGGACTCTAAAAGAAGCTGCAAGGACAATGATAGTCGGGTCGATATTCCTAAAAGGTTTTAAATGAAGTCGCCAACACCGCATGCTACTCTCGAAACAGATCCATCTTGACCAAGAGTCAAGGCAAAACACCTTATGAGCTTTGGAATGAAAGGAAGCCTCTTGTTTTTTTCTTTTCGTGTGTTTGGTTCAAGTGTTTCATACACAATAATGGTAAAGATCGATTGAAAACATTTGATAGTAAAGTCGATGAAGGAATATTCTTAGGATATTTCAAGTCAAGAAACTTTCAGAGTTTACAAACTGTAGGACTCTTATTGTGGAGGAAACACCTCATGTTGTTTTTTGATGAATCTACTTGTGTTCGTAAGAAACAGAACATGATGCAGATTTAACCGACCAAGAGGATCACCAGATTAAGCCCGAAAAAGAATGACAAATCATCCATCGAACTCGAAAAAGAAGAAGTCACCACTATCTATGATTGGAGTGACTCAGACTCGAGATAAAGAAGTTCGAGGATAAAACTCGTGGATGGTGAGACTCAGAAAGCCAACACACCAAAGGTGACTAATCCGAACAAACACCGCCTCGGACTTAGGTATGTGATGCCAATGAAGATGTGGTCACGGTGAGGCAAATTTGAATCTATCAACCAAAGGGGGAACAAATGTCTCGATAATGTTCAATAGAATTTCCCCGAGGAAGATGATTCCCTTTCTCCTTTTTCTCGTTGTTCCTCGAAGTTTATTGAATTAATCGAACCTAACATTTCAAATGTTGAGGATATGTGTTGAAGGGGGACATCTAGAAGGAAATGGTTAGGTAGTCATCCTACAAGTCGATTGTGGGTGATCTAATCAAGGTGTTAAAACAAGAAGGTTCCATGGTGAGAGTGCACTATTCTCATTGCTTCCTATTCGAGAAAGAGCTCACCGAGATTGGTGAAGCTCTACAAGATTCTCATTGGATTCTTGCTTATGCAAGATGAAAGTGAATCAATTCTCAAGAAATGAAGTATGGGAGCTAGTAGATAGACATGAAAGGCACAATGTCATTGGAACCAAGTGGGTTTTTAAGAATAAAAGAGATGAAAACAACAACATTGTAAGAAACAAGGCAAGGCTAGTTCAAGACAAGGTTATTCCCAAGAAGAAGGCTTGGATTATGATGAAACCTTTGCACCTGTTGCAAAAGACTAGAAGCCATCGATTGTTTCTTGCATATACGCTGCCCACATGAAGTTCACATACCATCAAATGGATGTGAAAAGTGCATTTGTGAGCTCGGTGCTTAAAGAAGAGGTTTATGTGGAACAACCTCCCGGTTTCAAACAGAATGACCAAGTTTTGTGCTCGTAAAAGCTTTGTATGGTCTTAAGCAAAGCACCTGTGAGCATGGTATGATACTCTTTTCGTTTTCATCGACCATGGTTTTGTCAAAGGAATCGCTGTTGATAGAACTCGTTCGGGATAGAAGATGGGGAAGAAGATATCTTATGGTTCGGGATATATGTTGATGATATCATTTTTGGATCTCCAAACCATCACCGTGGTGAAAAGTTTTCAACACCGATGAAAGGCAAGTTTGAGATGTCAATGATGGGAGAGATGAATTTCTTTTCTAGGTCTTCAAGTGAAACAATCAAAGGAAGGAATATTCATCAATCGTGCAAAGTACACCGTAGATCCGATTGCCAAATATGGTGTATGGGGATTGCAATGCGGTTAGGATTCCTATGAATACTAACTACAAGATGGATCCCGATTCAAGGCAAATCGCTGAGTCATACCGATTATAGAGGAATCATTGGATCATTGCTCTATATCTCAAGCAAGTAGGCCGGATATAACATTTGTTTGTTGGGATATGTGCAAGATACCAAGCTAATCCTAAGGCTAGTCACATGGGAGTTTCGCAAAAAAAGATTCAAGTATCTTAAGGGCACAAATGAATAGAGGATTATGGTATCCAAACCGATGATAACCTTGAATTAACCGGGTTACTCGGATGTCGATTATGGAGGTTGCTTAATCGATTGACAGGAAGTCCACCATTGGAACTTGTCAATTTCTAGGAAGTAAGTCGATATCTTGGTTTCGAAAAAAAACAGGACCTCGATGCAACCAAAGGTCGAAGATTATCAAGTTGGATACATGGTCGCAGGAAGTCCAGCGGTTTTCGATTCTTTGGCCGCACAACAATTAAGGGATTATAAAGTTGTAGCCAATGAAGTACCAATATTTTGTGACAATAATAGTGCCATTGCTATTTCACAAAATCCCAGATTGCACACCGATGCAAGCATGTGGATATCGACATCACTTCATCGTGAGATCATGTCGAGAAAAAGGACATAAGGATGGAGAAAATTCATACCGATAGCAGAGAAATGATATCTTGACTAAACCTTTGGCTAGATCAAGATTTCGTGAACTTTCAATTGAATTAGGGATGTTGGATCCAGTGTATAGAGTAAAAATCAAAAATTGAAGGTTTTCGGATGCATGAAGTTTTTCGTAATTCTACCGAGAAACTCGGGATAAAATGGAAATACCGAATCGAGTCTCGTGAAACTCAGATTCATCAAGGTCAAGATTTCAGTGTTATATCGAACCCATTCAAGACTTCAAGATCACATCGACATTTTATCAAGGTCAATACCAAGAAGACCGATAGAGGAAAATTAGTCTGAAGAAGTAATGACTCATGCGACTCATTTATTTCTTAAGTGAAGCTCAGTAATCATTTGCAATAAATACAAAACACCTAAGGAATGTTTTTGGGCGGGATCTTTTGAAATTCGAAGAAGGTCAACAAATATTTAATGCTCGTTACATTAATGACCAATGAGGATATATTGGCGGCTTACTTTTTTGGGAACCGACCTTCAAGATACCCGATTAATCCATGATTAATCTCAACCGTTGCTTTTCACCTAACCTACGCGAATTCCCACGATCTCGAAACTATATATTCCTCAAGAAGCCATTCAAACCAAATTTTATCAAACCCTTCGTTCCCAAAATCCTCTGCAAGAAAATCCCATTTTCCCAGAAAACCTAAACCCTAAATCTTTAATCTCTCAAATGGCTCCTACCGTTTTTGACAAATTAGTCGAAACCAATAAACTTTGGTATGAGTTCGTTGTCTCGCTCGATAGCACAACCAACTCTAAACCAGAAGAGGAGGCTCTCCATTTGATCAGTTTGGCCAAGCTCACCAATCTCGTCGCAAACCAACCGGACCAAGAATACGCGAAAGAGGTAATCGAGTTCATCTGTAATATGAAAATAGATGAAGATGATGGTATACATTCCGAGATTACTGTATCACATTTAGAACACTCGTCTAAATACATCGACTTTGAAAGGGAATTGTATATAATTCTGAAGAATTTAAACGATGTTTTTGAGCTTTGTGATAGAGGAGAGGATCCTGCTGTGTATATGTTGGGTAGAGAGCAGGAGTTTTTAGATAGGATTGCTGAGAATCCTGTAAAATTCGAGGCTACACTGCATAAGAGGCATTTGAAGCCACAATATAGAGTTTTGTTGGATATTGTGAGCAAATGCATCATGAGTCATTCGGGAGTTTTGAGCGCATTAGTACCTCAAGTCCGATTAATGGCGGCGATCGAGGTTTTCACCCACCACCGACTTCAACCGCCTCGATTCTTGATTCGGGGATGGTGAGTGAGCAAGCCAAGGTCGTAAAAAGGGAGAAGGATGGGGCAATATCTATAAAAGGCAAGATCCACCATGCCACCAAAATTGCATTTATTTTGGAGATGTGCAGAGAGGAGGAGGACATCTTCGCCAATTCGACCCCATTTCCCAAGTCCAAAGTGATGTTCAAGCCCATTGCTACGAAGAGGACTATTAAGGGAAAGAAAGAGAAGAAAGTTGAATCACCAATTGCGGCTGCTAAAAAAGAAACCCAACAAACCAGGGGGAAGGTTTTGTTGGAGGCCAAGAAGGAGCAGGGTGAGAAGTTGAAGAAGCAGAAAACCCTCGCTCCGAAGCGCAAAAGGATGGTGGTTCTCACTGATGAAGATGAAGAGAGTGAGATCGAGGAGATTCAAACTGAGAGCCAAGTCGCCGTAAATCGCCTCTTACTCAGATTGCTCAAAGCAATCTCAAAGGCACAGGATCAAACTGAGGAGCATGTCTTCTCTGAGGTTCTTGAGACTTCGCTTAGCTCAGATAAATTTTCTCAGGAAATTTTTCAAGGACCTCAGACCTCAGAAAATGTTCAGATTCCATCTGAGGATGTGGCGGCTCAGACCACAGAAGATGCTCAGATTCCTGCTGAGGAAGTGCCCGTTCAGTTCTCAGAGCAAACCGAAAATCCCACTAAGGAGGCACCTGCTCAGACCTCAGAGCCAAGCCAGATTCAAACTGAGGAGCAGCCTGCCCAAACCTCAGAGTTTGCTGAGCCTCAGGAGCAAGTGAATTTTGATGAGCTCCTGAATGAGCTCTTAGTAGATCTTTCAGCAGATTTTCCAACTGAACCTGAGAGCCCGATGCTCAAGAAAGGTGAAGCTGAAGAAACCGAGTGGAGGAGCAAGGGGGAACGGTTCATCCTTGACCGCTACCCCCGAGCTCAAACCATACCCTGATCTGCAAGATATCTTCTTCAAATTAAGGTCGACGGTTTTCATCCTCAATCAGACTCTTCCGGAGATGCTTAACATTGCTGCATTCAGAGGGGAAGACTGGTGGAATGAGGAGACAGTCTTCCTAACTAAATTCTCAGGATTCAGAAAGACAAAGCTCAGGATGAAAATTTCCGATTTTGATGAGCTAGTTCGTAAGAAGATCGCCGAGAGGAGAGAGCCATCAAGTTGGTGCCCTAGCAGAAGAGAGACAAATCTCAAGATGGGGACCAACAGGAGATGCCGAGGATCGATCCCGGATGGAGAAGGAAACTCTTTTGGCCGATCAACCCGAAATCATTCAACCTCGGGATCGAAGCACTTAGCACTCTTCGGATCGAGGCTGCCAAAGTTAGAGATCGGAGCTCAAGATGAAGCCGATGCTCAAAAGAGCAGATGAACCCTCAAAAGTTGTGTCTCAACCTTAGATGATCAAACAAAGATGAAGGTGCAAAATGTTCCCGAGATCGACCTCACTCCCTTGGTGGAGAAGTTTTGAGAAGGTTGAGCCAATGATGAACAAGATCACTCAGATGGAAGAGACATTGGCCAACCAATCTCGGAGGAAGATGGAGAATTTGAGTTCATCTTTAACGTGCAACTTCAAGACACTCGACCTCAAAGATGACCTCCATGGAAGACAAGCCGAATGAGAAGTCGGAGGAGTCAAGGTCGAGAAAGTGCCGAACTTAAATGTAGCACCGTGGAGAGAACCGAAGTTTCTAGAGGTGAAATTGGCAGAGAGAAGAACGGAAGTATCGATCAAGTCTCATTGCTGAGGAAATGAGCTCAATGCTCATGACCAAGATGACAGAGATGTTTAAAGATGCTCTCTCTGGCCAGTTTGCCCATCTTTCTGAAGAATTCTCTATGGCAAAGAACCACCTCAGGAGGCTAGAAGATGAACATGATCAGTTAGCAGGAGAGGTGCGTTGTGTAAGCAAAGAGCAATACCATATGGACACAAAGACTTTTCTAGACTTCTACCAAATTACTAAGTGCCAAGAAGGGGGAAAGGCAAGGTGAAGACCTCAAGGAAGTTATTGGCACATACTTTGGAGAAAAGGCGCAAAAGGAAGCTGAAATGAATATCCTATCTAAAGCCTTGAAGGAAGTTGAAGCTACTGACAAGATGAAGTTCAGTAAGGTGGAGAAGCCGATCTACACTCAGGTTTCTGAGGAAACCATGCTTGATGTTGCAAGAGAGAAACTGAGTGATAGCTCTAAGGTTGGAACAAGCCAGCCGCTTTGAATCGCTTATGAAGAGGAAAGCCTTGGGCATTGTTGAACCCGAGCAAAAAGCGTATAAGGCTTCTAAGCCAAAGTCAAAGAAAGTTGGTTGAAGAATTAGAAGAGTCTGCAGGTCAACCTCAGAGAAAAGTCTTCAACACAAGGAATGCTCTGAAGACACTCCAGATAGAACAAGCAAAGAAAGCTGCTGCTTCGGTCTCAGGCGTGCCTGTAATCAGGAAGAAGAGTGAAGAAGAGCAGAAACGAAGGAGTGGATACAAAAAGTTTGCGAGCAAACGGAGAGAGACATCAAAAGCACAGAAATGGCCACACGTTGACAAATGGATGTCCATCCAATTCAACGATAGTTGGGAAGAGGTCAAGAGAACCTTCTGGTTCTACTATGTTGTGCTCAGGGAATGGAAAGGGGAAAGCTCAGATCCAAATGAAGCATTTATCGAATATCTCCTAACCTTCTATCCTAAATATCTCCAAAGCTGGATAAACCTTGCGGATGAAGGAAAAGTGCAGATAGTAGCCCCCGATCCATATACCTACCTTCCTCCAAGACTTGGTAATGGCTTGGTGAATGAAAAAGCCATTACTCAAGAAATATCTCAAAGATGTCGCACGCTTAGGTCGACGACAGGAACAATCCGGATATCATCAAGGAAAGAAATGCAATCAAGAAGAGGTATTTGGAATGTTCAACTGGAGGTGGTGGGCCGATGAAATTGAAGAAGATGCAAACTGAAGAGCAGAAGACTGAAGAGCCAAATCTGAAGACTGAAGACTGGAGACTTACCTGAAGACACTTGTAACTTTTCTATTTTTTTTGTCTTTTATTTTTGTTCTGATAAGATTCATTGTAACCTGTAACAGACTACCTATCATCAATGAAAACTTATCATTTATGCTCAAAAGATAATATCTCATTATCTTATTTACATGTCTTTTACTTTTGATATGCTGAATGATGTCTCTGAATTAATTGTTTATGGGAAATTGTTTATTAAGTATTTGGTGATGAATCCTTTGAGAGATTCATTACTGAAGAAATTGTTGAATGATTAATTGTTGGGAGATTCTCAGAAATTGTTGGGAGATTCTCTGTTCAGGAAATTATTGGAGACATAACCAATCTTGTAATAGGATAAACTGAAACCTGAGTTTAGGTTATATGTTTATAACAAGATAAATTTTGGCATCATCAAAAAGGGGGAAATTGTTGGGAGATGAATTTAATAAAGATATATGATTTTGATTAGATCCCAAAACCCCTGAGTATGACATGTTCAGGATAATCTTGATAGTTGAGTCGATTCGCTTTTTAGAGTATTCTGGATGATATCTCCAAAATGTATAGTCAGCAGATATAGGTCAAGGTTAGGATCTAAAGATTCTGAAGAATTCAGTATGTTTATGAAGAAACTGAAGTTTCAAAGATGAAACTAAAAGCCAAGACTCAAGAAGAAATCGAGAATCAAGACTCAAGCAGAAATCGAGATATCAAGACTCAAGCAGAAATCGAGAATCAAGACTCAAACAGGAAATCGAGATATCAAGACTCAAAGATGAAATCGAGGAATCAAGACTCAAAGATGACGATTCAAGATATCGGGCCAAGATATCTGCGGAAGACTCAAGACTCGTAAGACGCCAAGACTCGAAGACTCAAGACTCGTAAGACGATGATGCGTAAGATGTAAGATCAAGAATCAAGATCAAG
This sequence comes from Stenogyne calaminthoides, assembly GCA_037126765.1. NCBI lineage: Eukaryota > Viridiplantae > Streptophyta > Magnoliopsida > Lamiales > Lamiaceae > Stenogyne > Stenogyne calaminthoides. The sequence goes on along the minus strand of JBBCBC010000004.1, from coordinate 28,602,265 downwards.
AATATCAAGGCACAATAATTATCAAGACTCAAGAATGTAATCAATGCTCAAGATAAACCTAAATGTTCCGAGGCACCGAACATATCTATCCAAGGATGCAACATCGGAAGATCGCGATTCCTTAGAGAAATAGATATTTGCCAAGACATTCAAATGCAGCATAAAAGGAACTAAGTCGAGTGTTGTTAAGGTTATATCAACTCGTAGTTTGTAACCAAAAGAGCTGCTTGAAGGTGTCTACCTTTAACCGGAGACAAAAGTCCAAAAGAGGAGACAACATCGCATGCATACCGACAATCGACAAAGGATGTGTCAAAAAAAAAAGATGTCAGAAGTACAAAAGTTCCAGACTGCAAAAAGTGAAGACCGGCTACATGAAAGGCTATTGCTTAAAACGTGTTAGGGAGTTTAAAACCCTAAATATAGTCGTTCCTCACACACCATAAGAGGAAACTCACGAAGTTATCTCCTCCAACGGATAGTTTTTCAAGAGTGACCTTGGTGTATGCCTATAAATACTTGTGACCCTCTACATTGTAAGGTTACGGGAAATTTATAAGCAACTCAAGAGCTCAAGCTTATTATCGCAAAGTTAAAGCACTCGAAAAACTTAGAATTTCCCAAGTGCTTTTAAATCAAAGAGAGCTCATTCCACTAAGCCTAGCTTGATAAGATATATCCGAAGCTTAGTCGAGATATCCTAGCCTTTGCATTGTACTTTATTGTAAAGGATATCTCATCCTAGTTGGAAACCAACCAAGAAACCCCAAACCCTTTAGAAGGTAGTTTGAGTGTGATTGTTGGTGAGAAGAGTTGTAAAGAAATAGTAAACTACACGAAGTAATCAGAAAGATCTAGAGGTGAAGTTAGTAAGCTACAGAGGTAGTCTGAAAGCTTGTTTGTGTTTGAGTAAGTAAACTACGGAGGTAGTCAGAAAACTCAAGGTCGGGTTGAGTAAGTAAACCACGTGGAGTAGTCGTAAAGCTCGGGCCGAAGTTGAGTAAGTAAACCACGCGAGGTAGTCGTAAAGCTCAAGGAAGTGATTAGTGAATTTCTCTCAAGAGATCGAGAGAGAGTGGACGAGGGAGCTTGAGTCTCGAACCACTATAAATTGTCAGGTTGTTTATCGCTTTTTTATCCAGGCTTAATTGTTGCATCGACTTAAATCAAAGCATATTTTCATCGACATTTCGGGGTTGGAATCAATCCAATCGGAAGTTGCATATAATTGAATCACAACCTAATCACTATTCCATTCAAAGGAAGGTTTTCAAAGAAAGCTTAAAAACGAAAGTATAAACTAAAGGGCCAACCATTTCGCACATCCGAGTAGCTAGAACAGATAGTTACCAAACTGAACTTACTCTTCTGAGGGTTCAGTAAGTTAGTTATCTGATCCAAGCAACTCAGGATCTCTGAAAACTCGGGACTCAGTTGGGATTATCTAAGGTTTCTGAAAGCAGCTCAGGATCACTGTCTCAGTAGACTTTGACTCAGAGTGATTTGTGCTTCTCAGGACCAAATCTTCAGGACAACCTGACCCAAGCTGACCTCAGTAAAAGAAAAGTTTTAAAAATACTGAACACGTGTATTCCCCCCCATACACGTGTAAGACTCGTTTGCACCGGGACCAACACTGTTGATTAGCAATTATAATCACGTATTACAATTATGATTTATTTCTATTAATTTGATAATTTACTAAATTAAATTTTCCTTAATGTTAATCCAATCCAGTTCACTTTATTTAACTTAGATCTTGAACCTTGACTTAGAAGGCGACTCCGATACATCGTCATCACACTATTATTATTATAATTAAAAAATAAAAATAGATTAAATATGCATAATTTTAAAAGTAAAACAAATCATTATATAGAATATTAAAAATGAACTTACGCTTTCATATATGAAACGAGATCAGGGCGATTTGAAATTACTCCATCATGAGCTGGATCCATAAAATACACACTTAATGTATTCATGTTTATGGCGATCAGCACCTAATGGTTCCTATATTATATTGAGAATATTAAAATTAACTGCAAATTTAGCATATATATGTGCAAATATTATAAACATGAATATAAATTTTAACGAAATGTTTATTGCACTCACCCCACATTTGTTGGCCAAAAAATGAGATGATCGCTCCCAGTTTGATTCAGCATATGATTAACTAACTCATCCATGGTATGTACCCTATCACCCATTATGTAAGACACTTGGGGGGAGACGAAGGAATACATTCCACTTGCTCGGGCATCTCTGGAGAGATATACCTCACCCAAATATCTTTAACCAACATATATACACTAATTAATATTTAAAAACAAAATTAAATTATACAGAAAGTGAATATTGAGAATTAGTAAACATATACCTGAGGTAAAGGGCTATGGTGGTTGCACTCAGCCACTCGTCATTCAAAACTTCACGCACATGTTCCTCACCGATGAATTCTTGGAAAGTATTCTGATGAAAGTGAGCAATCATGGGAACTGTGACGGTCTCGAAAGCATTAGACGATACCATCCGGTGCACCCTAGACTGTACATAATCATCGTGATCTAAGTCTCCAAGCATGGGATAACCAAGTCTGCGCGCAGTGGAGTCCCTCGTTCTCCCCATCTGACTGTCTACGACACCCCTCGATTTCTCTTTAGCCTTTTGTGGTGATTTCTTCTGAGGCATTTGTGGTGTCGGCAGATTCTACAATCAATTTGCAATATTATTTAGAACCACAAATAAGATAATGAACTTTAATAACATATATTTTACCTTCATGGTGCTAGAGACCAAGTTGCTCGGTCATTCGATGAAGTGTCCGACCGCTGTTCCGACTGTGACGGCTTCATCGATTGGTTTTGGCACCGCTGAATCCTCTTGTCTGGCTACGGTACATTGAGTGTGACCCTCACGAAACCAGGAGTGATGGGATGACCATGAATCATTCCATGGGAGCTGTGCAACGTTCCTGTGGCCACCAACCGATCGGGATCCTCCAAATAAAGGTAGCAAAAGGTCGGTGGTTGTTCGAATAAGATATTTAGTTAGAAAATTTTAATACACTAGTCTTTAATTAAAACAAATGCGAGACATGCACATCTGATACCGGAGAGACGTTTTGAAATGCCTCAATAAAGTCGTCCCTAGGGTTAGCCGAAAACATAGCATTAGCGACACTATGTTCACAACTTGCTCCACTCGACGACATTCCGTGACTCGATCTTCTCTCGGACCTCAAATGTTCCACATCTTTAGTCAACTTGGCAACCTGTTCCGAAAGTATACCCACCATATTCATGGCTTGAAGACCAGGTGTCATCGCTAATGATGTCTTCATCACGCCATATCCGACACTCCGTAAGCGGCCGGGATGCTCCTAGCGACCTATAGCCCGTCCAAACAGATCATCAGGGCCGATAATGCGGATGTCGTCAGGCGTCATGGTCTGAGATAGACGCTCCTGAATCACAAAAACAAAATATTATTATTTAATTATTTGTTTAGAAATAATATTTTGTAATTGAAAGATAAATTAATGGATAGATTACCGCTTCTTCGATGATACGCTGTGCACTGGAATCGTGAATTTTCCCCGTCTCGAGCCTTTCGGGTAGTCTGAAATAAGTCAAAACGGGTAACAATAGGCTCACTCTCTCCAGCTTTCCTTCTTTCTTCTTTCTACGATAGTGATGAATGTGTCCCTTTATTAGATATATTAAAAGTGAATATATAAAAAAAAAATTAAAAGTTAGGATTTTGATCTCACCATATCTTCTCTTATTCATGCATAACCTTTGTTCGATCCACGATATCTCGCCTCCATCGACTTGGCTTGCTCGCGATTTTTATTACTTCGATTCTACAGTGTAATTAGAAATTGAGGAAATAACATTGATCAATTTTACCTGGAAATCATCCTCCATAGCTCTACTCACAAACTCCTCCCAGTATGGAGCCACCATAGGGCTATTCTGATAAGCCGGAGGCGGACTAGCCGAGTAAAGACCAGTTTTGGATCTCGTGTGTTACTTCTCGGTAGAGCCCAAAAAATTCTTGGCCATTACTCCACATTTAACAATATTTGCTTCTTCTTTGTGTGGTCAAGGCCTCTGAATGTAGTATATACGCTTATAACATAATAATTTAGTAAATTTAGTAATCATACAAAACTTTCAATAAACATATAATTAACATACCGAAAGTTCATCCCATAATCTTTCCTTCAAAGGAGTCAGTTTGGGGCTACGCCAGTCCTTGGTTGACAACACGATAGGGATCACGCTCCTGACTGCACCTCCAAGGTAGAAGGACATAGACTCACTCTCTTTTCCTATTGTCTGCCCAAACTCATTGAATGATAACTGCAATAACATAGTATTTAATTAGGTTCAACGATCAATCAATATAATTATCGATTTCAAACTGTTCAATTATAATAAAATTACCTGAAGTGTTTTCCCCTTCCCACGAGCTCTCTTAATAGAAGACATCGTGACTATACCCCGAGTGCGCTTCTCCCCGGAGCTGCTAGTGGTGGTGGGAGCATCAGTGTCACCCTCTCTCAAGTCATCAGGATGTTGTCGATCATATGCACCATGATCATATGCGCCATGATCTCCATCAGAATATCCATCATCATCTCCATCATCTCCGGGATATGGCAAACGAGACATGATCCTGTAAAGCAGAAGAAACAACATTTAATAAACAAAAAACAAACAATATTCAATAAAGCAGAAGAAACAACATTTAATAAAGCAGAAGAAACAACATTTAATAAAGCAGAAGAAACAACATTCAATAAAGTCGTACATTTCTTTTTAGCACTTGTTTTTCTTTTTCATTTTTTTGGTTGATTTTTCTCGTTCATGACCATAAATGTTAACAAGATCCGGATTGCCATATTCATCCTCATCTATAATTATTCTCTGGCATGGGCGTGGATTTGCAGGATCATCGAAAGATGGTACAAAATGAGTGAAGTTCTAAAAAGGATCATCAATTGTGTCAACATCTTCATCGACATGGTCGCTGATCTGGAAACTATTGTTAAATTTGTTTGACATAACCACAATGGACCATTTCTTATTAACTGGGTCGGGGACATAGAAAATTTGTTGACCTTGGCTGACCATTATGTAAGGGTCATCTCTGTATGCCACATTCTTCAAATCAAAGCGTACAAACCCATAACTTTCAACTTGGACCCCGTTAGGGATCCTCACTCAACTACACTCAAAGATTGGTTGACGGTGAACAACATAGTCGAGTTCCCAAATGTTGACAGTCTGTCCAAAGTAAGTAGTATTTGATTGATCCTCTGCAGTTGCAGTAATGGACACTCCACTATTCTGCATTGTACTTGTGGCATCATGATATCTAGTATAGAATGTGTATCTATTGCTAAGATAACACTTGTATGAATACACATGTCTATCAGGCATTCTGGATAACCACTTAACTCTTTCATTCACTGATTCTTTATCCTGTGACAACATATTTGCTACATAACCATTGAACCAGTCAACAAACGTACAATTGTGTTCAACTTCAATCCATGATCTATCTCTGGTGGGATTTCTCTCAGCAAGTGATTGCATATGCAGGTCAATAAAAGGAAACACGTCGACCGTGTTGTGAAGTACGCACAAGTGCATCCATGCTAGTTCCTCCATACTAACACTTACAAGTTGATCACTAGTAATGCCTTCACCATCCATCCTATTGGTGTACCGGGTAACTGGAAGTCCAATTGCATCGACATTCGGAATAAATTCGCACAAGACTTTGAACGCTTCTTCTACTAAATAGCGTTACGCAATGCATCCCTCCTACCGACATATTCATCACATATCCTTTGAGCACTTTCATATATATCTCTACATCATACATCCATCGTGATACGAGTAGGACCACACATCCTTGTCTCGTGTACCAAATGAACTGTTAGGTGAACCATTATATCAAAAAATGATGGAGGGAAATACATCTCAAGCTCACAGAGCGTCCCCCACAATTTACCTCGAAAACCAAGCAATTTTCTAGGATCTATGACCTTGCTACTCATTGCCTTGAAGAACCAACATAACTTTGTTATGGTTATGCACACATTTTCAGGCAAGATAGAACGTATTGCAATGGGCAAGAAAGTCTCCATGATGACATGATAGTCATGCGATTTCAGATTCATCAGTCTAACGCCATCATCTGATACAAGTCTCAGATGTTGAATTAATAACCCTCTGGTACTTTCACATCCTTTAGCGGCCTCAAGTAACTCTTTTTCTCTCATTGTTGGACAAGGTATGTGCAGCAGGAGGTAAGAACGGTTTACCCCTTTCTCTAGGCACAAGTTTTAGTTCTGCTCTTATTCCCATATCAATCATATTCATTCTTGCATTGTAACCATCCTTGGACTTCTTATCAGCTAGCAGAGTATTGAGCAAGCTGGCACAAACGTTCTTCTCAACGTGCATTAGATCAATGAAGTGTCTAACATACAACTCTTTCCAATAGGGCAATTGAAAGAAAATTGATTCCTTCTTCCAACCGCTAGTGGGGGACACTCTTTTGCGGAAGCTCTTTTCGTCATGTGGTGTCGATATTCTTCATCTCATTCAATACATCTGAACCTGATAATAAACGTGGTGCTTCACCTGTCTCGATTGTGCCATCGAATGCATCGGCCATTGTTCTGTACTTATGAGTTGGGTCCAACCACCTCCTATATCCCATATAAACGGTCTTCCTACAATGACTCAAGCGAATGTGATGTGTCTTCTTGGTACAACAAGGACATGCATCGGCTCCCTTCACACTATATCCAGATAGATTCCCGTAAGCGGGAAAGTCATTGATTGTTCAAACAGCATGGCCTTCAACTTGAAATTCTCCTTTCTACAAGCATCATACACATCGACACCCTCATCCCACAGGAGCTTCAAGTCCTCTATCAAAGGATACATCTATGTCGTTACCAGGTTGTTTGGGTCCTGATATCAACATAGACAACATCATGTAAGTGTGCTTCATGCACAACTCGGGTGAAAGGTTATAAACTAACAGAATTACTGGCCATGTACTGTGGTTGGTACTTTGGATACCGAACGAATTCATTCCGTTAGTTGAGAGTGTAAGACGCAAGTGTCATGGCTCGTTGCCAAATTCTGGATGCCTGACATCGAATGTCTTCCGCTGGGGTGAATCAGGAGGGTGTCTTAGCATTCCATCTTTGATCCTATCATCATGATGCCAAGTTAAATTTCTAGAATCCACAGCGCTACTATACATTCTCCTGAATCTTGGTATTATTGGAATGTACCACAACACCTTCGCGGGAGATTTATTTTTCTTATATCGCTTCTCCCCACTCTTGGAACATTCATCGAGGTCTACATACTCCTTCTGAAATAAGATACAATCACCCGGACAAGCATGAATTTTCTGATGTGTTAACCCGATGGACTTGAGTATTTATTTAAGATCATATACTCTCTTGGGCAAGACATTTCCATCAAAGCAATAGACCACTAATCGCTTCCAAAGATACTTGTGAAGCACTCATCGGACAACCGTGAAGCGCTTTTAGGTTGAACAATATCAACACAGCTGACAGTTTTGTTGCCTTCTTACACCTGGGCCACAGTGGTAATCTAGCAGAATCCCTTAACTTCTCTGATATATAAGGGTGATCTCGCAGATCATCGTCATTCCCACTCGATGTATCAACAGTCGGTACATCATCGAAAAATATCCGTGATCCACTTTGATCTTCAAACCTAAAGTCGGGTTTCTAGGTTGCTTGAGCTACATCCATCTCTTCTCTCACCATGATATGTCCAAACGGTATATATTTTATCAATACAGTGAATCATCAAGTGGTGGAAATGACTTTTCTCGACCACTAACGGTTTTTCCATTCATACATTTCCAACACGGTCATGGAATGTACCGAGGGTCGGTGCAGTGTCTAATTGCATGATTACAAAATACTTCCACCCCATTCCTATACTCATCTGATAATCGATCTGCTCGAACCCACTTTCAATTCATAAAGAACTAGAAAAGACAATATGATTGCAAAAGAGATGAGTTCACCCCAAGATAAGTAAATTTATGCATATCCTAAAAACCTAACATAATTTGTTACTAATGAAACCTACGTTCTTACTTATATTACCTATTCTCTATTTTTATCCTATCTCAAAAAATATATCCCAATCCTAATTTATGCCTAAATCCTACACACATGCATTTGATTAAACACTTGAGTGCATCATGAAATTCATCTCTAAATTAGCATAAAAAATCACCAATCAACTCAAAAAAATATATCTCAATCCTAATTTATGCTTAAATCCTACACACATGCATTTGATCAAACACTTGAGCGTCGCCATGAAATTCATTTCTAAATTATCATAAAAAATCACCAACCAACTCAAAAAATACCCAATCCTAATTTATGCTTAAATCCTACACACGTGCATTTGATCAAACACTTGAAGTGCATCATGAAATTCATCTCTAAATTAGCATAAAAAATCACCAACCAATTCAAAAATATATCTCAATCCTAATTTATGTTTAAATGTTACACACATGCATTTGATCAAACATTTGGAGTTCGTATGAAATTCATCTCTAAATTAGCATAAAAAAATCACAAATTAGCTAAACCAAGTCAGTTAATCCTAACATATAACAACAATTAAAACCAAGTCAAGCCAATTATTCTAACACTAATTAACAACAATTAATCCTAAAATATATATATATATACTAACATAGATATATATATACATACATATATACTAACATAGATATATACATACATATATATACTAACATATATAGATACTAACATACATATATATACTAACATACATATATATACATACATATATATATATTAAAAAGCAAGAAAATTACCTATAAAGCGGAGGGCGGCGGCGGCAACGGTAGAGGAGGAGGAGGAGAAGGGCGACGACGGCGGCGGCAGCGGTAGGGGAGGAAGAAGAGGAGGGCGACGACGACGGCGACGATGACGGCAACGTATGGCGCGAGAGGAGGAGGAGGAGAAAAATGGAGAAGGAGAAAATCGCGTGCGTCGTATATGCAGAATGGAGGCTGTTGGACGCGTATATACATATAGGGTTTCGGGGCTTGGAGAGCGGTTTTGAACCGCTGTCCAATCTTTACCTTGGACAACAGTTCTAAACCGCTCTGTAAGGGATTTGCAATGCGGTTCTTAACCGCTATCTAATTTTTAATTTTTTTTTTTTTATAAAACCGCTCTCCAAGTTATATCTTGGAGAGTTGTTTGAAAAAAGGGTTGTCCAAGTGCAGTTGTGCAAGCCTAAATGTGTAGTAGTGGAGTATTTTTTGGTTCAACATTTAAGGGATTCAACCTCAAAATGTCTTTTAGGGTTTGAGTTTTCTTCTATTTTGAATTTCAATTAATAGTCTCATTTGTTTATTGAGCTTTATTTTGCAAGATTTTGAGATGTAAATTGATGGACTAGTACTCTTATTGTTATTTTGTGTTGAGATTTTATGAATATTGAACTTATGATTTGATTTAGTTATTCTTAATTTATTTCTTATTTGATGTTGATTCTACTATGGGCTTTACGGTGCTTTGATTGATTGTCTTCTATTAATTTTTGTGTGAAATCATACTTGCTACAAACGAGAGTTGCGTGAGTACGATTGAGTGCAAATTTGTGAGTTGAGAATTAATTGAATGCGTTAATTACACTTCTTATCCATTCGAGAGAGAGTATTTAGTGTTAGAACCCCCACAGTTAGACACTTGAAAACACCTTATTGCAAGGTTATATTACCCGAAGGGAAACAGTTGACCACTATATCTTTTTACTCTACCGTGCATATTAGTAGTCTTGAGTATTTAGTCCCTATCAAGCAATTGAGAAATAGATTAGGATAATTTTATTAGTTCATTTGTTTAATTTTTGCAATTTGATCATCACCTAAGTTCATGTTCCTCTTTCCTTGATCCTACCTAGTCGGGTGCCCTTTTATTATTTTCGTGCATTTGCTTTCGTGCTTGTTTTTATTTTCTTCGCACCTCGTTCGCAACTACAATAACATGACAACACATAGCACTAGGGCCACACCGTACTCCTAAATTCCGTGGTTCGATACTACTTGATCCCTATACTCCATTTTCTACTACGACGATCCCGTGCACTTGCGGGGAGTAGCAAGCAAGAATAATTTTTTTGCTCGCTTAAAAATCCGACCAAGTCACTTGACTTTTTTAGTATCACTGTTATGTATAAAAACTTTTACAGTTATGTATAAAAACTATCAATGTTATGTAAAAAAAACAATCATAGTTTAAAAAAAAAAAATTTAAACAATGAAAGTTAGTTTATACATAATGAAATTGTTTGTATATAATAGTGATATAGTTCATGTATAGATCTGGTTCGTAGTAGTGTTACACTATTATAAAACACAACGCCACATATTGAACCAACACAAATCATTAAACCAACACTAACAAAAATTAAAACAACATAAATTGTGTAGCAATTAAATAAAACTATAGAACTGCTACATAATTTTAGTTCATCAAATCATTAGACCTAAAATAAGAACCTAAAAAAACAAAATTCATGCAAAGCAAAAAATCGAACATAAAAAAAAAATAAAAAAATCCTGCAAATTTAAAAGTCGAACATCAAATGCTTTATCCCATAAGAAAAAAATTATCTCATCAAATTATTAGATCTAAAATAAGAACCTGCAAAACAAAAAATGAACATTAAAAGCAAAAAATAAAAATCCTACAAAGTAAAAAGTCGAACGTCAAAAATAAAAAAATATCCCGTAGGAAAAAAATTGAAAATTGTAAAATATATAGTAAGTAGAAAAAAGAAGTGAATAAAATAATAATGATTGTAAAATTGAAATTTATAAAAAATTAAAATGTAGCATTTGATTATTAGCAAATAAAAAAAAAAGAATATCTCATAAAATCATTAGATCTAAAATAATAACCTACAAAATAAAAAATCGAACATCAAAAATAAAAAATAAAAGTTTACAAAATAAAAAGTCGAACATCAAAAGCAAATGAATTTATCCTGTAGGGAAAAATTATCTCATGAAATCATTAGATTTAAAATAAAAACCTGCAAAACAAAAATTCCTATAAAGCAAAAAACAAACATCAAAAACAAAAAATAAAAATTCTACAAAATAAAAAGTTGAACGTCAAAAACAAAAAAATATCCTGTAAGAAATAAAAATTGGAAATTGTAAAATAATAAGTAGGAAAAAGAAGTGAATGAAATAATAATAATTGTAAAATTGAATTTTATAAAAAATTTAAAATGTAGCATTTGATTATTAACCTATTAAAAAAAAAAAAAAAAATCTCATCAAATCATTAGATCTAACATAAAACGCAAAATAAAAATTTCGCAAAGCAATAAAAATCTTGCAAAATAAAAAGTTTAACATCAAAAGCAAAAGAATTTATCCCGTAGGGAAAAATTATCTTATTAAATCATTAGATCTAAAATAATAACTCGCAAAACAAAAAATTCCCGTGACCAAAAAAAAATAAAGATCTGCAAAATAAAATTTTAACATCAAAAATAAAAAAAATATCCCTTAGGATATATATTTTTTGGAAATTGTAAAATGATAAGTAGAAAAAAAGTGAATGAAATAATAATAATTGTAAAATTAAAATTTATAAAAAAATTTAAAATATAGGATTTGATTATTAGCATGTCTATTGTTAAATACTCCCTCCATTTTTTTTATATGTCATTCTAGGTTTTTAAGACAAATTAATGATATTTTTTAATACTAAAATTAACCTTAGTTAATATTATTTTAAAAATTTAAAAATAATTACTATTGATTGAAAAATTATACACAATTACACATTTGTAGGAAATTTAAAATTTAAAATTGTCATATTAAGAGTACATATGAGATAAAGGGGTGAAAAAATAATTGAATCTACATCTATTATACAAATTTTCAAAATTTAAAATAACATCTAATAAAAAAAATGGAGGGAAAGTAAGTAGAAAAAAAAAAGTGAATTAAATAATAATAATTGTAAATTTGAAATTTATAGAAATTAAAATAGATTATATATAGGATTTGATTATTAGCATATATTATGGGATTTGACTATTAACATATCTTATTATAAAGGAAAAATTTTTTTAAGTAAAAGTCAAGAAAAAAAAAAAGCTACAGGTTTAAATCAACTTTTTAGCACAAAAGTGTAATTTTTTTTTTCAAATAAAGATCTTTTTTTTTTTTTACCTGTAGAATAATAAAAATTACATTTTATCTTGTAATTATTACTTTTATTTTTTCAGACATTTTAGTCATTATCTCTATTATAAATAGGGTGAAACTTACTTATAGGTCCAAAATCCAAGTAGCCTAATTTCTTGGTCATGACAAAATTTTAAAAAAATTACTTCAGAAATTAAAAAGTTAATACAAAAAAGATCGATATATCTTTTTTTATCTCTTATTTTAAAAAATCACATCATCTCCCTTAAAGAATTGATGCTATTTTTATTCATCTTCATGAAAACATTTATATAAAAAATCATTACAACTTAAAATCCATATCAAAAAATTGAAAATTATAAAAATTTACAATCTAAAAAATTACATAAATTTAAATATTTTCATCTAAAAAATTTCAAAAATTTACATATCTATAATCCAAAAATTTATATATTTATTGAAAATTACAAAAATTTACAATCTAAAAATCTCAAATATTACAAAAATTACAGAAATTTTCTTTTCATATTAAAATTATATATTTTCGTACTCATGTCGACATGAACATTTTTATCAATTGACATAACATGTTCATCTCCAAATTTAAAATCAAATCCATATTTTCAACAAATCTACCATCCCCAAAATCAGATTTCAATAGATCCACCATCCCCATCGAATTCAATAAATTAATAGGCAAGACAATTAAAAATCAAACAATAGAACAACTAAAATTTAGGGGGGTTTTCTCCAGATTTTGGGAGATAGGCGGCGGCGGCGGCAGAGAGGATCTCGAGGGCATCGGGTGGAGGAGGCGTGAAGGTGGTGGTGGTTGAGGTCACGACGGAGGCGTGAAGCTGTGGTGGTGGTTGAGGCCGCGACGGAGGCATGAAGCTGTGGTGGTAGTTGAGGACGCGACGGAGGCGGAAGGTCGCGACGGATGCGTGAAGAAGGTCGTTGTTTTCACCGCGTGGGGGGTGGCGGCGGCGTGGGGGGCAGGGAATGGAGCCGCGAGTTTGGGGGTGGGCTCCGCCATTCTGGTTATTTTTTTGGGGTGGGGGGAACGGCGGTTGCCGCAAAGTAGATTGGTCGTCGCGGCGGCGTAGGGATGGTGGCCGGAGAAGATGACATCGGCGACGGCTGGATAGGGTTTGCAGATTGAGGGTTTTTGTTGGGAGAGTTTTGAATTGGTGTAGAATGAATTTAGGTTTTAAATAGTTGAGAGGGGTATTATGAGTTTTTTATCATTGTTTTACATCTCTTAGTAATTTTAAAAGTAACTTGGACATAAGATTAATACTAAAGGAATTTTTGCAGCTCTTGGTAATTTATTCTTATAAATACTGTAATATCTCATGTAAAATTAGGGTTATCGAGATTAAAGAGATTTTGAAATAGAGTGATTTGACTTCGACTGAAAGTTTGTCTTTATATATAGTAGAGATATTCTCTTGGTCCCGAGTTAACGTGCACAATTTCTTTTTTGGTTCATCCCAAGATAACGTGCACACCAGTAAAATGACAAACTCTCCATAATGTTCATCCTCACAGTATTCACAATATTGCTCAAAATATCATTACTTTTGGTCCCACGAATGCATACAATTCAACTCTTTTCTTTATTTTATACATAAAAGTTTATAAAATTACCATTCAAAACTCTACTCATCATTACACTTTCTTAATCCTTGTGTCCCATTTTCAAAGACGTTATCCCAGGACTGAGGGAGTATGCCCCTTTGGAAAGATAACACATCACTCTTGATATTCTTTTAAAGAGACACACAAGTGTGATATAGTCTCACGGTGAGACAGAACATAATTTGAATAATGACGCTTTAACATTTTTAAAGAGACAAGTGTTGATTTGTACTATTTTAATTTCCATTACATATATGAGATTATCTTATACAAGTTTGTATGTTTTTTAAATATATATTAAGTAATATAATAACATATATTCAATTAAAAAATTATAATATATAAAATCCTCACTGGAAATGATGTAAAGATAATGATCTCCGTTCCCGTCAATGAGATAAAATTTTCTCGTCCTTATGGGGATAGAAATAGGGAATTTCCCGTGCAAATCTCCGCACCACGGAGCATGGGGATTCTCACTCGACTTCAGAGCCTATTCATCCTCAAGGATAGATGTATCTTTGTTCATGAAAGATATAACTATAAACTAATGTTTTTACGGGTCAATAGTGTGTATAATTTGGTCATGCCTAGTTTATTTTCTGAATTTTTTTGTTAAAATGTACTCCATCCGCCCGGATAACGTTCACCCCAAAATGGACACAAAATGGACACAAAGATTAAGAAAGTGTAACGATAAGTATAGTTTTGAGGAGTAATTTTGTAAACTTTTATGTATAAAATATATAAAGAAGTTGAATTGTGTGTATGTGTGGGGCCAAAAGTAAAGACATTTTGTATAATATTGTGAATATTGTGAGGATGAAGATTATGTAGGATTTACCATTTTAATGGTGTGCACGTTATCTCGTAACGGACCAAAAAAGAAATTGTACACGTTATCTCGGGACGGATGAAATATTTCTTAATTTTTCAAAATAATGAAAAATAGAAATTGGCAATTACTCCATCCGTTCACCAAAACTGTGATCATTTCGTTTTACACGTTTATTTTAAATATAAATTAAATCAATTTATGAATAATATAATTGATGAAAGAAAATATAATAATAACTCGAAAGAATTAAGTGATTATCAAGCGATGATAAAAAAAAATTTAATATACATTTAATATACGTTTTAAACGTTTCAAAAAAAAATGAACATAATTTTTATGAATGGTTGGAGTATAACTCAAGAGAAAAGTTCAAAACCCGTCGAATACTATCGGTTGAAATTTGATACCTACTTGCCTACTTCCGTCCCCACCTTAACTTGAAATTCAAGCCGGCGAAAACATACATAATTGCTTTAAACGGTTTGACGAGTAAATTCAACTCAAACTGAATTTCTCTCAAATTAGAAACCCCAAAACAGGGATTTTGGGTTTTACAATGGCGAAAATATTCGCGGCTCAAAATCTTCCGGCCGACGTCAATCAAGTGATGGATCAACTCGAGCGCCATTGCTTGGCCCCGATGGATCTCTCATTTCCAAATCCACTTACTACGATCTCCAATTCGTATTCACCATTCTCAATCTACTTGAAAGTTGTCTCACTTTGATTTGAAACGCAGTTTAATTTGTACGATTTTTGTCTCGATTTGAAATGCAGGCCAGAGAAGAAATGTGTAAAGAGAGGCAGCGGTACTTGGAAGCCCTGGTACTGTGTTTCCGGCTTAAATCTCATCTCAATGCCGATTTGGGGGTTTTAATTTTGTGTTAATTGGAATTGTTGGCGATACCTTTGGGCAGGCGGTGTACATAGAGGCAATAGCTATGGTGGAGGAGTATCAACAAGCAGTTTCAGTGGCAAATTTGGGTGGCATTCGTGATGTTCAGGGTCTTTATCCGCAGCTTGGCTTAAGGAGCTCTCCCCAGGTCCCAATTATTCAGTTGAATGTATTTAATATCTGAAATTTCAGCTTTTATTCATGCATCATTGAACATTCACATATGACATAGAGCGTGGAACATTGTAGTCTTTGCATTTGTGTATAGTTTTAGTCCACTGTGTTGAGGTAATACAAAATAAACAAAATTCGATACATAGCTCGAGGAAATGAAGTGTTGTTGGATATTAATTACACTGGCTTCTGAGTTGCCAAACTAGATAAGCTGAGAAAGTTTGATTTCAGGTTTATGAGACCCTTGAGCATCGAATGGTTGTTGCAGAAGCTGCTCAAAGATTGCGGCTTCCTCTTATCTCCAAAGATGGTGAGATTCATGAAGAAGAAATTGAAAAATGGAGTATTGTGTCAAGGAGCTCACTTGATAGTACAATCAGCTCAAGCACTAATTCAACTAATTATACAAACTTAACTGCGATCGGGCCAGGGCATCAAGTAATCCTTTCTCTGTCGTGGCGTCTGATGCATCTGAACCTGAAGTTGGTGGTGTGCCAAATAGGTTCCTTGGGATAACTCCACCCTATTTATGGCAAACACATCTTCAACAGACACCACTATCCATGGTACGTGGAAAGTGTTAACTGTTCTGAGTTTCATCTTTTTTTGTTTAGTATCATCAAATCATCCTTTAAAAGTTCTTCGACTTTTATATGTAGGACATTACAGAATACCAGGTGTTGCTGGCCCGTGAGATTGCCTACCGGTTAGAAGCTAAATGTGATAGATTAGCAGATGCCATTGTGATAGATGATATCGGTCAGTCTATATGTGTCTTATTTCCACTTTCTCTATCGTTGTTGTTTTTAAGAGATTGTTGGATGCTTGGCTTGCATAGAACATAAGTTTTTCTTCTGTTCTTACTGATACGTCTTTTTGATGCATTGATAGTTTGATTACTATCATACTTTGGTAGTCTTCCTCCTTGACCTCTAGCTTGATCTAGTCTGTTCTTTTATTTTCAGTATATGACTCAAGACCTATATGTTTAATTCTCCAGTATCTATAATTTCTATTTGTCAGTCTGCTTAATTCTCTATATTTGATTTTGGATATATACTTTTTCAATCGAAACCCTTCATGTTTAGATACTGATTGCTGTCAGTCTGTCACCATTATACACTGTTATATGCTTTTATAATCTTCATTTATATTGTGAGGCTATATGTTTGTAACTGACCTATTCATTTGTCCTTTTGCCAGATTTGTCAACTAATCACCAGAGTATGACTTCCCGACTTCCAGAAAGGTGTCACTCTTTTTATCACACACACACACACACTCCCCCACCCCCTTTTCTCTTTTGTTATTGGCTTTGGGCAAGAAATTGAGATTCACTTTTTTTATGCCTTCCTCTTTTCCGGATTATGCAGTAAGAGATTAGTACTTGTTACCCCCCCACCCACCCACACACACACACAACATTTGTTCTCTTCTTTCTTCTTTAATTGGCGTTAGTTCAATATCAAGCTATGTGGACTGATGCTGGGCAAATGTTCCTTTGAATTCTTAGAAATAATGCTGCTAAAAGCTCGTTTATACTATATTGCTCTCTCATAATGGTTGGATTGAAAGTTTGAATATAAGAATTTATTCTCCAGTCTGCTATATGTATGAGTATCTGTGATTCTCTTCTTTGAATAAGAACTGCCCGTAATTTTTTTCTAGGTCACAAGATTTTTGCTTATCATCTTGTCCCATCTCAGTGTATGAAAACTTATTTCCCCCTGGTTAATCCTGATTTTATTTTCTAATTTCACATATAACAGGGTGAAATTGATCATTGAGGAGATCGAAAGAGAAGAATTGGCATTGAGGGAGGATTTATATTAAATCGGATAGAAAATTTGCGGAATATTATAATGTAAGTAGCATTCTGTTGTATTTTCTTGCTTATGTATTATCCTAAATGACTTCGTTTACCTAGTTGAATATTATCATTTGAATTTTGAGTCCATGATTAATTGCTTTGCGTTTCACTTGTAAATTCTTTTGGCGGTCCAAGGTTTTGGAGCAGATCCTTGGGATGCTTATTAAGCTTGTGAAAGATGTAAAACTTCGACATCAACACAAATATGTAAGCTTGAAATATATCTTTGCTAGTTTACTTGGTATTCATAAGCATTCTCTGTTAGATTTGTCGAAGAAATTGCTAACTATGCAGTCTTTCATAGGATGAACTACATAAGGTTTGGCTATGCAAAAGATGTGAGACCATGAGTGCTAAATTAAGGTTTGTCTTTCCTGTTGCTGACCTGGTTCTTGATATTGAACTTTGAAATCAATTTAGCTAACAAATTGCTTTGGTTTGTTATTGAAGAGTTATAGAATATGTTCTCCTGCTTGAAACCTATACTAGGGAAACTATCCCAGCTCTCCACAAAATCAGGTAAACAGATATCCAATTTTAATTTATATATGGTTTACTTTCAAGTTTTACTTATTTTTGCTTTTATAGGAAATATCTGCTTGAATCAACAGAAGAAGCTTCACTTGCATATAATAAAGCGGTGAGTTTCTCTACTTATAGTATTATTTGTGTGTTGCTCAAGTTATGTTCCTCTCTAGGTTTCTTAGAGCATTTATGTGCTGGTCACGGAGATGGAAGTTGAAGTAAGATTATGAAATAGATGAACAAATAACAACTGATTGATAAGACGTTAAACGTTGAATATGACTTATTATATTATAAAGGGTTTGAAGAAATACATTTCTATTTTACTCGTCTCTTTTTGATAAGAAACTGCAAGTCTTATTAAATTAGGGTGTGTCCTTGGGTATGTTTGTTTTGAGATTATAGTTGGTGGGGATATTCAGATTTTAAAATCCTAATGAATTTGATATCTTGATGAATAGTGATAGTATGCTTGTTTAAAGATTTTGATGTTTGTTTAAAGATTTTGGTAGGGCGTGATTGTTTTATGTCGCATCAAATGTGTAAGATTGATTATGCTATATTATTATATTGAGTTTTGTCGTGTTTGTAATTATTGAATATTTGAATAATAATTTGAGTGATTATAATTTATACTACCTCCGTCCCAAACTCGATTGCCACATTACTGTGTGCTAGGGTTTTAAGAAAAAGTGATAAAGTGTTGGGGTAGAAAGAGTTGTTTATTAGTATTTTATGTGATAAAGTAATAAAGTGATGAGTAGTTGGGGTTAAAAAGAGTTGTTTATTAGTATTTTATGTGATAAAGTGATAAAGTGTGTATTTCCATTTAAGGAAAGTGGTAATCAAGTATGGGACGCCCGAAATGGAAATGTGGCAATCGAGTTTGGGACGGAGGGAGTATAATTTATGTATATATATTTATTGGGAAAGCAACTCTGTGTCATATCCTATTCAAACACCCTACATATTCTCTTATTCTAATTTTGTCAGTTGTGATAGGAGAATGCCATGTCTGATTTAGAAGCGTAATTCCAATTTCTCTTTGCTTGCCTCCAACTACTTAGTTTTGAAAATGGATATTGTAACTTGCATTCATCATGCACAGCGGTTTGATTGGATTTCTGTTTGTTTCTTTCATACACGGAATGTTTATGATTCAACTTATTATGTGAGAAGATTTACCGATAAAAGATCATTGAAATACTTAAAAAAAAAAAATCAATTTTGATGTTCACTTTCTTTACCAGGTCACGCGTCTACGTGAGTACCAAGGTGTTGATCCACACTTTGATACAATTGC
This sequence comes from Stenogyne calaminthoides, assembly GCA_037126765.1. Classification (NCBI taxonomy): domain Eukaryota; kingdom Viridiplantae; phylum Streptophyta; class Magnoliopsida; order Lamiales; family Lamiaceae; genus Stenogyne; species Stenogyne calaminthoides. The sequence goes on along the minus strand of JBBCBC010000004.1, from coordinate 28,582,716 downwards.
TAGGCAATACCATGACATAGTGAAGGTAAAGTCTATAGTGTTTTCAGTTCTCACTTCTATGTTGGGGGCTGAATTTAATGAAAAAATAATTCTTTCACAGAAATTGGAAAATATGCAGTGGACCATTCGCCAAGTTGAAATGGACCTAAAGCGGTTGCCTGATCATCCTTCAACCTAATTTATCTGTATTTGTGATTTTGTAATATTTGTCTTGTTGATACTGTTTTGGAGAAAGTACAATACCTTGCTGCCATCAATCTCTATGTAATTATTTTTTTTACCATTATTATGGCGTGTGTCATTTTGCAAAAATCTGTGGGGTTATCTATGATATCTCAGCTAGTTGATTTTCTCAATTTTTATTTTTATTTTTATCTTGAATGCCAAACATATGACTTGGATTCCTTATTCTAAATTGGTGTTCATCTTGGGTGTCAAAATGATCTGCATAATAGTGCTTGCTTTAAGGACAAGTACGCATTACAGGATGCAAAATCAAATTAAAATACGGGTCATATCCGGTTAAAATTAACCTCCGTTCTAGAACACCTAAGGCTAAGTTTGTTTTGCGACTCATTCATATGGATTTAAAACTCTGTGATCTACGTTAGGTTCTATTTTGAATTTCCACATATGGCTTTCATAATCAAATTCAAAGTAATCACGTCATCACTTTTATCATTTTTCTCATCCACTAATACACTCTCCCATTTTTTCTCACCTAATAAAATATAATTATACTATATCAATCACTATTAAATATTGTAATATGTCTTTTTTGTACATCACTTATACTGTGCAATTGGTGCATAACTAATATTGTTCAGTAAAAATAATTGATACCATTAAAAAAAAACACTTAAGTTGCCCTGACGTCTTTGTGCATACAAGACTTCGTCTAAACATTAACCATGCTTCCACCTTCACCTAAGTCCCTAACTAAACGAAAGTGTAAATAAGTTGAGTTACACTTGCGTAAGACAGTTTCACGGTGAGATGTAATATATCGGGTATAATATTTTCACACTTTGAAAGGCAACGTAATGGGCGTTGATTTGTGCTAGTTTATACTCCGTCTCACGTATGAGACCTTGGAGAATCAATCACAGAGTGCCGTCCAAATGAAAGCAAATATAAATGCGTGGAATCTACGCATGCATGCCTTTCAATTACCATCAACACATTGTATCGAATCAAAACTCCTTTGTTTGGCCAATAACGTCTAAAGTAACCTGAAAGCTAACTTATGCTCCTCTATAAAACACACACCCCCCATGCAACCACCCTTATTCCATCCCATATATCATTACTTCTCAATCACACCTTAACTCATAAAATTGATGGTTAATTTCGAAGCAGAAATCCCAAGTGCATACGATCCATTCTCAGAAGCAAAGGAGGAGAGCGGGAAAGAGAATGTGCACGTACGCGTGCAGCAGAGGAACGGAAAGAAATGCCTGACGACGGTTCAGGGGCTTCGCAAGGAATTCAGCTACGACAAGATACTTAAAGACCTCAAGAAAGAGTTTTGCTGCAATGGCAACGTCGTTCACGACAGAGAGCTGGGAAAGGTGATTCAGCTACAAGGCGACCAGCGCAAAAATGTTTCTCACTTTCTTATCACTGCTGGGATTCTAAAAAAGGATCAGCTCAAGATTCATGGTTTCTAATTATGTATCTCCACAACCCTACTACAATATATTATATGTAATACAAGGTATCCCGTTCGGTTTATATTAATACTAGTATAATTTTGTGTGAATTCTGTAACGTGTGACCTATGTAAAACATAAATTCAACAACAATTTTTTTTATAATCATAATAACTTTATATTTTACATTTAAATTTGTGAAAATCATAAAAAATGCCTGAAATTTGGGTGGCAAAATCTTTTTGACAAAGTGTTGTGTGAAAATTCTAAAAATTCTTTTCCTTTCACTAAAAAAACGCGCGTTTTAACGACGGTAATCAAAACCGTCGCATTTCTGGTCAAACAGTCAAAATCGCAGTGTTTAGCGACGATTGCGACGATTTTAGCAAACCGTCACAAGTAGTGACGGATTTTAGCGAGGTTCTCAAGACCCGGGTCGGGTTAGCGACGGTTTTTTGAATTTTCGACGGTTTAAAATCGTCGTTAATGGTAGCGATGGTTTGAAATCGTTGCTAATAACGACGATTTTAGGACGGTTTTTTTAATTTAGTGACGGTTTTTTTAATTTAGCGACGGTTCTAACAGTATTACTTGTTTTCACTTAACAATATTACTCGTTTCAATGAACAATATTACTTGTTTTCACTTAACAACATTACTCATTTAATGAACAATATTACTTGTTTTGATCACTTAACATTAACATTATTACTTGTTTCAATGAACAATATTACTTGTTTTTGTTTAACAGTATTACTTGTTTCAATGAACAATATTACTTGTTTTTGTTTAACAGTATTACTTGGTTCAATTAACAATATTACTTGTTTTGATCACTCAACAATATTACTTGTTTCAATGAACAATATTACTTGTTTTGATCACTCAACAATATTACTTATTTCAATGAACAATATTACATGTTTTCACTTATTAGTATTACTTGTTACAATGAACAATATTACTTGTCTTCACTTAAATACTTGTTTCAATGAACAATATTACTTGTTTTCACTTAATAGTATTACTTAGTTCTATTGAACTGTATTACTTGTTTTGATCACTTAAAAATATTACTTGTTTCAATGAACAATATTACTTGTTTTGATCACTCAACAATATTACTTATTTCAGTGAACAATATTACTTGTTTTCACTTAATAGTATTACTTGTTTCAATGAACAATATTACTTGTTTTCACTTAAATACTTGTTTAAATTAAAAGTATTATTTGTTTAAATGAAAATGTAGTACTTGAGTTCAATTAAAAGTATTAATTGTTTAAATGTAAATGTAGTACTTGTTTAAATGAAAAGTATTACTTGTTTCATTGAAAAGGAGTACTTATTTCAATGAAAGGTGTTACTTGTTTAAATGAAAAGTATGTACTTGTTTAAATGAAAGGTGTTACTTGTTTAAATGAAAAGTAGTACTTGAGTTTAATTAAAAGTAGTACTTGTTTAAAATAATATAATTATTTATTTATAATTTGTAAAGTAAAAAAAAATATAATAATTATTATAAAGATTATTAGATAATTAAATTTAATAAATGAAATAAAAAAGTTAAAAAAATGTAAAAAAATTTATATAAAAAAAATACAATTTTAATATAATATGATAAAATTTAATTAACATTTATAAAGTAAAAAAATAATAATTATTATATTAAAATGTTGTTAAATCATTAAGTTAGATAATTGAAATAAAGGACTTAAAAAAATTTGAAAAAAAAGACGATTTTTAGGACATATACAATTAATTCTATTAAGTAAACACAAGAAAGCAAATGTCTGAGCGGTTTAGTGTCTGCCCAGGCACCTGCGAGGTCCCGTGTTCGATCCCCCGGGAGTGAAAATTGCCTTATTATTTCAAAGCTTGGTGCTTGGTTATATGAGGTGCTTGGTGGTTATGTTGAAGTTGGTGCGTGGTTCGAGTGGTTTGGTGCCCGCCAGGTGCCCCTTGTGGCGCGGGTTCGAACCACCTTGGAGCCATTTTTGAATTTAGCGACGGTTGTCTGAGCCGGATCCAGGTCTATTTGAGACGGTTCAAACCGTTGCTAATGTACGACGGTTACCAACCGTCGCAAATTGACAACGATTATAAAAAAAATTGTCGCTAAAGTTAGCGACGTTCGTTTTAACGATGAGTTTTCAACCGTCGCTAAACCGTTTAGCGACGGTTTTTCTCGTCGCTAAAACCGTCGGTAAACTCCGTCGTTTTTGTAGTGTTTGTTAATTAGAAAAATATTCTCCCGCACCCGCACACAGGTGGCCGAGGAAAAAAGAAGATTTTTTACCACTACACTACAACAAATAAATGTTGGCAAAAAAAATCATCATGAGACGTCTCATCGTGAGACGGAAAGACAACTTAAAGACAATCAACACTCACCCCTCCCAAAAATGTAAAAAGCGTCAATGCCCAAATTATGTTCCGTCTCACAGTGAGACGATCTCAAGCAAGTGTGCCTCATAAATATTTTAAGATTGAGATTTATATTTAATAAATCATGTTTATTCAATTTAATTAAAAATATGTAAAAATTCACGCACACATGTCGCTGAGGAAAAATAGAAGATTTTTTACCACTACACTACAACAAATAAATGTTTTAAGATTGAAATTTTATATTTAATAAATTGTGTTTGTTCAATTTAATGAGATTTGATATTTAATAAATCGTGTTTATTCAATTTAATTAAAAATATATGAAAATTCATGGAATCATTACTACTACATACACAACTTTAACCATAAACTCTAAAAACTACACACAAAAAAGTCAACATTACTAAAAACTACAAAATAAACATAAATTTTCAAAAATACCCTAACCTTCCACACTCATAACCAACCCCCACCTAATTCAGTCCATTTAAATCACGTCCTCTTCCCCTTTCTCTCTCTAAAGAAAACCCACAACCACCGCCCCCAACCTCCACCGCCACTGCACCACCGTCATCACCCAACACCTCACTGCACCACCACCACCACGCCCCCTCCCTCTTTCTCTCTCTACAGAAAACCCACGATCACCACAATTTGGCCCGAAATGTTAGAATTTAGAGACACGTAAACACATTAATACATACAAGTTAATTAAGCGATGTTCACCAACAAATTCTAACATATAATTCAGATAATTAAATAATGGTGCATAATTGGAGAATCGATGTGGTAAAACATAAAGAGAAATCTTACAAAGAAATCATATGCATATTTTTACTACTATGGTATCCACGTTCACAGACTTTTTGCTATATGGATAAACTTTTTAAATTTTTGCCTTGAATGTTTGAATCCTCGAGATGAATTTGCTAGAAAAATTCTAACTCTAGATTTTATGGAGAGAATTTGAATAACTCAGTATTATGGATTCCCAAGAGCTCATATATATACGAGACCCAACTTAAATCTTGTTTAACCCGATTGGGAAATAAAATCCTAATCTTTATTTAAATAAATCTCTCGGTTTTTAGATTTATTTCCCACATATAAAATCTCTACTGATTTAATGTTAGAAAGATGTATATCAAATCTCTACGGTTTGATTCCATATATATTAAATCCTACAATAATATTCCATATATTATTATTGGGAATTTTTATTTAAGTAAATCCAATTTAATTAAATATTAATAATAATTAATTCCAAATTAATCTATTATTAATTAATTCTCCATAAATTAAATATTAAATCCAATTTAACATTTAATCAACCAACTATAATCCGTAAAAGGAACTACTTGTTGTGTGACCCATAGACCTCATATATCAAATAAAGCGATTAGTCAAACTTACGGTCTTAATTGAACCATAGACAATAAATCAAGACATTCTCAATTTGCCAGTAAGACGTGCGTTGGAGAAAGCGATGTAACTCACCAGTAACCAAAGACGGACCTACGTAGGGGCCAAGGGGGTCACTGGGCCCCCCTGGCCCCACTTGAATTATATATATATATATATATATATATAGTTAGAGGTATACTTGTGTGAGACGGTCTCAGGGTTAGACTGAGTATAATTTCAATATTATCGCTTTAACACTTTAGAAGGAAGGGTATTTATTTTTGTTAATTTACCCCATCTCATATATGAAACGACTTCATACTGATTTTTTATCTTATATAAACAAATTTAGTCTAAATAATTTTTGAATATATATAAAAAAAATTTAAAGTGTATTTAATTATGATAAAAACTTCGCGTGAGAATGAAAGTACAATTTAACACAATCAACACCCACCCCTCAAAAATATTAAAGCGTCAATGTGCAAGTTACACTTACGTCTCATCATGAGACGATTTCACGCTTTATTATAAATTGGGCCCCTCGACGGATTTCACGGGTCCCCCCTTTTCAGAATGAAACATGGACTATTACGATTTCCTCTTTCATTCACTTAATACTGATTAAGTCTTGAACATGATGAAGTGTCTATTCAAATAACTTAATCATATTATCTCTAATCACTAATTGATCATGTATGTCACACTTAGCCACAAAGTCTAAGTTGGCGTGCATCGGCCGATGACTTTGATCCAATTATGATGAGAAGACGCAGTATTCTCTAAATCCACATTGAGGAATGAATCATATTCTTGGCTCAACTACCACGCACATGCACTTCGTGATGAACCCAATCCAAGCTGTATCTACCCTGGAAGGGTGCAAAGCGTTGGTCATGGTCAAAGTTCATCACTCCACACATGTCGTGCGTATTGACCTCAAGTCAAAGGAGTATCGCATCGCTCCCACTAACCGAGACACCCGTAGACACATATAGTGGAAATACATCAAACGGTTTTTCGGATGGGTATACCAATACCCTCTAAGGTATTTGTGCATCCATCATGAGATACCTAGTATCTCGTAGTAAGTGAGAACTTACTACACTCTCTAAGAGTATGATGCAGATCGCACACCAATATCCATTGCATCATCAATATCCCATTCTCGATGATCCTTGATCGGGGCTATTTGAGAATCATGCTTAAGTCATCTGAGTTCTCACAACCTCAATGACAACAATGACTCATGGGAACACTTGTATGAATAAATGCAAACAATCAAACATAATATTCAAACAAGTGTATTGCCATACATTAATATTAAGTGAACTATAATATTAAATCAAACTGAATATCATCGAGTATTATGTCCTTACAATAGATTGTCTCTAGGACACTAACACTAACACGAAACCCCCAACCCCCATAGCACACCGCCACTGCACCACCACCACCACCCCGCACCCTGCTGCACCACTACCACCACCACCACCACCACCACCACCTAGATCTATTGACGGTAGCAGTCTCAGATTAGGAATTCGGCCAAAAAGGGGGGCGCCTTCAACGAAACAAAACAGGGGATGATGTTTTGTTTAATTAGGTTATTGGATTTTGTTTAATTGAGAGAAAACAACGGATAGTTTTGTAAAAATTTGTTTGATATAAAATGCTTTGTGACTGTAGTTGTTTGGATTGTTTGAGTTTTGTAAATGCTTTGTATATGTTTCCACTTGTATGTTGTATCTGTCATATGTTGTTTGGAATTGGGTTTTGTATTAAATGCTTTGACAATTCAATTGCGTACAAATTTGTTTGGAATTCAATTGTGTACAAATTGTTTGGAATTGGGTTTTGTATGAAATGTTTTGTATATTATTTGGTGGTGGTGCATAAGATATTCAAGTGGAATCAGAAAAAATCTTGCAACGAATATTGCGCTTTTGTTCAGTTTTTCTGCACATGTTCAGAAAAATGTTGCACAACACAATAAATATTGCATTTTTGTGCAGTGTTTTTTTCTGCACATATTCAGTTTTGTTCAGTTTTTTTTTGCATATGTTCAGTTTTTTTTAGACTCGAGAATAACTATAAGAACCTTGTTGTGAATCAGGCCCGAAAATTACAACTACGATTGGGTAAGGGCCCGAAAAATATTATGTTTTTGTTTAGTTTTTTCTGCACATGTTCAAAAAAAATGTTGCACAATACAATAAATATTGTATTTTTGTGCAGTTTTTTTCTGCACATATTCAGTTTTGTTCAGTTTTTTCCTGCATATGTTCAGTTTTTTTTAGATTCGAGAATAAGTAGAGGAGCCCGAAAAGTTAAAGCCCGAAAAGAAAGTATGTTCAGGAAGAGCCCAAAAACTAAAGGCCCGAAATATTTGGGGTGGGGGGAATGTGATTAAAAATATTTATGAACTTCAAAACATAGAGAAATGAGCATTATAGACTCTTTGTAATTTAAAGTAAACTACAAAAAGTTTTTGTAGTTATTAGAGTTTTGCTATAGGACTTTGTAGTTCCTAGTAAGTTACCCAAAATTTATTTATTAAAAAATAGGGCACTACCCGAGTTCATTGACCGTTAGGAATCAAACCTGGATCACTAACGTGACAGAGAGGAATTCTTACCATTATATTATAATAACATGAAGTCTAAAGTTGATGTTTTATACTTAATAAATGTGTTTGTGTTTATTCATTTTAATTAGTTATGTACATTTAATTTTCTATAGATTATCATTCACAATCGATTGATAAATGAAAAAATAACTAACTCAAATTGTACGTATAATACACTTAAAAATTGTTTTTTTATTGTAATACTTTTATGTTTTGCATGTAATACCGTTTTGATTAGATAACCTTCATAACTGACATTTTTCTTATGTTTAGATTGTAATATTTGGGGGTTGGGGGCAGACGCTCCCCTTGGAATTAATTTTTTTTGTACGTAGAAACATTTATATTTATGTCTTAAAATTGTAAAATTTTATCATTTCAGCCCCGTTGGAATATTAGAAGTTTGCAGCTCTTCGTCCCTTTTGCAGGGACGAATTCATAATCTTCAATTTGGGGTACGACAAAATAATTAAAATAATATTAATATTATAATATTTAAAATCTCACAAATGGATATTAAAGTATATAGTACTATATTATACTCCTTCCGTCCCTAATTCAATTGAACATTTATAAAAAAAGGTCACACACTCAATTGAACAATTCTATAAATAGTAATAAAATATTTTTTTCTCTTTTATCTATACCCCTCAAACACCTCAATATATATACATATCTAATAACAAAATGTTGGGCCAAAAGTTGGGCCAAAAAATTGTTATAATTTTCTTATAAAATTTTAAACATCATAACAAATTTGATGTTGCTCAAATGGTATAACAAATATTTTTTATCTTTCTTTTGTATGCAAGAGTACAAAGGTTCAATTCCCCATATCTACCACACATATATATTAATTAGTTTTTGAATATTTTCTAAATTATTAATATTATTTTTGAATTTTTGAACTAGATCTATTTATACATATATATGTGTGGTAGATATGGGGAATTGAACCTTGTACTCTTGCATACAAAGAAGATAAAAAATATTTGTTATACCATTTGAGCTACATCAAATTTGTTATGATGTTTAAATTTTTATTAAAAAATTATAACAATTTTTTGGCCCAACATTTTGTTATTAGATATGTATAGCATATTATTTTTGAATTTTTGAACTAGATCTATTTATACATATATAATAACAAAATATTATACCAAAAAAGAAAAAAAATCAACAAAAAAATTATCATAAATTTTTTAACTAAGTCTATTTATACATATATAATAACAAAATATTATACCAAAAAAAAAAAAATCAACAAAAAAATATTACAAATTTATCATAAAATTTTAAAAGTGGCACATTAATGATTAATAATATAAAATGTTATATTTTGTAGTTGATATGGATATAAGATAAAAAATAAGTTAATTTTGTATGTAATTATTAGAGATATGTGATGTAATTTAGTGATGTTTGTAAGGGGTAGCATGAACTGTATAGTTTCTTTATTGCTTTTTTTTTTGATGTAATACTTTGTTGTTATTTTTGAGTATATGATAAAAGATGAACTTTTTGGATTTTGAGCAATCTAAAAGAAGGAGAAGTATTGTATATATGAAAATGTATAATTTATATATATTATTTGGAATTTAGATAAGACGTAAAACACGAATCACATGTATACGGAAATTAAAGTTCACCAACAACGAACAATTAATTGCATACAGATTACAATAATCATAACGAGAAATCTTATAGTAACTCGAGAGCAGATTTCTCTACTACGGTATCCACGTAATCCCCATTAACGGACTTGCACAGATTTTCCAGCGTTGAATCTGAGACGGAATTTGCTAGGAAAATTCATATTCTAGATTTTATGGAGAAAAATGAATTAACGTTTTTTTGTGAATTCCCAAGAGCTTGTATATATAGGAAAGACCCAGCTTAAATCTTAAGCTAACCCGATTGGGAAATAAAATCCCTAATCTTTATTTAAAATAAATCTCAAAGATTTATTTCCCTCATATAAAATCTCTACGGATTTAAATGTCTTATATGAAAATCTCTATGATTTATTTCCATATACATTAAATCGTACAATTATATTCCAAATATAATTATTGGGAATTCTTATTTAATTAAATCAAAATTAATTAAATATTAATAATAATTAATTCCAAATTAATCTATTATTAATTAATTCTCCATAAATTAAACATTAAATCCAATTTAACATTTAATCAACCAACTATAATCCGTAAAAGGGAATTACTTGTTGTGTGACCCATAGGCCCTCATATATCGAGCGATTAGTCAAACTAACGGTCTTAATTGAACCCTAGACAATAAATCAGACATTCTCAATATATGAGGTAATGCGTTGCGAAACGTGCAACTACCCAGAATCAAACATGGGCTATTACGATTTCTCCTTTCATTCACGAATACTCGATTAAGTTTTGAACATGATGAAGTGTCTATTTAAATAACATAATCTTGTTATCTCCAATCACTAATTGATCATGTATGTCACACTTAGCCACAAAGTCTAAGTTAACGTGCATCGACCGATGACTTTGATCCAATTATGACGAGAAGATGAATATTCTCTCTAAATCCACTTTGAGGAATGAATCATATTCTTGGCTCAACTACACGCATACGCACTTCGTGATGAACCCAATCCAAGCCAGATCTACCCATGGTTGGGGTCTGGCGTTGGTCATGGTCAAAGTTCATCATCCCACACATGTCGTAAGTATTGACCTCAAGTCAAAAAGAGTATCGATCGCTTCCCACTAACCGAGACACCAGAGACACATATAGTGGAAATACATCAAAACGGTTTCTGGGATGGGTATACCAATACCCTCTAAGGTATTTGTGCATCCATCATGAGATACCTAGTATCTCGTAGTAAGTGAGATCTTACTACACTCTCTAAGAGTATGATCGGATCGCGACACCAATCTCCATTGCATCATCAATATCCCATTCTTGATGATCCTTGATCGAGGCTATTTGAGAATCATGCTTAAGTCATCTGAGTTCTCACAACCTCAATACAACAATGACTATGGGAACACTTGCATGAATAAATGCAAACAATCAAACATAATATTCAAACAAGTGTATTGCCATACATTAATATTAAGTGAACTATAATATTAAATCAAACCGAATATCATCGAGTATTATGTCCTTACAATAGATTGTCTCTAGGACACTAACACTAACAATCTCCCACTTGGACTAGAGTCAATCACTCACATGTCTAACCCTAGACTATCAAATGTCTAGTGTGTACATGAACACTCAAATGTTATGGTGAAATGATCTTCCAAATTAAATATGTGGGATTACATTTTAATTCCATTTCTCCTATCCTTATGATCTCTTGGATCAAATGATAAGTCTAGTACCGCTTTGTTCCATCTCGGTTCCTTTGCTTGTGCAATCCAAGATCAACGTTGTCTCAATACAGTTTATTAGACAACCGCACTCAGAACTACCCATAGTTCTCTTTAAGAACTATAAAATCCGCATAACCTCCTTAGGCTTCGACGACAAAGAATGTACTCAACTTCGGTTGTTGAATCATGTCCTTTTTTTTTCGAACTATTCAACCGAATTTCATTATTGAGAGTGGAACGTGAACCGGATCGTGATTTGTAATCATCATAGTCGGATTGGAAACTCGCGGTCGCCTTAACCAAATACTACTAGTTCGATCACCGTCCACCATGTACAAGAAAACATTCTTTAGTTCATCCCAAGATATTTGGGGATGATCCTAACAAAGAATCCAAAGGAGACTCTTTGGGATTACATTTGGTATCTACCAGTGATGTTGATAGCGAGGCCACGTTTGCCTAGTGTCAAGTCATGGCATACATGATCTAACCTAATTACATATGCATATGAGACATCTTTCATGTGTTTGATATCGCCTTCAATGGAAGGACAATCCTTCTTTGATAGCTTTATCCCATGATCCGCCGACAGAGATCCTCTTAGAGTTCTCATCGCAAAACGCTTCAACACCTTGTCTACATAGGGCGACTATGGCAGCCCCAACATCCTCTTGGATCTATCCTGTGGATCATGATCCCTAGGATGTAGCAGACTTCATCAAGACCTTTCATCACGAAGGTCTTTAACAACAAATCTTTAATGGACTGCATTAACGGGATATTGTTTCCCAAAATCAATATGTCATCAACATACACGATTATGAAAATAATATTCTTCCCGTTGCATTTACAATAAACGCAAGGATCTTCCGAATTTCTGATGAAGTCAAAAGAATTGATAGCTTCATCAAATCAGATATTCCAACTCCTAGAAGCTTGCTTCAATCCATAAATGGATATCTTTAGTTTGCATACTAGATTAGAATTTGACTTAGATTTAAAACCTTAGGTTGAGTCATAAACACTTCTTATCAATGTCTCCATTGAGGAAAGTTTTTTTGACGTCCATCTGTCAAATAAACATAGTGTGCTGCTATCGCAAGTAAAATTCGAATGGACTTGATCTTTGCAACTGGTGAGAAGGTCTCGTCATAGTTAATGCCTTCGCGTTGAGTATAACCCTTCACTACCAACCTAGCTTTGTAGGTTTGTACTTTGCCATTTGCATTGGTCTTGCTCTTGAAGACCTAATCGCAACATATGGGTCTAACCCTTCAGTAAACTCAACCAAGTCCTGCACTTGATTGGTGTACATCGAGTCCATCTCGGATTTCATGACATCATGCCACTTCCTCGAATCAATCGATATTGCTTCCGAATAAGTATTAGGATCGCCCTTATCTCGATATATCCATATTATCGAAGTTCCTCCAAGAGGTAATCAGATTCTAATGGGCGGACACGATTCCTAATTGACTTTGCGGGATTTTGAGGGTGCGGTGTCAGACATTTTGATCGTGAAAATTTTGTGGTGCTCGATTTCATCAATGTTCGGAGAGTCCTCAAGAGCTACACTTTCAGATGTCTCTTGGGCGGGAGTTTGAACTATGTTGTTCTCATTCATCCCACTTGGAGGTTCTTGCACTGACAAGCATACTCCAATTACGCTCCCATCGGGCCGAAAAGACGATCACCCAAGTGAAAGACTCCCACCGTGAGTTCTTGTCAATGCTCCCAATTGATTCCTTGTCATGTTGCTTTGACAAGATATCGATCTCTTTGTTAATTTGTGATTCTTAAATTTCTTCAAGTTCTATCAGCTTACGAGCTTATTCCTTAAAGACATAGTCTTTCTCGAGGAACTTTTCTGCCTAGAAACAATCACTGATTATTTCTCAGGTAGATAGAAGCAATATCCTTTAGTTTCCTTAAGATATCCCACAAAGTAACCCTTTTCACCTTTGGATTCCAACTTGTCGGTAAGCATTCCTTTCACAATCACGGGACAACCCCATGTTTGATATGTGTAAAAGTTGACTTCTTGCCACACCATAGTTCATATGGCCTGTGCTCAACCGATTTAGATGGATTTCTATTCAGAATATAAATTGAGGTTTGTAACGCGCATCCCATAAGAATGTCGGAAGAGAGGAAAAACTGACCATGGACCTCACCATCTCTAACAGGGTTCAGTTTCTTCTCTCAGACACACCATTCATCTGAGGTATTCCGGGAGGAGTCCATTGTGATTGGATTCCATGTAACTTCAAGTAATCAATAAATTCATGGCTAAGGTATTCACCTCTTCGATCTTATCGGAGAGTCTTGATACTCTTACCAAGTTACTTCTCTACTTCAGCCTTAAACACTTTGAATTTCTCAAAAGATTCGAACTTGTGTTTCATAAGATACACGTATCCGTATCTTGAGATATCATCAGTAAAAGTGATGAAGTATCCGAAGTGACCCCTAGCTAGAGTGGGCAATGATCCACAAACATCGTTGTAGATCAATTCTAGAACTTCTTTGGCATGTACCCCTTTCCCAGAAAAGGGTCTTTTGATCATCTTGCCCATGAGATAAGATTCACAATTTCCATAAGACTCACAGTCGAATGGGGTTAAGTAGTCTAACTTTCTTAACCTTGCAATTCCTTTCTCGTTTACATGATCAAGTCTACAATGCCACAAGTAAGTCGGGTTTTCATGATTACTAAGTTTGAGTCTTTTATTTTGTATATTAAGAACATTATATCCACAATGCAACAAGTATATGTTGCAAGTAATAGAAGGAACTAGATGACAATCATTAAGTTCTAATCTAAAACCAAAGGGTAAGTCTAACACATAAGTCCCCACATGTTCAAGAACAACTATTGCTCCGTTCCCACGTGTAAGACGACTTCACCCGCCCTAACTGTCCTATGACATATGAGACCCTTTCACATTAGTGCAAATGTAAGAGCCAAATCCTAAGATCAATACCAAGCGATTAAGAATTTATTAGTGGATGTCTATCTTAATAACAAACATATATGTTCTAGTGTCAGAAGCACCCAGTGCCTTCCTTTTAGCAACCAGAACCTTATTGTCCTTCTTCCAGTGCCCTCTTCTACTCATAGTAGAGGCACACATCCTTGTCTACCCGCTCCTTCTTTTGAACACCATCTTAGTGATAATGAACTTAAAATTCTTGAGCACGTTGTGAAGTTCAGGCATGGTCGCATCCGTCTTATTCATATTGTAGTTCACAATGAAGCTAAAATATGAATTCGAGAGCGAATGGAGGATAGCATAAATGAAAACGTTGGTCTCTTAGCTCAAAGCCTAAATTACCAAGTTTATCAATTAGGCCTATCATCTTAAGCACATGAGGTGAAATCTTTTCTCCTTTAGTTAACCCGACATCCGAGGCGGATCTCTCATCACTTCATAAATCTCTTTAACGAGATTTAGAATTAAAGAGATCCTTCATATGCTTGAGCATTTAGAAGAGACCCATTTTTCTCATGTCATTTAAGCATATAGGAGTCATGCCGAGCAACATCACACATCGAGCTGGGAAGCATCCCGTAAAATTTCGCCTAGCTAATTTGTTTTGTTTCCAAAATACATATCAATAATGCTTATACATTTCAACTAACCAAGAGAAATAAAATAAAAACAGAATTAAACACATAATTCCCATGATCAATATTCA